>JASKMD010000006.1:8820061-9098809 GCA_030144725.1 Haematococcus lacustris
AGGATTAGACAAGCACTAGGCAGAAAGCTCAAAGCCACCAGAGACCTCAGCCGGAAGGCTAGGTTGTTTTTCAAGCAAAACAACGTGCACCCAACCATCGATGAACTCATCCCAGAGACGGATACGACAAATGCGGAAACAAGGGAGGCGGTGCAAGCGCGCCAGGGCGATGATACAACCGAAAATCACGTGCAAGCCGCGCTCGCCCAGCTGACCAACTCGTACCGCGACCAAATCCACAAGCTAGACGACGACGACTCCGCAGTCGCCATCGCCCAAGCCCGTGTCAGAATGCAACAATTAATAAGCACCCAGCCTAAGAAAGCAAACAAATACATCCTACGCCCGTCCCGCACTGACCACAAAGGCCTGCAGGCGCTAGCCGACCCCATCACCAACAGGATATGCACGGCCCCGGCCGACCTGAACCGGATAATTACCGATGCCTACGGAACGAAGCTGGCGCCGCCGACCCCCAAAACTGGCCACTACACAAACACGCAGACAAGAAACTACCCGTGGGCCCGCGCCAAAGCGGACGACCCTTTCACGATGCACACCTGCCAAAACGTACATTGGTTACACACAGCCATCATGGACAAGGCAGGCTTTCAGGAATGCCTCAGTAGGCTGTCGGGGGGCAAAGCCCCAGGACCAGACGGCATTGAGAACGAGATCATCAAGATGCTGCCATGGGAGATGAGGGACACCATACACCAGCTGTTCATCATCATGTGGGCTACAGGCTGCACACCAACCACGTGGAAAACAAGCGACACATGCCTGCTTTACAAAGACAAGGGCCAGGAAACGGACCTTAACTCTTACAGGCCAGTGGGCCTAGCCAACACCGTTTACAAGCTGTGGACCAGCCTCATAACTAAGATACTTTCTGAGTATGCTGAAGCCAATGGGATGCTCAGCAAGAACCAAGCAGGGTTCCGCTCCCATAGGAACACTACGCAACAGCTACAGATGCTTGTCATGGCCCTTGAGGATGCTAAGCTGGCTAAGGCAGATATCTACGCGCTCCTGGTGGACTTTACCAGTGCGTTCAACACCACCTGCCAGGACAAACTACTATGGATCATGCACGACCTAGGCTTCCCCACAGACGCGACTGACGCAGTGAAGGACCTTTACACGGGCGCTACAACGCGCTTCAGAACTCCCTACGGCCCCACCGACCCGGTCCCCGTAGACCGGGGCACCATCCAGGGCGACTCACTCTCACCCTTCCTGTTCCTCATCTATATCGAACCCCTCCTGCGCTGGCTGCAGGTGGGCGCGAGGGGCTATAAATTCAAATCAGCGGCGGCTGACAGCGGAGAGCGCGCCATCGTCAGCAGCATAGACTATGCCGACGACATAGCAATCCTCTGCAACACACTCCGAAACCTCCGTTGCCAAGCGGACAAACTCTCGGCTTTCTCGGACTGGGGACACCTCGTCATCTCACACAGTAAAACCCTCGCAACCGCGGCGCTACATCACTCGGTAGAAACTGGCATGTGCAGCAACGCGGCCGAAGCGGATAAGCGGGCCCGCCAACAACTCCAAACCGTAAGCCTTCAAGGGAAACCCGTCACCTACCACCGCCCGACCTCACCCTTCACCTACCTGGGTGTGCTCATCACCATGACGCTGGACTGGAAACCACAACACACCGCTATGATTACCCAGCTACGCCAAAAACTAGAGAGACTCAGACGCTCCTTTGCTAGCGCTAGACAGGCCATACACATCATCCGCACGGCCATCATACCCAGTCTAGCCTACAGCTTCTGCGCCGTGCCCTGCACCCCAGGGGACCTTGAGCTGTATGACAGGTCCATCAATCAATGCGCTAAGCTTAAACTCAGACTCCCCCTGGGAACGCCCAACGCCATCGTCAGAGAAGACGCCGGGAAACTAGGCATGGGCATCAGCTCCACAGCTCAGGAGTACCACGCTCGCAACACAACAGCCCTCACACAAAGCCTCCAGTCCACAGATGTGACGCACGCCCACATATCAAGGAGCATGCTACACAAGCAAATCACATGGCTCAATACCCAGGCCAACACTCAAGGACACCGCATGCTCACCCTCTTCCACCATACCCTCAGGGCACGGCAACTAGTCTATACGTCACTAGCCGGGCTGGCAGCCACGGAAGGGGGACTACCCCTCTACCCCGAGGAATGCCACACACTCGGCCGCCTCATCACGCAAGCTAACAGCTCTCATGCACACGACGTCGTCAGTGCCAGCATCACCTGCCTCAAAAGCCTAGGCATCACCCGCGCATCTGAGCTCAGCTGCGAGGGCAACACACACATCATCACGGGTAGCATGCTCACATCGAAATACGGGAAAAAGGTCAAACAGAAACATATTATCGCCCTCAACAAACTTGCGGCCATGGCGGCCCAGCCCACATGCCCTGACGCGACCGCAACGCGCACCATCCGGGACAGCCGCAACACATCACTCACCCTACCGCCCGACCAACGCAAAATTACACCATGGGCCGCGGGCCTCACGGAACTTGCGCCCACACCTGCCGTGCCGGACACTAGAACCCGCTATATGGATATGAAAGCGTATGCGGTCATGCACGCAACGCGGCCAGACACGACGGAGCGGGCAGCAGCGGCGCCCGCAGCCCACGAGGCCATTAGGTCAAGCTCACGGCTGCTGCACAGAGAGCAACGAGCAACACCCCCGAACCCAACGGAGCCTACCCGGCCCAAGGCGGGCACTAAACGGCACAAGGACGGCAGACATGTCCACACAATCCCGGCTGACATCGTGCGCATACCAGGCCTTGACCTCCCGGGGCTCTCAAGCTGGAAGGTGGATAAAGCCTGCCGGTGCAAACTCACGGACTTAGGGCGCACACTTGGGGCCATGTTCGACCACCAAGAGGTCATCACCAACATAGACGGGTGGCAATGGGACGGCATCAATAAGGAAAGCTACTACAAGGTGCACTGGAAACCTACAGTCATAGAACGGTGGGCATTACACCTATGTGCAAAAGAAGGCTATACACCCACACACATAGAGACCATCAGTAGGGAAGAGGCTAAAGACGTATGCACATGTGAGCTATGCTGGCTGCCAAGAGGGAACAGCCCAATGTGCCACAACTGCAAGAGAGCCTACCACCCAGCCTGCCTCGAGAAAGCCCTTCTATCAGGACACAAGGAAGCAAGCTACTGGCTGTGCCCCATATGCAAGTTTGGCAGCAACGGCTTCAAGTGGACCATGCGTCAGTCAGCGCACTCGGACCTCATACGAGTACACTGGCGCCCCACCCTGGAACCGGCACCGCTCATCACGGCACACCTGGACTACACGGCTAAGCGCAACGTCTATGACGAGGAAAACAGGCAGATACAAGAGGCCAGGCATGCGAGGCCTGACGCGAACCTGCCGGACCACACCCGGCAGGGATTACCGGATCCGCACACCTGGCTACCCCGGTGCACCAACCTGCACTCGAAGGCCACCTTCCACACGTACCCCATCAACCCGCAGACGGACATCGTCGGGACGGGCAATTGCGAAACCTTTCTCCAACTGCACCCGCACATGACCACCCCCGCGACAAGCCTTAGCACGGGGGACCCCATCATGCCAAAGCACGACCTAGTGCAACACGTAACGGTTCACGACGAGTCGGGCCGCACAGCAGGCCTCCTAACAAAACAACAACACCAACACCTACACGCGTGGTTGCAACACAAACCACACGCACGCAACCTGGCCACAGAACTGGTGGCCCTCCTAAGGAGACATGACACACAGAGCAACCACCACCCCATGAGAGCGGCACAAGACAAAGCCCTCACCACCCTACACAACACACGCAACTTTCCAAGTACCGTCCAGAGGTGGGCTGACCCACTCACAGTTAGACCAGAAACCACTACCTACTGGAGCCCTGACATAAATGACACGGCCTTTGGGGCACACCACAACTGCCTACTGGTACGCCACACTGGGCTATCCACATGGAACGTACCGGCAGACGATGCGGTGGCACTCAAATGCGTCAACCATGCTATACACTCAGCTACCCAGGAGGAGGCCATGGCCACCATCATGCTGATCCCTGGTAAAAAGGGCATCTCCTACCCCAAACACATTGACACCCTAAGACGCTACCCAGAATACTGCCAGCACCTGGCTAGCATACCCCACACCAAGACCAACTGCTCCAAGCCAGGCAAGCACGCCAACCTCCACGTCTACGTCATCTGGAATGCAGCGGGACAACAACTCGTCACCAAAGGCAACCCCCAAGGATGGCTGGCTAGCACTGCCACTGCCCTCCACCCCCAACGAGACACACACCCCCTCCGCAACAGACCAACGAATCAATGCCAGCCGGCCACACCCCCTAGCGGCCACAAACAACACATGCGCCTGCCGCTGGACAAGGACCTCCCCACCTCGGGGCACCAACGCGGCCACCAACAGCTCACGCAACATTCCACGACGCAGCCACGGATGGCCATCACCGAATGGGCCACGATCGCGTACACGGACGGCAGCTGCATTAAGACCTCGGGGGCAGCCCCAGCGAGCATCGGGGCGGGGGTCTATATCCCGGAGACCAACGTTCTCATCACCGTCGCCTTGGACGACCCAGAATGCAACACCATCAACAAGGCAGAACTCACGGCGATACACGCGGCAATCACAGCGGGGGTCAAACGCATCGCCACCGACAGCCTATGCTCTATCTACCAGATCCGCCGAGCCCTCGCCAACCCGATGTCGCTCATCACACACAGACACAACGACATTCTGACCGCTATCGCCACCCTCATCATCGACAGCCCCGACACGATCCACTTCTACAAAGTCCGGGCCCACTCGGGAATTATCGGCAACGAAGGCGCCGACGCCCTCGCCAAGCACGCGGCGCTACACCCAGAGCTCGCCAACACCCCGGCCTACCGCCCGACCACACGGAAAGAGACTAACACCTGGCTCAACAACGAAGCCGACGGCGAAACCCCCGCCCCACTGCCGGATTGCCGCCAAAGCGTGCGAGCACACATGCACCGCAAGCACAGCCTCGGTCTCGCCAATCAAGACAGTATCTACTACAAGATGTCCCAGGAGATCACCAAAGCCGCGGCGAAAGGGGCTGGCGAAAGGGTGATGACCGACACGAACATCTCCATACCCGCGCAACGAACTGCCCTTCTCTACCGTACCGGCGGACTCTATAACCAAAAGCTAGCCATGCGTTGGAAACGGGCGACCGACGACCGGTGCCCACTCTGCGGGGAAGCCGACAGTGCCACTCACCTCCTCTCGGGCTGCAGCGAGACACTACCGATGGTGCAAGAAAGGCATAACGGGGCCGGCCGCCTCATCGCTAAAGCAATAAGCAAGGGTACCCTAGGCGGGTACATCAGCTTCGCGGACACCGGCAGCTGGGAGAAGGGCGCACGAGAAGACCTCGACCTCCCTAACGACACACTACACACAGCACTACGAGCAATCGGACTGAAGACAGCAGCAACCAAAAACACCACCAGACCAGACATTCTCATGGTGATGCCAACGACGAAGACGAGCAAACATGGCAAAGCCGCTAAACGGGTCATTATTATAGAAATCAAATACTGCTCGGACTCAAGGTGGACGGACCAATTAGACAAGGCACTCAACCAACACACCAATCTAGCTCAAACCATACGCAAGGAAGGCCACATGGTGGAGATTAGACCCATCCTCCTTGGCATAGGTGGCATAACGTATGAAGCACACACACGGCAACACCTCTTGGCCCTGGGGGTCTCACAAGATAACACTACTAAACTATTACACAAGTTAACAAGACACGCGGTGGAGACAGCCCACTCCATTGCAAAGACAAGCTACAGACTCAGGGCTACCAAGAGGGAGGGAGGGTAGGGGGGTCGCCTCGTTCTTGACTTGATTGGTGGGAGCAGGCCGCGCCCCAGGCGGTAGCTCCTCCCTTAATGCACGCCGGTGAATACCGGAGTAGTCTTCTTCTTCTTTTTCTTCTTCCGCCACCTCCCCCTCCACCTCCCCCGCCACCCCCGCCTCCCCTCCCGCCGTCAACATCCTCGCCTGCTCCCCCAGCGCTCTCATTGTAATCCCCATCACCGGCTCCCCTGAAAACCTCATCGCCTCCCTCACCACCATGGCCCCCACTCCCATCGCCTTGACTCGATCCTTCCCCCCTCCTTTGGGTGCTGTGGCGTTCTCCCTCCTCATCTGCCCCACCCACAGCCACACCACGTAACCCAACATCCCGACCATTCCCTCCGCCTGCACCCCTCACTCCCACATACTCATCAACCCCTTCCCTGCTGCAGCTGCCAAGAGACACCTGAGGAACATCAACACACATGCCATTTAGACACACATACACACAAACATGATTGATGTCACAAATCTTTGCTCGTTGTGAGTTCACTCCATACCTTTGTCCTCTTGGGGACCGACTGATGTGGTGTTGAGCAACCTCTTTTGGGCATGTCTGAGGATGCTGTTGCCTGTATCACACATGTGCACAGCATTATAGTGTATCCTTCACCATTATCTATTTAGCAAGCTTTCCCACAGGTGTCACCTTGAGGGGTGGTACTTGCAATGGTGTTGACGGCCCAGGTATGTTTTTTGGTTCAGTGCCAGCCACACTCTTGTGCAGCTTGTCTCCGTAATATGCCTGCATTCAAGGATACAATGGTGTCAATGCCGACTTGCTAGATGGTGTACATTTACAAGTGTCCCCTCACATCGACCCATTTCACAAACTCGTACATGTGCTGATTATACGATTGACCCGGTTGCCGAACCTGCGTACAATGAGACATGTTGTTGAGAGCTCCCAGGCAAGGGACCATCCCCAGAGCACTGTCCAGCATGCCGCCCAGCATACCGGCACTGGCAACAACGGAGGCGGGGGCGATGGCTTGCACGCTTCCCCTCCGCCGTCTGATGCCGTCTTCGCCGTCTGATGCTTGTCATCGGGCAGGGCCGTCATCTCACCAGTACTAGCCCTAGCGACGTCGATGTATCAATCAGCAACCGGACATCGCTTGTATCGCCGTCCCATCCTCCTCCTTCGCGACTCACTGTTGATGCTGCTGCTTACCTACTCCTACCTAGCCTCCTAAGTATCCCCTCGTGTCCTGCGGGGCTTCAATCATCTCACATTTTTGCTGAAGCACGAACGGTAACACGGACGCTGCAACATGTCGCTGGATGTTGTTGTGCGTGGTGTGGATAACAAGGACATAACTCGTTTCGCAGCAAACAAATTTCTTGCTGCAAATTATTTAAAGAATGCTCTTGAGGAGCACAAACTGTGGAAGGTCGAGATTAGCGTCAATGGCAGCGTCCGCCTCTTACAAAAGTTTGCAGATGTAGACTACAACCGTCTAGCTCGAGTACTCTGGCCAAACCGCTACGACAAGGCCTGGGAGGCTTCGGGCGCACAAAACAACTGGGGCGTGTTCTCAACATCTGGCGAGGTTGTGGAGGCCGTCATCTACTCCCATGCTGATGATGAGGTATAGTATGTGGTCAGTAGTAACTGCTGCCTCATGTATAGAGACTGTTGTGTCCGTATACTTATAGGCACCTTCTCAGACACCACCTGCCAGCCTGGAATTGCTTCCACCCCTGCAGCAAAGTGGAGGCAAGAAGCAGACCAAGGTATGTTGCTGTCATGCAACCCACTTGTCCATGCACACCCGAGCTGCTGATAGCCACTGTAAAGTACATGTGCACGTTGACATGACCAGGGCTTGATACGCAAGCGAATTGCAAGCCCCTCACCCTCCAGTTCAGAAGATGAGGGGGAAGAGGAGGAGGAGGGGGAGGATGAGGAGGAGGGGGAGGAAGATGAGGACCACATCGAGGAGGAGGGGGCGGAGGACAACCATCTTCTCCCATCACTGGTAGGGTTCACCATGATGTTAACTAGGCTGATGTTTGCCACTTTCATTGGGTCCAATTCTTCCTCAAAAGTTTGCTTTGTTGTGGGTGTGCATGGATGCAGCTGCTATCAGAAGCTGCAGGTCAGCCAGCTGCCACCCCTAGCAGGCCCAACAAACAGGTGCGCCTATCGGTTGCATGGACCACTCCATTAAGACAATGTGACATGTTTCTCAAAGTGGCTGCCCGTATTTTCACAGGCCAAGCGCACTAGTGACAGCGGTGCCAAGAGCAAAGGCAGGACAAAGAAAGAGGCTCTGGTGAAGCCCAAGCCAAAGCCAAAGCCCAAGGCTAAGAGTCAGACAGCTAGGTCTCACAACCCTTTTGGTGAAGAGAACGTGGATGTGGGTGCATGCAACCCATTTCTTGTCATGACCCAAGCAAGTACTATTTGCACACCTTCACCCACTTTGCAGGTATATGACACAGCGCACAAGGCCGGTTGTTTGGCTGCCAGCATGTTCGCCTTTCGATCAGTCAAGCCTGTGAGTGTTGATGTTGTAGACAATGTGCCTATACTGTGTCGCATCTGACAATAGGATGAGCTTATTGCATGCAGCTCTATCCCATTGGCAAGGAGCCTCATGGGAAGTACTGCGCCTGGAAGACGAAGGATCCCAATGCCAAGTGGGAAGCTGCAGAGATCACGGCAGTGGGGGCTGTGGCCTTGGCCATCCAGGCTAAACATGCTGGCATCCTGCCCAAGTTTGTGACGTATGGGGGCTTGGAGGCCGTCTTATGCCGGTGAGTTTCCTTCTCAGTGCTAGGTAGGGATGCTATGCATTCACTTGTGCTATGTACCAAAACCTTCATGATTTCCCTGAATTTTGCAGTGTCGTTCTTACTGCTCGCACCACTCACAAAACCTATATCAAAAAGAACACAGGCAAGGAGTGCGGCCCAAAATATGCCGAAGAGGCCAGAACCTACGAGCCTTACGCCAAACTCAGGAAAGATCATGGCACCCTCCACGTTCCACCTGATTGGAAACTTGAGCATGATCGTGGTTTGGCTCTGAAGAACCTGACCGGTGAGCAGGCTGGCCAAGGAGGAGTGGGCACACGTGGGAGATCACATCCAATGCTGTGACTCAACCGCTTGTGCAACGTGACATGCAGGGGGAACGCCCGGGAAGCGCAGCCCTGCAGCAAAGACCCGTGACCAGCCCAGCAATGCGCCAGGCACCCAGCCATCTGTGTCCACCTGCATTGAGCATTTGTTGAGCGCCCAAGCAGCTGAAGTGGCGTGGAAGCATGGTGTATCGGTGAGCGTGGGCTACAATTGGCTAAACATGAAGCACCATGTCATGTACACATCTATCATTAGCTCAAACAGTACATCAAACATCCTATAGTATTTGATGTATAGGCGTCAATATCATACATCCTATCGTGTGTGATGTTGTTTGCCTTACAGGTGTCCATCGTCAGCAATGCCATTCCTGGGGTATTGGCAGCGAAGCTCCCCAAGCTTGAGGTGTGTGACCTGGTCACCTTGTTCTACTGCCCATCCCTAACCATCTTGCTTATAATGGTCATAATACCCCCCATTCATTGTTGTAGGCCTTCATTGCCACTTTCATCACTGAGGCGGTGACCTCATTGCATGAGGTCGTGGAGAGGCAGACAAGCGTGGGCGTGGGGCTTGCTCCACAGCCTGCCAACCAGCAGGCCATCCAGTGTGCCCCCCAGCATGCCCACCAGCCGGCAGATGAGGGGGTGCCAAGCGCCATGGGTGGATCCCAGCAGCTGCTACCAGCGGAGCTGCCGGCGTCAGGGCCGGAGAAGAAGATGGAGGGGAAGGAGGTGGACAAGGAAGATAAAGATGAGGGGGAGGACGAGGTGGGGGAGGGGGAGGACGCGTTTGGGGAGGGGGAGGCTGGGGACGAGGATCCTTTTGCCGCGATCAACTTAGCTGTGCAAAGCACCCAGGCCCATGGCATGATTCAGCAGGTCTCGTCCCCAGAAATCTGATCCAATGTGGAATGTGTGAGACCAGCATGTGACATGGGCCTTGCATGACTTGCAGATCGTACATGGGTTGCATGTGACATGTGCATCCAGGTTCGCAGCACATGTCTAGAACAGGGTTATGGTCATGTAACATGAGTTGGGAACGCTGTCAAACAAAGCCTGTTGTTGCAATGCATCCGACCTCTCAACATACCTATGAACTTATGAATGCAGGTCGATGATACTCATGGTTGACACTGAAACTCATTACCTAATGAAGTCAATGCTGGTGACGTTGAGTGACTATGTTCACCCTGAGTAACGTCCATCCCAAAGCACATCACATCACAAGAAGGGCCCCTCCAGGTCACCAGAACCGTTGTCCCACCTGCAGCCCCGGGGCCATCCCTGACAAGACCTGCACGCACCGGCTGGAAAGCGGACCTGAGAGCCTTATGAACTGGACAGCTGCACACCCCTGCAATAGTGGTGCCACAGACAGCGCCACTTGCTCATCCCTCAACCTGCCATTAGCATTGCGCACCCCAAGCTCCACCTGGACCTTCTTGAAGCACCCTACCAGAGGCAATAGGGCTGCTATTGACGCCTCCCCTGCACCTTCCAGGCTGGTGAAGGACAGCTGCAGCTGCCCAATGTGCAGCTTCTCAAACCACCCATCCCTGACCGCTTCCATCCCAGTAGCCAATTCCGGCTGATCCAGCTCTGGTAGGATGACACAGAGGTCAGAGATATGCAGCTCTGTGATGGACTGTGGGAGCTTCCAGACATCTTTCACTTGCACCTCTGTGACGTTGACCACCTTGAGGTTGCTGGGTTGTTCTCGTAGGGAGTGGGGCAAGGGACCCAACTTGAAGGCGTGCAAGGTAGTCAGGAACAAAGCATTACCATCCCAAGCAATGCCTCCCTCAAACGTCATGCAGTGGCGGCCTCCATTCTGAATGTCCAGGTGCTTGATGTGCTTCACAACCAGGCTGTCGCTCAGGAAGTTCGCCAACTCTGCTGAGTCGCAGACAAAACCGCTGAAACGGAGCGTCTCACAAAAGGGGAAGTTGGACAGCAGCCTGTCCGCCAACCATGCCCCCACCGGCAAATGCTCATAGCTCGCCGCCGGCTGCCTGTTGACGTATCGGAACTCCACGCTTCTGATTGCCTCACAGTAGCCCAGAATCGCTATCACGCCTTCCACCATGCACCGATTCTTGTACGCACTGCGTTGCTTGTCTTGGATCAGCCTTAGCGCCATCGGCAGGGTACGCCGACGCAATGCCGTCTGGATGCGAGTGGAGAGGTGGGCGTTGATGGCTTTGGTGTTGATGTTAAGCGTGAGGGATTCGTACGAGGCGAGGCACGCCTCGTGGCACTTCCTGCTGACCAGGCTGAATTTACGGCCCTGACGGTACCGGACGAGGTAACCAGCGATTGAAGCTAACGCATCGTCGGGGAGGCTGAGAAGGCGCGACTCGTGAGGCATTTTAGTTTTCAGTGGCGGTACGGCAGTCCTGGCACCTACTCATGCGCTTGCACCATGCACTTGCACACAAACCATATGAAGCATCAGGGATGAGAGTTCCCGCATCCGTTGTATGAAGTTATAAACCCTGCTCTTGTACAGTAGTGAACCACTACAGATGGCGCAAGCAGTATTCGTGTTTTGTATTAGACTTGCATGGTGGTTCCACAGTTTCGGACTTCAGCCCTGCTACTATCACCATCGAGTAGCGTTTACCATCGTACATTAACCGCATCGCAAATGTCTCAATCGAAGGCAAGCTCATTTCCGGCAAAGTTCACCACCGGGGATATGACCGGAATCAGTGCGTCAGGCGCTACGGTCCCGTTAGCGTCGGTGGCGGAGACAATGGTGAAGAGAATAATTGACATGAAGGTAATAGAAGTTCCATTAGGTTGCATCAATGTTGGACTAAGGAGCTTGTGACCCACTACCTGCCTCTTGCAATGCAGAATCCAGCACAGGACCAGGAGAGGATCAAATACATAGTGACTCTCATGGTTGGCTGCATGGACCTCGCTAACAGCAACAACCCGCCCAGCAAGGAAATGATGGCTCAGGAGGTGTTAAGGTGTGGCGTACATGGCAGAGTACAGCATACAAGGGGCTGCAGTATCCACAACCATGCATCTTACTTTTACGCAGGCAAGTTTTAAAGGCACGAGCAACCTGGAACAAGCTGTCAGAGGAGGGCCAGAAGGAATACTCCAAGGGATATGTCGCGGCCACCAAACACTACCCAGGCCTGTCCGCCGTGGGAGTGTATGGGGCTCACCGTATGAAGGGTAGATTGCAAACATGTCTAACCACTTGTACAAATGCAGGCCCACCGCCAAGTGGCCCTGATAACAGAGTTGGCAGCTAGGTGCATCAAGGCTGGCTCATGGAGGTTTGAGGTGGGCACCGTGGAGCAGCAGTCGGACGGTATCAACTGCGCACACTATGTCCTGGCCATGGTGTACGCTTTTGTCAACCAGCTTGACATGTAAGGGAGGAGATGAACACATTATGCACTGGTTGTGAAGATCAGGCAAATGCATGGCACAATTGAACCCACATGTGCTGTGAGTCACGCAGGGGCTATGCCAACAAGGTTGACCTGTCTCGTGTGAACATCACAAAACAACGCCAAGACGTGACGGAGTGCATCAAAGATGCAATGGCGGTCATTGGGCCAGAGGCGGCAATGTTTCCAACAGCACCGGTGGGCTCCCCTCCGCAATACAAGGACGTGTTGCGAGGTACGCAGCATGCTGTGGTGTTGTTTCATTCATGCAAGTTCTATCTCCCCAAGACATGTAACCTTGGTGTACTGAGCACCTTGCATGGTTGACCTGATTTTAAACTGCAACCCGTACACAGGGTCTCCAGCTGCTGCCTCACCGTCCCAGCAACAGCCCTCAGCCTCCGCCCCTGGCAGGGCCTCGCCACGTACACCCACCCCTGCCCATTCTTCGCAGCCTGCCCCAGCCCCTACCACCGCCTGCTCCCAGCCTCCTGCAACCGCATTGCCCCTGGCCAATACCTCAGCCTGCACCCCTGGCCCATCAGCGGCGCCTGCCCCTGCCCTTATCCTTGCCCCCACCAGCCTCCCAGCGACACCAGCCCCTACCCCGGCCCCAGCACCAGCTCCTGTCCTGGATGCATGCACATCTCCGCCACTTGCTCCCAGCAAGCAGCCAGTAACACCAGCCCAAGACCTGAACCCCGCACCAGTTCCCGCCCCTGACACTTCCCTTGCCACTACCACTGGAGCTGTGTCACCCATGGGCAGCGGCCGGATGACTGGTGCTAAGCACAGTGGCAGTGGAGGTATGCCATGGGCGGTGCTAGTAGCAGCAACATATTGCTTGTTGTTGTGTAATCCATGGACGTTGCAAGTTGAACATGCGGGACATGTGTGGCAGTAGCATGATGCCTTGTTCCAATAAATCATGTCACGTTAGCCATTATCTGCATTTGACCACAGGTCCTCCAGCACCAAGACGGCCAAGAAAAGGAATACGCCATTCTAATGATACACATGTAAGTACCTAGCCATGTGAAGCTCATTTGTGACTCAATACTCTTGGCAGTGCAATGTTTTTTATGCTATTGCAGCGCATCGCAAGAGATTACTGCCCTGATGACAAGTTCCATGACGCCATAACCCAGGATCCTGTGTGGCTGTCAGATGACACAATGGATCTAGCCCTGGAACTTATTCAGGTCAGTAATTGTGAGGCTTACGGCATCACGGCGTGGATGAGCACAATAAGTAGTACACATTGGTGGCCCAGATTCATGTAAAACATGCCTTGTGCACTGCCTTTCCAGGCGACCCGCTATGACCCACAACTCAACAACTTTGCGTTGTTTAAGTTCGAGATGGGTTTGGCAATAAGAAACACCAAGGAACGTCGGGAGTGCAGGGTGCGTCGGTTGTCCTAATCCCTTTCAACTTCACAGGGCATCACTGGACGTTGGCGGCTGCATATCCTAGCTCTAACAAGGTCGTGTACTGGGACCCATTCGGGGTAAGAACAACAGATGGGCAATTGCAACGTATGTACAACACCAACTCGAAGATGCTAAGATTGACTCATACCTGTACATGCATGTAGGAGGGTAACATTGAGGATGAGCAGTGGAAGAAGTTGCACTCCTTCCTGCAACAGTACGTCAGCGCAGGAGATTGGAGCTGGGAGCGCGGCACTTGCCCCCGCCAGCACGATGGCTGGAGCTGCGGCGACCGCATGCTACTGCACATAGACTACATAACTGAGAATATGAAGAGGCATGTACTTGTTAGTAATTGTGTGCTGCTGCAATCATGTGGATGGCTTGTGCATGTATGCATGTCAGCATGTGTGCAGGGACATATGTGATGCATGTGCTTGTAATGTGCAGTGAGATGCATGTTAACTTGCCTCTCAACAACACAAGGCATGATGTGAGGTACCCAGTAAGAGGTACCTTGCTCAATGCATGCTTTGCAGAGATGCGCCCATGGTCACCAACATCAACTACGATGACAAATCGTGGCTGGCAAGGCGTATGTGCTTGAAGGACGCGGTGCAGGGTCTAGCGGCAATGAGTGACTCTGATGACAAGTACATCTGGCATGGTCTGGTAAGAGCAACATCATCAGCTAGAGGCGCATGCAACATCAAATCACAAGCACATGGCAGCAACAACCATGTTGTAAGATGTGATGCTCGCAGGTCAAGCTTGACCTGCGTTGGAAGACAGCGGCAGCCTCAAGGGTGTTGGAAGGAGCCTACAGAAGAAAGCACGGAGGAAAACCTGTGGTGGGTGGCCCTGCAACTAACTATGTATAGTACATGAGGCAACAACACATCACGGCATGACCATGCATGAGGTGACCCTTTTCACAATGCACATTGAACAATTGTGACTGACAGAGTATGTCCGCATGCTTGATCACAGGCTAAGAAGGCTGAACCCCAACAGGATGCGTCAGCGAAAGTGTACGTAGATCTAACAGTGAGTATGAGTGACGAGTTAGATAACCATGCCCATAAGCAGCAGCTCACCATCAACTCATGGTTTACATTGATTATTTCTTTGTAGGTACCCAGCCAAGAGGTTGGCGTGCAGGAGCAGATTCAAACGTTGGCCAAGGACATTGCTGTAAGTTATCAGATGCAAACATATACTTCCATCTCAATATTGTAAGTAGTATAAATGATAAGGATGTTACCTCATTGTTTGAATTACAGGACATCAAGAACCAGGGAACCGTGAACACAGCTAAGCTGGATCTGGTGTGTGACAAACTGCAGCAACTGTGGGACATTGTGCGAGGCAAAGAGGGGGAGAAGAAGGAGGAGAGCCATGTTCCTAAGGTTAGTAGCAAGCATGAAAACCATCCCACAATAACATTTAAGAGCAAAGGTATTGATTGTACTGTTTGACCTTCATAGGGCTTCTGTGTATGCCATTGGTGCAGGTTGACGACCCAACAATGAAGAAGGGCCCTGACACCGAGTGGCAGCTGCCTAAGTTTCAGGATAAAGCAGTTCATGTGTGGCAACCCGGGCAGGAGAAGGAGTTTAGGGCCACTGTCCGCAGCGATGGCTATGCTGTGATGAAAGTGGGGGAGGAGTTCATGCCTAACCGCATGGAGCTGTGGGCCTTGTTGGAGCTGACCATGAGCTATGCAGACATCATCTTCAAGGAGGGCGCCATCAACCGCGAGGGGGAGGTACGGACCCAGAGGCGCAAGACAAGCAATGTGAGTATAGGTAGCGTCCACGACTAGCCCTAGCCCTAGCCCTAGCCCTAGCCCTGTCCCTAGCCCTAGCCCTAGCCCTAGCCCTAGCCCTAGCCCTAGCCCTAGCCCTAGCCCTAGCCCTAGCCCTAGCCCTAGCCCTAGCCCTAGCCCTAGCCCTAGCCCTAGCCCTAGCCCTAGCCCTAGCCCTAGCCCTAGCCCTAGCCCTAGCCCTAGCCCTAGCCCTAGCCCTAGCCCTAGCCCTGTCCCTAGCCCTAGCCCTAGCCCTAACCCTAGCCCTAGCCCTAGCCCTAGCCCTAGCCCTAGCCCTAGCCCTAGCCTTAGCCCTAACCCAACCCCATTCCCACTTCCAAGCCTAGCCCTAGCCCTAGCCCTAGCCCTAGCCCTAGCCTTAGCCCTAACCCAACCCCATTCCCACTTCCAAGCCTAGCCCTAACCCTAGCCCTAGCCCTAGCCCTAGCCCTAGCCCTAGCCCTAGCCCTAGCCCTAACCCAACCCCATTCCCACTTCCAACCCTAGCCCTAGCCCTAGCCCTAGCCCTAGCCCTAGCCCTAGCCCTAGCCCTAGCCCTAGCCCTAGCCCTAACCCTAGCCCTAGCCCTAGCCCTAGCCCTAGCCCTAGCCCTAGCCCTAGCCCTAGCCCTAGCCCTAGCCCTAACCCTAACCCAACCCTAACCCAAACCCTCACCCAACAACACCCTCTATGCTGACATGCTTGCAGGTGGTGGTCACGGAGTACGGAACCGGGCAACGCAAGCAGCTGCTGTTCACTAGCCCACAGCAGGATGGCAGCCTGGCTGACGAGGTTTCCATGGCAGGGGTGATGGGCGTGAGGCAGCTGGAGCTGTTCAAGAACAAGCCGGCACACATCAAGGCACGCCACCTGGCTGCCAAGGTGTGGGCTAAGGCCTGCTTGCAGCGCCTCCAGGCCAGGGCCAGGCAGCTAGTCTCCACTCCTCTCCGCGGTGGCACGATCCTATGCAACGATCCATACACACAGAGGATCAAGGTCCCAAAGAAGCCGGGGCTGACAGAGTTACCAGCAGAGTGCTTGGTGCCGCCTCAGTCCTTGCATGTGGATGTGCGGCCAGAGCTCACCGATGAGGAGAAGGCAGCCCTTGCAGCCCACCAAGACAGCCATGCTGCAGCGCAAGCGCCCCCCCTTTCACCCTTGGCAGCCCCTCCCCCCTCAAGCCCACAAAACCAGCCCCACCCACCTGTCCCAGCAGCAGGTGCCACATCTCACCCCCAGGCCCCCACCTCAGCAGCATGCAGCAGCCCATCAGCACCAGGTGCTGGACACAGCCAGCTGCCCCCCCACCAACTGTCCACTAATGACCGGGATGGCATGGTCCTCATCATGGCCATGCAGTTGGTGAGCATACTGCTCATCCCCAAGAGCCACGAGTGGGTGCAGCTGGTTGAGCGGATCTGGAATGGGCCAGGGAAAAATAAAGAGATAGATGCAGCGCTTGACCTTGCGCTGCAGGGCATGCCTCCCCAGGAGGTGGTGCGGGTGACCTTGCAGCCAGGTCAGGTGTTGGGGATGCGTGGGTATACGATCCACGCTGGGGATGTGGGCAGAGAGGGGACGGGTTCGGTGCGTGTTCACTTCTACGCCTCCACAGCTTTTGTGTCCAACACCACCACCTTCGTGCATGAGTTTGGCACCAGATTTGACAGCCTGTGCCAGCCCACTACTGAGCCCAAGCGAGACAGCAACCCCAAGGTGTCAGCCTGGCATAAGCCAGAAGCAGGTGGCGAGTATGTGCCAAGGCGCCCCTACCATCCCCCCACTAGGCTAGAGACAGATGAGCTCTGGGAGGTTGGGTGGGAGTCACGCTTGCCTAACAGCGATGACGTGGTGTTGCTGGAAAAGAAATGGGAGACAGCACTAATGGCACAGGCTGCTTCTCATGCTGCTGAAGCTGCAATGTCACGGGCAGAACAGTTGCAAGCTAAGTCAGAGGAAGCTGAGTCCACGAAGGGGGCAAAGGCAACAGCAAGGGCAGCAAAGGCTGCATCATTGATAGCAGCAGCAGCAACAGCAGCAGAAGCAGCAGCAGCAGCAGCAGCAGCAGCAGCAGCAGCAGCAGCAGCTGCAGCAGCAGCAGAAGCGGCTATGCAGGAGAAGGGGAAGGCATAGGTGATGTATGCATGATCATGCCATATGTCTGACAAGCGTGTGTAGTGGGATAGGGGAGTTGAAGTTAGAGCAAAATGATGCAATGCTGAACAACATGGCAATGACTTGGTGTTATGTAATGTTCTTGACATTGATTCATGAGCATATGACACTGACATTTGGTGTTTGATGAGCACTGAATACTTAAACAGAAAGCACTGAACACACTGACCAAGGCACTGAACGCACTGAACCGTGCACTGAACGCACTGAATTGTGCACTGAACGCACTGAACATTGCACTGAACGCACTGAACCGTGCACTGAACGCACTGAACCGTGCACTGAACGCACTGAACATTGCACTGAACACACTGAACCATGCACTGAACGCACTGAACCTCGAACTGAACGCACTGAACCGTGCACTGAACGCACTGAACATAGGACTGAACGCACTGAACATTGGACTGAACGCACTGAATTGTGCACTGAACGCACTGAACATTGCACTGAACACACTGAACCATGCACTGAACGCACTGAACCTCGAACTGAACGCACTGAACCGTGCACTGAACGCACTGAACATAGGACTGAACGCACTGAACATTGGACTGAACGCACTGAATTGTGCACTGAACGCACTAAACATTGCACTGAACGCACTGAACCGTGCACTGAACGCACTGAACCGTGCACTGAACGCACTGAACCGTGCACTGAACGCACTGAACCATGCACTGAACGCACTGAACATAGGACTGAACGCACTGAACCGTGCACTGAACGCACTGAATCGTGCACTGAACGCACTGAACCGTGCACTGAACGCACTGAATCGTGCACTGAACGCACTGAATTGTGCACTGAACGCACTGAACATTGCACTGAACGCACTGAACGTTGGACTGAATGCACTGAACATTGCACTGAACGCACTGAACCTTGGACTGAACGCACTGAATTGTGCACTGAACGCACTGAACATTGCACTGAACGCACTGAACATTGCACTGAACGCACTGAATTGTGCACTGAACGCACTGAACATAGGACTGAACGCACTGAATTGTGCACTGAACGCACTGAACATTGCACTGAACGCACTGAACTGTGCACTGAACGCACTGAACATAGGACTGAACGCACTGAATTGTGCACTGAACGCACTGAACATTGCACTGAACGCACTGAACAGAACCCCCCAGCCCCAGCCTTTCATATTTTTGGCCTGATTTCTTTTGGGTTGATTTGCTTACATCACAGGCTACTAATGTGCAAAATTTCAGCTCCAACGGCCAAAGTCGGTCTGGGCGCCTGGCTGCTAATTCCTACGAGTGTCAGGCGCTGCCACCTGAGCGCCTCATCCCAGCCGCCGCTACCTCGCAGCTGCCGCAGGTGTAACCGCTCCAACCGCCTCCAGCAGCCTTTCCAGCCGCAGGTCCTTTCCTGCTATCGTTGTGTGCAACTGCTGTCGCTTCTTGTGCGAACCACAGCCAGCAGTTCGCGGGAGCCTACAGCGCTGTCGGTTTCCTGAGGCAACCGCCTTAACCGCTGCAGCTTCCGCCCAGCTGCCCTTCCCCCACCCTCTTCTCCTTCTCCCCCCCTTCCTCCTCCCCCCCGCGTGCCTCGCCTTCTGCCGGCGCCTGTCGCGTCACTGCCAAGGAGACGACAACGGTCGGAGGCCCACCGCCGGGGTTTGCTTGTAGCGAACGGCTCTTCGAAGCCTAGCTCGCCTCACGGTACTTCTGTACTGCAGTGTGACATGGTGGGCGAAAGGGGCAGGTGGGCCTTCGTGCACACCTGCTTCAGAGGTTCGACTCCTCGGGGGAAACGTTCTAAACCCTGGCCGTGTCATGCTGTGGGAAAGAAGGTAGTTATCGGTTGTCGGCGCTGCTCTTAGCACGCTACATTTTGGTTTCCGACCGACGTTGCTACTAACGCCACTCTCTCCCTAAGCAAATGACTGCCAATAAGGAGCCTCCTCCTGGAGGAGACAAACGACCGGAGCGTTCTGCTCCTGGGGGCCAAACTCCTGGCTCCCCGCCCCCAGCGACTCCGAACGCCACTACTGGTGCTCCAGCGGGAGTCCCTGCTGCGACTGGGGCGCCAACTACTGGCACGACGGTGCCTATCACCAACCCTGTCCTTCCTGTGCCTATCACAAGCCCCGCCTTCGCGGAAATCGAGAGGGTTACTGGTCTACCACCTGCTCAGGCGATGGATCTGCTGAAGAACGTCCTGCAGACTCTGAACGCTATGTCCTCCGCTCAGCCTCCGGCTGGCCCAGCACCTTCTGCTGTGGCGGCCCCTGGAGCTGCCCCGCTCTCTTATGCAGGAGCCCTGACAGCTGCCCCGATCCTGCCTGATGTTGGCACGTCTGCGGCTACTGCGCAATTTGACGAGATTCAAAGGCTTCGCCAGCAGCTGGTGGG
Organism: Haematococcus lacustris; assembly: GCA_030144725.1. Lineage (NCBI taxonomy): Eukaryota > Viridiplantae > Chlorophyta > Chlorophyceae > Chlamydomonadales > Haematococcaceae > Haematococcus > Haematococcus lacustris. The sequence goes on from JASKMD010000006.1 coordinate 8,840,318, forward strand.
AGCGAATGCGAACCTCCAGGCTTCTCAGAACGAAGCTGTCCGGATCCGAGCGGAGCTCGCTGAGATGGAGCGTCTCCAGGGCCTGCAGAATGCGCTGGTGAGTGGAGAGCAGACTGTGGCAGACATACGCAACCAGTATTCGCAGTCAGCTCGACCTGCTGCGAATGGTAGCAGTGGCACCTCTGCTGCAAAGCCTGCTGCTGCTGCACCAGCCTCGTCTGGCACCACCGCACCTGCTGCACCTATCGCACCTGTTGCGCCGCACCCGTTGTCAGTAGGACAGGCACCTTCATCTCAGGTTGCGTCCCCTTTACCTGTGTCAGCATCTCTGCCCAGGGTCAAGGTTCCAGGTCCTGAGAAATGGACAGATCAGTGCCTCAACACCTCTCGAGTAGCAGAAATATTCTGTGAAGACCTTGAAGTCCACTGTGCATATTTGCGCATTGATCCTGCTGATGCCTTGCCAAACTTCCTGACAGGCAAAGCACGTGAGGTATGGTATCCAGCCACTAGGAATGCCCATATCCTTGCACATGGCGTTAGGCCCACCTGGTCATTCCTGCGTACCTCTTTTAAAGAGATGGCTGGTGATGACCTGCGTAATGACTCAGATGTGCACCGCAGGAAGCTGCTGGATCTAGGTGCATTACGCATGACAGCTGGTTCTACCCTCAATGCGTACATCACTGAGTTCAGGAATACCCTGACTGTTGCAGGCATGACTTGCATGGCACCTGCAATGCTTGTGGCTACCTTCATTAGGGGTCTCACCCCTGAGCTGCAGGGACGTGTTGTGCATGACCTGGCACTCATGGCTGAGCCCACCCTCACTGATGCTATCCAGGCTGCAGTGAATGGGCAGAAGGTGCTGTTTGCAGTATCCACCAGCATTGGGGGACGTCGCCCTCCTCCACCTGTAGCTGCCTTTGTGCCTCACAAGCAGATGGACCGTATCAGAGGCTTCACTGCTCCTGCTGGAGGATTTCCTCCTTCGGCCCCTCGTGGCCCCTACTGGGATGTCAGCAGCAGCAGCAGCAGTGGCCACCGTGGAAGTCGCCACAGCAGCCAGGGTGGTGGACGTCCTCCACGGCCCCCTCCTCCTGCTGCCCCTGTGTCTGATGCCCCTCCCAGGCCACCTCCTGGCCATGCCTGCCACCACTGCTGGAACCCCGCCCAATTCAGGGACTACTGCAACCTCAAGCACCTGTCTGCTGAGGAGGCCCGCCGGGTCTCTGGGTTCCCCCGCCCCTCCTCCCTGGGCCCTCCTTCTGGCCATGGTGCTGGGGACCGTCCCCCACGGGGTCCAGGCAAGCGTGACCGCAGCCCAGGCAAGGGTGGATGGAAGCAGCAGGGTGGCAAGGGTGACCGCCGCCGCTGATGTGTTGCCCAACCAGCCGGTCAGAACTGTGTTGGTGCCTGTAGCACTGTGCCCGCTGAGAAGGCATGTATGCCCAAGGGTCTCGCTGCAGACGACTGTGTATTACACTTCTCGTTTTCTGGCAAAGTGAATGGCTATGATTGCACTCTGCTGTTTGACAGTGGAGCAGCTGCCAGCTTTATCAATTGTGCTACTGTTGAGCAGTACCAGCTGTCCAGTTATAAACTGAAGCAGCCCAAGGAATTCCTTGTGGCTAATGGTCAGCCCGTAGTTTGTACGCATGCATGCAGCGTCCAGTTGAATGTGCAGACTCTGAGCTGCAGGGTCGAGTTGTTGGTGATGCCTGAGATGTTCTCTGCCTTTGACATCTTAATGGGCAGTGACTGGCTTCAGTCCAATGGTGTGCTGCTGGACTACCTAGCACGTACTATTACAGTACAAATGGCTTCTGCTAAAACAATACTCAAATGTGAGCCAGCAGCGCCAATTATGGCTCCCCATTGTGCTCATATCCTGGCAAAACATAAGCAAGCCACAGTGTCAGCAAAAGTGGCTTACAGGTGGTTGAGGAAAGGCGGCCAGTCCCTGGTTGCACTCATTTCGTCTCAGCCCATCAACCCTACCCCAGCAAGTGTGCTGTCCGTTCACCCAACCCCTAATCCAGCTAATTTGCTGTCCAATGACCCTGACCCCCTCTCTCAATCAACTACCTCACCCTCTAACTCACCTATCAATTACCCGACCTCTATACCCCCTGCAGTGGCAGCTCAGCTGACAGCACTCATCTCTGAGTACGACGATGTCTTCGCACCTTTCAATACTCTACCACCTCAACGTCCAGTGGGACACACCATTCCCCTTCAGCCTGGCTGTAAGCCACCATCCTTGCCATCATATAAGATGAGCCAGCCAGAGCTGTTGGAGATGAAGAAGCAGGTTGCAGCCTTTCTGGAGCAGGGAATCATCGAACCTTCCTCCTCCCCCTACGCTGCCCCTGTCCTCTTTGTCAAAAAGAAATCAGGTGAGTTAAGGATGTGTGTAGACTATCGTCAGCTGAATAAGATCACACTTAGGGATCAATACCCACTACCTAGAGTGGATGACCTGTTTGACAGGTTAGCTGGGTGTACAGTGTTTTCGTCACTTGACCTGCAAGCTGGATATCACCAGATCAGGATCCCTGATGAGGATGTCCCTAAGACAGCCTTCAGGACACCCAGTGGGCTGTATCAGTTTAAAGTTTTGTGTTTCGGTTTAACCAATGCGCCGTCCACGTTTCAACGTGTGATGAACAATGCTTTTGCTGATGTCATTAATGACTGTGCCCTTGTGTACATAGATGATATCCTCATCATGTCCAAAAATGTACCAGAACACTTCACACATTTGAGGAGAGTTCTTGAGTTATTACGTAAGCATCAGTTCAAAGCTAAATTATCTAAATGTGAGTTTCTTAAAACTGCACTTAAGTTCCTGGGTCACATTGTGAGTGACCAGGGCATAGCTGTTGACCCTGATAAAGTAAAGTCCATTACTTCCTGGCCTGTGCCACGCAGTCTAACTGCCATGCAGCAGTTCCTTGGTGCTGCAAATTTTGTGCGCAAATTTGTACACAATTTCAGTGCTATTTCAGCACCACTTACTGACCTGACCGGTAAAGCAGGTACAGATTTCAATTGGCACAAATGGCCTGACGATAAGTTAAAAGCTTTTGACGCTCTCAAGCATGCCATTTCCAGAGTACCTTTACTCAAATTCCCTGATATTACCCAACCATTTCAGGTTTATTGTGACGCCTCTTTGCAAGGCGTAGGGGCAGTACTTATGCAAGAGGGTTATCCTCTAGCTTATTTAAGCAAGAAGCTGATTCCAGCTGAGAAGAACTATACCACTGGTGAACAAGAATTACTTGCAATTATCACTGCATGTAAAGAGTGGCGTTGCTACCTGGAAGGTGTACCCTTCACATTGTACACAGACCACAAACCTTTAGTAGCTTTAAAAACACAGAAGGTCTTGTCCAGACGTCAAACCAGGTGGTTGGAGTTTCTCTCCCGGTATGATTTTACCATTGAGTATTTACCTGGTGATACCAACCCTGCTGATCCTCTGTCCCGCATACCTGATGCTCCTGCCAGCAACCCTGTCATGGTTATGACCAGGAGCAAGAAGCGCCTTTTGGAGGGGGAGGAAGCTGGTGTGGTACAGCCTGCTCAGCCTGCCTTTCAGCAGCCGCAGCAGGAGCCACAGCCCCAGCTGGTTCTGGAACAGCCTCTACCCCCACCTCCTTTGCCTGTGCACCCTTTGCACGCTGTTAATATGACAGAGCAGCTGCTGGCAGCGTATGCAGCAGATGGGGACTTTGCCAGCACAGTGGATCAATATGATCAGGACAAGCATGGTCTGTATCGCACCAAAGGCAAGAACCAGATAGTGGTCCCTAACTGCCAACAGCTCAAAGCCAGGATATTGGTGGAGATGCATGATGCACAGTTTGCAGGCCATGTGGGGATCACCAAGACGCTGGAGCGTATCTTCAGGATATTCTGGTGGCCACGCATGAGGTCTGAAGTACGTCACTATGTGAGTAACTGTGATGCATGCCAGCGCAACAAGTCTGTGAATACCAGACCTGGTGGTTTGCTCACGCCACTGGCCATACCCTATGACAGATGGGAGTCCATGTCCATGGACCTGATCACTAAACTACCGCCCGGTGATCATGGCTTTGATGCCATTGCTGTCTTTGTGGATAGGCTGTCTTAAATGGTACACTTTGTGCCATGCCGTGAGTCTATGAATGCTGAGGGCTTTGCCCGCCTTTTCATTGACAATGTGTTTAAACATCATGGAGTGCCCAGAGAAATAATCTCTGATAGGGGTTCTCACTTTACTAATCATTTCTGGGCGTCAGTTATGGCCATTCTATTCTTGGTGTAAAAGAATGTAAATCTAGTGCTTACCATCCTGAGTCGGATGGTCAAACAGAGCGGTACAATCGTACCCTGGAGGAAATGCTTCGACATTACATCTCCCCTGCCCAGTCTGACTGGCCCTTCTTCCTGTCACTGGCTGAGTTTGCTGTGAACAACAGCTGGCAGGAATCCATCCAGTCCACGCCCTTCCTGGTCAATACTGGCCAGTCACCTCTGACACCTGTCCTGCTGGAACTACCAGGTGAGGTGTACTGCCCCTCTGCCAGGAAGCTGTCTGAATGGTGGCAGAGTAATGTCAAGCAGGCACGCCATTTCATGGAACAAGCTCAGTAGCGTCAGGCCTATCTGGCCAACAGAGGACGAAGGGATGTGGAGTATCACCCTGGTTAGCTAGTGCTACTGAGCACCAAGAATCTCAGGCTGAAGCCAGGTAAGGCTAAGAAGTTGCTGCCTAGGTTCATTGGGCCTTTCAAGGTGCTGGAGCATGTAGGTCCTGTTGCTGTGCGCCTAGACCTGCCTCCTGCCATGGCACGCATGCACCCTGTGTTCCATGTCGCCTTGTTGAGGCCCTACACTTCTGAGCACCCTCACTTGCCTCCTCCTGTGGATTGGCTAGATGAGGCGCCCCTGTATGAAGTTGAGAAGCTGCTCGCCCATCGTGGTGTACGTGCTGGTAGAGCACGAGGCTACTTGGTCAAGTGGCAGGGTTATGATGACTCTTACAACACGTGGGAGCCAAGGAATAACCTTGTGAACTGCCGAGAAGTGTTGACTGCATATAATGCAGTGCATGGTTTGTCGTAGCATCACTGCTATAGTGTTGCGAGTCCTTGTGTTATCACGAGGGCGGAGCGTTTCCTCTTTGGAGGGGGAGGAATGTAGCGAACGGCTCTTCGAAGCCTAGCTCGCCTCACGGTACTTCTGTACTGCAGTGTGACATGGTGGGCGAAAGGGGCAGGTGGGCCTTCGTGCACACCTGCTTCAGAGGTTCGACTCCTCGGGGGAAACGTTCTAAACCCTGGCCGTGTCATGCTGTGGGAAAGAAGGTAGTTATCGGTTGTCGGCGCTGCTCTTAGCACGCTACATTGTTCCACTGAATTCAGTGCGAGCCGGCGTACCTGAGAACCAAGCCTAGCCCCCGGGTCAATGGGGGAAGGCTGAGTTAAGTGCTCAACCAGTGCGCTTGACCCTTAGTTTGTGCCCGTCTCAAGCTCGCGTGTTGCCTGCGCCTGTGGCCCTCCAGGTTGCTTCGGCTTATCGCGTCATGGAGGCCAGCTGCAGATCGCAGCAGCTTGTGCCTGTCTTTCGGCACTTTGCGTGGTCCCGGGCCCCTCTCTTGTCCCGGGACCCATGCCCTCCCCTTTTTGAGCCCCTGGTCGGCGGGCCCATGGCATGGCTCATGCCAATCGGGCGCGTCGCCAGCAAGGAGCTGCTGCGGCTCCAACAGCTTAACCCCCTGCTGCCTGCCCCTTATGAAGATGCCTGGGCTCTCGCAGAGACTTGCAGCACAGCCCTGCTGGCTCACAAACAGCGGCATGGCAGTGCTGTTGCCTCCCTCTCCACCCTCCACTCTGCAGGCCACCCCCTCTACAGCTTGGTGGTCGTGCATGATGCAGCCAGCATGGAGGGAAGGGCCTTGGACTCCCAGTTCATCTCCTAGCCGTGGTTGGAGATGCCTCTCTTTGGCCGGAACGTGCGTGTGCCCGTGGAGCCCATGGACCATGGCCCCCCCCCAGGTGCAGTCAAGCTGGTCTTCCACCACCACTACCCCCTGGCGTCTAGGGAGGGTCTGGTAGAGGGGGTGCTCAAGGCAGTGGGGTACAAGGTCAGCCCGGCCCCAACAGCGGGCTTGCCGGAGGCCCTGGACCTGCACACAGCAGTCGTGCTTAGCGAGCGGCTGGGTGCCCATTCCCGCACAAGCAGTTTCTGGGGGTCGCCTGGGGGTAACGGGGCCATAGTGGAGGCTGTCGTGGTGCCCCCTCTAGGGGACCCAAAGCTAGCCCTGCTGCCTGAGGTGTATGCCACTCCTACTGGCTGGGGCAAGCTGCAGATCCTGCAGCTGTGGGGGGACACACAGCCTCTGCTCGACCAAGGACCCCCCCCTGCTCAGGCCCCTGCCCAGCCACCAGGTGACCCCCCTGCTCAACCTCCCCCGCCTCCCCCTGCCCATCCTCCCCCGCCTCCCCCTGCTCAACCTCCCCCACCTCCCCCTGCTCAACCCCCCCCACCACCCCCTGCCCAGCCACCAGGTGACCCACCTGCTCTTTCTCCCCCTCCACCCCCTGCCCAGCCCCATACCCAACCACCAGGTGACACCCTTGCTCAACCTCCCCCCCCTCCCCCTTTCCATCCTCCTCCTCAGCCCCCTGCCCAGCTCCCTTCCCAGCCACCAGATGACCCCCTTGCTCTACCTCCTCCACCCCCCCTTGCTCAACCTCCCCCACCACACCCTGCTCAGCCCCCTACCCAGTCACCAGGTGACCCCCCAGCTCTACCTCCCCCTCCCTCACCCTCACCCTCCCTCCCTCCCTCCCTCACCCTCCCTCACCCTCCCTCACCCTCCCTCACCCTCCCTCACCCTCCCTCAGCTGCTGCCGCCCCCCTCCAGCGCACCTCAGATGGGGGTGGCACAGCTGGGGATGAGGGGGCCCGGGTGGCGCAGGGCGCCCAGGGTGCTCAGCAGCAGCAGACGCTGCATAGCCCTACCTCCCGGGGCCCTCACCCTGCCTCAGCTGCTGCCGCCCCCCTCCAGCGCACCTCAGTTGGGGGTGGCACGGCTGGGGATGAGGGGGCCCGGGTGGCGCAGGCCGCCCAGGTGGCCCAGCAGCGGCAGCAGCACAGCCCTACCTCCCGGGACCCTGACCCTGCCTCAGCTGCTGCCGCCCCCCTCCAGCGCACCTCAGATGGGGGTGGCACAGCTGGGGATGAGGGGGCCCGGGTGGCGCAGGGCGCCCAGGGTGCTCAGCAGCAGCAGACGCTGCATAGCCCTACCTCCCGGGGCCCTCACCCTGCCTCAGCTGCTGCTGCCCCCCTCCAGCGCACCTCAGTTGGGGGTGGCACGGCTGGGGATGAGGGGGCCCGGGTGGCGCAGGGCGCCCAGGTGGCCCAGCAGCGGCAGCAGCACAGCCCTACCTCCCGAGACCCTAACCCTGCCTCAGCTGCTGTCGCCCCCCTCCAGCGCACCTCAGATGGGGGTGGCACAGCTGGGGATGAGGGGGCCCGGGTGGCGCAGGGCGTCCAGGTGGCCCAGCAGCAGCAGCAGCAGCAGCACAGCCCTGGGGTGGGAGCGGGGGCGGGGAAAGAGGCTGCAGCGGGGGCAGGGGATGAATCAGGGGCTAGAGGGCCAGGGCTCAAGGGTCTCGGGATCCACCCGTTTGCTCCGCCCCGTGGAAGGCCTTCCCGGTTCGATAGCTCTTGGGGCCCAGCTACAGCAGAGCTTTCTGGGGGGACTCCGTGGCTGGGCCCGTCCTGGGCTGCCCGGGTGTGCTCCAGGGGTGAGTCAGCGCAGCCGGGGGAGAAAGAGGCGCAGGGTCTGTCGCCGAGCAGCCCAGCCGCCCCCTCCACTGGTCAGGGGCCCGCGAGTCGGCCTTTCCAGCTTGGCGGTGCAGCAGCTCCTACACGAGGCAGGAGGTCCCTTCTTCCCCGCATGGACATGACCAACTCCACCGGAGGTAAGTCGGGGGATGTGGGGGGCAAGGCTCTAGCCGTCGTGTTCTCCGCCGCTAGCAGGGCCCTCCGAGCCGGTAGGAGCACCCTTGTCCCTCAGCCGGAGCTGCTATCAGCTCTCCTCCCCTCCCCCTCAGCCTCTCCCGCTTCTACCCAAGACGAGGCCTCTCGGCCCGACTGCGGAGGGGCACAGTCGCTGGACGGCAGGGCTATCACAGCTAGTCAGCCCCAGGCTGCCGCCACACCTCACCAGCGCACCTCAGCAGGGGGTGGCACTGCTGGCACAGAGGGGGCGAGGTTGGTGCCTGTAGCGCAGCAGCAACAGCAACAGCAGCAGCAGCAGCGGCAACAGCACCGGCAACAGCAGCAGCAGCAGCAGCAGCAGCAGCAGCAGCAGCAGCAGCAGCGGGCTGGGGCTGGGGCTGGGGCTGGGGCTGGGGCTGGGGCTGGGGCTGGGGCTGGGGCTGGGCCTGGGCCTGGGGCTGGGGCTGGGGCTGGGGCTGGGGCTGGGGCTGGGGCTGGGGCTGGGGCTGGGGCTGGGGCTGGGGCTGGGGCTGGGGCTGGGGCTGGGGCTGGGGCTGGGGCTGGGGCTGGGGCTGGGGCTGGGGCTGGGGCTGGGGCTGGGGCTGGGGCTGGGGCTGGGGCTGGGGCTGGGGCTGGGGCTGGGGCTGGGACTAGGGCTGGGGCCGTGCCTTCTCCGATGGTTTTGGATCGCCCACGCCTTACCCGGCCCGTGCTCTCTACCCTCTTTCCAACGCCCACCACCTTCCAGCCCAGCGCCCAGGGGGCTTTTGTGTCCCGAGCGCATGCGCCTTGCTCTGTCCCACCCCGAGGGGTGCATCTCCCCCACATCCCTCTTCCCCCCCAGCAGCTCTCTGCCCCCCTGAAACCCCCTTGGGCCGCCCCTCCCCCCCTTGTTATTCCTCCCGCTGTCCATCCCGTGCCTCTTGAGGGGTCTGTTGCCACTGGCTCCCTTCCCGGTATTCCCTCATCAGCCTCTCCGCGCTCCCCGGGGCACTTGGGGTTGCTGGGCAAGGCCCTCTTGAAGGGCGCGGTGCTGGCCTCCAAGGGCAAGCTCGCTGCCCGTAAGCTGAGAGATGCCACAGCTAGGGGCCTAGCCGCAGCCGGGCAGTGGGTGGGTGGGGAACCTTCCGCCAGCTCTCCCTCCCTTGACCCCATGGACGCCGAAGCAGCGGCCCCCACCGCCTCTTGCCGCACGGAGGTCACGGGGCCTGGCGCAGTTGCCCATCTCCCAGCCCAGGAGCCTGGTCCCTCCACCGGGCTGGGCACCCGGCTCGGCACGGTGCGGGTTGGGCCCTGTGAGCTGCAGGGTAGTCAGCCTCCCCGCTGGCTTGACACCGCCGCGAGGGCACCTCCGCGCCCCTCCCCGGATGACAGGAGGGCTAGGCGGGAGGAGCGGCAGCGGGTGGCTCAGTGTAGGTCGAGGCGAGGCTACACGCAGCCTGCTACCCAGCCAGCCAGAGGGGGGCCTAGCCGGCGCCGGTATGGCATTCCCTCTTCCGGTTCCAGCTCTGAGGAGTGGGAGGCACGGCGTGCAGGGCACCAGCAAGCTGGCAGGCAGCGTGCTGCGCAGCTTGGCCATGGGTCCCCACACGTGCGCCGCTACGGGTTGCTCAGCCCCTCTGCTAGCCTGGCCAGCTCGCTGGGGGCCTCCTGTGTTAGCCCTGTAGTTGAGTCAGCAGGGCCCCGGGAGGGGAGGTTGAGGGTTCCTAAGCGGCAGCAGCCCGAGCAGGCAGCTCAGCCTGGGGAGGAGGTCGAGCAGCTCGGTCCTCTGCCCCTGCGGCCCCCGCTGGCCATCTATTCCCGTGAGCCTCGGATCCGCCTGCGCCGCCCGGGGGCCAAGTTGGCCTGCATTGAGGCCACTCCAGCCCCTATCCCCGGCCCACCCCCTTTGCCCGGTCCGCCTCCCCTTCCCAGCCCACCCACCCTCCTCTACACACGCGTAGCCCGCGCGGGGGCAAGCCAGGACTAGCCATGCAGCGCCCAGGTGTGGCCGCCAGATTCTTGGCAGTCACCCTCAACGTGCAGGGCCTTGCCCAGCCGCACAAACTGCAGGCCCTGCTTGACTGGGCCGCTGACAGCCCGGCGCAAGTGGTCTTCCTTCAAGAGTGCCATAGGGCGGAGAGCGTGTGGCAGTGGGCAGAAGCCCACTCGGGGGGCAAGCCCGCCTGGCGGGGGCAGTGGTTTTACACCCCTGGCACCGGCAGCTCCCAAGGCTGTCTGGTGTTGGTCAAGCCCTCCACCATCCTCCAGGGGTGCACCCAGGTGCAGCTACAGGCAGAGGGGGCCCAGGGGCGGGTGCTGCGGGTAGACGGGGAGCTCGCAGGCAGGCCGGTGTCCCTAGTGTGCGTGTACGCCCCGGCGCAGCAGGCAGAGCGGCCAGCGTTCTACGCAGAGTGCCTCCCCGCTTGCCTCCCGCCAGCCGCCGACCGCCGCCTCCTCCTCATGGGGGGCGACTTCAACTGCATCCTGGCCCCAGTGGACAGAGTGGGCATCCCGCAGGGCTCGCAGCATGGGGAGGCCTGGGTGGGCAGCCGGGGCCAGGGGGCGGAGCAGCTGCGGCAGCTGGTGGGTGAGCGCGGTCTGGTGGACCCGTGGCGCCATCTGCACCCCTCCAAGAGAGACCTCACCCACTTCAGCGAGCGTTGGCAGACGGGTGCTCGCCTCGACCGGTGGTACGTCTCGGAGGAGCTGGTGCAGTGGCAGATGGACAGCGCCATCCAGGGGGTGCTGCCTGTGCCCACCGACCACCGGCCCGTGTCTGTGGCAGTGTGCCCCCCCGACCTGCCTCTCACCGTCCCCGCTCCCTGGCAGCTGCACCCCGCCCACCTTGACAACCCCGACCTGCTGGACTGCCTCAAGGACTTCCTACAGGCGGAGGCCCTTTACCACGAGGCTGCGAGTCAGCTGGGGCTGCCTAGGGATGGGCACAGGGCCAGGTGGGCCCGCATCAAACAGGGCCTGGCCATGCGTGCCCAGCACTTCCTGCGGGCCCAGCGCCGCGCGCAGCGTGACCTGCAGCAGCGCAGGGAGAAGGCGGCAGCAGTGGCCAGGGCTCACCTCGTGCGGCAGCTGGTGCGGGTGGAGCGAGAGGGGGAGGCTGAGGTGCAGGCGGCGCAGCACCTGGGAGAGGCCGCAGCCCTGGCGGGGGTGGGGGCGAGGGAGCAGGGGGCCCAGCAATCCCTGCTGGCCAGCGCAGTCCTCGACCAGTACTACGGCGACCGCTCCTCCTTCTACTTCTACCATCGCGACCAGCCCGCGCACACCCCCACCCTCATCTCCTCTCTCCAGCTCCCCGGACAGCCAGGTCATCCAGCAGACCTCACCACGCCGGCCGGGGTGAAGGCAGCGTGCAGGGCTTTCCAGCAGCACTACTCAGCTGCCGGGCCCACCGGAGTCTACGCAGCCAAGCCGGTGGACACAGCTGCGCGCGCCGCGCTGCTGGGCAGCCTCACCTCCCACCTCACCCCCACCCAGGCTAGGGCTGCCGAGGGCCCCGATGGCAGCCCTATGCTGTCAGAGGAGGAGCTGGGCCGGGCTCTGCAGGGCTGCGCGCACAGCAAGGCCCCGGGGCTAGATGGGCTGCCCATGGAGGTCTATGACCGGCTGTGGGTGGAGCTGGGGCGGCCGCTGCGGGCCATGTTGCGAGAGGCCCTGGCAGACACCGCTGACCCTGCCCCCCTGGCTGAGTTCCTGACCGGCATCATCACCCTCGTGCCCAAAGCTGGCAAGCCGAGGGACCAGGTGGCCGGCTACCGCCCCATCACGCTCCTCAACTGCGACGTGCGCCTGGTGGCCAGGGCAGTGGAGGACCGGCTGCAGCTGCCCTTGGACCTGCTGGTGTCCCCCTCTCAATCGGCCTTCATCCTGGGCAGGGACATCAGCGACAGCGTGCAGTTCCACCTAGGCCTGCTGGAGTACCTGCAGCAGCGGGGCAGCCCAGCCTGGCTGTTGTTGCTGGACCTGGCGGGGGCCTATGACAACGTGTCCTGGGGCTTGCTCCAGGAAACGTTGGAGGCCATGGGGTTCTGCCGGGAGGGGCATGTGCGTTGGGCTCAGCTGCTGCACCGGGGTGCCACGAGCCAGGTGCTGGTCAACGGCCACCTCACCGACAGCTTCCCCCTTGCGTCGGGGCTGCTGCAGGGCAGCGGGGCTTCCCCTCTCTACTGGTGCATCGTGCTCCAGCCGCTGGTCAGCTACCTCAGCTCGCTCCAGCTGGCAGGCCGCATCAGCACCCCCACCATCCCCTCCAGCCCTCTAGCCTTGCACAGGGCCGCCCTGACCCCCGCGCTCCCCTCCAAGGAGTATGCGGACGACCTCACCATCGTGGTGCTCGATCGGGTCAGAGACGGGAAGGTGGTAGTGGAGGCCCTGGGCCTGTTCCGCGCCGCTGGGGGCCCTGCGCTGAGTGTGAGCAAGAGCTCAGCCCTGCCGTGCGCCCAGCCAGAGCACGGGCTGGGTAACCAGGGAGGCTCGGGACCCGAGGGGGCGGGGAGGGGAGGAAGGGTGGGTGACGGGGGGGAAGGGGGCGGGCAGGGGCAGGTGGGCGAGCAGGGGCTAGGGGGTGGGCTGGGGGAAGGTGGCGGGCTAGGACAGCAGCAGGGCGGGCGGGAGCAAGGTGGGGAGCAGGAGCCGGAGGTGGTCATCCCAGCTGTCCGAGCGGGGGTGCCAGTGCGCCACCTGGGGGTCCCTCTTGGGGCGGCCTCCTACGCTGCCACAAGCGAGGCCGCCTTCGGTGGGGCGGCTACGGCCATGATGGCAGCCTCCCTCCCTTGGCGGCCCCAAGGCCTCAACCTCCTGGGGCGGGTGCAGGTGGCACAGCAGTGCCTGGCCTCCAAGTCCATCTACCAAATGGCCTTCGTGCAACCCTCCGCTCCTCTGGCGCAAGCCATGGCCTTGGCTGTCAACCGCTTTGTGGCAGCCTCAGACCTGCCCCAGGAGCGCAGCCCCAACAGCAGCCGCCTTTACCCTAGCAAGGCCATCTGCGTGATGCCCCGGGGGGAGGGAGGGGTGGGGCTTCCCGACCTGGGGGTCACCAGCACGGCCATGCTGGCGAAGATGCTGGCCCAGCTCTGGTCGCCCCGGGTTCGTCCCTGGCAGCCTCTGACCCACAGCCTGCTGGCAGACCCCTCCCACGGCCTCAGCACGTGGGTCATCACCGACCCCACCGCCCCCCCCTCGCGAGGCATCAGCCCGCGGCTGCAAGCTCACGTGGCGGCCCTGGCTGAGCTCAAGCTGTTCCGCGCGGTGCCCCCCGCTAGTCAGTCCTTCTTCTCGGTGCTGGCAGAGCCGCTGTGGTACAACGCGCAAGTCCGCATGAACCCAGCAGCTAGGGAGGCAGCAGCTGAGCAGGGTTGGACCCACGTCCGCCACGTGAGGGAGGCCCTGCATAGCCCCCAGCTGGAGGGGGATGCCCGCTGGGCTGCCGACCTGGTCAGGGCTTGCCTCCCCGAGCCCTGGCAGGGCATGGTGGACCGCCTGCAGCCTCCTCAGCCGGAGTGGGAGTGCCTGAGGGTTGGGCCAGGGGTGGGGTTTGTGATGCGGCGCCACCCCCTGCTCCAGCCCTCCCACTGGGTGGGCCCCAACGGCCGCCTCTACCCCCTAGACCCCACAGGACAGGGGCCCCTAGGGGCTTTCTGGGCGGAGGGAGGGGCGGCCTGGGAGCCAGCTGCGGTGGCCCGGCTCAACAAGCCCAGCTACAGGCTGACCCCGGGGGAGCGAGCCACCCACCTCCGCCCTCTACCCGCCCAGCATCACGTGGCACAGGAGCAGGCTCAAGGGCAGGAGCAAGGAGGAGCCAGGGCGGTTGGCAGGGGGGGGGGGCGGGCAAGGGGGCGGGGCGGGGGCAGGGGGCGAGGGCGTGGAGGAGGTGGAGGGCGTAGGGGAGCAGGGGGCGGGGCGGGAGGGCATGCTGCCGACCCAGGTGACGAGGGGCCTGGCACCTGGCCTAAGGAGGAGTGGCTCTTGGGCCCCTGGGCTCACCTGCAGCTGGACCCTCAGGTGTGGGGCATGGGCACCACCACCCTCCTGGACTTCTCTGTCAAGCATGCCAGGGTGCGCCTCCACCAGCTCCAGCGCGTCAGTGCCGACCCCTCCTACCCACCCAATGGGGGCTTGTGGCCTGCGCTGTGGGGTGTGCGGCCCCCCCGGGCAGCGGGCGAACCGGAGGTGGCAGCGGTGGCTGATGGGGCCCTGAGGGAGCTGGAGCTCAAGTGGGAGGCCAGCGCGCAGCAGGTGGCAGGCCAGGGGGCAGCGGGGGAGCGGGAGCAGCAGGGCAGGGATGTGGAGGAGCGGCTCCCCGAGGAGGTGCAGGGCAGCCAACCGCCTCGCTGGCTGGACACCTCCGCCAGGGCGCACCATCGTCCCTCGCCGCAGATGAGGGCGGCCCAGCAGGCTGAGCGGCAGCTGGAGGCCCAGCAGCGGCGTGGGGGCAGGCAGCCAGTTGCTCAGCCCGCCCCCCGGGCCGACACCGCGGACCAGCTGGCTGTGGGTGTCCAGGCGGGCCAGCCGTGTGCGAAGGTGTGGAAGGAGCTGCTAGACCCCACCCTCCGTCGGGAGCACGTCATCGTGGCCTGGCGGCTGCTTCACGCCAGCCTCATGGTGGGGGCCTTGTGGGGTCACATCCTCAAGGGGGCGGCTGCCCCGGGCTCGTCCGCCTGCCGCTTCTGCCAGCCGGGGCACCTGGAGACCCTCACCCACGCCTTCCTGACCTGCCCCGCCGTGGCCCCAGCCTGGGAGTGGGTGCTGGACGTGTACGGCCGCCTCACAGGCACCCGCCCCCCCTCAGGCGACGCCATGCTGCTCCTCAGTGGGCGCCCCACCCGCGGCGAGGCCCCCCCCTTCCAGCCCCCTGACAGCCTGTTGTGGCTGCGGCTGCGCGTGGCCTACCTGGGCGCAGTGTGGCGCCTCCGCAGCTCAGGAGCCGCTACAGCCCTGCAGCCACAGCAGGTGGCGAGGCGGGTCGTGGAGGAGGTCATCTCCACCCTCACCACGGCCGTTAAGCGTGACTGGCATCGGGTGGGGAGGGACATCCGCGTGGGCCTCTGCGGCGCTGTGCCCTCCACCTGGTTCAAGGGCATGGACCCGGAGCTGGACGCGGCCCACTTCGACCAGCTGTGGCCCGAGGCGTCGGGGGGCTGGTTCGCCAAGCAGCCTAGGAGGGAGCGGAGGGGGCAGAGCGGGCAGGAGGGGGCAGAGGGGAGGGTTGGGGCAGGAGGAGTGGAGGAGGAGAGGGCAGCAGGGAGGCCTAGGCATGGGGAGGGCAGGGCGCAGGGGGGGGGAGAGCTAGTGGTTCGCCTCTCCTTGCAGTGGCCCGTCCCCTTCCCCGTCGAGCCAGCCTGAGCTGCAGGGTTGCTGGTGGGGGCTTAGGGCGTTCGGTGGGTGGGGTGGGCTAGGCTTCGGGGGGATGTCTGGGTGTCAGGGGACCGGGGGCTTAGGTGGTCTTGGTTTGAGCGTTGGGGGTAGGGTTCTCGGTTTCAGGTCGAGGGGCGGAACTTAGGCTCGTGTGGGTAGTTTTGTGGGGAGGGTATGGGGAGGGTCTGGGGAGGTGAGCTAGGGTGGAGGGCGTTGGTGTGGGGTAGTGTCTTGACGTTGTCCTAGGGAGGGGGTTGCTTGGGTTGTGTGGACCTTTGCTTGGGGTGTGTGAACCTTTCCTTGGGGTGTGTGGGCCGCTGTGTTATTGGCTGGGGTGCTTGGGGATCGTGTATGCGGGAACCTTGTTTGATGTAGTCTTCTCTTTTCTTCTTTTCTTTAGTCTCACTCTCTCTCTTGTAATGCTCCTCCATGAAAAAAAAAAAAAAAAGATGGGGGTGGCACAGCTGGGGATGAGGGGGCACGGGTGGCGCAGGGCGCCCAGGGTGCTCAGCAACAGCAGACGCTGCATAGCCCTACCTCCCGGGGCCCTCACCCTGCCTCAGCTGCTGCCGCCCCCCTCCAGCGCACCTCAGTTGGGGGTGGCACGGCTGGGGATGAGGGGGCCCGGGTGGCGCAGGGCGCCCAGGTGGCCCAGCAGCGGCAGCAACACAGCCGTACCTCCTGGGACCCTGACCCTGCCTCAGCTGCTGCCGCCCCCCTCCAGCGCACCTCAGATGGGGGTGGCACAGCTGGGGATGATGGGGCCCGGGTGGCGCAGGGCGCCCAGGTGGCCCAGCAGCAGTAGCAGCAGCACAGCCCTGGGGTGGGAGCGGGGGCGGGGAAAGAGGCTATAGCGGGGGCAGGGGATGTTTCAGGGGCTAGAGGGCCAGGGCTCAAGGGTCTCGGGATCCACCCGTCAGCTCCGCCCCGTGGAAGGCCTTCCCGGTTCGATAGCTCTTGGGGCCCAGCTACAGCAGAGCTTTCTGGGGGGATTCCGTGGCTGGGCCCGTCCTGGGCTGCCCGGGTGTGCTCAAGGGGTGAGTCAGCGCAGCCGGGGGAGAAGGAGGCGCATGGTCTGTCGCCGAGCAGCCCAGCCGCCCCCTCCACTGGTCAGGAGCCCGCGAGTCGGCCTTTCCAGCTTGGCGGTGCAGCAGCTCCTACACGAGGCAGGAGGTCCCTTCTTCCCCGCATGGACATGACCAACTCCACCGGAGGTAAGTCGGGGGATGTGGGGGGCAAGGCTCTAGCCGTCGTGTTCTCCGCCGCTAGCAGGGCCCTCCGAGCCGGTAGGAGCACCCTTGTCCCTCAGCCGGAGCTGCTATCAGCTCTCCTCCCCTCCCCCTCAGCCTCACCCGCTTCTACCCAAGACGAGGCCTCTCGGTCCGACTGCGGAGGGGCACAGTCGCTGGACGGCAGGGCTATCACAGCTAGTCAGCCCCAGGCTGCCGCCACACCTCACCAGCGCACCTCAGCAGGGGGTGGCACTGCTGGCACAGAGGGGGCGAGGTTGGTGCCTGTAGCGCAGCAGCAACAGCAACAGCAGCAGCAGCAGCGGCAACAGCACCGGCAACAGCAGCAGCACCAGCAGCAGCAGCACCAGCAGCAGCAGCACCAGCAGCAGCAGCGGGCTGGGGCTGGGGCTGGGGCTGGGGCTGGGGCTGGGGCTGGGGCTGGGGCTGGGGCTGGGGCTGGGGCTGGGGCTGGGGCTGGGGCTGGGGCTGGGGCTGGGGCTGGGGCTGGGGCTGGGGCTGGGGCTGGGGCTGGGGCTGGGGCTGGGGCTGGGGCTGGGGCTGGGGCTGGGGCTGGGGCTGGGGCTGGGGCTGGGGCTGGGGCTGGGGCTGGGGCTGGGGCTGGGGCTGGGGCTGGGGCTGGGGCTGGGGCTGGGGCTGGGGCTGGGGCTGGGGCTGGGGCTGGGGCTGGGGCTGGGGCTGGGGCTGGGGCTGGGGCTGGGGCTGGGGCTGGGGCTGGGGCTGGGGCTGGGGCTGGGGCTGGGGCTGGGGCTGGGGCTGGGGCTGGGGCTGGGGCTGGGGCTGGGGCTGGGGCTGGGGCTGGGGCTGGGGCTGGGGCTGGGGCTGGGGCTGGGGCTGGGGCTGGGGCTGGGGCTGGGGCTGGGGCTGGGGCTGGGGCTGGGGCTGGGGCCGTGCCTTCTCCGATGGTTTTGGATCGCCCACGCCTTACCCGACCCGTGCTCTCTACCCTCTTTCCAACGCCCACCACCTTCCAGCCCAGCGCCCAGGGGGCCTTTGTGTCCCGAGCGTATGCGCCTTGCTCTGACCCACCACGAGGGGTGCATCTCCCCCACATCCCTCTTCCCCACCAGCAGCTCTCTGCCCCCCTGAACCCCCCTTGGGCCGCCCCCCCCCCCCTTGTTATTCCTCCCGCTGTCCATCCCGTGCCTCTTGAGGGGTCTGTTGCCACTGGCTCCCTCGCCGGTATTCCCCCATCAGCCTCTCCGCGCTCCCCGGGGCACTTGGGGTTGCTGGGCAAGGCCCTCTTGAAGGGCGCGGTGCTGGCCTCCAAGGGCAAGCTCGCTGCCCGTAAGCTGAGAGATGCCACAGCTAGGGGCCTAGCCGCAGCCGGGCAGTGGGTGGGTGGGGAACCTTCCGCCAGCTCTCCCTCCCTTGACCCCATGGACGCCGAGGCAGCGGCCCCCACCGCCTCTTGCCGCACGGAGGTCACGGGGCCTGGCGCAGTTGCCCATCTCCCAGCCCAGGAGCTTGGTCCCTCCACCGGGCTGGGCACCCGGCTCGGCACGGTGCGGGTTGGGCCCGGTGAGCTGCAGGGTAGTCAGCCTCCCCGCTGGCTTGACACCGCCGCGAGGGCACCTCCGCGCCCCTCCCCGGATGACAGGAGGGCTAGGCGGGAGGAGCGGCAGCGGGTGGCTCAGTGTAGGTCGAGGCGAGGCAACACGCAGCCAGCTACCCAGCCAGCCAGAGGGGGGCCTAGCCGGCGCCGGTATGGCATTCCCTCTTCCGGTTCCAGCTCTGAGGAGTGGGAGGCACGGCGTGCAGGGCACCAGCAAGCTGGCATGCAGCGAGCTGCGCAGCTTGGCCATGGGTCCCCACACGTGCGCCGCTACGGGTTGCTCAGCCCCTCTGTTAGCCTGGCCAGCTCGCTGGGGGCCTCCTGTGATAGCCCTGTAGTTGAGCCAGCAGGGCCCCGGGAGGGGAGGTTGAGGGTGCCTAAGCGGCAGCAGCCCGAGCAGGCAGCTCAGCCTGGGGAGGAGGTCGAGCAGCTCGGTCCTCTGCCCCTGCGGCCCCCGCTGGCCATCTATTCCCGTGAGCCTCGGGTCCGCCTGCGCCGCCCGGGGGCCAAGTTGGCGTGCATTGAGGCCACCCCGCCCCCACCCCCCGGCCCTCCTCCTTTGCCAGGCCCGCCTCCCCTTCCCAGCCCACCCACCCTCCTCTACACACGCGTAGCCCGCGCGGGGGCAAGCCAGGACTAGCCATGCAGCGCCCGGGTGTGGCCGCCAGATTCTTGGCAGTCACCCTCAACGTGCAGGGCCTTGCCCAGCCGCACAAACTGCAGGCCCTGCTTGACTGGGCCGCTGACAGCCCGGCGCAAGTGGTGTTCCTCCAAGAGTGCCATAGGGCGGAGAGCGTGTGGCAGTGGGCAGAAGCCCACTCGGGGGCCAAGCCCGCCTGGCGGGGGCAGTGGTTTTACACCCCTGGCACCGGCAGCTCCCAAGGCTGCCTGGTATTGGTCAAGCCCTCCACCATCCTCCGGGGGTGCACCCAGGTGCAGCTGCAGGCAGAGGGGGCCCAGGGGCGGGTGCTGCGGGTAGACGGGGAGCTCGCAGGCAGGCCGGTGTCCCTAGTGTGCGTGTACGCCCCGGCGCAGCAGGCAGAGCGGCCAGCGTTCTACGCAGAGTGCCTCCCCGCTTGCCTCCCGCCAGCCGCCGACCGCCGCCTCCTCCTCATGGGGGGCGACTTCAACTGCATCTTAGCCCCCGTGGACAGAGTGGGCATCCCGCAGGGCTCGCAGCATGGGGAGGCCTGGGTGGGCAGCCGGGGCCAGGGGGCGGAGCAGCTGCGGCAGCTGGTGGGTGAGCGGGGTCTGGTGGACCCGTGGCGCCATCTGCACCCCTCCAAGAGAGACCTCACCCACTTCAGCGAGCGTTGGCAGACGGGTGCGCGCCTCGACCGGTGGTACATCTCGGAGGAGCTGGTGCAGTGGCAGATGGACAGCGCCATCCAAGGGGTGCTGCCAGTGCCCACCGACCACCGGCCCGTGTCAGTGGCAGTGTGCCCCCCCGACCTGCCTCTCACCGTCCCCGCTCCCTGGCAGCTGCACCCCGCCCACCTCGACAACCCTGACCTGCTGGACTGCCTCAAGGACTTCCTCCAGGCGGAGGCACATCACCACGAGGCTGCGAGTCAGCTGGGGCTGCCTAGGGATGGGCACAGGGCCAGGTGGGCCCGCATCAAACAGGGCCTGGCCATGCGTGCCCAGCACTTCCTGCGGGCCCAGCGCCGCGCGCAGCGTGACCTGCAGCAGCGCAGGGAGAAGGCGGCAGCAGTGGCCAGGGCTCACCTCGTGCGGCAGCTGGTGCGGGTGGAGCGAGAGGGGGAGGCTGAGGTGCAGGCGGCGCAGCACCTGGGAGAGGCCGCAGCCCTGGCGGGTGTGGGGGCGAGGGAGCAGGGGGCCCAGCAATCCCTGCTGGCCAGTGCAGTCCTCGACAGTACTACGGCGACCGCTCCTCCTTTTACTTCTACCATCGCGACCAGCCCGCGCACACCCCCACCCTCATTTCCTCTCTCCAGCTCCCCGGCCAGCCAGGTCAGCCAGCAGACCTCACCACGCCGGCCGGGGTGAAGGCAGCGTGCAGGGCTTTCCAGCAGCACTACTCAGCTGCCGAGCCCACCGGTGTCTACGCAGCCAAGCCGGTGGACACAGCTGCGCGCGCCACGCTGCTGGGCAGCCTCACCTCCCACCTCACCCACACCCAGGCCAGGGCTGCCGAGGGCCCCGATGGCATCCCTATGCTTTCAGAGGAGGAGTTGGGCCGGGCTCTGCAGGGCTGCGCGCACAGCAAGGCCCCGGGGTTAGATGGACTGCCCATGGAGGTCTATGACCGGCTGTGGGTGGAGCTGGGGCGGCCGCTGCGGGCCATGTTGCGAGAGGCCCTGGCAGACACCGCTGACCCTGCCCCCCTGGCTGAGTTCCTGACAGGCATCATCACCCTCGTGCCCAAGGCTGGCAAGCCGAGGGACCAGGTGGCCGGCTACCGCCCCATCACGCTCCTCAACTGCGACGTGCGCCTGGTGGCCAGGGCAGTGGAGGACCGGCTGCAGCTGCCCTTGGACCTGCTGGTGTCCCCCTCTCAGTCCGCCTTCATCCTGGGCAGGGACATCAGCGACAGCGTGCAGTTCCACCTAGGCCTGCTGGAGTACCTGCAACAGCGGGGCAGCCCAGCCTGGCTGTTGTAGCTGGACCTGGCGAGTGCCTATGACAACGTGTCCTGGGGCTTGCTCCAGGACACGATGGAGGCCATGGGGTTCTGCCGGGAGGGGCATGTGCGCTGGGCTCAGCTGCTGCACCGGGGGGCCACAAGCCAGGTGCTGGTCAACGGCCACCTCACCGACAGCTTCCCCCTTGCGTCGGGGCTGCTGCAGGGCAGCGGGGCCTCCCCGCTCTACTGGTGCATCGTGCTTCAGCCGCTGGTCAGCTACCTCAGCTCGCTCCAGATGGCAGGCCGCATCAGCACCCCCACCATCCCCTCCAGCCCTCTGGCCATGCACAGGGCCGCCCTGACCCCCGCGCTCCCCTCCAAGGAGTATGCGGACGACCTCACCATCGTGGTGCTCGATCGGGTCAGAGACGGGAAGGTGGTTGTGGAGGCCCTGGGCCTGTTCCGCGCCGCTGGGGGCCCTGCGCTGAGCGTGAGCAAGAGCTCAGCCCTTCCGTGCGCCCAGCCAGAGCCTGGGCCGGGCAACCAGGAGGGCTCAGGCCCCGAGGGGGCGGGGAGGGGAGGAAGGGGGGGTGACGGTGGGGAAGGGGGCGGGCAGGGGCAGGTGGGCGAGCAGGGGCTAGGGGGTGGGCTGGGGGAAGGTGGCGGGCAAGGGCAGCAGCAGGGCGGGCAGGAGCAGGGTGGGGAGCAGGAGCCGGCGGTGGTCATCCCAGCTGTCCGAGCGGGGGTGCCCGTGCGCCACCTGGGGGTCCCTCTTGGGGCGGCCTCCTACGCTGCCACCAGCGAGGCCGCCTTCGGTGGGGCGGCGGCGGCCATGCTGGCAGCCTCCCTCCCTTGGCGGCCCCAAGGCCTCAACCTCCTGGGGCGGGTGCAGGTGGCACAGCAGTGCCTGGCCTCCAAGTCCATCTACCAAATGGCCTTCGTGCAACCCTCCGCTCCTCTGACGCAAGCCATGGCCGCGGCTGTCAACCGCTTTGTGGCAGCCTCAGACCTGCCCCAGGAGCGCAGCCCCAACAGCAGCCGCCTCTACCCTAACAAGGCCATCTGCGTGATGCCCCGGGGGGAGGGAGGGGTGGGGCTTCCCGACCTGGGGGTCACCAGCACGGCCATGGGGCTGCCGACCTGGTCAGGGCTTGCCTCCCCGAGCCCTGGCAGGGCATGGTGGACCGCCTGCAGCCTCCTCAGCCGGAGTGGGAGTGCCTGAGGGTTGGGCCAGGGGTGGGGTTTGTGATGCGGCGCACCTCCCTGCTCCAGCCCTCCCACTGGGTGGGCCCCAACGGCCGCCTCTACCCCCTAGACCCCACAGGGCAGGGGCCCCTAGGGGCTTTTTGGGCGGAGGGAGGGGCGGCCTGGGAGCCAGCTGCGGTGGCCCGACTCAACAAGCCCAGCTACAGGCTGACTCCGGAGGAGCGAGCCGCCCACCTCCGCCCTCTTCCCGCCCAGCATCACGTGGCGCAGGAGCAGGCTCAAGGGCAGGAGCAAGGAGGAGCCAGGGCGGTTGGCAGGGGCGGGGGGCGGGCTAGGGGGCGGGGCGGGGGCAGGGGGCGAGGGCGTGGAGGAGGTGGAGGGCGTAGGGGAGCAGGGGGCGGGGCGGGAGGGCAGGCTGCCGACCCAGCTGACGAGGGCCCTGGCACCTGGCCTAAGGAGGAGTGGCTCTTGGGCCCCTGGGCTCACCTGCAGCTGGACCCTCAGGTGTGGGGCATGGGCACCACCACCCTCCTGGACTTCTCTGTCAAGCATGCCAGGGTGCGCCTCCACCAGCTCCAGCGCGTCAGTGCCGACCCCCTCTACCCACCAGGTGGGGGCCTGTGGCCAGCGCTGTGGGGTGTGCGCCCCCCCCGGGCAGCGGGCGAACCGGAGGTGGCAGCGGTGGCTGATGGGGCCCTCAGGGAGCTGGAGCTCAAGTGGGAGGCCAGCGTGCAGCAGGTGGCAGGCCAGGGGGCAGCGGGGGAGCGGGAGCAGCAGGGCAGGGATGTGGAGGAGCGGCTCCCCGAGGAGGTGCAGGGCAGCCAACCGCCTCGCTGGCTTGACACCTCCGCCAGGGCGCACCCGCGTCCCTCGCCGCAGGACAGGGCGGCCGAGCAGGCTGAGCGGCAGCTGGAGGCCCAGCAGCGGCGTGGGGGCAGGCAGCCAGTTGCTCAGCCCGCCCCCCGGGCCGACACCGCGGACCAGCTGGCTGTGGGTATTCAGGCGGGCCAGCCGTGTGCGAAGGTGTGGAAGGAGCTGCTAGACCCCACCCTCCGTCGGGAGCATGTCATCGTGGCCTGGCGGGTGCTTCACGCCAGCCTCATGGTTGGGGCCTTGTGGGGTCACATCCTCAAGGGTGCGGCTGCCCCGGGCTCTTCCGCCTGCCGCTTCTGCCAGCCGGGGCACTTGGAGACCCTCACCCACGCCTTCCTGACCTGCCCCGCCGTGGTCCCAGCCTGGGAGTGGGTGCTGGACGTGTACGGCCGCCTCACAGGCACCCGCCCCCCCTCAGGCGACGCCATGCTGCTCCTCAGTGGGCGCCCCACCCGCGGCGAGGCCCCCCCCTTTCAGCCCTCTGACAGCCTGCTGTGGCTGCGGCTGCGCGTTGCCTACCTGGGCGCAGTGTGGCGCCTCCGCAGCTCAGGAGCCGCTACAGCCCTGCAGCCACAACAGGTGGCGAGGCGGGTCGTGGAGGAGGTCATCTCCACCCTCACCACGGCCGTCAAGCGGGACTGGCATCGGGTGGGGAGGGACATCCGCGTGGGCCTCTGCGGCGCTGTGCCCTCCACTTGGTTCAAGGGAAAGGACCCGGAGCTGGACGCTGCCCACTTCGACCAGCTGTGGCCCGAGGCGTCGGGGGGCTGGTTTGCCAAGCAGCCCAGGAGGGAGCGGAGGGGAGGGCAGGAGGGGGCAGAGGGGAGGGTTGGGGCAGGAGGAGTGGAGGAGGAGAGGGCAGCAGGGAGGCCTAGGCATGGGGAGGGCAGGGCGCAGGGGGGGGGAGAGCTAGTGGTTCGCCTCTCCTTGCAGTGGCCCGTCCCCTTCCCCGTCGAGCCAGCCTGAGCTGCAGGGTTGCTGGTGGGGGCTTAGTGCGTTCGGTGGGTGGGGTGGGCTAGGCTTCGGGGGGCTGTCTGGGTGTCAGGGGACCGGGGGCTTAGGTGGTCTTGGTCTGAGCGTTGGGGGTAGGGTTCTCGGTTTCAGGTCGAGGGGCGGAACTTAGGCTCGGGTGGGTAGTTTTGTGGGGAGGGTATGGGGAGGGTCTGGGGAGGTGAGCTAGGGTGGAGGGCGTTGGTGTGGGGGAGTGTCTTGACGTTGTCCTAGGGAGGGGGTTGCTTGGGTTGTGTGGACCTTTGCTTGTGGGGTGTGGACCTTTGCTTGGGGTGTGTGGACCGCTGTGTTTGGGTGGGGTGCTTGGGGCTCGTGTATGGGGGAACCTTGTTTTGTAGTAGTCTTCTCTTTTCATCTTTTCTTTAGTGTCACTCTCTCTCTTGTAATGCTCCTCCATAAAAAAATAAAAAAAACCTTGACACCCAAACACCCCAAGGCCCCCCAAGGCCTAGCCCACCCCCCCAAAGGCGCGCACTAAGCCCCCAACAGCCCCGCCCCCTGCTCCTCTATGCCCTCCACCTCCTCCACGCCCTCTCCCCCTGCCCCCGCCCTGCCCCTTGCCCGCCCCCCTCCCCTGCCAACCCCGCTGGCCCCTCCTTGCTCCTGCCCTCGAGCCTGCTCCGCCATCACCGAGAAGAAGCATTGGCTAGCGGGGGGCACGGCACGGGACAGCTTGAGCTCAGCCAGGGCGGCCACATGAGCTTGCAGCCGCGGGCTGATGCCTCGCGAGGGAGGGGCGGTGGGGTCGGTGATGACCCACATGCTGAGGCCGCGGGAGGGGTCTGCCAGCAGGCTGTGGGTCAGAGGCTGCCAGGGACTGTCGGTGAGGTGGCCGTTGACCAGCACCTGGCTCGTGGCACCCCGGTGCAGCAGCTGAGCCCAGCGCACATGCCCCTCCTGGCAGAGCCCCATGGCCTCCATTGTGTCCTGGAGCAAGCCTCAAGACACGTTGTCAGGTACTCGAGCAGGTCTAGGTGGAACTGCACGTTGTCGCTGATGTCCCTGCCCAGGATGAAGGCGGACTAAGAGGGGGAAACCAGCAGGTCCAAGGGCAGCTGCAGCCGGTCCTCCACTGCCCTGGCCACCAGGCGCACGTCGCAGTTGAGGAGCGTGATGGGGCGGTAGCCGGCCACCTGGTCCCTCGGCTTGCCAGCCTTGGGCACGAGGGTGATGATGCCGGTCAGAAACTCAGCCAGCGGGGCAGGGTAAGTGGTGTCTTCCAGGGCCTCTCGCAACATGGCCCGCAGCGGCCGCCCCAGCTCCACCCACAGCCGGTCGTAGACCTCCATGGGCAGCCCATCTAGCCCCGGGGCCTTGCTGTGCGCGCAGCCCTGCAGAGCCCGGCCCAGCTCCTCCTCTGACAGCATAGGGCTGCCATCGGGGCCTTTGGCAGCCCTTGCCTGGGTGGGGGTGAGATGGGATGTAAGGCTGCCCAGCAGCGTGGCGCGCGCAGCTGTGTCCACCGGCTTGGTTGCGAAGACTCTGGTGGGCTCGGCGGCTGAGTAGTGCTGCTGGAGAGCCTTGCACGCAGCCTTCACCCCGGCCGGCGTGGTGAGGTCTGCTGGCTGCCCTGGCTGGGTAGGGAGCTGGAGAGAGGAGATGAGGGTGGGGGTGTGCGCGGGCTGGTCGCGATGGTAGAAGTAAAAGGAGGAGCGGTCGCCGTAGTACTGTCGAGAACCGCGCTGGCTAGGAGGGACTGCTGGGCCCCCTGCTCCCTCGCCCCCACCCCAACCAGGGCTGCGGCCTCTCCCAGGTGCTGCGTTGCCTGCACCTCAGCCTTCTCCCCTCGCTCAATCCGTAGCAGTTGCCGCACAAGGTGAACCCTGGCCACTGCCGCCGCCTTCTCCCTACGCTACTGCAGGTCACGCTGCGCGCGGCGCTGGGCTCGCAGGAAGTGCTGGGCACGCATGGCCAGGCCCTGCTTGAGGCGGGCCCACCTGGCCCTGTGACCATCCCTAGGCAGCCCCAGCTGACTCGCAGCCTGGTGCCGTGGTGTTGGGCCTCCGCCTGTAGGATGTCCTTGAGGCAGTCCAGCATGTCAGGGTTGTCAAGGTGGTCGGGGTGCAGCTGCCAGGGAGCGGGGACGGTGAGAGGCAGGTCGGGGGGGCACACTGCCACAGACACGGGTCGGTGGTCGGTGGCACAGGCAGCACCCCCTGGTTGGCGCTGTCCATCTGCCACTGGACCAGCTCCTCTGAGATATACCACCGGTCTAGGCGCGCACCCGTGTGCCCACGCTTGCTGAAGTGAGTAAGGTCTCTCTTGGAGGGGTGCAGATGGCGCCACGTCTCCACCAGACCCCGCTATCTCTTTTTTAGGAAGAGCATTACAAGAAGAAGAAGAAAAGGGGAAAGAAAAGATGAGAAAGAAGACTACATCGAACAAGGTTCATCCCCACACACAACACATACACACCGAAAAACCCCACCCACATATACCCCTCACCCCAACACAGCGGTCAAGACTCCCCCAGCAAAGGTCAACCCCGTCCCGAACAACGTCCAAACACTCCCCACACCCTCGCTCTACACCCTAGCCCTAAACCTCCTCCCCAGACTCTCCCACGCAACGACCCACACTAGCCTAAGCCTTGCCCCCGACCTGGAACCTACTCAACTCAAGACCACCTAAGTCCCCGATACCTTGACACCCAAACACCCCAAGGCCCCCCAAGGCCTAGCCCACCCCCCCAAAGGCGCGCACTAAGCCCCCAACAGCCCCGCCCCCTGCTCCTCTATGCCCTCTACCTCCTCCACGCCCTCTCCCCCTGCCCCCGCCCTGCCCCTTGCCGGCCCCCCTCCCCTGACAACCCCGCTGGCCCCTCCTTGCTCCTGCCCTCGAACCTGCTCCGCCATCACCGAGAAGAAGCATTGGCTAGCGGGGGGCACGGCACGGGACAGCTTGAGCTCAGCCAGGGCGGCCACATGAGCTTGCAGCCGCGGGCTGATGCCTCGCGAGGGAGAGGCGGTGGGGTCGGTGATGACCCACATGCTGAGGCCGCGGGAGGGGTCTGCCAGCAGGCTGTGGGTCAGAGGCTGCCAGGGACTGTCGGTGAGGTGGCCGTTGACCAGCACCTGGCTCGTGGCACCCCGGTGCAGCAGCTGAGCCCAGCGCACATGCCCCTCCTGGCAGAGCCCCATGGCCTCCATTGTGTCCTGGAGCAAGCCTCAAGACACGTTGTCAGGTACTCGAGCAGGTCTAGGTGGAACTGCACGTTGTCGCTGATGTCCCTGCCCAGAATGAAGGCGGACTAAGAGGGGGAAACCAGCAGGTCCAAGGGCAGCTGCAGCCGGTCCTCCACTGCCCTGGCCACCAGGCGCACGTCGCAGTTGAGAAGCGTGATGGGGCGGTAGCCGGCCACCTGGTCCCTCGGCTTGCCAGCCTTGGGCACGAGGGTGATGATGCCGGTCAGGAACTCAGCCAGCGGGGCAGGGTCAGTGGTGTCTTCCAGGGCCTCTCGCAACATGGCCCGCAGCGGCCGCCCCAGCTCCACCCACAGCCGGTCGTAGACCTCCATGGGCAGCCCATCTAGCCCCGGGGCCTTGCTGTGCGCGCAGCCCTCCAGAGCCCGGCCCAGCTCGTCCTCTGACAGCATAGGGCTGCCATCGGGGCCTTTGGCAGCCCTTGCCTGGGTGGGGGTGAGGTGGGATGTAAGGCTGCCCAGCAGCGTGGCGCGCGCAGCTGTGTCCACCGGCTTGGTTGCGTAGACTTTGGTGGGCTCGGCGGCTGAGTAGTGCTGCTGGAAAGCCCTGCACGCAGCCTTTACCCCGGCCGGCGTGGTGAGGTCTGCTGGCTGCCCTGGCTGGGTAGGGAGCTGGAGAGAGGAGATGAGGGTGGGGGTGTGCGCGGGCTGGTCGCGATGGTAGAAGTAAAAGGAGGAGCGGTCGCCGTAGTACTGTCGAGAACCGCGCTGGCTAGGAGGGACTGCTGGGCCCCCTGATCCCTCGCCCCCACCCCAACCAGGGCTGCGGCCTCTCCCAGGTGCTGCGTTGCCTGCACCTCAGCCTTCCCCCCTCGCTCAATCCGTAGCAGCTGCCGCACAAGGTGAGCCCTGGCCACTGCCGCCGCCTTCTCCCTACGCTACTGCAGGTCACGCTGCGCGCGGCGCTGGGCTCGCAGGAAGTGTTGGGCACGCATGGCCAGGCCCTGCTTGAGGCGGGCCCACCTGGCCCTGTGACCATCCCTAGGCAGCCCCAGCTGACTCGCAGCCCTGGTCCCGTGCCGTGCCCCCCGCTTGCCCCCAACCTGGAACCTGCTCAACTCAAGACCACCTAAGTCCCCGATCCCTTGACACCCAAACACCCCAAGGCTCCCCAAGGAGCGCACTAAGCCCCCAACAGCCCCGCCCCCTGCTCCTCTATGCCCTCTACCTCCTCCACGCCCTCTCCCCCTGCCCCCGCCCTGCCCCTTGCCGGCCCCCCTCCCCTGACAACCCCGCTGGCCCCTCCTTGCTCCTGCCCTCGAACCTGCTCCGCCATCACCGAGAAGAAGCATTGGCTAGCGGGGGGCACGGCACGGGACAGCTTGAGCTCAGCCAGGGCGGCCACATGAGCTTGCAGCCGCGGGCTGATGCCTCGCGAGGGAGAGGCGGTGGGGTCGGTGATGACCCACATGCTGAGGCCGCGGGAGGGGTCTGCCAGCAGGCTGTGGGTCAGAGGCTGCCAGGGACTGTCGGTGAGGTGGCCGTTGACCAGCACCTGGCTCGTGGCACCCCGGTGCAGCAGCTGAGCCCAGCGCACATGCCCCTCCTGGCAGAGCCCCATGGCCTCCATTGTGTCCTGGAGCAAGCCTCAAGACACGTTGTCAGGTACTCGAGCAGGTCTAGGTGGAACTGCACGTTGTCGCTGATGTCCCTGCCCAGGATGAAGGCGGACTAAGAGGGGGAAACCAGCAGGTCCAAGGGCAGCTGCAGCCGGTCCTCCACTGCCCTGGCCACCAGGCGCACGTCGCAGTTGAGGAGCGTGATGGGGCGGTAGCCGGCCACCTGGTCCCTCGGCTTGCCAGCCTTGGGCACGAGGGTGATGATGCCGGTCAGGAACTCAGCCAGCGGGGCAGGGTCAGTGGTGTCTTCTAGGGCCTCTCGCAACATGGCCCGCAGCGGCCGCCCCAGCTCCACCCACAGCCGGTCGTAGACCTCCATGGGCAGCCCATCTAGCCCCGGGGCCTTGCTGTGCGCGCAGCCCTGCAGAGCCCGGCCCAGCTCGTCCTCTGGCAGCATAGGGCTGCCATCGGGGCCTTTGGCAGCCCTTGCCTGGGTGGGGGTGAGGTGGGATGTAAGGCTGCCCAGTAGCGTGGCGCGCGCAGCTGTGTCCACCGGCTTGGTTGCGTAGACTTTGGTGGGCTCGGCGGCTGAGTAGTGCTGCTGGAAAGCCCTGCACGCAGCCTTTACCCCGGCCGGCGTGGTGAGGTCTGCTGGCTGCCCTGGCTGGGTAGGGAGCTGGAGAGAGGAGATGAGGGTGGGGGTGTGCGCGGGCTGGTCGCGATGGTAGAAGTAAAAGGAGGAGCGGTCGCCGTAGTACTGTCGAGAACCGCGCTGGCTAGGAGGGACTGCTGGGCCCCCTGATCCCTCGCCCCCACCCCAACCAGGGCTGCGGCCTCTCCCAGGTGCTGCGTTGCCTGCACCTCAGCCTTCCCCCCTCGCTCAATCCGTAGCAGCTGCCGCACAAGGTGAGCCCTGGCCACTGCCGCCGCCTTCTCCCTACGCTACTGCAGGTCACGCTGCGCGCGGCGCTGGGCTCGCAGGAAGTGCTGGGCACGCATGGCCAGGCCCTGCTTGAGGCGGGCCCACCTGGCCCTGTGACCATCCCTAGGCAGCCCCAGCTGACTCGCAGCCCTGGTCCCGTGCCGTGCCCCCCGCTTGCCCCCGACCTGGAACCTACTCAACTCAAGACCACCTAAGTCCCCGATCCATTGACACCCAAACACCCCAAGGCCCCCCAAGGAGCGCACTAAGCCCCCAACAGCCCCGCCCCCTGCTCCTCTATGCCCTCTACCTCCTCCACGCCCTCTCCCCCTGCCCCCGCCCTGCCCCTTGCCGGCCCCCCTCCCCTGACAACCCCGCTGGCCCCTCCTTGCTCCTGCCCTCGAACCTGCTCCGCCATCACCGAGAAGAAGCATTGGCTAGCGGGGGGCACGGCACGGGACAGCTTGAGCTCAGCCAGGGCGGCCACATGAGCTTGCAGCCGCGGGCTGATGCCTCGCGAGGGAAGGGCGGTGGGGTCGGTGATGACCCACGTGCTGAGGCCGTGGGAGGGGTCTGCCAGCAGGCTGTGGGTCAGAGGCTGCCAGGGACTGTCGGTGAGGTGGCCGTTGACCAGCACCTGGCTCGTTGCACCCCGGTGCAGCAGCTGAGCCCAGCGCACATGCCCCTCCTGGCAGAGCCCCATGGCCTCCATTGTGTCCTGGAGCAAGCCTCAAGACACGTTGTCAGGTACTCGAGCAGGTCTAGGTGGAACTGCACGTTGTCGCTGATGTCCCTGCCCAGGATGAAGGCGGACTAAGAGGGGGAAACCAGCAAATCCAAGGGCAGCTGCAGCCGGTCCTCCACTGCCCTGGCCACCAGGCGCACGTCGCAGTTGAGGAGCGTGATGGGGCGGTAGCCGGCCACCTGGTCCCTCGGCTTGCCAGCCTTGGGCACGAGGGTGATGATGCCGGTCAGGAACTCAGCCAGCGGGGCAGGGTCAGTGGTGTCTTCTAGGGCCTCTCGCAACATGGCCCGCAGCGGCCGCCCCAGCTCCACCCACAGCCGGTCGTAGACCTCCATGGGCAGCCCATCTAGCCCCGGGGCCTTGCTGTGCGCGCAGCCCTGCAGAGCCCGGCCCAGCTCGTCCTCTGACAGCATAGGGCTGCCATCGGGGCCTTTGGCAGCCCTTGCCTGGGTGGGGGTGAGGTGGGATGTAAGGCTGCCCAGCAGCGTGGCGCGCGCAGCTGTGTCCACCGGCTTGGTTGCGTAGACTTTGGTGGGCTCGGCGGCTGAGTAGTGCTGCTGGAAAGCCCTGCACGCAGCCTTTACCCCGGCCGGCGTGGTGAGGTCTGCTGGCTGCCCTGGCTGGGTAGGGAGCTGGAGAGAGGAGATGAGGGTGGGGGTGTGCGCGGGCTGGTCGCGATGGTAGAAGTAAAAGGAGGAGCGGTCGCCGTAGTACTGTCGAGAACCGCGCTGGCTAGGAGGGACTGCTGGGCCCCCTGATCCCTCGCCCCCACCCCAACCAGGGCTGCGGCCTCTCCCAGGTGCTGCGTTGCCTGCACCTCAGCCTTCCCCCCTCGCTCAATCCGTAGCAGCTGCCGCACAAGGTGAGCCCTGGCCACTGCCGCCGCCTTCTCCCTACGCTACTGCAGGTCACGCTGCGCGCGGCGCTGGGCTCGCAGGAAGTGCTGGGCACGCATGGCCAGGCCCTGCTTGAGGCGGGCCCACCTGGCCCTGTGACCATCCCTAGGCAGCCCCAGCTGACTCGCAGCCCTGGTCCCGTGCCGTGCCCCCCGCTTGCCCCCGACCTGGAACCTACTCAACTCAAGACCACCTAAGTCCCCGATCCCTTGACACCCAAACACCCCAAGGCTCCCCAAGGAGCGCACTAAGCCCCCAACAGCCCCGCCCCCTGCTCCTCTATGCCCTCTACCTCCTCCACGCCCTCTCCCCCTGCCCCCGCCCTGCCCCTTGCCGGCCCCCCTCCCCTGACAACCCCGCTGGCCCCACCTTGCTCCTGCCCTCGAACCTGCTCCGCCATCACCGAGAAGAAGCATTGGCTAGCGGGGGGCACGGCACGGGACAGCTTGAGCTCAGCCAGGGCGGCCACATGAGCTTGCAGCCGCGGGCTGATGCCTCGCGAGGGAGAGGCGGTGCGGTCGGTGATGACCCACATGCTGAGGCCGCGGGAGGGGTCTGCCAGCAGGCTGTGGGTCAGAGGCTGCGAGGGACTGTCGGTGAGGTGGCCGTTGACCAGCACCTGGCTCGTGGCACCCCGGTGCAGCAGCTGAGCCCAGCGCACATGCCCCTCCTGGCAGAGCCCCATGGCCTCCATTGTGTCCTGGAGCAAGCCTCAAGACACGTTGTCAGGTACTCGAGCAGGTCTAGGTGGAACTGCACGTTGTCGCTGATGTCCCTGCCCAGGATGAAGGCGGACTAAGAGGGGGAAACCAGCAGGTCCAAGGGCAGCTGCAGCCGGTCCTCCACTGCCCTGGCCACCAGGCGCACGTCGCAGTTGAGGAGCGTGATGGGGCGGTAGCCGGCCACCTGGTCCCTCGGCTTGCCAGCCTTGGGCACGAGGGTGATGATGCCGGTCAGGAACTCAGCCAGCGGGGCAGGGTCAGTGGTGTCTTCTAGGGCCTCTCGCAACATGGCCCGCAGCGGCCGCCCCAGCTCCACCCACAGCCGGTCGTAGACCTCCATGGGCAGCCCATCTAGCCCCGGGGCCTTGCTGTGCGCGCAGCCCTGCAGAGCCCGGCCCAGCTCGTCCTCTGACAGCATAGGGCTGCCATCGGGGCCTTTGGCAGCCCTTGCCTGGGTGGGGGTGAGGTGGGATGTAAGGCTGCCCAGCAGCGTGGCGCGCGCAGCTGTGTCCACCGGCTTGGTTGCGTAGACTTTGGTGGGCTCGGCGGCTGAGTAGTGCTGCTGGAAAGCCCTGCACGCAGCCTTTACCCCGGCCGGCGTGGTGAGGTCTGCTGGCTGCCCTGGCTGGGTAGGGAGCTGGAGAGAGGAGATGAGGGGGGGGGTGTGCGCGGGCTGGTCGCGATGGTAGAAGTAAAAGGAGGAGCGGTCGCCGTAGTACTGTCGAGAACCGCGCTGGCTAGGAGGGACTGCTGGGCCCCCTGATCCCTCGCCCCCACCCCAACCAGGGCTGCGGCCTCTCCCAGGTGCTGCGTTGCCTGCACCTCAGCCTTCCCCCCTCGCTCAATCCGTAGCAGCTGCCGCACAAGGTGAGCCCTGGCCACTGCCGCCGCCTTCTCCCTACGCTACTGCAGGTCACGCTGCGCGCGGCGCTGGGCTCGCAGGAAGTGCTGGGCACGCATGGCCAGGCCCTGCTTGAGGCGGGCCCACCTGGCCCTGTGACCATCCCTAGGCAGCCCCAGCTGACTCGCAGCCCTGGTCCCGTGCCGTGCCCCCCGCTTGCCCCCGACCTGGAACCTACTCAACTCAAGACCACCTAAGTCCCCGATCCCTTGACACCCAAACACCCCAAGGCCCCCCAAGGAGCGCACTAAGCCCCCAACAGCCCCGCCCCCTGCTCCTCTATGCCCTCTACCTCCTCCACGCCCTCTCCCCCTGCCCCCGCCCTGCCCCTTGCCGGCCCCCCTCCCCTGACAACCCCGCTGGCCCCTCCTTGCTCCTGCCCTCGAGCCTGCTCCGCCATCACCGAGAAGAAGCATTGGCTAGCGGGGGGCACGGCACGGGACAGCTTGAGCTCAGCCAGGGCGGCCACATGAGCTTGCAGCCGCGGGCTGATGCCTCGCGAGGGAAGGGCGGTGGGGTCGGTGATGACCCACGTGCTGAGGCCGTGGGAGGGGTCTGCCAGCAGGCTGTGGGTCAGAGGCTGCCAGGGACTGTCGGTGAGGTGGCCGTTGACCAGCACCTGGCTCGTGGCACCCCGGTGCAGCAGCTGAGCCCAGCGCACATGCCCCTCCTGGCAGAGCCCCATGGCCTCCATTGTGTCCTGGAGCAAGCCTCAAGACACGTTGTCAGGTACTCGAGCAGGTCTAGGTGGAACTGCACGTTGTCGCTGATGTCCCTGCCCAGAATGAAGGCGGACTAAGAGGGGGAAACCAGCAGGTCCAAGGGCAGCTGCAGCCGGTCCTCCACTGCCCTGGCCACCAGGCGCACGTCGCAGTTGAGGAGCGTGATGGGGCGGTAGCCGGCCACCTGGTCCCTCGGCTTGCCAGCCTTGGGCACGAGGGTGATGATGCCGGTCAGGAACTCAGCCAGCGGGGCAGGGTCAGTGGTGTCTTCCAGGGCCTCTTGCAACATGGCCCACAGCGGCCGCCCCAGCTCCACCCACAGCCGGTCATAGACCTCCATGGGCAGCCCATCTAGCCCCGGGGCCTTGCTGTGCGCGCAGCCCTGCAGAGCCCGGCCCAGCTCGTCCTCTGACAGCATAGGGCTGCCATCGGGGCCTTTGGCAGCCCTTGCCTGGGTGGGGGTGAGGTGGGATGTAAGGCTGCCCAGCCGCGTGGCGCGCGCAGCTGTGTCCACCGGCTTGGTTGCGTAGACTCTGGTGGGCTCGGCGGCTGAGTAGTGCTGCTGGAAAGCCCCGCACGCAGCCTTCACCCCGGCCGGCGTGGTGAGGTCTGCTGGCTGCCCTGGCTGGGTAGGGAGCTGGAGGGAGGAGACGTGGGTGGGGGTGTGCGCGGGCTGGTCGCGATGGTAGATGTAAAAGGAGGAGCGGTCGCCGTAGTAACGTTGAGACATGTGCAAGTAATGCCTAGGGAAATGAGCCATCGGTGACCCTCCGCAGGGTCAGGAATGCCTAGGAAAGTGAGCCAGCGGTGACCCTCCGCAGGGTCAGAAATGCTTAAAAAGGTGAGCCAGAGGTGACCCTCCGCAGGGTCAGAAATGCCTAGGAAGTGAGCCTAGCGGTGACCCTCCGCAGGGTCAGGCCTGACCCTGCGGAGGGTCACACTGACCCTGCGGAGAATATGTGCGCAACTAATTGAAACCGCGATTACAGCTCAACCACTTCGAGCTAGACGGAGTTATTGACGGCGATGGGTCGCTCTTGCGATGGGCTATCCGCGGTATACCTCAGCTAAAACTGCCGTCTCGGCCTTAACTTCCCGGAGTGTAGGGCTGCCATCGGGGCCTCTGGCAGCCTGGGTGGGGGTGAGGTGGGATGTAAGCTGCACTGCCAAGCGAAAAGAGGCGGCTCACGGGTCCCTTGCCAGGTGAGGGGGCGGCTGTGCTACTCGCCTACATGCCTAGTGCCACCTGCTCACCTCGCTGCTCAGGGTCACCGTTCGACAGAGCTTGGGCAACCCAAGAAGGGCCCAGCCACTGGTCTTCCACGCGGGGGAGCAAACGGGTGGATCTTGAAACCTTTGAGCGCATGCCCTCTAACCCATTGCTCATCCCCTACCCCCGCCCCTGTCCCCGCTCCTGCCCCTCCCCCGCCCCCGCCTTCACCCCCGCCTCCACCCCCGCCTTGGCCCCCAACTCCGCAGTGATCCCAGCCTCAGAGTCGGGGTTGGGGATGCGGGGAGCCTGTCTCTCCACCTAGATCCCCTATGTAACAGTTCACAGGCCTAGCCAGGATGCATGCACTCGTGCAAATTAAGGCCTGGCTGGCTTGTAAAACTTTGAGTTGAGGTCTGAAACTTGGTATGTGGGTTGCTGTGACCTAGAGGATGACAAGACTCTCTTGGGCCAAAGTGTAATTCTCACTCGGTGTCGAGTTGCTGGGCCAGGTGTGGGGCTGTGACCCTGATTTTGGCTAAGGGAGTTGGCACCGTGTGACCAAAGTGACTTTTCATGAAATGTGAGTATGAGAGGTTGTAAAGGGTGGTTACAGCTGCCCAACCTAGTAGGTGGCATGCAAAAAGTCCCAGCCAGTAATGAGCTATGGCCCGTGTCCTAGGACCCTGTACAGGTTCCACTCGCGCCGATTAAGGCCGGAAGTCGCCTTCGTCATTTCTTCCCGGGAGGCATACTGCAGATAGCCCCAGGAAAGGCCGACTCATCGCCGTTGTAATCATTGAAAAACTCCAAGTTGCTGCGATGTTATAACTATTTGAAAAGTTACCTAACCCTGTACCGGTTCCTACCGACCCTGTACAGGGTCCTGTGCCACAGGGTCCTGCCGCACGGCTACAGGGTCCTACGACCCACGTCTACAGGGTTCTGCCGCACGGCTACAGGGTCCTGCGACACACGTCCACAGGGTCCTGCCGCACGGCTACAGGGTCCTGCGACACACGTCTACAGGGTCCTGCCGCACGGCTACAGGGTCCTGCGACACACGTCCACAGGGTTCTGCCGCACGGCTACAGGGTCCTGCGACACACGTCTACAGGGTTCTGCCGCACGCCTACAGGGTCCTGCGACACACGTCTACAGGGTCCTGCCGCACGGCTACAGGGTCCTGCGACACACGTCTACAGGGTTCTGCCGCACGCCTACAGGGTCCTGCGACACACGCTACAGGGTTCTGCCGCACGCCTACAGGGTCCTGCGACACACGTCTACAGGGTTCTGCCGCACGGCTACAGGGTCCTACGACATTTGTTTACAGGGTCCTGCCGCACGGCTACAGGGTCCTGCGACACACGTCTACAGGGTTCTGCCGCACGGCTACAGGGTCCTGCGACACACGTCTACAGGGTTCTGCCGCACGCCTACAGGGTCCTGCGATCCACGTCTACAGGGTCCTGCCGCACGCCTACAGGGTCCTGCGACAAACGTCTACAGGGTTCTGCCGCACGGCTACAGGGTCCTGCGACACACGTCTACAGGGTTCTGCCGCACGCCTACAGGGTCCTGCGACACACGTCTACAGGGTTCTGCCGCACGGCTACAGGGTCCTGCGACACACGTCTACAGGGTTCTGCCGCACGCCTACAGGGTCCTGCGACACACGTCTACAGGGTCCTGCCGCACGCCTACAGGGTCCTGCGACACACGTCTACAGGGTTCTGCCGCACGCCTACAGGGTCCTGCGACACAGGTCTACAGGGTTCTGCCGCACGCCTACAGGGTCCTACGGCATTACTCTTCAGGGTTCTGCCGCACGCCTACAGGATCCTGCAGGTCACACCGCTAGGTAGCTAAGGCATTCTATCACTAGTTGCTGATGGTGTGTCTGTGGCAGCAGCAACAACATGACAGTGACGCAGCCCCAGCAACCACAGAACAGGAACAGCATTACGAGCATCTATTCTGTCATCCGTGCTTACTTGGTGCAGCACCGTGATTGATGTATGACTAGCTGCGGCTGAGGCTGTGCGCTGGCACAAAGAACATACGGCCGTAGCCCTCCCCATGCTCAAAGCTGGTCACAAAGACTGTGAAGATCTTGGTGGCATCAAACATATACCAATGCTGATCTCCATAGCCCTGGTGCATGCTGCCCATGGCTGACTGCTGCGGGCGCTCCTGAACAGGTGGAAGGGGGTCAGCCTGACGCTGTGATGCACCGGCTGCGAGCCTCTGGGACTTCCTGGTGCCACCTGTGCTGGCTGCCTCCGCTGCTGCCTGCTCCACCCCACGCTTTGCTGACCTGTGCTGCTGTGGCCCACCTATACCGCTGGGCCCAGCAGCCCCTCCTGCATCCCCGTCTCCTGGTGGCTCTCCCCCCCCCTGGCCTCCTGCCCCAGCTGCTGCTCCAGCTCCTGCTGCCTGCTGTGGCACGGGGACAGCCTGGCCAGTTGCTGCCAAGCATGAGGGGTGGGATGTAGGGCGTGTCAAGTAGATGCGGCTGACTGCTAGGCGTAGGAACACCCCAGGCAGCTTTGGGTGCTCCAAACGAACCCAGAACTGCACATGGCCAGCCCAAATGGCCCACTTGTCGTCATCGAGCCTGAATCGGATGCTGACCCAGGTGTTGTTGCGGGTTGAGGGGCGTTTGTACACAATGCTGAACACAATGGTGTCATTGCAGTCAGCCCGCTGGTAGTACCGCACTGGATACGGGGGTGCAGGGTCAGCGACCCGTCGAGCCTCCTTGGCCTCCTCCTCTGCCTCCCCTTGGGTTAAGTCCTCACCGAACACCTGCTTGACGTGCCATGTGCGCCATGGGGTGGCCGCGTCGCTGTTCTGCAGATCCTGGACTGCCTTCATGCAGCCCCTCATCATGGCACCCGGGCTGTTCTGCAGTGGGCACTCTGCACTGCCCGCTCCCAGCAGCAGGGCCTGCTGCCCGTCCTGTGTCAGCTCGTCCTTCAGGCGGGCCTTGTAGTCCTGCTGTGCCTCCGGCTCAGCCCGGTCAAGCAGCCTCTTGCTGGCGTTATGCCCGGCCACCCGCATGGCTATGTGGGCATCCAGCTGGGCTCCTGGAATGCCGCTGGTGGTGATGGACTTCAAGTCATGCAGGTCACGCTCGATCCAGAGCTCGCCAAACAGGCATGTCCTGCCCACATTGTTCTCTTGCATGTACAGCCTGTGCACACCACAGCCATGATACCATGTTGATGCATGGTCTGCCTGCAGCATGCATGCATTGTTGATGGGTAAGGTTGGCCTGCATGCTACTGTTAAAACTCTCACCTGCAGGCCGTTGTGTGGAGGTTTGGGCAGACTTGGTCAGTAGGCACAGACAGCTTGCCCTCGTTGTCTCCATGCGCAGCTGGAAGCAGAGGATCACGGCGGCAGCGCTCCAACCTGGCTGCATAGGTCTTCAGATGTGCATAGCCTGCCGCCATCCCCGCAGGTGTGGCGCTGTTCTCCGAGCCTGAATTGGGCAGACAAATACACATTGTTAGGTATATGTTAGTCATCATGCAGTGGGACCGTGCCTGTAGATGCTGGTTTGTAAATTACCAGGTGTCAAGTAGTGCAGCATAGCGCCCTCCAAGGCTGTCCACAACCCACGGTAGGGCTCTGGCAAAAGGTTGCCCCGCAACACGATGGGTGAGAAGTGCACATACCAGTGCTTGTAGTCCTCCATGCGCCATCCACTGCATGATGACATGAGCATTGCAGCACCAGTGCAATCATAAGCGTGTCATAACATGCTCCTTGCATTGTCAGCATCCTTGCCTGTCTTTCGTGATATGATTATGACATACTGCACTACATGCTTATGGCTTACGTGCGGTTGGCAAGGTCTCCCAGGTCCCGTCCCAAGTCAGATGGGGATTGAATGGCTGCTCCACGCTTCAGTATCTCACGCCGCACATTAATGTGAAGGCCATCTGCACTCATGAACCAATCCAGCTGGTGCTTGAGCAAGCCATACATGAAGCTGTGGTACACAGGCACCAGGTGAGCCAACCGGGCGTCCAGATGTTTCAGCAGCAGGGGCAGGAGGGGCTGGGCGTGGCAGCCCACCACCCTAGGGTCGCCTTGAGACCACCCATGGATGAAGGGGGCACCTCGGTCCATGATCTGCTCGTGGGTGAACTTCATGCGCACGTCATAGATGAGCACATACTCCTGCAGTCCGCCATGGCAAGCAAGGATGGTGTGTGCCAAGGGATCCTTGTGTCTTATTTCAATAACACATGCTAATGTGTGTGTCAAGTGTTCCATACCTCCCGGTTGGAGCCTGGTAGGGTCTGCAGCGTTGGCGAGTCGTAGCCAAGGGGCGCCTTCTCTGTAGGGGGGTTGGGGGGTTTGCTGATGTTGCAGTTGTAGCACATCTTCAGAGCGCTGTGGCCCATGCCCCTGGTCAAAGTGGCTCTACATGCACACAATCACGCAATTCATTCCTCAATGGTTGTAATATGTTTGTGGATGGTACATGGCAGGGTACAAGTTGTATAGGGATAGATTGGACTGGGAGGTGGTGGAATCATTTGTAGGTGCAAGCTGTTGGCCTTTGTCTCACTCACGTGGCTGGGGTATCAGCGATTGATACCACTGGGACTCCATGGATGCGGACAGGCTCAACACGGGCGGGAGCCACACCATCAACACCTGGGCCTGGGTGTGGCTCCACTATCACACCCAGGTCACCCGGGCCCTCGATGTGCTTGCTGACTTCCTGGCAGATGGCTTTCATGTAGCCTGTGAGGTGAGACTGGTGCTTTCCTCCGTTGATGACGGCCAGCACTGAGCTGCACGCCCGCTTGCCGCACACCTCAGCCGGCACATCCAGCAGCCTTAACAGGATCACACCCACTGACCAGGTGCCGTTCTTGCCCATGGTCATCCAGTCAACCCCAATCATGAAGTGGGCTGTGTTGGGGGAGGTGGCCACAACCTCTGGTAGCTTGGGCTGCATCTCTCGCCATGCTGGGCCTGCCAAACAACAACATCATGACATTATGCATGCCTCTGTTCTAATCACCTGGCTATGCGGTCAATTCTATGCCATGGTCAACCCATGCCTACTCACTTGCCCGGAAAGAGCCAGGAGGTGGGTCCACGCCCCGAGTTCGCCTGAACCAGGTCATCACGTCCTTGCGCTCCATGATGTTCTTCACCACTGTGTTCCAGCCGAACAGAGACATGCTCCACCGAGGCTTCAAGGTGATCTCCTGTGGGCTCCCTGTAACCAAGCAAGGGGCAGCATACAACCCATGTGTACCTGTACAAGTGTCATTAGAGCTTGACCATGCCCATGTAGATATGTTTCACCTTTCTTCTTGTCCACATGGAAGCGAGGCGTCTCGCAGTAGTAGCACTTGTCATCCTTGTGGGCGAGCCACTCAGACCTACCATGCATGCACATTAAGGCAGCCTTGACCCACACCAACAACATGTGAATTGTGCCATGCATGCATTGCTTAATCCACACCCTTTCCCCTGACCTCACCGTGTTATCTTCGGGTAGGTGAAGCCTGGGCAGTACTTGTTGTTGGCCTTGTTGTCCTTGCCCGCGTTGCACACGTGCACCTCGTACTCATTTGCGTGCTGGACGCCCTGCAAACTCATCAGCTGGTAGAAGCTGGTGATGAGGTTGAGATCAGGCTGGTTTGCAAGTAGCCTACGGATCAGCTTCAACACCCCCTTCATCTGTTCCTTGGTCAGCCTCATGTCCAACAGCCTGCTCAGCTCGTCCATCAAGTCCTTGCCTGTCATGGGGCAGTTCCTGGAATTCCATGCACAAAGACAAGCAACAACTATATTGAACAACTCACTGCTTGTGATACTATTTCCTGGTATTTTAGAGTGTGAAGTACCTGAACACGGGTTGTTGAAGGTTGGCATCCAGCTTGAACACCTTGCTTCGACGGGCCCTGGCTCCATCCCCCCCTCCTTCATCCCCCTCAGGACCCCCCGGACCTCCTGGACCTCCTGGACCTCCTGGACCTCCTGGACCTCCTGGACCCCCGGGACCTCCTGGACCTCCTGGACCCCCGGGACCTCCTGGACCTCCTGGATACCCATCCCCTTCCTCATCACTGTCTTCACTCCCACTGTCATCGCTATCACCTCCGTCCCCTCCTCCGTCGACTCCTCCCTTTCCTCCTACATCCCCCTCTTCTCTGTCTCCGCGCTGTCCCCCCCTGTTGTCCTCCTCTCCCCTCCCACGCTGTTCGTCCCCTCCTCCCTGTCCTCTCCATGCACCCTCTGGAATCCTGCCACCCTCTTGTCCCGGCGGGCCTGTCGGTTCCCTGCCTCCTTGCCCATCCTCAGCCACCCCTCCT
The DNA here is from genome assembly GCA_030144725.1 of Haematococcus lacustris. Classification (NCBI taxonomy): domain Eukaryota; kingdom Viridiplantae; phylum Chlorophyta; class Chlorophyceae; order Chlamydomonadales; family Haematococcaceae; genus Haematococcus; species Haematococcus lacustris. The sequence continues at coordinate 8,881,386 of JASKMD010000006.1, forward strand.
CCATCTCCACATCTCCCTTGTACACATGTCGGCCCAACATGCGGACAACATGTGGCCTGCGGCGCAAATTGTCCGCGATGAGGTGCACGCATTAGCTGCCTCGAGCACACATGTACGTCAACGCGTACTACCTAACAGCAAGCGACATCTTACTGCCGACTCTTGCGATGTGTGTTGCTGTGCGTCCGGGGACTGAGCTTTCGCCATAGCCTGCCTCTCCGCCCAAGCCTTTGCGCCTTCAGCCCCCACGAACTGGTGATGGCGCTTGGAACAGTGAGTGCGCATTCCTCTTTTGCTTCCTGAATCTCCGCACACTAGGCATTGAAAGGCTGTCTTCACCATGATTGCCTGTGTCTTGGGAAGCCTGGAGAGTAAATGGTCGCATTGTGTCCGCTGGTCCATCGCGGCCCGCTGTGAGTGTACCCACCCGGCGTCGCTTGCTGGCCGACAAAGTGACTTTTGGATGTTTAACCTGTGCGCTCGGTGTCGAACTAGCGAGTTTGTACCATCTCATCGTCATCTACCTTAGCGTCAGCAGCGTCACCTTAGGAAACGAAAATGGCCCCCAAGTCCATCGCTGCCAAGGTGGTAAACACCAAGCCCATCGCCAAGAAGGTGCAGTAATGTGTTATACCTTGGCCTGCCAGGCACCTTCATGCCTCCACTGACTGAACTTTCGTTGCTGCAGGCCAAGGCTGCTCCCCCTCACACACCAGACGCCGGGCACGAGTCCGATGATTTGCCTTTGGCCCAGCGACCAACGAGGCGGCCCCTTCAGCCTTGTACCTCTTCTGGTGATGAAGGGGAGGGGGTGGGAGAGGAGGAGGAGCTAGAGGATGAGGATGAGGGGGAGGAGGGTGAGGAGGAGGAGGAGGAGGAGGAGGAGGAGGAGGAGGAGGAGGAGGAGGAGGAGGAGGAGGAGGAGGAGGAGGAGGAGGAGGAGGAGGAGGAGGAGCAGAAGCCGAAGAAGGGGCCAGCCAAGAAACGGTCGCGCAAGGGAGGGAAGCGGGTCCCTGATGAGTTCAGCAAGATCGTCCTGGCGCAGGTGAGCATGGTGTTGCGTGCCTATGCTGCCTGATTAGCTGTGGTCACGTTGCCTGTGCCTCAATGTCCTTTGCTAACCTTGACCCATCGTTGCCATGTGATTACAGTTCGGAGATCATGTACCCAACGCCGACAAGCCCTTCAGCGTGCTGGGCAAATATGAGGTTAGTGTAGTGTTCACACAACAATTGACCATAGCCTTAAGCCATTACTGCCCATGTCAACTTGGTTATCTATACCCAATGCATCCTTGCAGCAAGATGCGTCCGATCTCTGGGGCAAGATCGCCCCCAAATACATCCGGATGTGGTGCCCGCGTTCCGTGGGCCAGGTGATTGTGCAATGACTGGTGTAGCCATGTAACCAACCTAATTTGCTCTCTGATGTGAATGTTAGTGAATCAGTATTGGTGTGTGTTGTGCAGTACACCATCCCCGGCTGTGTACCAGGGGAATACCCCAAACTGGGCAGCAACTCCGTGGAGGCCAGGTGGAATGTCCCCATGCGGGCAATCATCGGCCTCGTATGGAAGGAATTCACCAAGGCCAACCCACCCTACCTGGCTTTGCTGAGCTACTGGATGTTGCTGGCGGCATACAAAAAGTGGGTAGCATGCATCCACCCATCATGCACCCATACCATGCAACCCATAGCAAGCATCCACCCATAGCATGCACCCATAACATGCATCCACCCATCATGCACCCATAGCATGCAATCCACTGTGTCATTAGTACAGGTTCTCATCATCGGCCTGGTACCCTTGAACGTGTAGGTCATACGATTGGGTCAGACGTCCGAGCACTCCTAAGCAGCTGGCCCGGGTGCAGCGGACACCTAAGAAGGCTGAGGAGGTCCAGAAGCATGATGAGGGGTGGGAGTCGAAGTTTGGATGCCAGTTGTTGGAAGCCAAGGCAGCAGCGGTGGCTGCTGGCACCCCGTTCAGCAATGACGTTGTGGTGCCCACTGACATGGAGCCATTCCTGCCCTTAGCTGCTGAGCTGAAAGCAGCCTCAGGTGAGTGGAGCCAGGACCCTGTGGTGAGGTGACTGGACCCTGTGGTGTGTGCCAGGACCCTGTGGTGTGGTGCCAGGACCCTGTGAGCCAGGACCCTGTGGTGAGGTGCCAGGACCCTGTGGTGAGGTGCCAGGACCCTGTGGTGGGGTGACTGGACCCTGTTGTGCCAGGACCCTGTGGTGAGGTGCCAGGACCCTGTTGTGCCAGGACCCTGTGTTGTGATGCCAGGACCCTGTGGTAAGGTGCCAGGACCCTGTGGTGTGGTGCCAGGACCCTGTGGTGAGGTGCCAGGACCCTGTGGTGAGGTACCAGGACCCGGTGGGCCAGGACCCTGTGGTGAGGTACCAGGACCCTGTGGTGTGGTGCCAGGACCCTGTAGGTGTGCAGCAGGACCCTGTGGTGTGGGGCCAGGACCCGGTGGAGCTAACCCATGACATTGCGTGAACCCCTGATCGCAGAGGACTGGAAAAAACCCGATCAGACGCCAGAAGGCAAGCACCCGGAAGCTGCCAAGGCCTGGAAAGCAATGTCCAAGACATTCTATGACAAGTTTGACGAGGTGGCCCTGGACCTAGCAAGGTCTATCCCCGGCGGCAGCAACACAGACCCGGTATGTACCACATTGCAATGCTTGTTGAGGTATGCAATTTGACATGTTGGCCGAGTATGTGTGCTTTGCTTGATGCTGTGCAGGTGGCGACGGAGGCGAAGGCCAAGACGCTGCTGTTGGAGGCATGCACCCAGGACCGCTCCTGGTGGAAGGCAAGTAGCTAATATCTAACGTGATTACCCTACCATTCCCTACCATACCACATACCATGTCTTACCTTCCAAGATTCATATTGCCACCTTGTTGTGTGCAGTTGACGACCCAGACCCGGCTTGTGGAGTACAAGGCGAAGCTGTTGCTGGAGCTGCAGGCTGCCAGCAGTGCAGGGCAGCAGGCAGGCCCAGCTTCACTCCCTCGCCGAGGGGGCAAGGCAGCTGCCAAGGCAGCTCACCCCACACCAGCTGCAGCCAAGCGCAAGGTTCTGGAAGGCGGGGGTGCCAAGAAGAGGGGCGCAGGCCGAGAAGCAGGGGCAGAGGCAGATGAGCTCGCCGCTGCGCTACTGCAAGGCTTGGCAGCAGGGGCCGCAGTGGCGGCAGGGGCAGCAGCAGGGGCAGCAGGGGCAGGGGCAGAGGCAGGGGCAGGGGCAGGGGCAAAGGCAGGGGCAAAGGCAGGGGCAAAGGCAGGGGCAAAGGCAGGGGCAAAGGCAAAGGGTAGACGCAGTGGCAGGGGTGCAGGCAGGGGACAGAGTGAAGGGGTCGAGGCAGGGGCAGGGGCAGAGGGGGCAGTGGCAGCAGGGGCAGCAGGGGCAGCAGGGGCAGAGGGGTCATCAGGGGCAGCAGAAGCAGGGGCAGGGGCAGGGCCTGTGGCAGGGGCAGGGGCAGGGCCTGTGGCTGGGGCAGGGCCTGTGGCTGGGGCAGGGGCAGGGCCTGTGGCTGGGGCAGGGGCAGGGCCTGTGGCTGGGGCAGGGCCTGTGGCTGGGGCAGGGGCAGGGCCTGTGGCTGGGGCAGGGGCAGGGCCTGTGGCTGGGGCAGGGGCAGAGGCAGGGGGGGGGGATGATGACCTGCCCCCCTTCGTGGAGGACGCACTTCTGTATGATCCCTAGTGACGCCTTCTATGTTGTAGCGGTGCCGGCTTTGTATGATGCCCTGTAGCAGCTCCTTCTTCTTTGCCGAGACACACCATGGTGTCCGCCATGAGACATTGGCTGTAAGACGCTGCACATGAGTCATGTTTTTAGAGTTGGAGTTGTCTGGTGGACAACAGACCGGGACAACCGTCACATGTAACTCGAGCACAAACACCATTGTCCACCGCCAAAGTGGATTTTCTAATGTCATCATGCCACACATACCATTGACCCCATGGTCCTGGGCACATAACAACGTTGCACCCAATCAATGTTGTTCCATGTGTCACCCTGCCTGGCAAAACTATTGCTAGGCCCATCCATGTCACTCTGCGTGATAGCTCACAGTGCCAACGGGTGCCAGGCTGCGCTTGAAGAGGGCCTCTGACTAGCAGTAGAGAGGCCTTGTGCACCCGTCGAACGTGACCCCAGCACACCCAGCCAACAGTGGAGGCAGGTGGCAAATGGCGCCCTCAATCAGACCAGGCCCTTGTGCACTAAGCCCATCAACCTCCACAAACGCCTCCTCAAACTGGCCCACCAACGGCATGAGTGGTGCCAGGGAGGCACGGCTTCCACCCTCCTTGCATGAGAAGATTAGGACCAACAGCCCGATCTTCACCTTCTCGAAGCACCCGCTGGAGATAGCCTCCACCCCTCGAGCCACACTTGGCAAGTCCCGCGCTGGGAGGACGGCAATGAGGCGGGCTATCTGTAGCAGAGATAAGGTGGTGGGCAGGTTGCTGGGGCGTTACATAGGGAGTGGGGCAAGGGGCCAAGGTGCAAAGCCCACAAGGACGTCAGCTTTAACACCATGTCCTCATATGCTTGCCAGTTGTCCTCCAAGGAGACCTCCAGGACACCAGTATAGATGTCAAGGTGCGTGATGCGCTGTGCGATGAGGCTGTGGCGCATGAGTGCCTCCAGCTGGGCTGGGCTGAAGGTGAATCCCCGGAAACGGAGGTAGTGGCACTTGGGGAAGTTGGCCTTCAGCCTCTCCCCCAACCAAGCCCCCACTGGCAAGGGCTCGTAGTGCCTCTTCCACCATGGCGTCGACTCCACTGCTTGATTGACGAACTTGATTGCCAATTCGCGCACGGCTTCGCATCGCCCAAGAAGCCCAAGCACCCAGTCCACTCTGCACCGATGAATCGCCGCTCCCAGTGAAGTCTGGATTTGGAGCCTAAGTGTCAGGGGCTTTTGGCGCCCGCGCAATAGCTGGAGATGGTAAGGAGATAAGTGGGTGGTGATTGTTTCGCTGGTGATGTTGATGCTGAACCCGTCGCAATTCAGGTAGCACGCCTCCCAGCACTTCTTGCTGAGGCGGCTGAACACGCGACCCGCCCCGGCTCGGATGAAATGTACTGCAAGCGTAGGGATCAAGTTTTCGGGGAAGCTCTGGCGCTGCGCTGCTGGGGCCATGGTGTATTTTGGAGGTGGTATTCCAGCGCCTACACCATGCACTTGCACGCCCACCAAACATTTCAACCTCATACTATGGCACATCACAGCTCAGCATCGCACACGCAAGCATCGCGCAACAATTGACGTGCCAGCTCATCAACACGAAGCGTCAACATGTCTGGCCTCCACCAATCGCCCGATGCCCACTCGCGCCTACTCCACACAGCGACCCAGCAAGCCATAACCCTGGAGGCCAAGCGGAGATGGCAGGACAAGTCGTGGCTTCTCCCGCACCCGTGCCTGCGAGAACAGGATTCGCGCTTGGTACTGGAGGAGTACGAGAGGACAAAATACACACGGTGGAACGCCAGTTCAGACCCCAAGCCATGTGGCGCAGAGAAGGGAGTGGCGGGATGCTATGAAGGAAGTAGTGGTGGGCCAGTCATGGCAAGAGACGGAGCATGCTATGCAGCAGGCCCCGACACAGCACTAGGGCATGGGAACGAAGTAAGGACCCTTAGATGCAATGAGGTACCGTACTCGGGTGTGTTGCATGCTCCTGAATACGCCATGTAACGAGCCATGAAACGAGTCTCTTCCTGACACTGCCACACCAGCCCCTGATACCACACCAGTAAGACCTGAGGTTCTATCAACTGCTTCAGAACGATGCTCATGAATACTCTGAAGCCAAGAAACAAATGTCCATGTCATCTAGCAGTACAGGGCAAACTCTCAGTTGGGTCGAACACACACAGCGCTACAATCATGGCGCGCGTTACCCAGTTGCTTGACCTCCCAGATGAATTGTTGTCAGTGGTAGCCCGGTATGGTGGGCGACACTTCCCCCTCATCGACAAGCGGTGTCTGGCTGTTTCCGCGCACGGGGCTCCCAAACTCTCCATTGCCTTCGACGCGCCCGACATCGGCACCACATTGAAAGCGTTGCCAGCGCGAGTACAGCCTCTGACACTGACGTTGTACCAGAGGAGTCAAGCAGACATGGTGGAGGCTGCGAACTTGTTGTACAACACCATGGACCGCATTGGGGTGTGTGCCTCCGTCACAGCAGTGGAGTTCAGCGCGACATGCAGTGTGGACTCCATTTGGTCTGCCTTGGAGGTGACTCCCCAGCTGACAGAAAAGCTGATGGACAGCTTCCCATCCTGCACACGGCTAACCATTGATGGCTATTTAGTGGTGGCGGGAGAAATCAGCCGCCTGCTCAGCCACAGCAAGGTTATGGGACGCATCAAACAGCTGGACATCCGGAGCCAAGGCACTGTGAACACGGTGGTTGGTGACATGTGGGCGTGTGTTGGGTCAGCTCTGCACCTGACCCACTTGGATGTTTGGGAAGTGGGTCAACCTACCCACTCACTGCGTGGGGTGGCTTCTCAGTGGGAGGTGGTCAGGGTTGCGGAGATGCAGCTGAAGCATGTGGCCAGCCTCCCCCTTCAATCTTCCACACAACTCACGGTGGATGAGCTGCATGTGGACCTCCATGCACGAGACATGCCACAGCTATCCACTGCAGTGTCCAGCCTCTTCTCAGAGGACTCAGTGGCGCCAACCATTGGCAAGCTGGCCCTCCATTTCGTGTCGACATTTGGCGAGGGACAAGCAGCTATGGCAGCACTTCAGCCCATGGTTGGGTGCTACAAGGAGGTGGATGTGCACCTGGGGCAGGAATCCTGGGCGAATGGGCCCGTCATCATGCTAGATGAAGACGTGATGAACTCATTGGTGCCATTTCTGCAGGGGTGTGCACATGTGAGGTTCATTGGAGGCGGTGTGGGGCCACGGTTGGAGTGGCTACAGGTCTTGTTCAGGAGCCTGGCACCCAGAGCTGTCCGGGTAGACATTGAGCATTGTATGGGTGTATGCGAGCGTGTGGTAGCACAGGAATTGGTGTCATTGTTTGCAGCAGCTGAGTCAGTGCAGTTCACAATGACACTATCTCCTCCACAGGGTTGGGTGTACGAAGGGCCAGCCATATTGAATGCCCTGCTAGAGGCATCATGGGCTGAGCAGCACTTGTCGTTCGTGGCAGCAGCCGAGGAGTTCACCTGGGATTGATGTAACAAGATATCTTCCCCAACTCCCCCACCCATCGCAGACTAGAGTAATCCATGCACTTCCGTACTGTGCATGCAATCACCACACCGGTTCAAACACACTGCGTTTCGATACATCACGGACATCTCAATACTAGTATCAGGCCAATGTCGACATCAGAGGAGGCGATGCGTCGAAGCTTGATCCCATTTTGGCCACGTTTCGGCGTGCCGAACCAAGTAGGTATGCAAGTGCATCGAATGAGGCTGTAGGTTGGTGTTGAAACCAAGACATACATTCATGACATGTAGGCAGCAACGGCCTTGGCCCCCATGTCAGAGCGGGTTAAATTCACTGCAGCTGGGGTGGCTTTGAGCCATGATCCCGAGACAACAGTAACACAGACTAAAGACAGCCTATTCAAGCTGGTCAACAAGTAAGAAGCACGACAGGCCAGATGATGAGTAAGCTTGACAGCCCCTAATCACTCACTTGTTTCACAGGTCATGGCAGGAAGCTAAGTATCCAGCGCACCCAGACAGACGGGCTGTCTGGGTGCGTCTGCAAGCATGGTTTGCGTCAAAATGGCAAGCGAAGCAGCAGAAGTTTTTGGACCTACAAGACATGTATTTTACAGGTATTGTGAAAGCCATGCTAACGAGCAAGCGCACACAACTGTAGTCGCCGATAGCACGTGCCTTACCATCTCCTGTACACGTACTAACCTACTGAAACACCAATGCAACATGCACTGCCTTGGTGGCTACATGCATGCAGCCACATTTCAGCAGAGGCTGCCCAATGAGTACCTACTTCTCAGATCCGAATGCAAGCAGCTGTGGCAATCGGTGGCTACACAGCAGCAATCAAGCCAACAAAGCACGTCACAGGTTGCTTCAGCCACTTCAACGCAGCATCAAGCACAGACGCAGCAGCAGCAGAGACGAGGGCAAAGCCAGGGGCTGGTGGGTGGCCAAGGGCACCAGCAGCAGCAGGAGCTGAGCCAGGAGCAACAGCATGGGCAGGGGCAGCATGGGCAGCAACGACACAGGCAGCAGCAGCTGCAGCAGGGGCAGGTTCAGGGTCAGGGGCAGGGTCAGGGTCAGGGGCAGGGGCAGGGGCAGGGGCAGGGGCAGGGGCAGGGGCAGGGGCAGTGGCAGGGGCAGGGGCAGGGGCAGGGGCAGGAGCAGGGGCAGGGGCAGGGGCAGGGGCAGGGGCAGCAGCAGCAGCTGAGGTCAGAGCCACATACCGCATGGACATCATCTGCAGGGACCTCCAGGGTAGCAGCAACACCTGCGGGGTCTACGGAGGCAGCAAGGCCAGCAGCAGCAGCACCAGATGCGGCAGGGCAGCAACCTGAGGCAGGCTTGTCGTCAGCAGCAAAGAAACGAAAAACAGAGACAACCCCTGGGCTGCAGGTACGTTTAAATTGTATGCATACATGTCTTGTGACGATATGTCAATCTCATGAGATGCTGTATGAAGCCAAACTATAGTATACGTGTACAATCCTGCCACACGATTGTACACGTGCCTAGCTTGAAAGACTTTAACATACGCAAGGCCAGTTCATAGTGAAATGCATAAGTGTATAACATAACATGTGGGCATATGCTGTTCATGTATTGCAGGACCTGGAGCAAGAAGTCCAACGTCTCAAGGTAACATCCACAGCAAGAAATGGGCAGAAGACAGTAGATAGTGTACCTCGTAGCTACCTGGATGGTTGATAATGTACCTTGGAACTACCTGAATCGCAGGAGCTCGTCAACAACATGGCGGCAGGAGGAGCAGGGCCCTCAAGCTCACAGGTAAATGTGTGGGTGTGCAGCAGGACCCTGTGGTGAGGTGCCAGGACCCTGTGGTGTGGTGCCAGGACCCTGTGGTGTGGTGCCTGGACCCTGTAAACCAGGACCCTGTGGTGAGGAGCCAGGACCCTGTAGGTGTGCAGCAGGACCCTGTGGTGTGGTGCCAGGACCCTGTGAGCCAGGAGCCTGTGCCTGTAAACCAGGACCCTGTGCCGTGGTGCCAGGACCCTGTAGGTGTGCAGCAGGACCCTGTGGGTGTGCAGCAGGACCCTGTGGTGCCAGGACCCTGTGGTGAGGTGCCAGGACCCTGTAGGTGTGCAGCAGGACCCTGTGGTGTGGTGCCAGGACCCTGTGGTGAGGTGCCAGGACCCTGTGGTGAGGTGCCAGGACCCTGTGGTGAGGTGCCATGACCCTGTAGGTGTGCAGCAGGACCCTGTGGTGAGGTGCCAGGACCCTGTAGGTGTGCAGCAGGACCCTTTGGTGAGGTGCCAGGACCCTGTGGTGAGGAACCAGGACCCTGTGGTGAGGTGCCAGGACCCTGTGAGCCAGGACCCTGTGGGTGTGCAGCAGGACCCTGTGGGTGTGCAGCAGGACCCTGTGGGTGTGCAGCAAGACCCTGTGGGTGTGCAGCAGGACCCTGTGGTACCAGGACCCTGTGGTGAGGTGCCAGGACCCTGTAGGTGTGCAGCAGGACCCTGTGGTGTGGTGCCAGGACCCTGTGAGCCAGGACCCTGTGGGTGTGCAGCAGGACCCTGTGGCGTGGTGCCAGGACCCTGTGGGTGTGCAGCAGGACCCTGTGGGTGTGCAGCAGGACCCTGTGGTACCAGGACCCTGTGGTGAGGTGCCAGGACCCTGTAGGTGTGCAGCAGGACCCTGTGGTGTGGTGCCAGGACCCTGTGGGCCAGGACCCTGTGGTGTGGTGCCAGGACCTTGTGGTGTGGTGCCTGTACCCTGTAAGCCAGGACCCTGTGGTGAGGGACAGGACCCTGTGGTGTGTGCCAGGACCCTGTGGTGTGGTGCCAGGACCCTGTGGCGTGGTGAAGGATCCCTGTGGGTGTACAACAGGACCCTGCAAGGATCCACTGTTGATCCAACAGAGCAAATAATTATCCTTCTGACATTTACATATCCAGACGCTAGGTACACGCAGGCTGGCACAGAAAGTGTTCACCAAGCCGATACACGCTTGGAACTTCCCCATAAACATGAAGGTGCGTGAAAGGCAACGCATCTGAAGCTGCAGCAACCCAAATTCATACAATCACTTTTGATGCACGTGCAGGGCAAGGTATTCAAGCAGCCAACGTACAAAGAGTACACGCGCAACACTCCTACAATTTAGTCCCTGCGTTTGTCCCTGCGTTCTACCGACCTTGTCCGATCGGGCTGAAATTTTGATAGATGGTAGTTTGCAGAAAATAAAACATATTTTTCAGAAAAAATCCTTTGAAAAAATCAAAGGCGGCTGCGCTGCGGCCCTGGGGCGGAGGTGCAGGGATAAGTGCAGGGATAGGTTGCGGGCCACAGCGCAGCAGCTTTTGGATTTTTCCAAATATTTTTCTTGAAATATATGTTTTATTTTCTGAAAACTGCCATCTATCAAATTTTCAGCCCGATCGGACAAGGTCGGTAGAACGCAGGGACAAACGCAGGGACTAAATTGTAGGAGTGAATGTCTTCAAGCCAGGCCAGGAGGTTCAATGCAGGAACGCAGCTCAGGCCGATGGGTTGGCTGTGTATCAGTTGCCCCAGGACGTCCTTCCAGAGTTGAAAGTGATTGCAGCCATCATCTACATCACCCGGGTGTACTGCAGCATGATCTTCCACTCTGTGAAGCAGCACAAGACAGCGAAGAAGGAAACACTGTACACCACGCAGTATGCCACTGGTCAGAGGCTGCAGGTGCTGTTAGCCAAGACTGTCAAGGGGACGCTAGACCTCAGCCTCAAAACCCTCAGTACCTACACAGCTGTCAACTCTCAGCTGAAGGATGAGGACAAAGCCAAGGTAAGACGTGACATGATTTCAGTACTTGGCACCAGCACTGACAACGATGCAGCACACACCAACAATGTATGCTCACACCAACAACCCACAACTACAGACCATACTAACCTGAATGATACATGCAGGTGGATGAGCATAAGGCAGTCCTGACTAAGTACTTCACCCGCTTGCTACCAGTCCTGCGGAACCTCATGGACAGGCCGCTCAATGCCTTGGCATCCATCATCAACGACCCAGTCAACCAGAGGGAGATGATTGGAGAGGGGGAGGAGCAACAAATGCTCATTGAGCCAGCGCAGCAGGCAGCCCCGCCCCAGGCCCCCCACACGGACTTCAAACCGGTGGCTGCGGACCAGGACGACGGCTTGGTCTTCCTGTTGGCCTGCCAGGACTTTGACCTGGTGGCCTACATGTACAGCCATTTGCTCATGGAGCAGGCAGCGCCTTACTATAAGAACGGCAAGCCGGACCTGCACAGCCTGGGAGCCGTGGCCGCCCACGCAGTGCTGCGGGAGGGCACCCTGGTGAAGGTGAAGGCAGGCCAGCTGGTGCTGTTCCGAGGCAACACCGTGCATGCAGGGACAGCGGGCAGGCCAGACTCGTGCGGCGCCAGGCTGTATGGCTTTGCCAAGACAGGTCAGCCGGCTGACAACACTACCGTCAATGTGTCCCAGCTTGGCCCCGTGTTCGAAGGGGTGTTCCAGCCAACTCAAGGGGGAACCATCACATCCATGACAGCGGAGTGGAACAGGAGGGGCCAGGCTGGACAGATGGTGCCAGACACGGAGCCTTATGAGCCTTCGGATGGGATCTGAACTGACATCAAACACTGCTGCATTTGACACTGCATAAAATAACACAAGGGTGGTACCGCACTGAGACGTATGAAACCTCTGTAAGTCAGCAGGACCCAGAAGAGCCAGGACCATGTGGTGAGGTGCCATGACCCTGTAGGTGTGCAGCAGGACCCTGTGGTGAGGTGCCAGGACCCTGTGAGCCAGGACCCTGTGGGTGTGCAGCAGGACCCTGTGGCGTGGTGCCAGGACCCTGTGGGTGTGCAGCAGGACCCTGTGGGTGTGCAGCAGGACCCTGTGGTGAGGTACCAGGACCCTGTAAAACAAGACCCTATGGTGAGGTACCAGGACCCTGTGGTGAGGTACCAGGACCCTGTAGGTGTGCAGCAGGACCCTGTGGTGTGTTGCCAGGACCCGGTAGGCCCGGACCCTGTGGTGTGGTGCCAGAACCCTGTGGGGCAGGACCCTGTGGTGTGGTGCCAGGACCCTGTGGTGCCAGGACCCTGTGGTGAGATACCAGGACCCTGTGGTGTGGTGCCAGGACCCTGTGGTGTGGTGCCAGGACCCTGTGGTGTCACTCGTGCAAATTAAGGCCTGGCTGGCTTGAAAAACCTGAGAGTTGAGGCCTGAGACTTGGTATGTGGGTTGCTGTGACCCAGGGGATGACAAGACTCTCTTGGGCCTAAGTGTAATTCTCAGTCGGTGTCGAGTTGCTGGGCCAGGTGTGGGGCTGTGACCCTGATTTTGGCTAAGGGAGTTGGCACCGTGTGACCAAAGTGACCTTTCATGAAATGTGAGTATGAGAGGTTGTAAAGGGTGGTTACAGCTGCCCAACCCAGTAGGTGGCATGCAAAAAGTCCCAGCCAGTGATGAGCTATGGCCCGTGTCCTAGGACCCTGTACAGGGTCCTAGCGACATCATGGTCGTAGGACCCTGTACAGGGTCCTGTGTACCCTATGAGTGTTGATATTATAATCATTCTTTGCATCCCTATGTGATAGAACCATGTTAGGATTCCTACATAGCCGGTGGTTGGTCATGTGGACCCCGTTTGGATGCTTTTGACCATGTGTGCCAGGACCCTGTACAGGGTCCTACGATGTGTGTCTTTCTCCACAGGGTCCTGGCAACACACCACAGGGTTCTGGCTCACAGGGTCCTGGCACCTCACCACAGGGTCCTGGCACCACAGGGTCCTGGTACCTCACCACAGGGTCCTGCTGAACACCTACAGGGTCCTGGCTCCACACCACAGGGTTCTGGCACCACAGGGTCCTGGCACCCCACCACAGGGTTCTGGCACCACAGGGTCCTGGCACCTCACCACAGGGTCCTGCTGCACACCTACAGGGTCCTGGCCCACAGGGTCCTGGCACCTTACCACAGGGTCCTGGAACCACAGGGTCCTGGCACCTCACCACAGGGTCCTGGCACCACACCACAGGGTCCTGGCCAACAGGGTCCTGGTACCACACCACAGGGTTCTGATACCACAGGGTCTTGGTCCCTCACCACAGGGTCCTGGCACACAGGGTCCTGGCACCACACCACAGGGTCCTGGCACCACAGGGATCTGGCTCCTCACCACAGGGTCCTGGCATTCACCACAGGGTCCTGGCCCACAGGGTCCTGGTACTACACCACAGGGTCCTGATACCACAGGGTCCTGGCACCTCATCACAGGGTCCTGGCACCACACAACAAAGTCATATGTCACAGGGTTCTGTCGCACGGCTACAGGGTCCTAAGACAGATTTCACAGGGTCCTGTCGCACGTCTACAGGGTCCTACGACACACGTATACAGGGTCCTGCCGCACAGCTACAGGGTTCTGCGACCCTCGTCTACAGGGTTCTGCCGCACGCTAACAGGGTCCTGCGACCCACGTCTACAGGGTTCTGCCGCACGCCTACAGGGTCCAGCGACCCACGTCTACAGGGTTCTGCCGCACACCTACAGGGTCCTGCAACACACGTCTACAGGGTTCTGCCTCACGCCTACAGGGTCCTGTGACACACGTCTACAGGGTCCTGCCGCACGTCTACAGGGTCCTACGACCCACGTCTACAGGGTCCTGCCGCACGCCTACAGGGTCCTGCGACTCATGTCTACAGGGTCCTGCCGCACGCCTACAGGGTCCTGCGACACACGTCTACAGGGTTCTGCCGCACAGCTACAGGGTCCTGCGACAATTGACTACAGGGTCCTGCCGCACGCCTACAGGGTCCTGCGACACACGTCTACAGGGTTCTGCCGCACGCTTACAGGGTCCTATGACACACTTCTGCAGTGTTCTGCCGCACGCTTACAGGGTCCTGCGACACACGTCTACAGGGTTCTGCCGCACGCCTACAGGGTCCAGCGACCCACGTCTACAGGGTCCTGCCGCACGCCTACAGGGTCCTGCGACACACGTCTACAGGGTTCTGCCGCACAGCTACAGGGTCCTGCGACAATTGACTACAGGGTCCTGCCGCACGCCTACAGGGTCCTGCGACACACGTCTACAGGGTTCTGCCGCACGCTTACAGGGTCCTATGACACACTTCTGCAGTGTTCTGCCGCACGCTTACAGGGTCCTGCGACACTTGCTTACAGGGTCTTGCCGCACGGCTACAGGGTCCTGGCCCACAGGGTTCAGGCACCACACCACAGGGTCCTGGCACCACAGGGTCCTGGCTCCTCACCACAGGGTCCTGCTGCACATCTACAGGGTCCTGGCCTCTCACCACAGGGTCCTGGCACCACAGGGTCCTGGTCCCTCACCACAGGGTCCTGGTACCACTGGGTCCTGGCACCACACCACAGGGTCTTGCTGCACACCTACAGGGTCCTGGCTCCACACCGCAGAGTCTTTGTCCACAGGGTCCTGGCACCACACCAGACCCTCTGCTGTAGCTCAACCCCAGCTTGCTGTCCATGCATTGTCAATCGTTCAAATACGCTGATCAGGCCTGTATGGCTCTGAGATTCTGACCCACTGGCCTGCCATGCCGCGCCTGTTCCAGTCTGCCATCTTGGGCCCAATGCCCTCATCCTGGATGGGCTGAAACAACCCATGGTACAAGTCCCCCAGCTCAGAGGTGTTCATGGTGGTGTTGTCAGCCACCGTGTCTGGCCGGCCAAAGCCATACAGCCTGGCGCAGCACGAGCCAGCCACCCCCACGTTGCCAGCATGCACTGTGTTGCCTCGGAACAACACCAGCTGCCCAGCCTTCACCAGGACCTCCGTGCCCAGTTGATGTGGCAAGGTCAGGGCCAGGGCATCCATGTCCTCCACTTCCACCACTTGCTTCTGACCATCAGCCGTCCGCCGGCAATGGGCTGCAGCCAACCGGGACAGTTTGTGGCTGCCCATGTAGGCAACCAGGGGGAAGTCCTGGAGAGCCAGCAGGAACACCAGGCCGTCATCCATCCCTGGGCCAACAGGGAGGAAGTCGGTGTGGGGAGCCTGGGCCTGAGCCAGCTGCTCGGCCAGTGTAGTCACCATCTTCCCCGTCCTGGTCAGGCGACGCTGCCAGGTTGGGTCAGTGATGATGGAAGCTAGGGCGTTCAGGGGGCGGCCCAGCAGCTGCCTCAGCACCGGCTGCAGGAGAGTGAGGTACCGCGTCAACACCGTCTTGGCCTCATCCACCTGCAAACACACCCAAAGTGCTGTCTATTGTGCTTCATGCAGCCCTGACTCTTGGTGAGTTAGGAAATGCTTCTGCAGCAATGGCTATGTACTACTGTTGTGGCTTGTGTCATCTGCTGCACACCTTAATCTATCTGTATCTTACCTCCTTCTTCTTCTCTTCTGTCAGCGCGCTGTACACAGCCGCGTTGTACTTGTCTGTCAACAGCGTTAGGGTGGTGTCTAGGTCGCCACTGCTGTTCTTGTCCGACTTGGCCAATACCACCTGCACCCTCTGGCCAGTGCCATACTGTGTCTTGCTGTTGGCATTGACTGAGCTGAACACCATGTGGTTATAGACCCTGGTGATCAAGATGCTGGCCGCAACCACCGCTGCCATATCTATGGCTAGCTGGGGCAGCTAGAAGATGGTCAGGCCATGAGCTACAGCTGCTCGGCGACACTGCTCTAGCTCATGAGGCTGGTAGACATCCCCTGTGTATGGCAGCAAGGTGGGCAGCTGATACACCATTCCCTGCGTGCAAGGTAGCAATGCACGACATGCTCATAAGTATCAGTCAATATCAATTCATATCAGCTAGTTATGCCTCTCGTACCTGTGTATTCTTGGGAAACCGCACTGCTCCTCCATGCAGCAGGGTGCCTCCGGTGCTTGACTGCAAACACAATCCACACATATCCTCCTGAGCCACAGCTGCAGTCAGTGAAACCATGCACTAGGTTAGTGAAGCCCTCTATTAGGTTATTGAAACCCTGTGCTAGGTCAGCGTAACAGTGCACACTGTTTAAACCTGTTGTAGGATATTAATAGCTGCTCACCTGATCTCCTGACTGGCCACTTCCAGTCAGGGCTGTGTTTGCCAACACTTGGAGCCTCCTTCTGCCCACCAGCTCATCCTACATTCAGTGGGTCGTTTACAAGTTGGAAATTCTGTTATGCCTCTTTGGCAGCTTGGGTCTCACCTCCAATCTGTTGACTGTGTCCTGCACGGTGTCCACCTTCTGAATCAGGCACTGTATGAGGGCCTGCATTGGCAAATGAAGCAATGGGAATCTGAGCCACTGTCACACTGCTTTATGATGCTGTCTTGCTCATATGTGCTGTAATGTTGTGATCCTACCTGATCCTCGGCAGTCCTCGGCCTCTTGGATGATGAGGGACCAGCACCCTCCCCTCCAGGTTGCTGCTGCTCCTCTTCAGTCACCTGTCGCAGGTCCTGCTGCTGATGCTGGTGCTGCTGCCCACCCGCTGCTGTGCCTGTCGCCCAGGTGCTGGTGCCCACCTGTGGCCACTGTCCTCTGCGTGTCTGGCGGCGGGGCTGCACTGACGGAAGGTGCTGATGCTGCCCTCCTGCTGCTGGTGTAGGCAACAGGGGAATGGAGGGGGCAAGGCTGAGTTGCACACGTGCTGCTGGTGCACGCCGCTGGACAGGTGAGGGGGCAGGGCTCCGCTGCACACCTGCAGGCAGGGCAGTTCCTAGGCCTGTGGTGGGGGCCTTCAACCCAGGTACACCCGCTGTTGGTGTGGCGGGGGGCTGTCGCACAACCCCTGCTGAGGCTGGCTGTTGGACAGTGGTTGGGGCTGGGTGCTGCTGCACACCTGCTGCTTGGGATGGCTGGGGGGCAGGGGAGGGGGCAGGGGGCTGCTGCACTCCTGCTGCTGGGGACGGCTGGGGGGCAGGGGAGGGGGCAGGGGGCTGCTGCACTCCTGCTGCTGGGGACGGCTGGGGGGCAGGGGAGGGGGCAGGGGGCTGCTGAACTCCTGCTGCTGGGGATGGCTGGGGGGCAGGGGAGGGGGCAGGGGGCTGCTGAACTCCTGCTGCTGGGGATGGCTGGGGGGCAGGGGAGGGGGCAGGGGGCTGTTGCACTCCTGCTGCTGTGGATGGCTGGGGGGCAGGGGAGGGGGCTGGAGAGGGAAGGGTAGGGGGCTCAGTGCTCAACACAAACTGTGCCAAAGTAGCACAATCCTTTCTGCCCTGCACTTCACATAGGTACACATAATCTGTGTCACCCTGACTCTTCATCTCCGCATCTGCACATGATAGTTAACAGAGACATGAATGCATGGATACCTTGACGTCCTACTGGCAACTAGTCAACCAACTAACTCATCACCTCGCTTGTATACGCCCCACAAGCTAGCGAACGGCTTTAACCCCTCAGGGGGACTGGCTTCATGTATGCCCATGAAATGGTTGTTGAAGAAGGCGAAGTACGTGTCCCACTTGAGGCGCCTTGTGGAAGAGGGTTGGGGGTAATTCTCTGCAACGTATTTCCAGGACCTGTATTGCAAACAAGTCACACACTTGGGCACGTCCTCATGAGGATTGGGGTGCATGGGCTCTCACCTGTCCACAATCGCCTCTGTGTTACTCTGCGTCTCCATATCACAGGGCACAACAGTTTTGGCCACGCAGAAACCACAGCACACATCACGCCAGGGGTCATTCATGCTGGCCAGCCCGGTCGCAGCCTACATGCAAGTAGTCACCGTTGATGAGTGCAGTGCTACACGGGCCAGCTGCTTAGGAGTGGTGGGACGTCTGACCCAATCGTATGACCTACACGTTCAAGGGTACCAGTCCGATGATGAGGACCTGTACTAATGACGCAGTGGGTTGCATGCTATGGGTGCATGATGGTTGGATGCATGCTATGGGTTGCATGCTATGGGTGCATGATGGTTGGATGCATGCAACCCACTTTTTGAATGCCGCCAGCAACATCCAGTAGCTCAGCAAAGCCAGGTAGGCTGGGTTGGCCTTGGTGAATTCCTTCCATACGAGGCCGATGATTGCCCGCATGGGGACATTCCACCTGGCCTCCACAGAGTTGCTGCCCAGTTTGGGGTATTCCCCTGGTACACAGCCGGGGATGGTGTACTGCACAACACACACCAAGACTGTTTCACTAACATGCACATCAGAGAGGAAATTAGGTTGGTTACATGGCTACTCCATTCATTGCACAATCACCTGGCCCACAGAACGCGGGCACCACATCCGGATGTATTCGGGGGCGAACTTGCCCCAGAGCTTGACGGCATCTTGCTGCAAGGATGCATTGGGTATAGATAACCAAGGTGACATGGGCAGTAATGAATTGTGGCTATGGTCAATTGTTGCGTGAGCACTACACTAACCTCATATTTGCCCAACACACTGAAGGGCTTGTCGGCGTTAGGTGCATGATGTTTGTACTGAAATCACACGGGAACGATGGGTCATGGTTATCCAAGGACATTGAGGCACATGCAACGTGACCACAGCAAATCAGGCAGCATAGGCACGCAACACAATGCTCACCTGCGCCAGGATGATCTTACTGAACTCATCGGGGACCTGCTTCCCTCCTTTGCGCGCCCGTTTCTTGGCTGGCCTCTGCTTCTGCTTTTCTTCCTCCTCCTCCTCCTCCTCCCCCTCCATCTCCTCCTCATCCGCCCCCTCACCCTCCTCCCCCTCATCCTCCTCCCCCTCATCCTCACCCCCCTCATCCTCACCCTCCTCCCCCTCCCCCTCATCCTCCAGCTCCTCCTCCTCTCCCACCCTCTCCCCTTCATCATCAGAAGAGGCAAAAGGCTCAAGGGGCTGCCCCCTTGGTCGCTGGGCCAAAGGCAATTCGTCGGACTCGTGCCCAGAGTCAGCTGTGCGAGGGGCAGCAGCCTTAATCTGCAGCAACGATAGTTCATGGAGGGAATGAAAGCATGAAGGTGCCTGGCACGGTAAGGCATCGCGGCAGACAGGCGGTATTGGTACGGGAATTACTATACCTTCTTGTCGGTGGGCTTAGTGCCTGGCATCTTCTTGGCGACCGTGTTGCGGTACATTTCAAAGGATTGTTGTTGCGGTTTAGAAAGACGGCGCCAACACGATGTAGCGGTGCTTACTCACAAAATTATCGTCCTCAGTGAACCAAAAGTCACTTTGTCGGCCAGCAAGCGACGCCGGGTGGGTACACAGAGAGCGGGCCGCGATGGCCAACGCGGGCCGCGATGGCCGGACACAATGCGACCATTTACTCTCCAGGCTTCCCAAGACACAGGCAGTCATGGTGAAGACTGCCTATCAATGCCTAGTGTGCGGAGTATCAGGCGGCATAAAAGGAATGCGCACTCACTGTTCCAAGAGCCATCACCAGTTCGTGGGGGCTGAAGGCGCGAAGGCTTGGGCGGAGAGGCAGGCTAAGGCGAAAGACCAGTCCCCAAACGCTCAGCAACACACATCGCAAGAGTCGGCAGTAAGATGTCGCTAACATTTAGTTAGTACGCGCTGACGTACATGCGCGCATGAGGCAGCTAATGCGTGCACCTCATCGCGGACAATTTGCGCCGCAGGCCACATGTTGTCCGCATGTTGTGACGACATGTGTGCAGGGGAGCTGTGGAGATGGAGGAGGGGTGGATGAGGACGGGCAAGGACATGGAGGAGGGGTGGCTGAGGACGGGCAAGGAGGCAGGGATCAGGCAGCCCCAGCGGGACAAGAGGGTGGCAGGATTCCAGAGGGTGCATGGAGGGGACAGGGAGGAGGGGACGAACAGCGTGGGAGGGGAGAGGAGGACAACAGGGAGGGACAGCGCGGAGACAGAGAAGAGGGGGGTGTAGGAGGAAGGGGAGGAGTCCACGGAGGAGGGGACGGAGGTGGTAGTGATGACAGTGGGAGTGAAGACAGTGATGAGGAAGGGGAAGGGTATCCAGGAGGTCCCGGGGGTCCAGGAGGTCCAGCAGGTCCAGGAGGTCCAGGAGGTCCAGGAGCTCCGGGGGGTCCAGAGGGGGATGAAGGAGGGGGGGATGGCGCCAGGGCACGTCGAAGCAAGGTGTTCAAGCTTGATGCCAACCTTCACCAACCCGTGTTCAGGTACTTAGAAATAACAGATATTAGTATCACAAGCTGTGAGTTGTTCAATATAGTAGTTGCTTGTCATTGTGCATGCCATTACAGGAACTGCCCCTTGACGGGCAAGGACATGATGGACGAGCTGTGCAGGCTGTTGGACATGAGGCTGACCAAGGAGCAGATGAAGGGGGTGTTGAAGCTGATCCGTAGGCTACTTGCAAACCAGCCTGATCTCAACCTCATCACCAGCTTCTACCAGCTGATGAGTTTGCAGGGCGTCCAGCACGCAAATGAGTACGAGGTGCATGTGTGCAACGCGGGCAAGGACGACAAGGCCAACAACAAGTACTGCCCAGGCTTCGCCTACCCGAAGATACGACGGTGAGATCAGGGGAAAGGGTGTGGATTAGGCTATGCATGCATGGCGCATTACACATGGTGTTTGTTGGGGTCAAGGTTGCCTTCATGTGCATGCATGCATAGGTCTGAGTGGCTCGCCCACCAGGATGACAAGTGCGACTACTGTGAGACGCCTCGCTTCCATGTGAACAAGAAAAAAGGTGAAACCAATAAACATGGGCATGGTGAAGCTCTATTGACACTTGTACAGGTATACATGGGTTGTATGCTGCCCCTTGCTTGGTTACAGGGAGCCCACAGGAGTTCACCTTAAAGCCTCGGTGGAGCATGTCCCTGTTCGGCTGGGACACAGTGGTGCGGAACATCATGGAGCGCAAGGACGTGATGACCTGGTTCAGGCGAGCTCGGGGCGTGGACCCACCTCCTGGCTCATTTCGAGCAAGTGAGTGGTCATGGGCTGACCTTGGCATAGAATTGACCGCATAGCCAGGTGATTAGTACAGAGCCATGCACCTTACCATGATGTTGTTGTTTGGCAGGCCCTGCATGGCGAGAGATGCAGCCCAAGCTACATGAGGTTGTGGCCACCTCCCCCAACACAGCCCACTTCATGATTGGGGTTGACTGGATGACCCTGGGCAAGAACGGCACCTGGTCAGTGGGTGTGATTCTGTTGCGGCTGCTGGATGTGCCGGCTGAGGTGTGCGGCAAGCGGGCGTGCAGCTCAGTGCTGGCCGTCATCAACGGAGGGAAGCACCAGTCTCACCTGACAGGCTACATGAAAGCCATCTGCCAGGAAGTCAGCAAGCACATCGAGGGCCCGGGTGACCTGGGTGTGATAGTGGAGCCACACCCAGGCCCAGGTGTTGATGGTGTGGCTCCCGCCCGTGTTGAGCCTGTCCGCATCCATGGAGTCCCAGTGGTATCGATCGCTGATACCCCAGCCACGTGAGTGAGACAAAGGCCAACAGCTTGCACCTACAAATGATTCCACCACCTCCCAGTCCAGTCTATCCCTATACAACTTGTACCCTGCCATGTACCACCCACAAACATATTACAACCATTGAGGAATGAATTGCGTGATTGTGTGCATGTAGAGCCACTTTGACCAGGGCCATGGGCCACAGCGCTCTGAAGATGTGCTACAACTGCAACATCATCAAACCCCCCAACCCCCCTACAGAGAAGGCGCCCCTTGGCTACGACTCGCCAACGCTGCAGACCCTACCAGGCTCCAACCGGGAGGTATGGAACACTTGACACACACATCAGCATGTGCTATTGAAATCAGACACAAGGATCCCTTGGCACACACCATCCTTGCTTGCGGTGGCGGACTGCAGGAGTATGTGCTCATCTATGACGTGCGCATGAAGTTCACCCACGAGCAGATCATGGACCGAGGTGCCCCCTTCATCCATGGGTGGTCACAAGGCGAACCTTGGGTGGTGGGCTGCCACGCCCAGCCCCTCCTGCCCCTGCTGCTCAAACACCTGGACGCCCGGTTGGCCCACCTGGTGCCTGTGTACCACAGCTTCATGTATGGTTTGCTCAAGCACCAGCTGGAGTGGTTCATGAGTGCTGATGGCCTTCACATTGATGTGAGGCGTGAGATAATCAAGCGTGGAGCAGCCATTCAATCCCCATCTGACTTGGGACGGGACCTGGGAGACCTTGCCAACCGCACGTAAGCCATAATCATATTGTGCAGTATATCATAATCATGTCACAACTGACAGGCAAGGATGCTGACAATACAAGGTGCATGTCATGACACGCTTATGGTTGCACTGGTGCTGCAATGCTCATGTCATCATGCAGTGGATGGCGCATGGAGGACTACAAGCACTGGTATGTGCACTTCTCACCCATCGTGTTGCGGGGCAACCTTTTGCCAGAGCCCTACCGTGGGTTGTGGACAGCCTTGGAGGGCGCTATGCTGCACTACTTGACACCAGGTAAATTACAAACAAGCATCTATAGGCACGGTCCCATGATGACTAACATATACCTAACAATCCCCCGGTGCATGATGACTAACATATAACTAACAATGAGGATTTGTCTGCCCAATTCAGGCTCGGAGAACAGCGCCACACCTGCGGGGATGGAGGCAGGCTATGCACATCTGAAGACCTATGCAGCCAGGTTGGAGCGCTGCCGCCGTGATCCTCTGCTTCCAGCTGCGCATGGCGACAACGAGGGCAAGCTGTCAGTGCCTACTGACCAAGTCTGCCCCAACCTCCACACAACGGCCTGCAGGTGAGAGTTTTAGTAGTACAGTAGCATGCAGGCCAACCTTACCCATCAACAATGCATGCATGCTGCAGGCAGACCATGCATCAACATGATATCATGGCTGTGGTGTGCACAGGCTGTTCATGCAAGAGAGCAATGTGGGCAGGACATGCCTGTTTGGCGAGCTCTGGATCGAGCGTGACCTGCATGACTTGAAGTCCATCACCACCAGCGGCATTCCTGGAGCACAGCTGGATGCCCACATTGCCATGCGGGTGGCCGGGCATAACGCCAGCAAGAGGCTGCTTGACCGGGCTGAGCCAGAGGCACAGCAGGACTACAAGGCCCGCCTGAAGGACGAGCTGACACAGGACGGGCAGCAGGCCCTGCTGCTGGGAGCGGGCAGTGCAGAGTGCCCACTACAGAACAGCCCGGGTGCCATGATGAGGGGCTGCATGAAGGCAGTCCAGGATCTGCAGAAAAGCGACGAGGCCACCCCATGGCGCCCATGGCACGTCAAGCAGGTGTTCGGTGAGGCCCTAACCGCAAGGGAGGCAGTGGAGGAGGCCAAGGAGGCTCCACGGGTCGCTGACCATGCATCCCCGTATCCAGTGCGGTACTACCAGCGGGCAGACTGCAATGGCACCATTGTTTTCAGCAGTGTGTACAAACGCCCCATAACCCGCAACAACACCTGGGTCAGCATCCCGTTCGAGCTCGATGACGACAAGTGGGCCATTTGGGCTGGCCATGTGCAGTTCTGGGTTCGTCTGGAGCACCCCAAACTGCCTGGGGTGTTCCTACGTCTAGCAGTCAGCCGCATCTACTTGACCCGCCCTACATCCCACCCCTCATGTTTGGCAGCAACTGGTCAGGCTATTCCCAGGCCACAGCAGGCAGCAGGAGCTGGAGCAGCGGCTAACGCAGGAGGTCAGGGGGGGGGAGAGCCACCAGGAGACGGGAATGCAGAAGGGGCTGCTGGGCCCAGCGGTATAGGTGGACCACAGCAGCACAGGTCAGCAAAGCGTGGTGTGGATCAGGCAGCAGCGGAGGCAGCCAGCACAGGTGGCACCAGGAAGTCCCAGAGGCTTGCAGCCGGTGCATCACAGCGTCAGGCTGACCCCCTTCCACCTGTTGAGGAGCGCCCGCAGCAATCAGCCATGGGCAGCATGCACCAGGGCTATGGAGATCAGCATTGGTATATGTATGATGCCACCAAGATCTTCACAGTCTTTGTGACCAGCTTTGAGGATGGGGAGGGCTACGGCCGTATGTTCTTTGTGCCAGCGCACAGCCTCAGCCGCAGCTAGTCATTCATCAATCACGGTGCTGCACCCAGTAAGAACGGATGTCAGAATAGATGCTTGTAATGCTGTTCCTGTTTTATGGTTGTTGGGGCTGCGTCACTGTCATGTTGCTGCTGCTGCCACTGTCACACCATCAGCATTTAGTGATATAATGCCTTAGCTACCTAGCGGTATGACCTGCAGGACCCTGTAGGCGTGCGGCAAGACCCTGTAGACGTGTGTCACAGGACCCTGTAGGCGTGCGGCAGAACCCTGTAGCCGTGTGGCGCAGGACCCTGTAGGCGTGCGGCAGAACCCTGTAGCCAAACGTCGCAGGACCCTGTAGGCGTGCGGCAGAACCCTGTAGCCAAACGTCGCAGGACCCTGTAGGCGTGCGGCAGAACCCTGTAGCCGTGTGGCGCAGGACCCTGTAGGCGTGCGGCAGAACCCTGTAGCCAAACGTCGCAGGACCCTGTAGGCGTGCGGCAGAACCCTGTAGCCAAACGTCGCAGGACCCTGTAGGCGTGCGGCAAAACCCTGTAGCCGTGTGGCGCAGGACCCTGTAAGCGTGCGGCAGAACCCTGTAGTCGTGTGTCGCAGGACCCTGTGGCAGTGCGGCAGAACCCTGTAACCAAACGTCGCAGGACCCTGTAGGCGTGCGGCAGAACCCTGTAGCCAAACGTCCTAGGACCCTGTAGGCGTGCGGCAGAACCCTGTAGCCAAACGTCGCAGGACCCTGTAGGCGTGCGGCAAAACCCTGTAGCCAAACGTCGTAGGACCCTGTTGGCGTGCGGCAGAACCCTGTAGACAAAAGTCCTAGGACCCTGTAGCCGTGCGGCAGAACCCTGTAGACGTGTGTCGCAGGACCCTGTAGGCGTGCGGCAGAACCCTGTAGACAAGTGTCGCAGGACCCTGAAGGCGTGCGGCAGGACCCTGTAGACCTGAGTCGCAGGACCCTGTAGCCAGGCGGCAGGACCCTGTAGACGTTAGTCATAGGACCCTGTAGGCGTGCGGCAGAACCCTGTGGCCCAGGCGATTTTTCAAATAGTTATAACATCGCAGCAACTTTGAGTTTTTCGATGATTACAACGGCGATGAGTCGGCCTTTCCTGGGGCTATCTGCAGTACGCCTCCCGGGAAGAAATGACGTAGGCGACTTTCGGCCTTAATCGGCGCGAGTGGTGGTGCCAGGACCCTGTGGGCCAGAACCCTGTGGTGTGGTGCCTAACCCTGTGGTGCCAGGACCCTGTGGTGAGGTACCAGGACCCTGTGGTATGGTGACAGGACCCTGTGGGGCAGGACCCTGTGGTGTGGTGCCAGGACCCTGCTGTGCCAGGACCCTGTGGTGTGGTACCAGGACCCTGTAGGCCCGGACCCTGTGGTGAGGTGCCAGGACCCTGTAGGCCAAGACCCTGTGGTGTGGTGCCAGGACCCTGTGGTGTGATGCCAGGACCCTGTGGGCCAGAACCCTGTGGTGAGATACCAGGACCCTGTGGTGTGGTGCCAGGACCCTGTGGTGAGGTACCAGGACCCGGTGGTGCCAGGACCCTGTGGTGAGGTGCCAGGACCCTGTGAGCCAGAACCCTGTGGTGTGGTGCCAGGACCATGTGTGGGAAGGCACTCATCGTAGGACCCTGTACAGGGTCCTGGCACACATAGACAAAAGCATCCAAACGGGGTCAACAGAACCAACACAAGCTATGAAGGAATCCTAGCAGGGTTCTATCACATAGGGATGCAAGGAATGATTAAAACATCTACACTCATCAGGTACACAGGACCCTGCACCGGGTCCTACGACCATGGTGACGCTAGGAACCGGTACAGGGTCCTAGGACACGGGCCATAGCTCATCACTGGCTGAGCCTTTTTGCATGGCACCTACTAGGTTGGGCAGCTGTAACCACCCTTTACAACCGCTCATACTCACATTTCATGAAAAGTCACTTTGGTCACACGGTGCCAACTCCCTTAGCCAAAATCAGGGTCTCAGCCCCACACCTGGCCCAACAACTCGACAGCGAGTGAGAATTACACTTTGGCCCAAGAGAGTCTTGTCACCCTCTAGGTCACAGCAACCCACATACCAAGTCTTACACCTCAACTCTCAAGTTTTTCAAGCCAGCCAGGCCTTAATTTGCACGAGTGTCCTAGCGTCATCAAGGTCGTCATCATGGTCGTAGGACCCGGTGCAGGGTCCTGTGTACCCTATGAGTGTTGATATTTTAATCATTCCTTGCATCCCTATGTGATAGAAACATGTTAGGATCCTACATAGCCGGTGGTTGGTCATGTTTACCTTGTTTTGATGCTTTCGACCATGTGTGCCAGGACCCTGTACAGGGTCCTACGACGAGTATCTTTCTACACAGGGTCCTGGTACCACACCACAGGGTTGTGGCTCACAGGGTCCTGGCACCACACCACAGGGTCCTGGTCTACAGGGTCCAGGCACCACACCACAGGGTCCTGGCACCACACCACAGGGTCCTGGCACCTCACCACAGGGTTTTGGCCCACAGGGTCCTGGCACCACACCACAGGGTCCTGGCACCATACCACAAGGTCTTGGCCTACAGGGTCCTGGCACCACACCACAGGGTCCTGGCACACAGGATCCTGCTGCACACCCACAGGGTCCTGGCACCACACCACAGGGTCCTGGCACACAGGATCCTGCTGCACACCCACAGGGTCCTGGCACCACACCACAGGGTTCTGGCACCACACCACAAGGTCTTGTCCTACAGGGTACTGGCACTTCACCACAGGGTCCTGGCCTACAGGGTCCTGGTACCACACCACAGGGTCCAGACACCACAGGGTCCTGGCACCACACCACAGGGTCCTGGCACCACACCACAGGGTTCTGGCTCACAGGGTCCTGGCACCACACCACAGGGTTCTGGCACCACAGGGTCCTGGCATCACACCACAGGGTTCTGGCCTACAGGGTCCTGGTACCACGCCACAGGGTTCTGGCACACAGGGTCCTGCGACATTTGCTTACAGGGTTCTGCCGCACGGCTACAGGGTCCTGCGACACACGTCTACAGGGTTCTGCCGCACGGCTACAGGGTCCTGCGACAAACGTCTACAGGGTTTTGCCGCACGCCTACAGGGTCCTGCGACACACGTCTACAGGGTTCTGCCGCACGGCCACAGGGTCCTGCGACGTTTGGCTTCAGGGTTCTGCCGCACGCCTACAGGGTCCTGCGACGTTTGGCTACAGGGTTCTGCCGCACGCCTACAGGGTCCTGCGACACACGTCTACAGGGTTCTACCGCACGCCCACAGGGTCCTGCGACGTTTGGCTACAGGGTTCTGCCGCACGCCTACAGGGTCCTGCGACGTTTGGCTACAGGGTTCTGCCGCACGCCTACAGGGTCCTGCGACGTTTGGCTACAGGGTTCTGCCGCACGCCTACATGGTCCTGCGACGTTTGGCTACAGGGTTCTGCCGCACGCCTACAGGGTCCTGCGACGTTTGGCTACAGGGTTCTGCCGCACGCCTACAGGGTCCTGTGACGTTTGGCTACAGGGTTCTGCCGCACGCCTACAGGGTCCTGCGACGTTTGGCTACAGGGTTCTGCCGCACGCCTACAGGGTCCTGCGACGTTTGGCTACAGGGTTCTGCCGCACGCCTACGGGGTCCTGGCACCACAGGGTCCTGGTACCTCACCACAGGGTCCTGGCCTACAAGGTCCTGACACCTCACCACAGGGTCCTGGCACCACACCACATAGTCCTGGCACCTCACCACAGGGTCCTGGCACACAGGGTCCTGGCACCTCACCACAGGGTCCTGGCACCTCACCACAGGGTCCTGGCCCACAGGGTCCTGGCACCTCACCACAGGGTCCTGGCACCACAGGGTCCTGGCACCTCACCACAGGGTCCTGGCACCTCACCACAGGGTCCTGGCCCACAGGGTCCTGGCACCTCACCACAGGGTCCTGGCACCTCACCACAGGGTCCTGGCACCACACCACATAGTCCTGGCCCACAGGGTCCTGACACCACACCACAGGGTCCTGCTTCACTGACCCTCCACATATATTGAAGTCACCATTAGTGTTATTGTTTCATTCAATTATGCGTGCTACAACTGCAACCAAAACTGTAACACGGTATGCCCGGTATGGGTATAAGGTAACAAAATAATCCGGCTGCATGGAGGCTTGCATCAAGTTCACGCAAAGGAAGTGCGAAGGAAGCAAAGGAATCACGCAGGAATGCAGACTGTCCCGCCAAGGCGGCGTTAGCAGCCAGGGGTAGCTACGAGCCAGCAGCATCTCTCACCACTGAGGTGCGCTGATGTGATGTGCATGATGCGCTAGCCACGAACACTAGCCACTAGCCATCGCCACCCAGCAAACGCACAACATGAAGCGATTAGCCACAAAAGGTAGCGGACAACAACACAGGCCGACACAACGCAGCCATCAACAGCCAGGAGCGGAGAAGGATTAGAGGTTGCAGCCAGGAGCAGCCAGCAGAAACGGGCATATCGTAGCCGAGCCAGCCAGCCATGCGCTCGAGTTGCAGCCTCCCGGCCGCCATCGCATCTGATCTTCCCTGGACGAGTATTGTTCACCGCGTCGCGTCCTTAAAGAGTACGCTACCAATAGTAGTAGCCTAGCAACGCGTCAAATCAGCTACTGTTGTGCTGTCGCTGTAGTGCCGCCAGCCGTGCAAGCCGCTATTTAGCCATGCACCCCAGCGACCCAGTAGCACTGTTACATTTGGTTTCCTCAGTTCGATCATCGTGACCGGTTTGCGCAGTGGCCAACAAGCGATCCGGAGACTGGACGGTCGACGACATCCTCAACAGCGAGGACCCAGACGACCCAGCGGCCAGAGAAGCCTGCTCCTCGAGCAGAGAGGCGTTTCACGCCTATTCCCATCCCGCACTTCGCGGAGGCACCGCCGCAGGCAACTGCGAGACCTCCGCCCCGCAAGGAGCGAGACTTCATACCACCACGCCAAGAGCGAGGTACATCAAGTACGGCAGCCCAACCTCCAGCTCCACCACAGCCCCGCCACCACCCTAAACGTCAGTTCGAGCAAGACTGCCCACGCTGCAAGCACTACAAGCAGACCGCTGACCAACTACACGCCGTCAACCGAGCTCTAGAGAAGGAGAAAGACAACCTATACGCTCTGCTCAAGCAACACACGACGCCTCAGAATCCAGGTGCTGCGGCACAGCCTATTGTCATCAACACACAGCCGCAGCCA
Source organism: Haematococcus lacustris (assembly GCA_030144725.1). Taxonomy (NCBI): domain Eukaryota; kingdom Viridiplantae; phylum Chlorophyta; class Chlorophyceae; order Chlamydomonadales; family Haematococcaceae; genus Haematococcus; species Haematococcus lacustris. The sequence continues at coordinate 8,910,788 of JASKMD010000006.1, forward strand.
CACCCCAACACGGCATTTGTGGTAGCACGCAGAGCCCGTAAAGCAGCCAGAATCCAGCCATGGTGGAGACCCAGGCTCAGGCTTATGACCAACCAGCCACACCGGACATGTTAACAGTCATGGCTGCCTTGAATGCATTGCGGGCTGAAGTGCAAGTAGTGTCACAAAACAATAGCACCGTGATGCAGGCATTGCACTATCTTACCACTCCTGCCCCCGTCCCACCACCCCCTACCCCACCCCCACCCCCAGCTGTACACACTGCCTCATCAGTGCAAGGCCTGATCAAGTTGAGTGAAGTGAAGGAGTTTGATGGCAAGGGTGATGTGAACAGCTTCCTTTTCCAGGCTAAGGACGTGTGCACCTGTGAGCTGTGCTGGCTACCAAGAGGAGACAGCCCAACGTGCCACAACTGCAAGAGGGCCTACCACCCAGCCTGCCTTGAGGAAGCCCACCTGTCAGGACACAAGGAACCAGGATACTGGCTGTGCCCTATATGCAAGTTCGGCAGCAATGACTTCAAGACTACCATGCGTTAGTCAGCGCACTCGGACCTCATACGAGTACACTGGCACCCCACTCTCGAACCGGCGCCGCTCATCACGGCACACCTGGACTACATAGCAAAGCGCAATGACTACGACGAGGAAAACAGGCAGATACAAGAGGCCAGACATGCGAGGCCCGACACGCACCTGCCGGCCCACACCCGACAGGGACTACCGGACCCGCACACCTGGCTACCCCGGTGCACCAACCTGCACTCGAAGGCCACCTTCCACACCTACCCCATCAACCCGCAGACGGACATCGTCGGGACGGGCAATTGCGAAACCTTCCTCCAACTTCACCCCCACATGACCGACCCCGCGATGAGCCTCAGCACGGGGGAGCCCATTATGCCACGGCACGACTTAGTGCAACACGTAACGGTCCACGACGAGTCGGGTCGCACAGCTGGCCTCCTGACAAAAGACCAACACCAACATCTACACGCTTGGTTACAACACACACCACACACACGCAACCTGGCCACAGAGGTAGTGGCCCTACTAAGGAGACAAGACGCACAGAGCAGCCACCACCCCATGAGAGAGGCACAAGACAAAGCCCTTAACACCCTACACGCCACACGCAGCTTTCCAAGTACCGTTCAAAGATGGGCTGATCCACTCACAGTTAGACCAGAAATCACCACCTATTGGAGCCCTGACATCAACGACACGGCCTTTGGGGCACACCACAACTGCCTACTGGTACGCCACACTGGCTTATCCACATGGAATGTACCGGCAGACGATGCAGTGGCACTGAAATGCGTCAACCATGCTATACACTCAGCTACACAGGAGGAGGCCATGGCAACCATCATGCTGATCCCTGGGAAAAAGGGCATCTCCTACCCTAAACACATTGACACCCTGCGGCGCTACCCTGAATACTGTCAGCACCTGGCTAGCATACCCCCCACCAAGACCAGATGCTCCAAGCCAGGCAAGCACGCCAACCTCCACGTCTACGTCATCTGGAATGCAGCGGGACAACAACTTGTCACCAAAGGCAATCCCCAAGGATGGCTGGCTAGCACTGCCACTGCCCTCCACCCACAACGGGACACACACCCAATCCGCAACAGACCAACGAATCAAAGCCAGCCAGCCACACCCCCTAGCGGCCACAAACAACACATGCGCCTGCCGTTGGACAAGGCCCTCCCCACCTCGGGGCACCAGCGCGGCCACCAACAACTCACGCAACATTCCACGACGCAGCCACGGATGGCCATCACCGAATGGGCCACGCTCGCGTACACGGACGGCAGCTGCATTAAGACCTCGGGGGCAGCCCCAGCGAGCGTCGGGGCGGGGGCTTATATCCCGGAGACCAATGTCCTCATCACCGTCGCCCTGGACGACCCAGAAAGCAAAACCATTAACAGGGCGGAACTCACGGCGATACACGCGGCACTCACAGCGGGGGCCAAACGCATCGCCACCGACAGCCTCTGCTCTATCTACCAGATCCGCCGAGCCCTCGCTAACCCGATGTCGCTCATCACACACAGGCACAACGACATCCTGACCGCTATCGCTACCCTCATCATCGATAGCCCCGTCACGATCCACTTCTACAAAGTCCGGGCCCACTCGGGAATTATCGGCAACGAAGGCGCCGATGCCCTCGCCAAGCACGCGGCGTTACACCCAGAGCTGGCCAACACCCCGGCCTACCGCCCGACCACACGGACAGAGACCAACACCTGGCTCAACAACGAAGCCGATGGCAACACCCCCGCCCCACTGCCGGATTGCCGCCACAGCGTGAGAGCACACATGCACCGCAGGCACAGCCTCGGTCTCGCCAATCAAGACAGTATCTACTACCAGATGTCCCAGGAGATCACCAAAGCCGCGGCGAAAGGAGCCGGCGAAAGGGTGATGACCGACACGAACATCTCCATACCCGCGCAACGAACTGCCCTTCTCTACCGTACCGGCGGGCTCTACAACCAAAAGCTGGCCATGCGTTGGAAACGGGCGACCGACGACCGGTGCCCACTCTGCGGGGAAGCCGATAGTGCCACTCACCTCCTCTCGGGCTGCAGCGAGACACTACCGATGGTGCAAGAAAGGCATAACGGGGCTGGCCGCCTCATCGCTAAGGCCATAAGCAAGGGTACCCTAGGCGGTTACATCAGCTTTGCGGACACCGGCAGCTGGGAGAAGGGCGCAAGAGAAGACCTCGACCTCCCTAACGACACACTACACACACCACTACGAGCACACGGACTACAGATAGCAGCAACCAAAAACACCACCAGACCAGACATTCTTATGGTGATGCCAACAAAGAAGACGGGCACACGTGGTAAAGCCATTAAACGGGTCATTATTATAGAAATCAAATACTGCTCGGACTCAAGGTGGACGGATCAATTAGACAAGGCACTCAACCAACACACCCATCTAGCTCAAACCATACGCAAGGAAGGCCACATGGTGGAGATTAGACCCATCCTCCTGGGCATAGGTGGCATAACGTATGAAGCACACACACGGCAACACCTCCTGGACTTGGGGGTCTCACAAGATAACACTACCAAACTGTTACACAAGTTAACAAGACACGCGGTGGAGACAGCCCACTCCATTGCAAAGACAAGCTACAGACTCAGGGCTACTAAGAGGGAGGGAGGGTAGGGTGGTCACTTCTTCTCTTGCTGGTCGGTGGGAGCAGGCCGCGCCCCAGGCGGTAGCTCCTCCCTTAATGCACGCCGGTGAACACCGGAGTAGTCTTCTTCTTCTTCTTCCTTTTCCAGGTGGAGGACATCTTTTCTTTGTATCACAGTTTGTCTGATGAGCAGAAGATTGTGAGCACCAGTGTAAGATTGGATGGCCTGGCTAAAGCGTGGTACCGTTCAGTTCGAGGTGACCCTTCCCTGTTCCTCTCATGGAGCACCTTCACAGCAGGACTAAGAGCAGCCTTCAGGACTAAGTCTGAGGTAGCTAAAGCTAGGGACCAACTGCATAATGCCTCCCAGAAAGCCAACCAGACAGCACTCTCATTTGCCACACAGCTGAGACACTTGTTCCTTCAGATCCCTAACATAACTGAGGATGAGCAGCTAGACCGGTTCCGCCGAGGCCTGCACCCCACCCTGCGCGCCATGGTTGACATCCATGCACCAGAGACCTTTGCCAACGCTGTAAACATAGTTGTGGCTCATGATTCAGCTTACAGAGACGCTGGCATGTCCACTGCAGTTCCAATGCAGCTGGGTACCATGAAACAGTCCAGGACACCTTGGCATCGCAACTCACAGCCTGCAGCACCATCTACACGCCCTGCAGCCTACAACACCGCACCAGCCAAACCTAAACCTGAGTGGCGCCCGCTAACTGCAGAGGAAAAGGAGCAGTACACCGCCAACAACAAATGCACATTCTGCCGCAAGGAGGGCCACATCCTGCGAGACTGCACGCATCCCAAGAAGAATCGCTACAGGGATGGAGTTCCAAAAAAATAGCTTGCGCGGCATTAGCCTGCCGCGAAGTACGCCCAGCAACCCAAGCTGAGACCACTGAAGTAAGCCCAGCAATCCCAGCTGAGCCCCAAGAAGCACCCGCAGCTGTAGAGCCTAAACCGCGATTTCGCATCACAAAGCTCAGCAGCGCTGCAGACCAGGCTGACGCCGACCTTCTTATCTTTGCGGGCTCTTACAAGGGCCATCCCACACGCATCTTGATAGATGGAGGAGCGACTGCTTCGTTCATTGACATCGACTTTTGCACACGCCATGCAGTCGACACAGCCACAAAGCATGACCCTGACTGGATCCGTCTTGCTGATGGGCACCAGCAGGAGAGCACAGCACTCATCCCTGACGCTCGTATCAGAATGAGCACTTACAAGGGAAAGCAAACATTGCATTGCACCAAACTGCACGGCTTTGACATCATTCTAGGCAAGCCGTGGCTGGCTGAGCTTAACCCACACATTGACTGGAAACGCAACATCATGACCTTCAAGCACGGTGGCAAACGACACACACTCAGGGCACCACCACCTCCTAGGGACCCTGACCGAGACCGCTACACCATCAGCACATCTGGCTTGTATGCCGCTGTCCGCACCAAGCAACCCATGTTCCTAGTCAACATCACGCCAGCTGACACTGCTCCAGCTGAGAAGCATCCGCACCAGGTCATGGACTGCAAGACCATCCTCCAAGACTACGCCTCTGTGTTCCCAGACGACCTGCCAGCTGGCCTGCCACCCCAGCGTGCTGTAGACCATCACATTGACCTGGAGCCCAGCCACCGTCCACCGGTGAGAGCCACCTACAACATGTCCACCTGTGAGCTTGCAGAACTCAAGAAGCAAATCACAGAGATGCAGGAGAAAGGTTTCATCAGGCCTAGCACATCACCATATGGCGCAGGCGTGCTGTTTGTGCGCAAGAAAGACGGCACCTTCCGCATGTGTGTCGACTACAGGCCGCTCAACAGGATCACAGTCAAGAACAAGTATCCCTTACCTCGGGTAGACAACCTGTTAGACCGCCTCCACGGAGCCACAGTGTTCAGCAAAATCGACCTTCGCCAAGGGTACCATCAAATCCGCATCGCCCCTGAGGACATTCCCAACACCGCATTCCGCACACGCTATGGGTCAGGTCCCACAAGGTCTCTTTGGCAAAATGTACCGTGAGCCATTTGATGCCGCGCTTACACAGCCGTGATCAGCGAGCCTTCCCGATATGCCTACTGCATCAAAGGGCCTGCACGGCCTGGGCGCCCACCAGTGTCCAGGTGGCAAGGTTACTGTAGATGGATGCGGCGTTCTTTCTAATGCGGGTGCCAGTAGGTACGGTGTACAACAGCACTAGCGCGAGGGCCGGCGGTTATGTTCGGTAACGGGGTGGCTCGCATCTCGCATCGGGCTGTCGCAGCTCGCTCGCAACATGACGAAGCCCTCCTCCTCCACCACACTAAAGCATATACTATGAGTTGCAGGCAGCATGTCCGAAGTGTCTTTCGACGACTTATTTGATAGGGCAGATACCGTACTATCCCTTTTGATTCCCGAGGCCTCGGAAACTATAATTAAAATATTATTCCCGAGCCATATTTTTCATTGTTTCAAATTCCCCGATGGCCAAAGTACGTCTAAAGTTGGTTTTGAGAACGTCTTCGTGCATAGAAATAATCAAGCCTCCCACTCCATTAATCTCGCATCAAAATCATATGATCCACATAGTCTACTGTCGTGGCCTCTCTTCTAGTGGCCTTATCACCTGACCACGTCACATGGGGCACTGGCAGTGGCGGCATATCTTATCATCTGCCTTGGAGCATTCAGACTTGCGTACTCCTGCAGCCACCCATTCTGTTGCCTTGGCCAAAGCACCCCGCCTTGGCCGGCTGACCGTGTATGACCAGTCGCCTCCCCCCTTGACATGGTTGCCAGCCTGGTTGCCACCCTTGCCTGTCCTGTGACCTCAGCCTTTGCCCCAGCCTGGCCCACCTCCCTCGACCTTGCCCTGGGCATAGCAGCCACCCTTGTTGCCACCCCGGCCTGGCCCGCCGCACTAGCCTTTGCCCCAGCCTGGCCCGCCTCCCTCTGGCCCAGCCCAGGGTGGGCTGAATCCTAGCAGGTTGCTACCAGTTCTCATACGCTTTGCCGGTGCGTGCGAGAGCAGGAGGTGTGCTGGGCGATGTGGCAAGATTGAGGCGTGGAGAAGGCCCTAAGTTAGTGGTCCTAGGTAGTCGCTTCTCAATAATTGCCGCTTGACGATCAAGAGACATTTGGAAGCGTTGTTCATCGTGCATAAGGAGCTCGCGGTGCAGATTATCAGCTGCGTCGGCGGCACTGATGCCCCGGACCACAAACTGGTCCATTGCTGGCACTTTCGTCAAGGTCAACTTATTGTTTGACTACTTCCCGAAAGACCAGAGAAATACATTGTTTAATCATTCCCGGTTTCCCGAAGGACAAAAAACGATTCGGGATAGGGAATCAAAAGGGAGAGTACGGTAAATGAGAGTATGTTGGAGCAGCAGAAAGAAGAAGCCGGTGCAGCTTAAGCAGCACATGTGGCAAGGTTCAGCCAGGACATCGCGTCATTTCTGCAGCTTTCGAAGGGAACCACGACATACGTGCTAGGTCAGTGGGTCTGGCAGGGGTCTAGGCATGAGCCGTGAACATGTGTTTGACACAGGCTGCTACTGTTAGCAACAATAGTGCCCCTGGTTGACACTATTGCTTGCAATACTCCTCGATGCGCTCGAGTAGTTGCCGCCTGTTCTTACCCACGGACCCTACCCCCAACTTCTGGCTCAGATGCTTGAGCTCCTCCACCGTCATGCCTTTGGAACGCAGAGCAGGCAAGGGTGGCTCAAACCTGTTGTACACCCCCCTTGCTGTATCTTCCAACTCCTTTAGCCTCTTGCTGTCCACTTGCTGTTGCTGTTGCCGGGCTGTGACGCTGTCTCTGACAGCTACAGCTGCTGCTCGTTGCTCATCTGATGGCATGCTTACTAAGCACCAAATGCGCTTCATAACCCTTTCCGCCTTGCTTTGCGCTTGTTGTTGCCGCTTTCCTGGCCTTGCCTTGTTGGTAGCAAGGGCCTGAGTGCCCCCACAAGGGCTGGCAGCTGTGCCAGGGCTGGCAGCTGTGCCCCCAAGGCTGGCAGCTGTGCCCCCAGGGCTGGCAGCTGTGCCCCCAGGGCTGGCAGCTGTGCCCCCAGGGCTGGCAGCTGTGCCAGGGCTGGCAGCTGTGCCCCCAGGGCTGGCAGCTGTACCCCCAGGGCTGGCAGCTGTGCCCCCAGGGCTGGCAGCTGTGCCAGGGCTGGCAGCTGTGCCAGGGCTGGCAGCTGTGCCCCCAGGGCTGGCAGCTGTGCCAGGGCTGGCAGCTGTGCCCCCAGGGCTGGCAGCTGTACCAGGGCTGGCAGGAGCCCCATGGTTTTGTAGGGCTTTGCGTTCTGCCGTTGCTGCCACCATGCCTTGCTGGGTAACCACGCCATCTGCCACCCATGCAGTGGTGTCCTCCATTGCAAGCTTGGCTCGCCCGGACATCCCCTCCGCATTCATGCGTAGCACGCTGTCATTGTTGAGCTGTTTCAGCATGGTTTCTGGCACTGCGTTGGTCATGTGCGTTGCCCTGTAGTAGCGGCTGAGAAGCTGCTCCATTGCTGGCGTCAGCATGCCAGTGTCCCTTGTGACCTGCACGCAATGGTGTAGCTGGTGTGAGACCCGCCACTTGCAGATCGCTCACCTCCAGGTCAGCCGTCATCTTGTGCAGCTCCAGGGGGTCGTACTTGCTTGCGTCCTCCCCCTCCAAATGTCCCAGCAGCTGCTCCCGCTCCAGGTACCGCAAGTGCATGCGTGCAGCCCACTGGCGGGCAGCGGTGGAGGGGTCACCCAGAGCGGCAGTGAGGTAGGGTAGCTCGTCCAGGAACCTCATGCGCATGGTGTAGTACCCCCCAAACACTCTGACGAGGAAGCGGACCTGTGAGGCAAGGCAATCTATCATGGTGCTGGACAGGTGCTGCTGGGCTATCATGGTGCTGCTGGGCAGGAGGAGCAAGGCTGTCATGGTGCTGCTAGGCAGGAGCAGCAAGGCTGTCATGATGCTGCTGGGCAGGAGCAGCAAGGCAGGAGTAGGCTGCCATAGTCAAGAAACCTGACCTGTGAGTCCACCTGCTCCTCCGTGACTGCCTGTCCCTCCAGCTGGGGCTCACTAGGCAGCAATGGAATGGAATCCTAGGCAGCAATGGAATGCTGACCCTGGCTGGACTGACTGTGGCGCAGGAGGTGGGAGGGAGCTGCTGCTGGCGCATGCGGCTGGATAGTTTAGTGACGCGGAGTAGGCAGCAGCCTTGCTGGCAGCCTTGGGACCCTGGAAGGGGGGAGTGGAGGGAGAGGCAGAGGCTGATCCCTGGCTGAGGGAGGAGGGTAGGCATGGAGTGTTGGGAGGTGGTGGTATGAGGAGGGGGCTGTCAGTTGCAAAACGAGACGGCCGCCTGATCACCCTGGCGGGTCTGGCAGGGGTTGGTTGGGAGGTAATGGTTGGAGATGGGGGGTTGGCTGGGGTTGGAGATGGGGGGGTGGCTGGGGCAGGGAAGCGCATGGGCAGTGCAAACTGCATGATGATGCCCAGGTTGTCCCCCTTGCTATCAAAGCCAACAGCACCAGCGCCCGCTTGAGCACACAGGCCTGCAACAAGGAGAACGATCGATCAATGGTAGCTTCTATAGCTTTAGCAACATGTATCATTGTAACTTCTTGGCTATCAATGTAACTCACCAGATTGATGCTTGTGGGCTTGATGACAGATGTCATCCATGGCCCGCCGCAGGGTCATGCCGCAGGGTACCCTGTCCTCCAGCTGCTGGCCTGGAAGGATGTGCAGCCCCAAAGTTCTCACGATGGTCTCCTGCACCTTCTCGAATGACAGGTTGCAGTCCACAAGCAATCGCAGAGCTGCTAGCGAGTACTCTACGCAGTAGCGAGCTGTGGAGTATCTTGCAACCTGTGTGTGGCACAGCTGGACTGTTGCCAGCTCGTCTTTGTTATGCCGATGCTGACCTGCCCTGGGCTTGGATTCCCAATCTGCAATCAAGCGGCGTAGGACATTGATTGAGGGCCCCCTGTTCTGCACCAGCCTGATCCGCTTGTCCTATTCTTACTACGCTTAGTGCGGGGTGCCATCGCTATCAATGGCCGCCAGTCTGCATCATTTGCGCCGCTGATGGACGCTGGTGGTAGCTTGGAGGAACCAGAACGACCTCTAGTACTTTCGCAGCCTGGTGAGCGCGAGATGATGGGGTAATTTAGACATGAGCATGGTAGGTATGTCTAAGTGTATCTATGGGTGCTAACCTAAAGGATACGCTACCAAAAGTTGCAGAAGTTCTCGGGGCACACCGCTTGCATCTCAACATGAGGTCAGCACGGCGTTTGATGCACTTCCCGCCTAGAAATTAGGTTTCAACTCACTGGAATTTCATTAGCCTCCCAACCCGTGCAGGGCAGATGTATTACACTGCAATAGCTTCCCGTGGGAGCTATGAGTATACGTCAACGCTAGGGCGCAGAAACTAGACGGATGCGCAGCAGCAACAAGCAGCAAATCGATCTCAAAAACAGCACTGCTTATTTGCATGCCGGCACCCCATCACGGCACCCCGACCGCCCGACTAGTGGCCGCTCTACCTCGCTCGTCGCTGCGGCGTTATTGTATGCACGTGCACTACCGTTAGGGTGCAAGGAGTCACTGGTGCCAGGATACCGCGGAGGGGGGCAAAGTTGACTTTAGCCCGTCCCTCGCAGGCCAAGCTGCGGAGCTGCACGCCGCAGCGGGGCGTTGCGGTTTGACCTCTTGGAGTGGAGTATACGCGACAAAAAGTGACGGTACATTTTATCGAGCCATTTTACCTGACCTTGTGGGACCTGACTATGGGCATTTCGAGTTTACAGTCCTGCCATTCGGCTTGTGCAACGCACCTGCCACTTTTCAGCGCCTCATGAATAAGGTTCGTAAAATAGACTATAAATAGACTAGATATGATACTAGTCGAAATAGTACTATTTTTGACTAGAATAGAGATAGTCTAGTCGCTCCATGCAAAAATAAAGAAAACCTTGCCGTAGGCGGTTGCAGTGCTATTAGCAGTGTCAACGGGAGAACTCATTGTCATCATTGTTGCAGTTAACATTCACATGCATATAGAGTCATAGACACGGGCATTGACATCTTGACATGGACATCTGAAATAGGGGGTTTGCGGCCTCGGAGATGGTGGTCGTCTTACTCGCCCATCAGGGCAAGCAGCTCCGCGTCTGCTCCACCGTTGCACCCATAGCAGTCTGTTGCAGGGGAAGGGGATCTCTGCACCTATGAAGAACATCTGGAATCTCTGCCAGATTTGCTCCACAACACAGGGAGGCAGCGCCGTACCATTCCAGCACTTCGCGCTTCGCTGGAAAGGCAGCTCTGCTGCTGCTGCTGCTGTCGTGTCAACACGCTGTCGCTTGGGCCTGCACTTGTGTTCATTTGTGGTAGTCATGTTCACGCAGCTGTAGGGCTGGTCACAATCGCCGCAAACGGCTTTGCAAACGCTTTGTCCTTGAAACTCATAGACCTTAAGTGAGAAGCGCTTGCTGTAGATGCTAGCCCGATGGGCCAGCAGCTGTAGATGCTAGCCCGATGGGCCAGCACCTGCCGCCATCGGAGTTCGTCGACTACGGACGCGGGCAATCCTTTGGCCGGCATGTCAACGGAATTGCAACTGATACTGACTGCTCTCAAGACTAGCACGACGTGTCTGGCAGGCTGATGTACGCCCCATTGCGACTGAAACGAGTTGATTTGGTGACGAAATAGTCGACTAGACTACACTATTTACTATCTCTAGTCTATACTATTTACTACATGGACATAGAGATGTCTATTTGGGAACCTTAGGGCGCGTTTCCAATGGACGGAGAAAAGAGAAAAGAGATCGCCCATGTGCATGAATTCAAACGCGTTTCCAATGGACGGAGAAAAGAGAGAAGAGATGCATGGAGGCCACTTTCCAGCCGCCGCCTACGCCTTCATTGATCTACACACGAGCTACAGTGCTTCATTGATCTACACACGAGCTACAGTGCTCGGCTGGTGTTTCACTATGATGTAAATGTGCTTGGAGCATGCCATGGCTGGTCGGCTGTAGCTTTGGGGGTTGGCTGTAGCTCTGGGGGCGATCTTTTCATATGGTATGGGAACAAGGACGCAATTGTCCCGTGAGCTGGGATGGTGGAAGGTATGATGGGGTCAAGCATCGCAGGCGCAAGTGCACAAAGTGCGCCGTGCAAGTCAGTCGTGCAAGTCAGTGCAGTTGTGCAAGTCAGGCTGCGGGGCTTATCAGGCTAACTAGTCAAGCACTCTCCGCACTAGCGGGACTAGCTAAGTATGCTCCGGGGGGCTACAACTCTCTATGGCACTGCTCCGCGTTGAAATTGCGGTGCTCGTCAAACAGCTAATGCGCCCTCAGCTGATGCGCCCTCAGCAACAATACGGACGAGGACCATCTCCTGGGCATTTGTCCTCTTCATCAGCTCCTGCGGCTTAGGTGGCGACGCAGAAGCGGCAACGGGACATTGGCAACGGGACGTCAAACAGCGCCCTGGAGAAACAGCCCAGCCTAACCCAGCTCTCGCTGCGGCTCCGGTGCAAAAGGTCACATCTCTCGGTCACATCTCTTTTTCTCCTGGGGGGGTCGGCCTGGAGGACCCTAGCGGAGAAAAAGAGATGAAATGGAGCTCACTCTAGGAGAGTTATTCGTCTCTATCTCCGCGCATTGGAAACGGGAGAAAAGAGATCCGGACCGTTGGCGGCAGTTAGAGGGACATGGGCTGGCGGCGATCTCTTTTTCTCTTTCTCTTTCTCTCTTTCTCTCTTTCTCTCTCCGATCTCTTTTCTCTTTCTCTCCGTGCATTGGAAACGCGCCCTTACTCATGAACGACATTTTCCGCAAGGAACTGGACGACTGTGTCATTGTGTACCTTGACGACATTCTCATCTTCTCACGCAACCAGCAAGAGCACGCACAACATCTGCGACGGGTACTAGACCTGCTGCAAGAACACAAGCTCTACGCAAAGCTATCAAAGTGCGAATTTGGCCTGGACAAGACAGAGTTCTTAGGCCACATCATTTCATCTGCCGGCATTGCATGCGACCCTGCCAAGGTAGCTGTTGTCGAGACATGGCCTGTTCCTACCACTGTGCATGATGTGCGCAGCTTTCTGGGACTTGCTAACTTTTACCGCCGCTTCATCAAGAACTTCTCTGATATAGCAGCACCTCTCACTGCATTGACTCAGGCTGATGGGCATGACAAGCAGGGCAAGGTGACATGGACCTCTACCCAGCAGTCAGCTTTTGATGCTCTGAAGCATGCACTCACCACTGCACCGGTGCTCATTGCACCAGACCCCACACAACCATACACACTCCGCTGTGACGCCTCTGGCATTGGCATTGGCGCCGTTCTCACACAAGGCACAGGTCCTGCTGAACGTGTAGTAGAAGAAGAAGAAGACTACTCCGGTATTCACCGGCGTGCATTAAGGGAGGAGCTACCGCCTGGGGCGCGGCTTGCTCCCACCAATCAAGTCAAGAACGAGGCGACCCCCCTACCCTCCCTCCCTCTTAGTAGCCCTGAGTCTGTAGCTTGTCTTTGCAATGGAGTGGGCTGTCTCCACCGCGTGTCTTGTTAACTTGTGTAATAGTTTAGTAGTGTTATCTTGTGAGACCCCCAGGGCCAGGAGGTGTTGCCGTGTGTGTGCTTCATACGTTATGCCACCTATGCCCAGGAGGATGGGTCTAATCTCCACCATGTGGCCTTCCTTGCGTATGGTTTGAGCTAGATTGGTGTGTTGGTTGAGTGCCTTGTCTAATTGGTCCGTCCACCTTGAGTCCGAGCAATATTTGATTTCTATAATAATGACCCGTTTAGTGGCTTTGCCATGTTTGCTCGTCTTCGTTGTTGGCATCACCATGAGAATTTCTGGTCTGGTGGTGTTTTTGGTTGCTGCTGTCTTCAGTCCGATTGCTCGTAGTGCTGTGTGTAGTGTGTCGTTAGGGAGGTCGAGGTCTTCTCGTGCGCCCTTCTCCCAGCTGCCGGTGTCCGCGAAGGCGATGTACCCGCCTAGGGTACCCTTGCTTATGGCTTTAGCGATGAGGCGACCGGCCCCGTTATGCCTTTCTTGCACCATCGGTAGTGTCTCGCTGCAGCCCGAGAGGAGGTGAGTGGCACTGTCGGCTTCCCCGCAGAGTGGGCACCGGTCGTCGGTCGCCCGTTTCCAACGCATGGCCAGCTTTTGGTTATAGAGCCCGCCGGTACGGTAGAGAAGGGCAGTTCGTTGCGCGGGTATGGAGATGTTCGTGTCAATCATCACCCTTTCGCCAGCTCCTTTCGCCGCGGCTTTGGTGATCTCCTGGGACATCTTGTAGTAGATACTGTCTTGATTGGCGAGACCGAGGCTGTGCTTGCGGTGCATGTGTGCTCGCACGCTGTGGCGGCAATCCGCGGGGGTTTCGCCGTCGGCTTCGTTGTTGAGCCAGGTGTTGGGCTCTTTCCGTGTGGTCGGGCGGTAGGCCGGGGTGTTGGCGAGCTCTGGGTGTAACGCCGCGTGCTTGGCGAGGGCATCGGCGCCTTCGTTGCCGATAATTCCCGAGTGGGCCCGGACTTTGTAGAAGTGGAACGTGTAGTAGCTTACCACTCTAGGAAGCTGCTCCCAGCAGAGAGAAACTATCCCACCCATGAGCAAGAGCTACTCTCTTTGGTGGAGGCACTCAAGGTTTGGCGCCACTACCTCCTACACTCGTGCAAATTAAGGCCTGGCTGGCTTGAAAAACCTGAGAGTTGAGGTCTGAAAGTTGGTATGTATGCTGCTGTGACCTAGGGGATGACAAGACTCTCTTGGGCCAAAGTGTAATTCTCACTCGGTGTCGAGCTGCTGGGCCAGGTATGGGGCTGAGACCCCGATTTTGGCTAAGGGAGTTGGCACCGTGTGACCAAAGTGACTTTTCATGAAATGTGAGTATGAGAGGTTGTAAAGGGTGGTTACAGCTGCCCAACCTAGTAGGTGGCATGCAAAAAGTCCCAGCCAGTGATGAGCTATGGCCCGTGTCCTAGGACCCTGTACCGGTTCCACTCGCGCCGATTAAGGCCGGAAGTCGCCTACGTCATTTCTTCCCGGGAGGCGTACTGCAGATAGCCCCAGGAAAGGCCGACTCATCGCCGTTGTAATCATTGAAAAACTCAAAGTTGCTGCGATGTTATAACTATTTGAAAAATCGCCCGAACCTGTACAGGGTCCTACCGACCCTGTACAGGGTCCTGGGCAACAGGGTTCTGCCGCACGGCTACAGGGTCCTACGACACATGTCTACAGGGTTCTGCCGCACGGCTACAGGGTCCTGCGACGTTTGGCTACAGGGTTCTGCCGCACGGCTACAGGGTCCTGCGACGTTTGTCTACAGGGTCCTGCCGCACGGCTACAGGGTCCTGCTACATTAGGCTACAGGGTCCTGCCGCACGCCTACAGGGTCCTGCTAAATTAGGCTACAGGGTTCTGCCGCACGCCTACAGGGTCCTGCGACGTATGTCTACAGGGTCCTGCCGCACGCCTACAGGGTCCTGCGACGTATGTCTACAGGGTTCTGCCGCACGGCTACAGGGTCCTGCGACGTTTGTCTACAGGGTTCTGCCGCACGGCTACAGGGTCCTGCGACGTTTGTTTACAGGGTTCTGCCGCACGGCTACAGGTTCCTACGACGTTTGTCTACAGGGTCCTGCCGCACGGCTACAGGGTCCTACGACATATTCTCACAGGGTCCTGCCGCACGGCTACAGGGTCCTACGACACACGTTCACAGGGTCCTGCCGCACGGCTACAGGGTCCTGCCACAACGTATGCAACGACGCCCGAACACCTCGCAACACCACAACAAACGGCATGTATTGCTGGTGCTAAGCACATGCATTGATGGAAGGTGACAACACCACACAACATCACTACAACAACAACACAACGACTCATGCCTTGCTCACCACCTATGCCATGTGCACAACCACAAGGACTGGCTGCACCTCATTGCTATGGGCTAACACCTTATCACGGGACTGCTAAGCACTTTGCCTTGCTGCCTATGCCCCATGGCACCAAATCAGGCTGGGCTAGGCTAGGCTGGGGTAGGCTAGGCTAGGCTAGGCTGGGGTAGGCTAGGCTAGGCTAGGCTAGGCTAGGCTAGGCTAGGCTAGGCTAGGCTAGGCTAGGCTAGGCTAGGCTAGGCTGGGCTAGGCTAGGCTGGGGTAGGCTAGGCTAGGCTAGGCTGGGGTAGGCTGGGCTAGGCTTGGCTCCAGGTTGCGCACTCCAGGTTGCCCGCTCCAGGCTGCCCGCTTCAGGCTGCCCGCTCTAGGCTGCCCGCTCTAGGCTGCCCGCTCCAGGCTGCCCGCTCCAGGCTGCCCGCTCCAGACTGCCCACTCCGGGCTGCCCGCTCCAGGCTGCCCGCTCCATGCTGCTACGCCAAGGGCTGCTGGGTGCCATTGGGTGGGGGAGAGGAGAGAAGAGGGGAGGAGGGGAGGAGGGGAGGAGGGTAGGTAGGTGGCAGACTCGGAAGTGGTGGTGGTGGGCTTGGGCAGGGAAGGGGGAAGGGGGAAGGGGGCAAGGGGCAGCAGTGTGACCATCAGACGCCGGGGGAGGGTACGGGGTACAAGGAGGGTACGGGGTACAAGGAGGGTACGGTCCTTGCTGGCTCCTTGTTGGTTGCTGCTCTACCGCCATGCTTGCAATCAACCCGACCATGCTACACCTGCCATGCTCCAGCTGTCGACAACTGCAATCAAACATCAGCCAGCAAGCAGATGAATTAGGACATGCATGACCAGAACCGGGCAGGCTAGGCTGACACCTCCCAAGCATGTGCACTCACCGGAAGTCCTGGCTGCTGCTCCAAGCGCCTCCTACCTGCTGCTCTTGGCTGCTACTCTTGCTTTCTGCTCATGGCTGCAGGGGAGGGGAGGGGAGGGGAGGGGAGGGGAGGGGAGGGGAGGGGAGGGGAGGGGAGGGGAGGGGAGGGGAGGGGAGGGGAGGGGAGGGGAGGGGAGGGGAGGGGAGGGGAGGGGAGGGGAGGGGAGGGGAGGGGAGGGGAGGGGAGGGGAGGGGAGGGGAGGGGAGGGGAGGGGAGGGGAGGGGAGGGGAGGGGAGGGGAGGGGAGGGGAGGGGAGGGGAGGGGAGGGGAGGGGAGGGGAGGGGTGGGGTGGGGTGGGGTGGGGTGGGGTGGGGTGGGGTGGGATAGGGGAGGGGTGGGGTGGGCAAGGGGTGGGCGTGTGACCGTCACACCTGCAAGCAACAAGGGGTGGGCAAGGGGTGGGCGTGTGACCGTCACACCTGCAAGCAACAAGGGGTGGGCAAGGGGTGGGCGTGTGACCGTCACACCTGCAAGCAACAAGGGGTGGGCAAGGGGTGGGCGTGTGACCGTCACACCTGCAAGCAACAAGGGGCGTGCTCACGGGCGTGTGACCGTCACACCTGCAAGCAACAAGGGGCGTGTGACCGTCACACCTGCAAGCAACAAGGGGCGTGTGACCGTCACACCTGCAAGCAACAAGGGGTGGGGTGGGGTGGGATAGGGGAGGGGTGGGCTGGGCAATGGGGGGCCACTGATGTGCAAGGGGCTGGCCACTCACTGTTATCTCCATGCGCCATTGCTGACTCCTTGCTGCCTCCTTGTTGGCTGCTGCTCCTCCCTCCTGGCTGTGCCTCCTGGCTGTGGGGGGCATGGGCCTCTTGGCCTTGGCCAACCACTTGCCTTGCCCATGCCTCCTGGCTGCCACTCCTGGCTGCCGCTCCTAGCTGCTGCTCCTGGCTGCCGCTCCTGGCTGCTCCTCTTGGCTGCTCCTCTTGGTTGCGCCTCCTGGGGAGTGGTGGGTCTGGCAGGTTGTGCCACCAAGGGTGAGGGTGAGGGTGAGGATGACAGTCACCAAGGGTGAGGGTGAGGGTGAGGATGAGGAGGAGGTGAAGAGGGGGTGGAGCGATGGTCGCACGATGAGCGCACAAGGGGGAGCCAAGGAGAGTGGATTGGAGTGGAGTGGAGGGGGAGGGGAGGGGGCCTGTTGCTCCTTGCTGCCGCTCTGGCTGCCGAGCTGACCATCACACCTGCAGCAAACAAGGGGCGTGCTAGCGGTTAGGCTGGGTACAAGGGGTCACTTATGTGCGTGGGGCTAGCCACTCACTGCTTGCTCCATGCGGTCCCTTGATTTCCTTAGGGGGAGGGAGAGGGGGAGTGGGGGATCTGGCAGGTGGTGGTGGGCAGTGTGGTAGGGAGGAGGGAGGAGGGAAGAGGGAAGAGGGAGGAGGGAGGAGGGAGGAGGGAAGAGGGAAGAGGGAAGAGGGAGGAGGGAGGAGGGAGGAGGGAGGAGGGAGGAGGGAGGAGGGAGGAGGGAGGAGGGAGGAGGGAGGAGGGAGGAGGGAGGAGGGAGGAGGGAGGAGGGAGGAGGGAGGAGGGAGGAGGAGGGAGGGAGGAGGGAGGAGGGAGGAGGGAGGAGGGAGGAGGGAGGAGGGAGGAGGGAGGAGGAGGGAGGAGGGAGGAGGAGGAGGGAGGAGGGAGGAGGGAGGAGGGAGGAGGGAGGAGGGAGGAGGGAGGAGGGAGGAGGGAGGAGGAGGAGGGAGGAGGGAGGAGGGAGGAGGAGAGGAGAGGGAGGAGGGAGGAGGGAGGAGGGAGGAGGGAGGAGGGAGGAGGGAGGAGGGAGGAGGGAGGAGGGAGGAGGGAGGAGGGAGGAGGGAGGAGGGAGGAGGGAGGAGGGAGGAGGGAGGAGGGAGGAGGGAGGAGGGAGGAGGAGGAGGGAGGGAGGAGGGAGGAGGGAGGAGGGAGGAGGGAGGAGGGAGGAGGGAGGAGGGAGGAGGGAGGAGGGAGGAGGGAGGAGGGAGGAGGGGGAGGGAGGAGGGAGGAGGGAGGAGGGAGGAGGGAGGAGGGAGGAGGGAGGAGGGAGGAGGGAGGAGGGAGGAGGAGGAGGGAGGAGGGAGGAGGGAGGAGGGAGGAGGGAGGAGGGAGGAGGGAGGAGGGAGGAGGGAGGAGGGAGGAGGGAGGAGGGAGGAGGGAGGAGGGAGGAGGGAGGAGGGAGGAGGGAGGAGGGAGGAGGGAGGGAGGGAGGGAGGGAGGGAGGGAGGGAGGGAGGGAGGGAGGGAGGGAGGGAGGGAGGGAGGGAGGGAGGGAGGGAGGGAGGGAGGGAGGGAGGGAGGGAGGGAGGGAGGGAGGGAGGGAGGGGGAGGGAGGGAGGGAGGGAGGGAGGGAGGGAGGGAGGGAGGGAGGGAGGGAGGGAGGGAGGGAGGGAGGGAGGGAGGGAGGGAGGGAGGGAGGGAGGGAGGGAGGGAGGGAGGGGAGGGAGGGGAGGGAGGGAGGGAGGGAGGGAGGGAGGGAGGGAGGGAGGGAGGGAGGGAGGGAGGGAGGCCTGCAGCAAACTCCGTTAGACCTGCAGCAAACACCGGACATGCTAGTTGGCAAGGCTGTGTAGGCTAAGCAATGAGGGGCACTCATGGGCGGGGGGTGGCCACTCACCGCTTGCTCCGTGCTTCGTGCTTTGTGCTCACCTCCATGCTCCATCCTCAATGGCTTGTACCTTGGTCTCACCTTTGTAGTGGGACGAGCTGCAATGGGGGGCTGCAATGGGGAGGGTGGTGAAAGTGGGGGAGGGAGTGGATGTGTAGGAGTACCTGCGGCAAGAGGGTGACATGTTGTAAGTCAGTCAGTGCGAGGTGTTGCGTTGCGTTGCATTGCAGTGCATTGCGAGGTGTTGCGTTGCGTTGCGTTCAATTGCGTTCAATTGCGTTGCGTTGAGTTGTACTGCGTTGCGATCTTGAGGCTGGCTGCTACGTCTGCGAGGCCTGCTAGGCAAGCCGCTAGTTGGGTGCGAGGGAGGCTGCGAGATACTGTGCTACGTGGCTGCAAACGTGGCTGGGAGGCTGGCCGCTAGTGAGCTTGGCTGCCTGCAATGTGGCTGCCTGGCTGCGATGTGGCAAGCGAAAGTGGCTGCGATGTTGTCTGCGGGAAAAGGCTTGGTTAGCTTGGTTCCTGGCTGCTCCTGGCTGCTAATGCGAGCTTGACGGGTCAGCCTGATGGCATTCGCGATTCACTTGATTCCTTCGCGGTTCCTTTGCGAAGCCTCCATGCAACATGATGATTTCCATGCAACATGATGGTCCAGCAACTCCCCAACGACTGAGATTTACACTTTGGCCTGAGAGAGACTTGTACTCCTCAAAGTCATAGCAGCCCACATATCTAGTTTCAGCCCTGAAACCGTGAGCCACGGTTGACCCTGTTGCAAAGGGTCCTGCGTCACACCCACAGGGTCCAGGCACCACACCACAGGGTCTTGCTACCCACAGGGTCCTGGCACCACACCACAGGGTCCTGGCACCACAGGGTCCTGCTGCACACCCACAGGGTCCTGCTGCACACCCACAGGGTCCTGCTGCACACCCACAGGGTCATGATGTGGGTGTGACGCAGGACCCTGTGGGTGTGTGCCAGGACCCTGTGGTGTGGTGCCAGGACCCTGTGGTGCCAGGACCCTGTGGTGAGGTGCCAGGACCCTCTGGTGCCAGGACCCTGTGGTGTGGTGCCAGGACCCTGTGGTGTCAGGACCCTGTGGTGTGGTGCCAGGACCCTGTGGGCCAGGACCCTGTGGTGTGGTGCCAGGACCCTGTGGTACCAGGACCCTGTGGTGAGGTGCCAGGACCCTGTGGGCCAGGACCCTGTGGTGAGGTGCCAGGACCCTGTGGTGAGGTGCCAGGACCCTGTGGTGCCAGGACCCTGTGGTGTGGTGCCAGGACCCTGTGGGCCAGGACCCTGTGGTGAGGTGCCAGGACCCTGTGGTGCCAGGACCCTGTGGTGAGGTGCCAGGACCCTGTGGTGTGGTGCCAGGACCCTGTGGTGTGGTGCCAGGACCCTGTAAGCCAGGACCCTGTGGTGTGGTGCCAGGACCCTGTGGGCCAGGACCCTGTAGTGAGGGACCAGGACCCTGTGGTTCCAGGACCCTGTCATGTGGTACCAGGACCCTGTTGGCCAGGACCCTGTAGGTGTGCAGCAGGACCCTGTGGTGAGGTGCCAGGACCCTGTGGTGCCAGGACCCTGTGGTGAGGTGCCAGGACCATGTGGGCCAGGACCCTGTAGGTGTGCAGCAGGACCCTGTGGTGTGGTGCCAGGACCCTGTGGTGCCAGAACCCTGTGGTGTGGTGCCAGGACCCTGTGTGCCAGAACCCTGTGGTCAGGTGCCAGGACCCTGTGGTGTGGTGCCAGGACCATGTGGTGTGGTGCCAGGACCCTGTAAGCCAGGACCCTGTGGTGTGGTGCCAGGACCCTGTGGGCCAGGACCCTGTAGTGAGGGACCAGGACCCTGTGGTTCCAGGACCCTGTCATGTGGTACCAGGACCCTGTTGGCCAGGACCCTGTAGGTGTGCAGCAGGACCCTGTGGTGAGGTGCCAGGACCCTGTGGTGTGGTGCCAGGACCCTGTGGTGCCAGGACCCTGTGGTGTGGTGCCAGGACCCTGTGGTGCCAGGACCCTGTGGTGTGGTGCCAGGACCCTGTGGGCCAGGACCCTGTGGTGAGGTGCCAGGACCCTGTGGTGCCAGGACCCTGTGGTGAGGTGCCAGGACCCTGTGGTGTGGTGCCAGGACCCTGTGGTGTGGTGCCAGGACCCTGTAAGCCAGGACCCTGTGGTGTGGTGCCAGGACCCTGTGGGCCAGGACCCTGTAGTGAGGGACCAGGACCCTGTGGTTCCAGGACCCTGTCATGTGGTACCAGGACCCTGTTGGCCAGGACCCTGTAGGTGTGCAGCAGGACCCTGTGGTGAGGTGCCAGGACCCTGTGGTGCCAGGACCCTGTGGTGAGGTGCCAGGACCATGTGGGCCAGGACCCTGTAGGTGTGCAGCAGGACCCTGTGGTGTGGTGCCAGGACCCTGTGGTGCCAGAACCCTGTGGTGTGGTGCCAGGACCCTGTGTGCCAGAACCCTGTGGTCAGGTGCCAGGACCCTGTGGTGTGGTGCCAGGACCATGTGGTGTGGTGCCAGGACCCTGTAAGCCAGGACCCTGTGGTGTGGTGCCAGGACCCTGTGGGCCAGGACCCTGTAGTGAGGGACCAGGACCCTGTGGTTCCAGGACCCTGTCATGTGGTACCAGGACCCTGTTGGCCAGGACCCTGTAGGTGTGCAGCAGGACCCTGTGGTGAGGTGCCAGGACCCTGTGGTGTGGTGCCAGGACCCTGTGGTGCCAGGACCCTGTGGTGTGGTGCCAGGACCCTGTGGTGCCAGGACCCTGTGGTGTGGGACCAGGACCCTGTGGTGCCAGAACCCTGTGGTGTGGTGCCAGGACCCTGTGTGCCAGAACCCTGTGGTCAGGTGCCAGGACCCTGTAGGTGTGCAGCAGGACCCTGTGGTGTGGTACCAGGACCCTGTGAGCCACAACCCTGTGGTGAGGTACCAGGACCCTGTGAGGAAAGGCACTCATCGTAGGACCCTGTACAGGGTCCTGGCACACATAGACAAAAGCATCCAAACGGGGTCAACAGGACCAACCACAAGCTATGTAGGAATCCTTACATGGTTCTATCACATAGGGATGCAAGGAATGATTAAAACATCTACACTCATCAGGTACACAGGACCCTGTACAGGGTCCTACGACCATGGTGACTCTAGGACCCTGTACAGGGTCCTAAGACACGGGCCATAGCTCATCACTGGCTGGGACTTTTTGCATGGCACCTACTAGGTTGGGCAGCTGTAACCACCCTTTACAACCTCTCATACTCACATTTCATGAAAGGTCACTTTGGTCACACGGTGCCAACTCCCTTAGCCAAAATCAGGGTCACAGCCCCACACCTGGCCCAGCAACTCGACACCGAGTGAGAATTACACTTTGGCCCAAGAGAGTCTTGTCATCCCCTAGGTCACAGCAGCCCACATACCAACTTTCAGACCTCAACTCTCAGGTTTTTCAAGCCAGCCAGGCCTTAATTTGCACGAGTGTCCTAGCGTCACCATGGTCGTAGGACCCGGTGCAGGGTCCTGTGTACCTGATGAGTGTAGATGTTTTAATCATTCCTTGCATCCCTATGTGATAGAACCCTGCTAGGATTCCTTCATAGCTTGTGTTGGTTCTGTTGACCCCGTTTGGATGCTTTTGTCTATGTGTGCCAGGACCCTGTACAGGGTCCTACGATGAGTGCCTTCCCACACAGGGTCCTGGCACCACACCACAGGGTTCTGGCACCACAGGGTCCTGGCACCTCACCACAGGGTCCTGCTGCACACCTACAGGGTCCTGGCCCACAGGGTCCTGGCACCTCACCACAGGGTCCTGGAACCACAGGGTCCTGGCACCTCACCACAGGGTCCTGGCACCACACCACAGGGTCCTGGCCAACAGGGTCCTGGTACCACACCACAGGGTCCTGGCACCACAGGGTCCTGGTCCCTCACCACAGGGTCCTGGCACACAGGGTCCTGGCACCACACCGCAGGGTCCTGGCACCACAGGGTTCTGGCTCCTCACCACAGGGTCCTGGCATTCACCACAGGGTCCTGGCCCACAGGGTCCAGGTATTACACTACAGGGTCCTGATACCACAGGGTCCTGGCACCTCACCACAGGGTCCTGGCACCACACCACATAGTCATATGTCACAGGGTTCTGTCGCACGGCTACAGGGTCCTACGACAGAGGTCTACAGGGTCCTGTCGCACGTCTACAGGGTCCTACGACACACGTCTACAGGGTCCTGCCGCACAGCTACAGGGTCCTGCGACCCTCGTCTACAGGGTTCTGCCGCACGGCTACAGGGTCCTGCGACCCACGTCTACAGGGTTCTGCCGCACGCCTACAGGGTCCTGCGACCCACGTCTACAGGGTTCTGCCGCACGCCTACAGGGTCCTGCGACCCACGTCTACAGGGTTCTGCCGCACGCCTACAGGGTCCTGCGACACACGTCTACAGGGTTCTGCCGCACGCCTACAGGGTCCTATGACACACTTCTACAGGGTTCTGCCGCACGCCTACAGGGTCCTACGACCCACGTTTACAGGGTTCTGCCGCACGCCTACAGGGTCCTACGACCCACGTCTACAGGGTCCTGCCGCACTCCTACAGGGTCCTGCGACTCAGGTCTACAGGGTCCTGTCGCACGCCTACAAGGTCCTACGACACACGTCTACAGGGTTCTGCCGCACGCCTACAGGGTCCTGTGACACTCTTCTGCAGTGTTCTGTCGCACGCTTACAGGGTCGTGCGACATTTGCTTACAGGGTCTTGCCGCACGGCTACAGGGTCCTGGCCCACAGGGTTCAGGCACCACACCACAGGGTCCTGGCACCACAGGGTCCTGGCTCCTCACCACAGGGTCCTGCTGCACACCTACAGGGTCCTGGCCTCTCACCACAGGGTCCTGGCACCACAGGGTCCTGGTCCCTCACCTCAGGGTCCTGGCACCACTGGGTCCTGGCACCACACCACAGGGTCTTGCTGCACACCTACAGGGTCCTGGCTCCACACCGCAGAGTCTTGGTCCACAGGGTCCTGGCACCACACCAGACCCTCTGCTGTAGTTCAACCCCAGCTTGCTGTCCATGCATTGTCAATCGTTCAAATACGCTGATCAGGTTGCCTTCATGTGCATGCATGCATAGGTCTGAGTGGCTCGCCCACCAGGATGACAAGTGCGACTACTGTGAGACGCCTCGCTTCCATGTGAACAAGAAAAAAGGTGAAACCAATAAACATGGGCATGGTGAAGCTCTATTGACACTTGTACAGGTATACATGGGTTGTATGCTGCCCCTTGCTTGGTTACAGGGAGCCCACAGGAGTTCACCTTAAAGCCTCGGTGGAGCATGTCCCTGTTCGGCTGGGACACAGTGGTGCGGAACATCATGGAGCGCAAGGACGTGATGACCTGGTTCAGGCGAGCTCGGGGCGTGGACCCACCTCCTGGCTCATTTCGAGCAAGTGAGTGGTCATGGGCTGACCTTGGCATAGAATTGACCGCATAGCCAGGTGATTAGTACAGAGCCATGCACCTTACCATGATGTTGTTGTTTGGCAGGCCCTGCATGGCGAGAGATGCAGCCCAAGCTACATGAGGTTGTGGCCACCTCCCCCAACACAGCCCACTTCATGATTGGGGTTGACTGGATGACCCTGGGCAAGAACGGCACCTGGTCAGTGGGTGTGATTCTGTTGCGGCTGCTGGATGTGCCGGCTGAGGTGTGCGGCAAGCGGGCGTGCAGCTCAGTGCTGGCCGTCATCAACGGAGGAAAGCACCAGTCTCACCTGACAGGCTACATGAAAGCCATCTGCCAGGAAGTCAGCAAGCACATCGAGGGCCCGGGTGACCTGGGTGTGATAGTGGAGCCACACCCAGGCCCAGGTGTTGATGGTGTGGCTCCCGCCCGTGTTGAGCCTGTCCGCATCCATGGAGTCCCAGTGGTATCGATCGCTGATACCCCAGCCACGTGAGTGAGACAAAGGCCAACAGCTTGCACCTACAAATGATTCCACCACCTCCCAGACCAGTCTATCCCTATACAACTTGTACCCTGCCATGTACCACCCACAAACATATTACAACCATTGAGGAATGAATTGCGTGATTGTGTGCATGTAGAGCCACTTTGACCAGGGCCATGGGCCACAGCGCCCTGAAGATGTGCTACAACTGCAACATCAGCAAACCCCCCAACCCCCCTACAGAGAAGGCGCCCCTTGGCTACGACTCGCCAACGCTGCAGACCCTACCAGGCTCCAACCGGGAGGTATGGAACACTTGACACACACATCAGCATGTGCTATTGAAATCAGACACAAGGATCCCTTGGCACACACCATCCTTGCTTGCGGTGGCGGACTGCAGGAGTATGTGCTCATCTATGACGTGCGCATGAAGTTCACCCACGAGCAGATCATGAGCCGTGGTGCCCCCTTCATCCATGGGTGGTCCCAAGGCGAACCTAGGGTGGTGGGCTGCCACGCCCAGCCCCTCCTGCCCCTGCTGCTGCAACACCTGGACGCCCGGTTGGCCCACCTGGTGCCTGTGTACCACAGCTTCATGTATGGCTTGCTCAAGCACCAGCTGGAGTGGTTCATGAGTGCAGATGGCCTTCACATTGATGTGAGGCGTGAGATATTGAAGCGTGGAGCAGCCATTCAATCCCCATCTGACTTGGGACGGGACCTAGGAGACCTTGCCAACCGCACGTAAGCCATAATCATATTGTGCAGTATATCATAATCATGTCACAACTGACAGGCAAGGATGCTGACAATACAAGGTGCATGTCATGACACGCTTATGATTGCACTGGTGCTGCAATGCTCATGTCATCATGCAGTGGATGGCGCATGGAGGACTACAAGCACTGGTATGTGCACTTCTCACCCATCGTGTTGCGGGGCAACCTTTTGCCAGAGCCCTACCGTGGGTTGTGGACAGCCTTGGAGGGCGCTATGCTGCACTACTTGACACCAGGTAAATTACAAACAAGCATCTACAGGCACGGTCCCATGATGACTAACATATACCTAACAATCCCCCGGTGCATGATAACTAACATATACCTAACAATGAGGATTTGTCTGCCCAATTCAGGCTCGGAGAACAGCGCCACACCTGCGGGGATGGCGGCAGGCTATGCACATCTGAAGACATATGCAGCCAGGTTGGAGCGCTGCCGCCGTGATCCTCTGCTTCCAGCTGCGCATGGCGACAACAAGGACAAGCTGTCTGTGCCTACTGACCAAGTCTGCCCAAACCTCCACACAACGGCCTGCAGGTGAGAGTTTTAACAGTAGCATGCAGGCCAACCTTACCCATCAACAATGCATGCATGCTGCAGGCAGACCATGCATCAACATGATATCATGGCTGTGGTGTGCACAGGCTGTACATGCAAGAGAGCAATGTGGGAAGGACATACCTGTTTGGCGAGCTCTGGATCGAGCGTGACCTGCATGACTTGAAGTCCATCACCACCAGCGGCATTCCTGGAGCCCAGCTGGATGCCCACATTGCCATGCGGGTGGCCGGGCATAACGCCAGCAAGAGGCTGCTTGACCGGGCAGAGCCGGAGGTACAGCAGGACTACAAGGCCCGCCTAAAGGATGAGCTGACACAGGAAGGGCAGCAGGCCCTGCTGCTGGGAGCGGGCAGTGCAGAGTGCCCACTGCAGAACAGCCCGGGTGCCATGATGAAGGGCTGCATGAAGGCAGTCCAGGATCTGCAGAAAAGCGACGAGGCCACCCCATGGCGAACATGGCACGTCAAGCAGGTGTTTGGTGAGGCCCTAACCGCAAGGGAGGCAGATGAGGAGGCCAAGGAGGCTCCACGGGTCGCTGGCCCTGCACCACGGTATCCAGTGCGGTACTACCAGCGGGCAGACTGCAATGGCACCATTGTGTTCAGCAGTGTTTACAAACGCACCTCAGCCCGCAACAACACCTGGGTCAGCATCCCGTTCAGGGTCGATGACGACAACTGGGCCATTTGGGCTGGCCATGTGCAGTTCTGGGTTCGTTTGGAGCACCCCAAGCTGCCTGGGGTGTTCCTACGCCTAGCAGTCAGCCGCATCTACTTGACACGCCCTACATCCCACCCCTCATGTGTGGCAGCAACTGGTCAGGCTGTTCCCAGGCCACAGCAGGCAGCAGGAGCAGGCGCAGCGGCTGAGGCAGGCGGCCAGGGGGGAGAGCCACCAGGAGACGGGGATGCAGATGGGGGTGCTGGACCCAGCGGTATAGGTGGGCCACAGCAGCACAGGTCAGCAAAGCGTGGCGTGGAGCAGGCAGCAGCGGGGGCAGCCAGCACAGGTGGCGCCAGGAAGTCCCAGAGGCTCGCAGCCAGTGCATCACAGCGGCAGGCTGACCCCCTTCCACCTGTTGAGGACCACCCGCAGCGGTCAGCCATGGGCAGCATGCACCATGGCTATGGAGATGAGCATTGGTATATGTTTGATGCCACCAAGATCTTCACTGTCTTTGTGACCAGCTTTGAGGATGGGGAGGGCTACGGCCGTATGTTCTTTGTGCCAGCGCACAGCCTCAGCCGCAGCTAGTCATACATCAATCACGGTGCTGCACCTAGTAAGCACGGATGACAGGGCTGCGTCACTGTCATGTTGCTGCTGCTGCCACTGTCACACCATCAGCAACTGGTGATGCATGCCTTAGCTACCTAGCGGTGTGACCTGCAGGACCCTGTATGCGTGCGGCAGAACCCTGTAGACATGTGTCGCAGGACCCTGTAGGCTTGCGGCAGAACCCTGTAGACGTGGGTCGCACAACCCTGTAGCCGTGCGGCAGGACCCTGTAGACGTGGGTCGCAGGACCCTGTAGGCGTGCGGCAGAACCCTGTAGACGTGGGTCGCAGAACCCTGTAGCCGTGCGGCAGAAGCCTGTAGACATGTGTCGCAGGATCCTGTAGGCGTGCGGCAGAACCCTGTAGACGTATATCGCAGAACCCTGTAGGCGTGCGGCAGAACCCTGTAGACATGTGTCGCAGGACCCTGTAGGTGTGCGGCAGAACCCTGTAGACATGTGTCGCAGGACCCTGTAGGCGCGCGGCAGAACCCTGTAGACATGTGTCGCAGGATCCTGTAGGCGTGCGGCAGAACCCTGTAGACATGTGTCGCAGGACCCTGTAGGCGTGCGGCAGAACCCTGTAGACATGTGTCGCAGGACCCTGTATGCGTGCGGCAGAACCCTGTAGACATGTGTCGCAGGACCCTGTAGGCGCGCGGCAGAACCCTGTAAACAAACGTCGCAGGACCCTGTAGGCGTGCGGCAGAACCCTGTAGCCAAACGTCGCAGGACCCTGTAGGCGTGCGGCAGAACCCTGTAGCCAAACGTCGCAGGACCCTGTAGGCGTGCGGCAGAACCCTGTAGCCAAACGTCGCAGGACCCTGTAGGCGTGCGGCAGAACCCTGTAGCCAAACGTCGCAGGACCCTGTAGGCGTGCGGCAGAACCCTGTAGCCAAACGTCGCAGGACCCTGTAGGCGTGCGGCAGAACCCTGTAGCCAAACGTCGCAGGACCCTGTAGGCGTGCGGCAGAACCCTGTAGACATGTGTCGCAGGACCCTGTAGGAGCGCGGCAGAACCCTGTAGACATGTGTCGCAGGATCCTGTAGGCGTGCGGCAGAACCTTGTAGACATGTGTCGCAGGACCCTGTAGGCGTGCGGCAGAACCCTGTAGACATGTGTCGCAGGACCCTGTATGCGTGCGGCAGAACCCTGTAGACATGTGTCGCAGGACCCTGTAGGCGCGCGGCAGAACCCTGTAAACAAACGTCGCAGGACCCTGTAGGCGTGCGGCAGAACCCTGTAGCCAAACGTCGCAGGACCCTGTAGGCGTGCGGCAGAACCTTGTAGCCAAACGTCGCAGGACCCTGTAGGCGTGCGGCAGAACCCTGTAGCCAAACGTCGCAGGACCCTGTAGGCGTGCGGCAGAACCCTGTAGCCAAACGTCGCAGGACCCTGTAGGCGTGCGGCAGAACCCTGTAGCCAAACGTCGCAGGACCCTGTAGGCGTGCGGCAGAACCCTGTAGCCAAACGTCGCAGGACCCTGTAGGCGTGCGGCAGAACCCTGTAGACATGTGTCGCAGGACCCTGTAGGCTTGCGGCAGAACCCTGTAGACGTGTGTGGCAGGACCCTGTAGCCGTGCGGCAGGACCCTGTAGACGTTAGTCATAGGACCCTGGTCACCCCCGCCATTGGCTGCACCCCCATGGCTCAAGAGATAACATCTTACTCATTTCTGCACGGATGAAGCCGCCGACTGGTGCGATGGAATGCTCGTGGCCTGACGAGTGTGCAGCCAGCCCCAATGCTTTGCCGGGTGGCTGGCCCCCAACATGCGACGTGTTCTTGGGCTTCGCAGACACTCATAGCGACTGCTATAAGCAGCCTGGACCAAGCGCGGCGTAAATTTCGCATATTTCTGGACATTGCAACTTTTTAGTTTACCACGCAACAGTGCTGTTGCGTCCCAGAACACATCGAGACCCTCTCCCATACTAGTGCGTCACCGCGACGGCGGAACATCGCTGAACCTGCAGCCAGGTACAAGTCGCAGAATCGAATGTTGCACAAGGCGGCCAATACATTGGAACTTGTGGCTCCCGAGCAATCACGAGCAACAACAATCGGTCAAAAAGATGCAGCAATTGTGCTGATACATGTGTTTGCCGCTGTGCAGGCCATTGAAGGCCATGGGTAGCAAGAAAAGGGCTGTGAAGGCTAAATGTGCCAACATGCAGAAAGCGAGGGAGGTTGTGGCACAGCGCAGGGCTGCAGAGGCTGCTGGTCCCCGTGAGGTTGAGGCGCAAGCAGAGGCTATTGCTGCTGAGGCTGAGGCCCAGGCTGATGCTGGTGCTGATGAGGCTGATGCGCAGTTGCACCAGCTACAGGCAGACCCGCAGCACAGTGAGCAACAGCTTGCTCACAACCAGCGCATGCAGCATCTACAGCAACAACTCCAGGACCTCCAGCGGAGTGAGCTTCAGCGCAAGGAGCAGCAGCTTGCTGACATGGAGGCGCAGCAGCGGGCAGCTCTGCTGCAATGGGAGCAGCAATTAATTGAGCGGCAGCACCAGCTGGAGCAGCAGCAGGCAGACCTTAGCCGGAGGGAGCAAGATCTTACAGAGCGGCAGCACCAGCTGCAGCAGCAGCAGGCAGACCTGGATTCCAGGGAGCAGCAGCAAGCTCGCATCCAGACGTTGCCCCAGCAGCTTCACAGTTTACAGCAAGAGCTCAAGGCCCAACAGGTGGCTGAAGTGCAACGCGTGGTGCAGCAGCAGCTGGCTCAGCATCAGCACCTCTTGCAGCAGCAGCAGGCAGACCTGCTACTGATGCAACAACAGCTGGAGATGCAGGCTATCAGCAACAACCACCCCCTCCCAGACCCTTCTCCATGCTCTCGCGCAAAGTTGGCAAGCCCACTTCAAGGGTGAGTTGTGTGGTTGCACACAGCCTGTAGATGCACATGCCATCAAGTGCCACAGCAACTGCCAATCACTGAGCTCACATGCGCTGCCCGGTCCATGACACCACACTGACGCCCATGCATTGTGGGATGCATGTGTGCATGTGCAGGCATCATATTGTGGCCCCCGCATTGTCCAACCCAACCCAGCCAGCGCCAAGCAGCCCTTCCTGCCTGCCACCACCACCTCTGCATGGGGGCACAGCCACTGAGTTGGCTGTGAGAGCCTGGGCGCGGTCTCTGACGAGGTACCTCAGCGCATGTCGCATGCCTGAGCCTCAATGGGTCCCCTACGCTGCAGGTCGTCTCACTGGGGGTGCAGAGGTGTGGTGGTTCCACCAGGTGTTTAACAACACCCCCGCTGCCACGTGTTGGATGGCCTTTGTGGGAGGCCTGTGTGAGCATTACACCCAACCCTTAGAGCGCGCATGGCAGCCAGCCCCGCAAACTTCAGCCACGCGAGCCACAGCTCAGCGGGTGCAGTTTGCAGCCCCCACAGTGTTGACTAGCAACAGATTTGCCACGCTGCACGTGGCCGATGAGCCGGAGCAGCTACCGCCCTCCAAACCTGCAGAGTGAGTACTGCCCCCACCATCCACCCCCACCATCCACCAGCAATTGTATTACAACTACCGTCATGCTTGTCTCCAGCCTCATAGCGTCAAGTGCAAGTTAACAACCAGCTGCTGCCTCATCTGTTGCTGCTTTTGTTACTGCTGCTGCGCTGCTGTTGCTGCTGCTGTGAAGGTTGGATGAGTACCAGGCAGCCGCAGCAGCAATTGCTGCGGCAGCTGTGGGTGCTGTGCTAAGAGCTGCTGTAGAGGCAGAAGGGCAGGGGCAACAGGATGGGTGGGCACGGGCAACACGGGGCAACAGGGACAAGGCCATGGGCAGGGGAAGAGGCAACCCCACCCCAGCAATCTCTTCTCCGCCTTGCCCTGAACATGCGCTCTCCCTACGTCCGGTGTGGGACTTGCGCTCGCACCGGCAGCAGCAGCAGCAGCAGCCACAGCCCCTCAGCACCTCCCCCCAGACATGGCAGCGGAGGCTGCAACCACTGCTGGATGAGTTTCAGCAGTACCCAGTGGAGGATGGGGCAGAGCTGCTGGACAGGCTGCAGCAGCATCGCCGCATGCGGTCTGTGGTCAGCCTGGCTACTGGCGTGGTCCCCCCCACCCCTGACCAGGTGCTGGGGGGCATCATGGTGGATTCCCTTAGGCCTGTGCTTGCCAGCATCAAGCCCGCCCCGGGTGGGCAGCGCTCAACAAACCAGCAGCCGTTCAACACTGCCTTGATCATGACTATGGGCAGGGGCATTGAGCAGCATGGCATCAAGAGGACGGCCAGGCAGCTGGGCATCACGCCCCATGCAGTCAAGCGTGCCAGGAGGAGCCACCTGTCCAACCTGGCAGCTGGCGCAGCAGCAGACTGGGCAGCAGCGCCCCTCCGGCGCGGCCGCCGCCGTCTCAGCCAGGAGCAGCTGGAGCACGTGCACACCTTCTTCGAGGAGCACAGCAGTCCGTCACCCATGTACAAAGACGTGCGGCGCTACTACGTGCGCATGACCGCTGGGTAGGCTGGCTGCATGGGCTGGTAGGGCTGCTTGGGTAGGGTGGCCTGCTGCAGGCTGGTTGGCTGGTTGGCTGCATGGGTAGGCCTGCATGGATACGGTAGGCTGGCTACATGACAGCTGGCTGGCTGCAGTGTGAATGCAGCACACCCCACATGCCCACAGCCCCCCCCCACAGCCGCCCACCACACTGCCGTGGCAGGAGCAATAAGAAGAGCGAGGTGCGCATGTCACGACGCTACGTGGACCGCTCCCTCAAGAAGCTGTACCTGGAGTACGAGCGGCAGTGCCCAGCAAACCTCAAAGTGGGTAGCACCACCTTTGAAATGCTGCGTCCGCCGTGGGTCAAGCGCATCACCGCTGCCCACAAGCAAGTGTGTGTGTGCATTCCCTGTGAGACCTGCGAGCTCCAGCTGGACCAGCTCGGCAAGCACATGGACAGCCTTGTGCTGCCTGAGGACCCACAGCCACTAGATGACAGCGACAGTGATAGTGGGAGCGACAGCGACGGGGGACATGCTGAGGTGCATGTGGTGCTGGCTGAGCACATTGCCAACGCTGACGCTCAGGACCTGGCTGGTGTGCTAGATGCAGGTGTGCTAGGTGAGGCTGGGCTGGAGAAGTTGGTGAGTGATGCCCAGAATGCCAGGGCCTCTGCAGGCGCTGCAGGAGGGGGGCAGCAGGGCGCAGCTGTGAGGCTTGACCTGGACTATGCCACAGTGCAGAGCTGGTTTGTGTGCCCATGCAAGGTTGGCGCCAAGCCCAGCCTGGCCTGCTTGTAGCGTCAGTGTGATGCCTGCAAGGATAGGAAGGTGGGCGTGAAGGCGGGGTGTGAGGGTGTGCAGCTGCAGTATCGTCAATTCAATAAGCTGGACAATGGGCAAGGCGTAGAGTTGGCCACAGTCCAAACCACGCTTGGTGAGTTGGTGGCTGACCTGAATGACCTCATGCAGAAGCAGTTGTGGCATCATTACCTTGCCAAGCATCAACGTGCCACCTTCAGGGCGCACTGTGCCGCTGTGCAGAACACACCGGGGCTAGTTGTCGTGTCATGTGACTGGTCAGAGAAGCTCACCATCCACCAAGACATAGCATGTCAGGGAGCATATTGGAAGCAGAGGACCATGTCAGTGTTCGTGGCATGTGCACACTACCAGGACATGGCTGGCAACTACAGGGAGGAGTCAGTGTTTGTGAGTGCTGACAAGTGTGACCAGTCTGCTGAGGCTTCCACCACAGCCCTCGTGCAAGTGATTGAGTGTTTGCTGCAAGGCAGGCGGCCCCTGGATGGGGTGGGTGATGGGAGGGATGATGGAGAGGGGTGGGTGGGCAAGATGGACATGAGGCAGCTGTGTTTGTGGTCAGATGGTTGTGCATCACAGTTCAAGGGAGCCAAGGCCATTAGGTTGCATTGGCACCTAGCCAATAGGTTTGGGGTGCCTGTGCAATGGTCATATGGTGCCACATCACATTTCAAGAGCACGCATGACTCTGAGGGTGGGGTGGCTAAGAAGGAGTGGAGGGAGCAGATGTTAGTGCATCCAGAACTAGTGGGGAAAGTGTGTGGGGCTGCTGTGCTGACAGATTGGGCTAACAAGCATTTTGCCGTGCCATGCCATGCACAAGACACTAGTGCCAGCCACCGGCAACGTGGACACATCATGCGTCGGAGCTATCTGGTGCTGGACGACGCTAGGCAAACAACAATATGCAGTATGCCAGAGGCTGATGTTGAGCGCATGCATAAAGATGTGAAGGGGTGCAGGGCGATGCACCGCATGGTGTTTACACCTGACGGGGACCAGCCTCAATGGGCCATGGCTGGTTGTGCATGCAGCACGTGCATGAGTGTGCCATGCCTGCCGTGCATGAAGCCTGACACCACTACCCCACTTGAGCCCATGCCCATGTTTCAAGACACTGTGAAGGAGGTGAGGGAAGACGAAGAGTGTTATGCATTGTTGATGTTATTCCATTCCGATTTGCTGCATGATGAGGTGTGCTTTGGCAAACTGACCAACAAACACTGTGAACGATATCGCATGCACATGGGGTGGGAGAGGCAAGATGGACGTAGGGAATTGCGTCGTTTGGTGCGGAGAGAGCTACTAAGTGAGGAGCTGGAGGCTGAATATGAGGCGGACAATGGATGTGGCTCAGTGTAAGGTGCATGGGGAGTCAATCCACAGAAGCAAATACGGCCCGCACTGATCGGCAGCGTACTTATAACCGAAATTGTGACTGGGTGCATGGTGCATGAGTGTCAACTTTACAGCAGCACAGACGGCCGACAAAGGAGGGCATCGCGTTTCTAGCCAATAGACACGTTGGGACTCCTCACAACAAAGCAATTGCACTTGTCAGCTCAGCAAATGACGTCCTGGTTGGGCAGTAACGAGGACAGAAACAAGACCCACATTTAGTGAAATCTGACATGGGGTCACGAGACACAAAAAAAATGAGCGCGGCCATGCAGCTGAGCCATTGAGCGCGATAGCTGCTCGCTGATCCCAGCCCCACTAAGCAGCCCATTCCCGACACAACGCGACCCCAACTTCCAACACCCCCGCCCGCCCCGGCACAGGTGCACATCAGCCCGAGCAGCCCGCTAGCTTCGCTTTAATAAGCTGCACCGCCCTGCGCAAAAATCGCTGTAAAACTCTTAAAGACCGGTCGGAGTTTATCAGGGGTGCAGCCAATGGCGGGGGTGACCCCCTGTAGCCGTGCGGCAGAACCCTGTGGCCCAGGACCCTGTACAGGGTCGGTAGGACCCTGTACAGGGTCGGGCGCTTTTTCAAATAGTTATAACGTCGCAACCACTTTGAGTTTTTCGATGATTACAACGGCGATGAGTCGGCCTTTCCTGGGGCTATCTGCAGTATACCTCCCGGGAAGAAATGACGTAGGCGACTTCCGGCCTTATTCGGCGCGAGTGTAGGCGTCAACTTCACCCTGCTCACTGACAACTGGGCAAACAAACATCTGCAAACACAGCCACGACTTGATAGCAAGCGCCAAGCTCGCTGGATGGAAGTGCTACAGCAATACAACTGTCAAATCGACCATATTCCAGGCAAACACAACGTGGTGGCGGACGCGCTATCCCGTAGGCCTGACTATCACGTGTATGCTCACATCATGCAGCTGCACACACTCAAATCGGGCACCGCCCAGGGCACAGAACACTCGCACGTCTCTGTCACCCAACAAATCCTGAGCACTGTCGGCACCACTGCCGCAGCTGACGCACAGTACCAGCATCACTACGCTGCCGTACTTGCTGGCAAAGCACGCCAGTTCGAAATCGAGGGCAGTCTGTTGTACCACACAGGCCGGGGGCTCCGCAGGCTTTACATCCCTGCCGGCCCACTGCGCACCGACCTGCTACGTGAGGCACATGACATACCCATCTCTGGTCATCTCGGTAGGGACAAGACATACCATCGTCTATCCCGCCATTTCTTTTGGCCGCGCATGTCAGCATCGGTGCATGACTATGTCCGCACCTGCAACAGCTGTCAGCGTAGCAAGACCAACACATCTAAACCCATCGGCTTATTGCAGCCTCTACCTATCCCCCAGCACCGTTGGGAGCAGGTCAGCCTCGACTTAATCACCCAGTTGCCTGTTTCATCCGCTGGAAATGATGCTATCGTCGTTTTTGTAGACAAGCTAACTAAAATGATCCATGCCGTGCCTACCACCACTTCTATCACTGCACCCGCATTGGCACGTCTCTTCTTTGACAACGTTTTCCGGCTGCATGGCCTGCCAAAGGTCATTGTGTCAGACCGAGACCCACCACTCGTGGAGAATAAGGCCGAGTCGGCGATTTTACTTAAGGGGTACCGCAGATAGCCCTTTCAAAGGCCGTCCCATCGCCATATGTTTCATGATTTTAATCGACGTGGTTGGGCTGTAATCGGCCCTGAGCTGAAGGTTCGTAACTCTGTGCAGGGTTTCGCCAAACCGTGCACAGGGTTTCAACTGGCTCAGCCCCTAGGTGGCCGTCAAGCCAGTTCCTGACCCTGTGCAGCGTTTCATAGACCGTGTGCAGGGTTTCGCTGAACGTGCACAGGGTTTCAAAGACCGTGCACAGGGTTTCATAGACCGTGCACAAGGTTTGGTGTGGCTCAGTTCCTAGGCGCTTTTGACCGTGTGCACGGTTTCGCTGACCGTGTGCAGGGTTTCATAGACCGTGCACAGCGTTTCATAGACCTAGTGCAGGGTTCCATTCAGGCCGCCCCAACATGGGGTTGGTAATATGCATGCAATTACTCTCTCAATACTGCACCGTTTTCGATAGCGTTTATCAAATTGGTAGCCGCAAATCAGTGCGCGTAATCTGTCCTTCAGCGCAAGCCATTGCGTTCTTTGCTCGCGTACTGCCACATGTGCCCGCGAACAAATCACAGCGGCGAGATGGGTCCCCTTGGCACGGTGAGCCGCATCCTTGTGACCCCATCTGCCTAGCGTAGTGAGCTGATTGTGCACAAATGGAATGTCCGGCCGACACCCAACGCGATGCCTGCCGGGCGTGCAGGGCGCCTAGACGGGGTGAATGAAACATTGTTTCATACTCGCTTCCGTCGAATACACCATTCTGGTCGGCGCACACTAAGGTATCACCGGCATACACCCCCCCTCCTCCACTGTGTCCTCCACTATGTTGCACCCGCTGCACCCAGAGAAAAATGGCTATGAAATGTTTGTTCTTGACCCATTGGCGCATCTACTGAAACAAATCGCACAACAAACAGCCCAGGCCTCTATCTGTTAGACAGCTTTGAAGTTACATCATGTACACCAGAATGGTGCAAGGCCAGGACATGCAATGACCCACCACGCCCGCCCCATCTCCACCCATCATTGCAGGAGCCCACCTCATTGCAGGAGCCCACCACTCCCAACCCAATCCCTCCCAACCCACCCCCTCCCAGCCCACCCCCTCCCAGCCTACCCCCTCCCAGCCCACCCCCTCCCAGCCCTAAACCCTCCCAGCCCACCCCCTCCCAGCCCACCCCCTCCCACCCCCTCCCACCCCCTCCCAGCCATAGCCACCACCATGGTGGGTAAGAGGCTCAGCAAGAAGAAGCGTCAACAGCTGCAAGAGCTGCATGCCTCACCCAAGGCAGGGTTTAAGTGCTGCCCTAGTGGCAGGGTTTAAGTGCTGCCCTAGTGGCCCCCGGCTCACCCGGCATCTACAGCAGCTACTAAACATCTTGATGCAGCACCGGGTGTCTCCAGAGGTGCTACAGCGGTGTGCTGAGGGTGGCTATGGCAGGCTGGACACCCATGGCAGCCCCACAGGCAGTGCAGCCCAGCAGCCCAGCCCGGCTGCTGGCCCACCCGCGTTGACAACCAACTTCATTCCCACGCAAGTAGGGCGCCGTGGGAAGCCTGCGGCCAGGACAGCTGCATACCTCGCACAACACTACCTCAGCACAGCCAGGCTGGTGCTGCAAACACAGGCCAGCCGCCGCAAGCTGGCCATGTGCAGAGAGCTCTTCGTGAATGAGCAGTGCCTGGTGCCCAACCCACACCGACCTGGGCAGAGGACCACTGTGGGGCGGCAGTTGCGAGTGGTAGCCAAGCTGCCTAAGCTGCCTAAGCTCCGCGCTGCGGTGCGGATGGAGGAGGTGGATGCAGCCTCAGCCAGGGCACCAGCCAGAGCCGCACGCAAAGCCACAACAACTGCGTGCAGTGTCGGGGTGGTTGTGGTGAATGTGGGGGACCATGCAAGCCAACAGCGGGTGGCAGCAGCAGCAGCAGCAGCAGGGTGCAGCAGAGTTGTGCCAGCAGGTGTGCCCCCCCCACAGCCCCCCCCGCCCCCACAGCCCCCCCCACAGCAGCCCCCCCATCAGCAGGGCCGCAGCTCGTGGGGCACAGCCCCAGGGGGGCAGATACTTGCACCCCCTGTCGAGTCGCCTCAGGGGCCGACGGCATCACCTGATTTACGGCACATGTATCAGTTGGCTCTAGCTGCAATCGCCACTGCTCCAGCTCAAGGTAGCAAGCTAGGTGCAGCTGCGCCGGCTCCTGGCTGCACGCTTTCCACGCGTACCCCACCTGTTGGGTTGGAGCTGCCCAAGAGAGCTGCCAAGCGCAAGCGATGACATAGTTGACATAGGTGGCATAGTTAGACAGCACCCAGCGCAGAACCAGGTTGTGGAGTGCGCGACACAGGCTGTAGCGGCCACCTCTCTAACCGAACCTGCCAACCGCCTTCGTGCCACATTCCCGCAACCGTTCTCCGATCCGACTGCTGCTGCCGATGCGCATGCTCATGTAGAGCAGCCTAAGCGACGCTGTCGGTCGCAGCGATGACTGCATGCTCCGCAACGGCTTAAACTTGAATTACTGACTTTGATGCTTAACTGTGCACGGCCTACTGACTGGATAATTATATAAAGTGGGTGAGGGGTAGCTGGCTGGGTTGCCTACATTGTGAATCATCTAGCATAATATTCGGCGCAGGGAGTGCAGAGTTACAGCCGTCCTACTACCAGGGGTAGGTTTTCTGTTAGTTGGGGTCCCCTGAGTTCCATAGACCGTGCACAGGGTTTGGTGTTGCTCAGTTCCTTACACACGAACTCCTAGCTACACCTTGCAACACCTCGCAACACACATGTCTCGATGCATTAACACCCCGCTACACCTCGCAACAACATCGCTATCACCTCGCTACACCACTGCAAACAACATGTCTTGACGCACAAACAACTCGCAAACACCTCGCTACACCACTGCAAACAACATGTCTTGACGCACAAACACCTCGCAAACACCTCGCTACACCACTGCAAACAACATGTCACGACGCACAAACACTTCGAAACAACTCGGTACACCTCGCTAACCCACATGGCACGGCGCTCTACAACCCCGCAAAGACATGTACAAGACACCACTCATGGCATTCGCATTCCTGGATGCCTCTCCACACATGCACTCTCTTAGCTGCCACTCCTACTATGCACTCTGGGCTGCCACTCATGGCATGCGCACCCCTGGCTGCCAGTTCTGGCTGCCAGTCCTGGCCATTGCACTTGGCTGCTGTTCACAGCTAGGAGGTGGTGGTGGTGATGTGGGGAAGGCTGCACCAGCCGCGCAGCAGCTGCCTCTTGGCTGATCATGCCTTGCACCACCTGCCCCATAGCAGCTGGCTCCTTGTTGCTCTCTTAAGGCTGGCTCCTTGTTGCTCATGCCTTGCCACACCTGCCAACAAGCAGCTGGCTCCTTGTTGCTCATGCCTTGCCACACCTGCCACATGGCAGCTGGCTCATGGCTACACACGTCATGTACCACCTCATGGCTGCAACTCCTAGCTGCCGCTCCAGGCTGCCGCTCCAGGCTGCTGCTCCGGGCTGCTACTCTGGGCTGCTATTGATGGCTTGGGAGGTGGTGGTGGAAGTGTGGTAAGGTGAGGGTAAGGTAGGGGAGGGGAGGGGCTGCAGTGTAGCGCAGGAGGGGGGAAGCGGAGCGACACGGGTGAGTTTGTGGGTAAGGGGAAGGACAAGGGAAGGGTGTGACCATTAGACCTGCAGCAAACAAGGGGCATGCTAGCCATCAGGCTTGGTACCAAGAGCCATCTGCTTCATGCTGGCCACTCACCGTTTGCTGGGGTGGGGTGGGGTGGGGTGGGGTGGGGTGGGGTGGGGTGGGGTGGGGTGGGGTGGGGTGGGGTGGGGTGGGGTGGGGTGGGGTGGGGTGGGGTGGGGTGGGGTGGGGTGGGGTGGGGTGGGGTGGGGTGGGGTGGGGTGGGGTGGGGTGGGGTGGGGTGGGGTGGGGTGGGGTGGGGTGGGGTGGGGTGGGGTGGGGTGGGGTGGGGTGGGGTGGGGTGGGGTGGGGTGGGGTGGGGTGGGGTGGGGTGGGGTGGGGTGGGGTGGGGTGGGGTGGGGTGGGGTGGGGTGGGGTGG
This sequence comes from Haematococcus lacustris, assembly GCA_030144725.1. Taxonomy (NCBI): domain Eukaryota; kingdom Viridiplantae; phylum Chlorophyta; class Chlorophyceae; order Chlamydomonadales; family Haematococcaceae; genus Haematococcus; species Haematococcus lacustris. The sequence continues at coordinate 8,950,367 of JASKMD010000006.1, forward strand.
GGTGGGGTGGGGTAGGGGTGGGGTGGGGTGGGATAGGGGTGGGGTGGGCAATGGGGTGGCACTGGGATGTGCAAGGGGCTGTGCCACTCACGGTTAGGTCTGGGCCAGGGGTGTGGCAGGGGCTGGACTACTGTGATGCCTCCATGTGATTGGCTGCTGCTCCGTGGCAGCTGGCTAGTGGCTGGCCTGGCTGTGGGGGGCATGGGCCTCTTGGCCTTGGCCAACCACTTGCCTTGCCCATGCCTCCTGGCTGCCAGCTCCTGGCTGCCGCTCCTAGCTGCCGCTCCTAGCTGCTGCTCCTGGCTGCCGATCCTGGCTGCTCCTCTTGGCTGCTCCTCTTGGTTGCGCCTCCTGGGGAGTGGTGGGTCTGGCAGGTGGTGCCACCAAGGGTGAGGGTGAGGGTGAGGATGAGAGCCACCAAGGGTGAGGGTGAGGGTGAGGATGAGGAGGAGGTGAGGAGGGGGTGGAGCGATGGTCGCACGATGAGCGCACAAGGGGGAGCCAAGGGGTTCAGCATGGCAGTAACACAGTCCTTACCTCCATGTTCCTCCTGGCCTGGGTAAGGGTGAGGGAGAGGAGGAGGAGGGGGGTGTGAGGGAAGGAGGTGAGGGTGAGGAGGTGAGGGGGAGGAGGGAGAAGAGGCCTGGGAAAGGAGAGTGGAGTGGAGTGGAGTGGAGGGGGAGGGGAGGGGGCCTGTTGCTCCTTGCTGCCGCTCTGGCTGCTGAGCTGACCATCACACCTGCAGCAAACAAGGGGCGTGCTAGCGGTTAGGCTGGGTACAAGGGGTCACTTATGTGCGTGGGGCTAGCCACTCACTGCTTGCTCCATGCGGTCCCTTGATCATTCCTTAGGGGGAGGGAGAGGGGGAGGGGGGAGTCTGGCAGGTGGTGGTGGGCAGTGTGGTAGGGAGGAGGGAGCAGGGAAGAGGGAGGAGGGAAGAGCGAGGAGGGAGGAGGGAGGAGGGAAGAGCGAGGAGGGAGGAGGGTACGCTTTTGCTCTTGTCCGCCGCCCTGGCTGCCGCTACTTGTTGCCGTTGTGGTTGCTGCTTCTGGCTGATGGAAGGTGCCACTGCGCCTTGGCACCGAACCTGCTCAAGCAATACATGGCACATGGCACATGCCACGCTCCAACCTCGCGGTCGCACCTCAGAGTCGCATCTATGCATCGCACCTTTGCAAGCTATCTTTGTGCCGTTCGCCCTCAACTCTGTGCTTGATCACAAATACCCTATTCCTTTCGCTGATCGCTAATGGCTGCGAAACCGAGCTGCATGCTGGCCTCTTGGCTGACGACTGATGGCTGCGAAGGCTAGCTGGCCCGCATTTCATGGCCGGCTGCGAGGCTGCGCATTTGGGCGCTGTTGATGTCGCTGCTGCTGAGTTTGGGATGGACGTGTCGCGTGTTGCGTGTTGCCGCATTACTGCGGGCTTTGCGAGGTCGACATGGTTTCCTCTCATGGCGCCTCGCGACCTCATGGCACACCAACGGCATGCTTGGTGGCAGCTAGCGCAGATCCCAATACCAAGCCCGTCAGTTTTCGCGCTCTTGCATGCAAGTCACATGCACAATTGAAATGACTCTGCATGCGAGATGCACAAGGCAGCAAACCCTGCACGAGGTTAGCGAAACCCTGCACGAGGTCTGGGTTGACTTAGAAAAAATCAATGCTTTGACTAGGAGAAACCCTGCACAAGGTCAGCGAAACCTTGCACTAGGTTAGCGAAACCCTGCACGAGGTCAGGGTTGACTTAGAAAAAATCAATGCTTTGATCGAGACCCTGCACAAGGTCAGCAAAACCCTGCACTAGGTTAGCGAAACCCTGCACGAGGTCAGGGTTGACTTAGGTGAAATCGATGCTTTGATGCGAGACCCTGCACAAGGTCAGCGAAACCCTGCACTAGGTTAGCGAAACCCTGCACAAGGTCAGGGTTGACTTAGATGAAATCGATGCTTTGAGCGAGACCCTGCACAAGGTCGGCGAAACCCTGCACACGGTCTATGAAACCCTGCACAAGGTTTGCATAACCCTGCACAAGGTCAACTGAAACCCTGCACTAGGTTTCAAAGGCTAATTGTGCCTCAAAGAGAGAATAAACCGTGTGCAGGGTTTCAGTAAACTGGCCCCCATTCCTTACTGGCTTTGACTTTGCACATGCTACCTACTAGGTTGTGCTTCTATTCTGATGCCTGACAACTCCTCATACTCAGAAATTTTAAAAAGTCACTTCAGTCAGTTAGCGCCATCTCCCTTAGCCAAATTCGGGGTGAGGGCCCAGCTGACTGGTCCAGCAGCACCACAACGATCAAGAATTTCACTTTGGCCCAAGGGAGTCTTCTCCTCCACTAGGTCACAGCAGCCTACATACCAAGTCTCAGACCTCAACTCGCAAGTTTGCCGAGCCAGCCAGCCCTTATTTGCCAGGAGTGACGCTTCACATCAGCCTTCTGGCAAGAGCTCTTTCGACTCACCGGAACCCATCTCAACATGTCTACTGCCAACCACCCTCAAACCGACGGGCAGACCGAGCGGGCCAACCGCACGCTCGAGGACATGCTTCGCAATTTCGTATCACCACACCACGATGACTGGGATGACCACGATGACAGCTTCAGCCCTTTCCGCCTAAACTCCGGGCAGGAGCCACACACGCCATTGTCCTTAGCGGCACCCACTGCAGGCACAGCTACAGCCGACAGTGAGACTGCACCTGCATTCCTGGAGCGCATGGCCAGAGACATCACAGCTGCAAAGCAGCACCTGCTGAAAGCTCAAGAGAGGCAGGCCTAGCACGCAAATGCCAAGCGCACAGAGCACACATTCCATGTTGGTGACCAGGTTTACCTGGCTGACAGCTTCTTTGCACACACATCACCTTCCAATGCGCGAGCAGAGCATGCCACACACAAATTCACACCCAGGCAACATGGTCCATTCAAAGTCCTGGAGGTCGTCACGCCAGTGGCACTAAAGCTGCAGTTCCCAGAGGTTTGGAAGAACATCCACCCTGTCGTGCATGTGTCCCATGTCAAGCTTCACAATGACGGCTCCGCCTTATTCCCCACACGCAACCCTGCTCCACCGCCAGACCCTGACATCATCGATGGCGAGGCACATTATGAGGTGCAGGAGATCAGAAACCACCGCTTCCTACGAGGGGCATTGCAATTGCAGGGGAAATGGAAGGGACACCTGGACCACGAGAACAGCTGGCTACCTTACACTCAGCTACAAGAAGATCTCTCCAAGGGTTTCCTCAACAAGATTGTGAAGGCATACGAGAAGCGCACTAAGCAGCCTAGAACATGGATGAAGTTTAAGTCTTAGCCTGCATGCATGCTTGCTTGTCTTGCCTGTCTTGCCTGTCATACCTGTCTTGCCTGTTATGCATACTTGCTTGCTGATTACTTATGACATGATGTTTTTCAACAGATACGCTCCGGGACGTAGCTTTTTCGGAGTGGGGGAGAGTGTAACAGTTCACAGGCCTAGCCAGGATGCATGGAACAGGCTGCATATTTTCATTGTAGGATCTCCATGCAGGATCTTGTGAGATTTGATTTTTGCATCGTCTTGAGAGGAGTCCAGATGGTTTTTCAACACTTGTTTACAGAGTTAACGACAGACGCACATTGTAAGCACAGTCATCTAACGCTGTCTCTACAGAACATCGAGTTGCAGCCTCCCGGCCGCCATCGCATCTGATCTTCCCTGGAAGAGTGTCGTTCACCGCGTCGCGTCCTTTAAAGAGTACGCTACCAATAGTAGTAGCCTAGCAACGCGTCAAATCAGCTACTGTTGTGCTGTCGCTGTAGTGCCGCCAGCCGTGCAAGCCGCTATTTAGCCATGCACCCCAGCGACCCAGTAGCACTGTTACACCCTAGGCCCCCTCGACCCCAACCGTGTCACCCCTTGCTAAGATGCGTTGGGTGGGGGTGGCAGCAGGGCAAGGCTACTGCTGCTGCTGCCCCTCAGGGCCCTGCACCACTCTGGCCACCTAAGACCTGGCCGTGCAACCCCCCTGCTATTGTGCGCTTGGTGGGGGTGGCCGCAACCTGGTCAGGGTCAGGGGTTAGGGTGGCGGAGCAATGCAGCTGCTGTTGTTGCCCCTGAGAGCCATGCACCACCCTGACCCCCTCAAAAGTGGCCGCGCCACCTCCCGTTGTGGTGCGCTGGATGGGGGTGGCCGCAACCCGGTCAAGGTCAGGGCTTAGGGTGGCGGAGCAATGCAACTGCAGCAGGAACTGCAGCAACTTAACAGGTAGGGGAGGGGGGAGAGGGGCTTGGGAATTGGGATGGGGAGGTGCGGTGGGTGGGTCAGGGTTTCATATGGAGAGGGGTGTGTGTTGAGGGACCGCCGAGGGGGTAGGTGAGGGTCGATGTAGGGCACGGTAAAGAGGGTGAAGGGTTGTGGTTTGGGTGTGAGAAGGTGGGGGGCCTTGGGAGGGGAAGCAAGAGGGGGAAGGTGGGGTGGTGATGGGTGGGGGATCAAGGTTGGGAGGTCCTGTAGGGTGCTGAACAACAGGAGCGGTTTGGTTTCCAGGTGCCAGCGGGGAGTGGACAAGAGGCTGCAAGTCCCTTCCTAGCAAGAGGATCTGCACCTTGCCCCTTGCTCCGGAGGACATGGAAAACATCTTTGGCAGGCGGGCAAGCTTTTTATCCCCCAACGTGTGACGGTGCGCTTACGCGTATCCGTAAACCACACTTTAGCAGAGTGACTGAGGAGGTCAATGGTGGGCTGCTACCAGCTCACCATTCGGGTTCGACTCCCGAGGGTCCCGTTCTAAACCTGGGCTCAGTTGCTGTGCGAGAGTGTGGATAGTAGGAAGTGCGTTGGACATTTCTAAGTGGACATGCCGCTCACACTGTAAGATTAAAGGCAGCGGCTGCGCCGTGACAAATGGTTTCCGACCGACGTCGGTACAGCAACATGACAGACAATCCAGGCAATGGCGGGCCACCCGCCGGAGCCGAACCACCTGCTAATACTCCTTCAGAGCCCGATATGCTAGATAAGCTCCTGGAGGCGGCCCGGACTAATCCGCAGCTGCGTGCGAAGTTCAACGCCGTGGTTGAGACTTTCTCAGGTGGCTCTAAAGCCCCTGATGACAATCCCGATGAGAACCCAGAGGATACCCCTGGTGGCCATATGGAAGAAGGCGAGATGGACGAGCGCCCTCGCTACACCGGAGGGGACGAAGACTACATCCTTGAGCTGGAGGCACAGCAGCTGCAAATTCAGGCTGAGAATGAAGCCCTGCGTCAAGCCCTGTCGACAATTACGTCTCAGGTGAAGTCGCCTCCTCTCCCACCTCGCAGGCCAGATCTAGCAGGCAGGGCAGCTGCTCCTGCGTCGACTAGACAACCTGGTGCAGGTGCTGCAGGCCCAGGACGAGCTGCCCCTACGGGTCCCTCGCCTCTGGCCTTGCCTCTTCCCTTGTCTTTGGGTTCAAGGTCTATACCTGGCCCAGACAAGTGGACTGATGCGTGCAGCAGCACCCATCGTAGAGCCTTAGCGTTCTGCGATGACCTTGAGCGTCATTGTGAACGCTGCCGCCTTGATGTTGCATCGACACTGCCTGCTTTCCTGACTGGCGCTGCTCGCAACACCTGGTATCCATCCATCAAGGAGTCCTATGCTGCCTTGTATGCTGACGTCCCCGACTGGTCTTACCTGCGCACTGCATTCTGCGAGTATACAGGAGACGACCTGCGGGATGACTGTAACGTCGCCCGAACTAAGCTGCTTGATGGTGCCATCAAGATGACCGCAGGAATGCTCCTGGGTCAATACATTACTGAGTTCAGGAATAACCTGCTGTTTGCAGGGAACGACAGCATGTGTCAGCCTCTGCTGGCCATGGTGTTCACTAGGGGCCTCAGCTCAGCTCTACAGCCTGCTGTGCTTAAGGACCTGGCTCACTTTAAAGACCCCACACTGTCTCAGGCTATGGAGGCTGCTAAGCAGGCTCAGCGCAACGTGGTCATGCTGTCCACCACCACACCTGCTAAGGGTGCTGGTTCTTCTGGTGTTCATGCTGTGCAGGCGTCAAGTGCCCTGGGAGGTGAGGCCCACCCCGGCAGGCGTGGCTCTAAGCCCCCTGTTTCTGGTGGTGCTGGCAAGAGGCCCAGACACGATGAGCTGTGGTCCAAGAAACCCCTGTTGCCTGGGCAATACTGCTTCAAGTGCAACCATCCCGGCCACCTGACCAACCACCCATGCCCCTTCCGCCACTTCACGGCCATTGAGGCCCGGCGCAGGTCTGGGTATGCACACCCACCTGAGGGTGCCAAGAAGCCTGGCCAGAAAGAAGAAAAGAAAGAAAACTACTCCGGTACAAACCGGCGTGCATTAAGGGAGGAGCTTCCGCCTGTGGCGCGGCCTGCTCCCACCTCCAAACGTTGGACACAGGCTGGACATGTCCCCATCAAGCTGCCCTAGCTGTAGCCACAGACCACAGCTAGCACCCAAGGCAAACAAAGAGGCATGAGAGGAGCAAAGACTAGTGCACTCGGCAGCTGGCCTTATCTCTTCTCCTCGTTGACGAGAGCAATTCCAGCCTTGTCCGCCGGATGTCGCACTAAAAGCTGAAGTTCAGGCTCCAAAAGTCCAAACTTCAGCTGTCAGCCAGCGTTCCGCGTTGAGGTAGCTCTGCTCCCTCCTTGACGACGCCAGCAACTCCACAACAGCTCGATGACCCGCAGCGGTCGTGTGCGGCACCCGGACCTCATTTGTATTCCGCTGGACAAAGCGGTGCCCGTTCAAGCCTGGGAAGGCTGTCCCGTTGCATCCCGATTTATATACCGCTGGGTGCGGTGGTGAGGTAGCTTAGCCAATCCGTGCGACCGAAGTCAACGCGGATTGTTACCAGGGCCACCACGTGGAGGTGCCTCACCGCCAGCCCCGAAGCCTGGCCAAGCCAAGTCCAAGCCTCCCTCAGAGTCTGGCGCTTCTGAGTCAGACCAGGAGCCAGAGCCTCAGCCCCCACCTAAGGCTTCTAGGCCCAGGGATCAGGGCATGCGCCGTGGTGTCCGCAGCGCCCGTATTGCCACCAACCGTTAGGGTGTTGCCCAGCCAGCCAGCCAGGACTGTGCTGTGGTACAATCTGAACAACTGTTGCATGATGATGCTGCTGTTGTAGGAGCTGATGATGATGTGAGTGTGCCCAGAGCCAACTCAACAACAGCTTCTTTGCCTGCCTGCCCTGTAGCGCCCCTGCCTGCCCTGTCAGCAAGACTGTGTAGTCCTGCTTTGAATGATGTGCCATGTAAGACTGCTGTTCCCCATGTGGCTCAGCATCAACAGGCCCATGTGCTGGGTATGGTGGGACGTGATGGCAAGGTGAGATTCAGATTTGCTGGCACCCTTGACCGTCAGCATGCATGCTTCTGCCTTGCTGATGGTGGCGCTGATGACTCCTTCATCAGTGAAGCATTTGTGTCTACACACAAGTTGAGACTGCATAATTACCCTGTGGCACTTCGTTATGAGGTAGCTAATAATCAATCAGTGTTCTGTACACAATATGTCAAAGTGCACTTGTCCATCCAACAGTTTAGCTGCTTCTGCACCTTGACTGTGATGCCAGAGCTTGTACATGAGTATGACATTCTGCTTGGTGCTGACTGGCTGACTGTGCAGGGGGCCTTGCTTGACTATGTCGACAAGTCTCTCACCCTGCGGACCCCTAAGGGCCAGCCTACCTTACTACCTTCAGCGGTAAGCAAGAAGGGGTCAGTTAACTGTACAGTTGAGTCTCTACAAGCTGTAAAACCTGTAAAAGAAACCTATGCTATTCCTCCTGGTTTCCTATTGTCCGGCCCTGAGGTGGTTTATACCCCTCTGTCTGCCAAGACGGCTGCTAAGTGGCTCAAAGGTGGAGGCACAGGTGTGGTGGCACTGGTCTCTTATGAGAACCTGCAAGACCCACCTGGTGTTCCCCCTGAGCAGGCTGCACAGTTAAAGAGCCTCCTTATGGAGTTCTCTGATGTGTTTGAGCCTATCACTGGGTTGCCTCCTGCACGTGATGTAGGGCACTCTATACCCCTGCAGGATGGTGCTAAACCTCCTGCCAGGCCCAGTTATAGGATGAGCCAGCCAGAACAGGAAGAAGTTAAAAAACAGGTCACTGACATGTTGTCAAAAGGGCTGATAGAGCCTAGCTCCTCCCCATTTGCAGCACCAGTTCTTTTTGTAAAGAAGAAGTCCGGTGAGCTACGCATGTGCGTAGACTACCGCCAGCTTAACAAGCTCACTATACGTGATCATTACCCTCTCCCCAGAATTGATGATTTATTTGATAAATTGTCGGGTATGACTGTATTTTCCTCCCTGGATCTCCAGGCTGGCTATCATCAAATCAGAATACCTGATGAAGATATTCCTAAAACTGCGTTTAGGACGCCCATGGGACACTATCAGTATAAAGTGTTATGCTTTGGTTTAACCAATGCTCCCGCTACATTTCAACGGGCAATGAACCAGGCGTTTGCCACGGTGATTGACCGGTGTGCTCTGGTATATCTTGATGACATTTTAATCATGTCCAAGTCTATCCAGGAGCACCTGTCACACCTTCGTGAAATATTCAGTTTGCTGAGACAACATAAATATTTTGCTAAATTATCTAAATGTGAATTCATGAAAGAGTCTCTACCTTTCCTGGGGCACATCATCTCTAAAGGTGGTGTAGCTGTAGACCCCAGCAAGGTGACTGCAATCAAAGACTGGCCTGTTCCTACGAACCTGACAGCTCTGCAGTCATTCCTGGGCATGGCTAATTATGTACGTAAATTTGTGCGTAATTTTAGTTCCATTGCTGTTCCTCTTACTAATTTAACTGGCCCTGAAGGCAAAACATTCAACTGGGCACAATGGCCTAAACCCCAGTTAGATGCTTTCAATGCTCTAAAGCAGGCTATTATGAAGGTGCCTATGCTCCGCTTACCTGATATAACCAAGCCCTTTGAAGTCTACTGTGACGCCTCACTCTTGGGTGTTGGCGCAGTATTGACACAGGCTGGTTACCCCCTGGCATATTACTCACGTAAGCTGTCAAAAGCTGAAATGAATTATACCATTGGGGAACAGGAAACTTTGGCCATTATTGCTGCGTGTACACAGTGGCGGTGCTACCTTGAAGGAGTACCATTCACCCTGTTTACTGATCACCGCCCTCTAGAGGCCCTACCTACGCAGTCTACACTGTCCCGTAGGCAGAGCCGCTGGTTGGAGTTCTTATCCCGATTTAATTACACCATTAAATACCTACCTGGCAACACTAATCCTGCCGATCCACTGTCACGTATTCCAGTAACTTCAGCGACGGCTAAGACTGATACTGACAAAATCCTGGTGACGACCAGGCAGCAGAAGCGGAGATTACAGGAGGGGGAGGACGTCGGTGCGGGTACACCGTTGAGCAGCGGCAGCGGAGGCAGCGAACAGCAGCCTGCCGCTGGATCAGACCCTGACCATGATGCTGACTCTGATGATGCTCTAAAGCCATCAGAGCCTAAGCGGTTAAGGTGGGCTGACCCGGTCTCTAATGACTGTGAGGCACAGGTCCCTGAGTGTCCTGGTCACCCTTCTCAGGTCACAGATTGGCTAATTAGTGCCTATAGCACTGATCCTGCCTTTGCTGAACCTAATGAGGAGTGGGAAATGACCCAGGAGGGTCTGTGGCGACACCTTGATAAAGGTACTATTATAGTTCCTAATGATATCCAGCTACGAGAGCATATCTTGCACGAAATGCATGATGCTAAGTATGCTGGCCATGTGGGCATCACCAAAACCCTTGAACGTGTGCGTAGGGTATTCTGGTGGAAAACCATGCGTGCTGACGTTAGACACTATGTGACTAACTGTGATGCATGCCAACGAAACAAAGCGTCACGCCAAGTACCTGGTGGGCTGCTAAATCCCTTGTCTATACCTGGGTACCGCTGGGAATCTGTCACCATGGATTTGGTGGTTAAGCTTCCAGTCGGTGTGCATGGCTATGATTCTATCTGTGTGGTCGTGGATCGTCTATCAAAGATGGTTCACCTAATCCCATGCATTGAAGCCATGGATGCTAAAGAATTTGCTGAATTATACATTGACCATGTATTTAAATACCATGGCCTGTCTAAAGTAACCATCTCTGATCGTGGTGCGACCTTTAACAACCAGTTCTGGATTGAGGTCAGAAAGCTGATAGGCGTAGACCCTGCTTTCAGCACTGCGTATCATCCTCAATCAGATGGTCAGACTGAGCGTACAAACCAGATTGTGGAAGAAATGCTTAGACATTATATCCTACCTACTCAAGAAGACTGGCCTAGGCATTTAGCCTTTGCCGAGTTTGCTATTAATAATTCATGGCAAGAGTCTATTCAGTCCACACCATTTCTGGTGAACTATGGACAGTCACCCATTACACCTGTGCTGCATAAGCTGCCCAGGCCGTGCCTATCTCCCTCCGCTGAGAGCTTTGCCAAGAAGTGGGAGCATGAGGTAAAGCATGCTCAGGAGTGCATGAGGGTGGCTCAAGACCGCCAACAAAGGTATGCGAATAAGCGTAGGCGTGATGTCACGTTCAGCGTAGGTGACAGCGTCCTGCTGAGCACCAAGAACCTGCGCAATGCACCTGGCAGAGCACGTAAGTTCTTGCCTAGGTATGTAGGGCCTTTCAAGGTCACAGGCAAGCTAGGTGAGGCTGCCTACCGGTTGGAGTTACCTCCCACCATGAGCAGGTTACATCCTGTGTTCCATGTGTCACTTCTTAAGAAGTACACTGGCAGCCAGGGGTTTCACCCCCCTCCTGTGATGGAGTGGCTGGAAGATGCGCCTCACTATGAAGTGCATAGTCTGCTGAACCACAGGCAGGTACGTTTCAAGAAGCGCATGGAGTACCTGGTCAAGTGGACAGGCTACGATGATACCTACAATACCTGGGAGCCAGAGGCTATGCTGGCTGGTGCTCCCCAGATCTTGTCTAGGTACAAGGTTGTGCATAACCTGCCTTGATGTGTAAACGTCTCAGTGACCTATGTCACCTGGCCTGGTCCTATGACCATGGTCCCCATGCGGCACCTTATGGTGATGCATGTGTTTCTGTGGGTGGCTGGTACCCTTATGGGTCAGCCTGTATGTCAGTGGTCTCTATAGACTGCGAGTCTCGGTGCTCTGGGCTACCCCAGGTACCTTGGCGGAACGGATCTCTTAAGAGGGGGAGGAATGTGACGGTGCGCTTACGCGTATCCGTAAACCACACTTTAGCAGAGTGACTGAGGAGGTCAATGGTGGGCTGCTACCAGCTCACCATTCGGGTTCGACTCCCGAGGGTCCCGTTCTAAACCTGGGCTCAGTTGCTGTGCGAGAGTATGGATAGTAGGAAGTGCGTTGGACATTTCTAAGTGGACATGCCGCTCACACTGTAAGATTAAAGGCAGCGGCTGCGCCGTGACACAACGGAGGCACCACAATTGCTTCCGCGACACACCCATTACCCAACTCCGACCCATTCAAAGAGTTGGAGCCAGCATGGGCTCCTAGGCGCTTGCTAAGCAGGATTACCGAGGACAGTTGCAGATCGTCGGGCACAGCCTACAGAAGCTAATGGGTATAGAAGACCTTGTAGCCCACTGCTGTAAGCATGGTTGAGGTGAAATGGCCCCAGCTGCCATGGAGCCCTGGTGATGGAACACCATTTTGACTACTCCTTGGGGGAGGGTCAGGGTCTTGAGCTTCCAAGGGGCCCGCCAACGATGCGCAAGAAAAGGAACCTCGACCCATGGCTGGGTAAGAATAAGGGCGTGCGGCGGTCTGCCTGCAGCGATGGAGTGGTCATGCACCAGGATCAGGTTGTGGTGGGAGTGGCCTGGAGAGTGGGTGGTGGAGAGAGAAACCACTGCATCGCCTTGCTGCTGCTTGTAGGACACAATCACCAGATTGCTGGCCTCACTAAGGGATTGTGGTGAGGGGGGAGGCTGCAAGACAACTGCTGCTGGAGCTGATGACGCGCGTGGCTACGCAGAGAGGAAGACGGGTCCAATTTGGCCGCCCTCAATCAGGTCTCCCGGTAAAAAGTACCCAAATAGTACCTTTTTTGTTGTCAGGGAAAGGGGTACATTTGCCCAACCGCCAACCGCCCACTCCGCCCTGCCTGCCCGCTCTGCCCGTCCTCCGTCGAGGATTGTTGCTGCACTAAACAGGGCATCAGCAAGATGTTTGCAGCGCTATTAGAAGCGACCCAGCTGCAGCGCCATTAGTAGCGACCCAGCTGCAGGGCCTTTTAATGCGACCCAGCAAGGGCTTAAGAAACGCACCTAAACGGCGTGGTTAACACCCACCAGCTCGTAAAGCAGAGCCTCGGGCTAACCAGGACAATGCCCCAGAGCCACCCGCATAAACGAATGTAAGCTCGTGGCTGTGTAGTTCAGTTCAGTCTACAGTTCCGAGCTCGCATTTTCGAGTCCAGGCATTTCCAAGTATACACGACGAGCGACGAACGCAACAAGACGCAGCAAGGACGCAGCAACTGCGTTACACAAGTGTATATGCTGCAGTGCATGAGCAGCAGCAGGCTGCAGTGCAGGCTGCAGTGCATGAGCAGCAACAGCAGGCTGCTACAGTGCATATGTTGCAGTGCATGAGCATCAGCAGGTTGCAATGCAGGCTGCAGTGCATGTGCTGCAGTGCAGGAGCAGCAGCTGCAGGCTTCAGTGCACGAGCAGCAGCAGCAGCAGGCTGCAGTGCAGGAGCAGCAGCAGCAGGCTGCAGTGCAGGAGCAGCAGCAGCAGGCTGGAGGACGTGTGCTGCAGTGCACATGGTAAGTGGCTATCCCTTGCAACTATGTGGCTTTATATACCTAGTCTGACCGCTAGGATGCCCTTGTTTGCTGCAGGTTGTAATGGTCACACCCATTCCCCTTTCCCACTACCACCACTGGCCCCTCCCCTTCCCTATATGCCCACCCCCTCCCAGTTCGTCGACAAACTCCCCACGCCCAGCCCAGCCCCAGTTTAATGGTACCCTCCTTCCCCCCCTCCCCTCCCCTCCCCTCCCCTCCCCTCCCCTCCCCTCCCCTCCCCTCCCCTCCCCAGAGTAGCCATGAGCAGCCGCTAGGAGGAGCAAGGAGCACCAGCCATGAGCAGCCAGGAGCGGCAGCCGAGCCCAACTCCATGACATGTCCATGACATGTTGATTGCCCAGGTCAAGGCAGCAGGTGTGTGGCCTCCATGCTTGCCAGCAGTGTGGCAACAGCCTTGAGCATGAGCCGACATTGCTGTTGTGTTGTGTTCTTATGTTAATGTTGTGGTAGGTGAAGCGCTCAGTTCCGCTTCCGCCCTTGCCTCGTCCCCAGCCCAGCCAAGAGCGGCAGCCAGGCGTTGCTGGGGTGTTTGGCCAGCCTGCCCCCCTCTAGTCATGCATGTCCTTGTTTGTTGATAACAAGCATGCCTCTTGCTTGCTGCAGGTCTAACAAGCACTTCCCCCTAATCCTACCCTGTCCCATCACCAACACCTCCAAGTCTCCTGCGCCCCCACTTCGTCCTCCCCCTCATCTCCCCCTCACCTCCCTCCCCGACCTCCCTACCCCCGACCTCCCTACCCTACCCAGCAGCTAGGAGCAAGCCCCTCTTCTCCCTGCCCCCTCTCATTTGTCATCTCCCTTTCCTGCCTACCCTGTCTTCTCCCTCTTCTCCCCAACCCCTCTTATGAATGGCTAACCGCCTGTTAGTAAGTGACTGACACCCAATACCCAGCCTGATCCCCCTCCCTCACGTGCACGCCCCTTGCTTGCAGGTCTCATGGGCACCTCCTCTCCCCTTCCACTTTCCCATTTTCCCCCTACCCGCCACAACACAGCCACCGCCTAGGCTGCAGTGCATGAGCAGCAGCAGCAGGCTGTAGTGCATGTGTTGCAGTGGATAAGCAGCAGCAGCAGCAGGCTGTAGTCCATGAGCAGCAGTGCATGGACAGCAGGTTGTGTGTGTGGCAATGCAGCCTTGTAACAGCAATAAGCAGCATGGCTGTCCTGAGCTTCCGTTCAATTCCATGCCACACCATTATTTGTAAGCAGTTAATGGTCAAGATGTAATGATGAAGATGTAAGATGAAGATGTAATGATGACAGTGGTGGTCATTAGCAGTATATCGCAACCACATATGATACTTACGCCCCTTGTATGGACAACACCACCCCGTGGTAGTAGTAGTAGTAGTTGTTACACTGAAGAGGCAGGGCTTGGATGGATACAAGCCAACCTCCAAAGGTAGAAAGCCGAAGAGTTGAACTGAACGTAAAGCAAAAGAGGAAAACTAACCCCAACCCTAACCCCGTGGTGATGCGCTCAGGCCGCAAACGTGGTAGCCACCTGCTACATACCCCCTTTGCATGTATGCATCATGGTCATGCTTAGCAAGTGCAGGCCTGGCAGTGATCCACACCCAATGTGTCACAGCTAGCTGGACTACGGATGGTACCTATAGTGGAGGCTCACCAGATCCAGCCACATGCTAGGGTGTGGTGCGCCACATGCCCCTTGTATGGACAACACCACCACGCGGTGATGCGCTCATGCTGCAAACGTGATAGCCGAGGTATGTAGGTGTGCAATGAGCTAGTGGTATGGCGGGGTGGTATCACAGTGTGCCAGTCACTACGGTAGTTGTTGTGTTGGCTAGGAGGCAGGCCCTTTCTATTTGGCCTGGGCTTCAGCAAAGAGCTACTATTCCAACCAGGAGATAGGCACCTAGGGATGCGGCTGGTTACATGCATAGGTTGGGACCAGGTGACTCTGGAAGTCTAGTTATGTCAGCTCTCAACGGTTAGGAATTACATAATTGGTTGGATAGCATTACATGACCACCATGTTACAAGGGATTACAAGGGTGATACACGTGCCCCTGCCCTCCTAGCTCATGTGCATGCCCTCAGCCTTGATTAGCTGACCTGACTCAGCCTCACCATGCGGCTCAGGCTCACCGCATGCCTCCTTGCACACAACAATCATGTGCCGCAGCCAGACAAGCAGCCGGCCATGCTCCATAAGCAGCAGAGCTTGCTGCTAGGTGCACCTATCCCTGTCGCTCCAAGCTGGTATGCCAAAGGCTGCTGGGTGGGGTAGGGAAGGGGCTGCAGCGTGTGCCGTGGGGTGAGGGTGAGGGGAGGGGGGGAAGTAGGTGACTTGCTGCCCCTGCCCCATGTCCCTAAACTGGGTTGGTTGCTACTACTAGGCTGCTCAGCAGCTCAAGCAGCATCAGCATCAGCAACAACAACAGCAGCAACACTAGCAGGAGCACCATCACCACTGGCAGCACCACCCGCTCCATGCTGCCCGCTCCATGCTGTCTGCTCTATGCTACCCGCTCCAGGCTGCTACTCCAAGGGCTGCTGTGGGATGGGGAGGAAGGTAGGTGGGTGGCAGACTCGAAAGTGGTGGTGGTGGGATGGGGGAGGGTACGCCGCTCTACGCCGTTGGTTGCTGCTTTACGCTGCTACCGCCTTGCTTGCAATCACCAAGCCATGCTACACCTGTCATGCTCCAGCTATCGACAACTGCAAGCAAACAGATGAATAAGGACATGCATGACCATAATTAAGCAGGCAAGGCTGAGCCGACAGCAGCATGTGCACTCACCGGAAGTCCTGGCTGCCGCTCCAAGCGCTTCCTACTTGCTGCTTTTGCATCTGCTCTTGGTTACCGCTCATGGCTGCGGGGGGGGGGGGGGGCCTGCTGTGGTGCACACCTAGTAGTGTAGTATAGTGCTCAACACCATGACAAGGGACAACAAGAGAAGGGTGGGGGAGGGGAGGGGAAGGGACATGGGGAAGGAGGGTGCCATTAAACTGGGGCTGGGCTGGGCGTGGGGAGTTTGTCGACGAACTGGGAGGGGGTGGGCATATAGGGAAGGGGAGGGGCCAGTGGTGGTAGTGGGAAAGGGGAATGGGTGTGACCATTACAACCTGCAGCAAACAAGGGCATCCTAGCGGTCAGACTCGGTATATAAAGCCACATAGTTGCAAGGGATAGCCACTTACCATGTGCACTGCAGCACACGTCCTCCAGCCTGCTGCTGCTGCTCCTGCACTGCAGCCTGCTGCTGCTGCTCCTGCACTGCAGCCTGCTGCTGCTGCTGCTCGTGCACTGAAGCCTGCAGCTGCTGCTCCTGCACTGCAGCACATGCACTGCAGCCTGCATTGCAACCTGCTGATGCTCATGCACTGCAACATATGCACTGTAGCAGCCTGCTGTTGCTGCTCATGCACTGCAGCCTGCACTGCAGCCTGCTGCTGCTCATGCACTGCAGCATATACACTTGTGTACCGCAGTTGCTGCGTCCTTGCTGCGTCTTGTTGCGTTCGTCGCTCGTCGTGTATACTTGGAAATGCCTGGACTCGAAAATGCGAGCTCGGAACTGTAGACTGAACTGAACTACACAGCCACGAGCTTACATTCGTTTATGCGGGTGGCTCTGGGGCATTGTCCTGGTTAGCCCGAGGCTCGGCTTTACGAGCTGGTGGGTGTTAACCACGCCGTTTAGGTGCGTTTCTTAAGCCCTTGCTGGGTCGCATTAAAGGGCCCTGCAGCTGGGTCGCTACTAATGGCGCTGCAGCTGGGTCGCTTCTAATAGCGCTGCAAACATCTTGCTGATGCCCTGTTTAGTGCAGCAACAATCCTCGACGGAGGACGGGCAGAGCGGGCAGGCAGGGCGGAGTGGGCGGTTGGCGGTTGGGCAAATGTACCCCTTTCCCTGACAACAAAAAAGGTACTATTTGGGTACTTTTTACCGGGAGACCTGATTGCCGCCCTAGCCCAGAGGGCGACCGTCCCCTTGGGAACACTTCCGTCGTTGTGGATCGGACTCACGACCTCTCAATTGTAGGTGTCACCCTTAACCAATTGAGCCACTAACCGCACGACGGGGCGGGACCCCCCACCTACGAAGGCGTCGCTACATAGGCTCAATTTAAAATGCTACAGAGCGCTACTCCGACCTCCCCAGTGCATTCCAGGCAGGCGCAAATGGATTATAACCTTTTCAATGACTAGTGGGACCAATACTTTAGCCACGCCCCTGGCTTGCGCCCAATGTACTATACACAGTTGCTATTGGAGCGATGCAAAGCCATCTACAGCTTCAGCGCCATACTCACGCGGGAGTGGGTTCCTGCTAGCCGATGCTTGATTGTATGCAGTGTATGACATTAGCTGTATGCCCCTGTTTGGCAGGCACAGATATCGCTGCGTAACCTAGCCCTGCCAGGTAAGCTGATGCGGACCTAAGGCTCCCAGCAGCACCTATGCGCGTCTAGTAACTAGATGGGTGGGAACAGCGGATCGTCGCCGCAGGGCGGGGACGTCGCTTTGTGGTCCACACTTCAGCTGGCGCACAGCTAGGCAGCAGGCGACAGCTGCTAACTGGCAGTATCTTCATAGGAGCACTTGTGTCCCTTCCGCGGTGCGTGCAACGATTTAGCAATCGCTGGTGTTCGAGTGACCCAAGTCATGGCCTAGTGCAGGATTCCAGCAAGTCAAGCTGCACCACAGCCGTTGGAACAGATCAAGGTAATTTCAGTGCCTAAGCCACCTGCATGCATGCTGCACTAGCTGTTGCAGTGGATAAGCATGCATGCTGCATGCATGCTGCACTAGATGTTATACATGCTGCACCTGCATGCATGCTGCACTAGATGTTGCAGTGGATAAGCAGCAGCAGCAGCAGGCTGTAGTCCATGAGCAGCAGTGCATGGACAGCAGGTTGTGTGTGTGGCAATGCAGCCTTGTAACAGCAATAAGCAGCATGGCTGTCCTGAGCTTCCGTTCAATTCCATGCCACACCATTATTTGTAAGCAGTTAATGGTCAAGATGTAATGATGAAGATGTAAGATGAAGATGTAATGATGACAGTGGTGGTCATTAGCAGTATATCGCAACCACATATGATACTTACGCCCCTTGTATGGACAACACCACCCCGTGGTAGTAGTAGTAGTAGTTGTTACACTGAAGAGGCAGGGCTTGGATGGATACAAGCCAACCTCCAAAGGTAGAAAGCCGAAGAGTTGAACTGAACGTAAAGCAAAAGAGGAAAACTAACCCCAACCCTAACCCCGTGGTGATGCGCTCAGGCCGCAAACGTGGTAGCCACCTGCTACATACCCCCTTTGCATGTATGCATCATGGTCATGCTTAGCAAGTGCAGGCCTGGCAGTGATCCACACCCAATGTGTCACAGCTAGCTGGACTACGGATGGTACCTATAGTGGAGGCTCACCAGATCCAGCCACATGCTAGGGTGTGGTGCGCCACATGCCCCTTGTATGGACAACACCACCACGCGGTGATGCGCTCATGCTGCAAACGTGATAGCCGAGGTATGTAGGTGTGCAATGAGCTAGTGGTATGGCGGGGTGGTATCACAGTGTGCCAGTCACTACGGTAGTTGTTGTGTTGGCTAGGAGGCAGGCCCTTTCTACTTGGCCTGGGCTTCAGCAAAGAGCTACTATTCCAACCAGGAGATAGGCACCTAGGGATGCGGCTGGTTACATGCATAGGTTGGGACCAGGTGACTCTGGAAGTCTAGTTATGTCAGCTCTCAACGGTTAGGAATTACATAATTGGTTGGATAGCATTACATGATCACCATGTTACAAGGGATTACAAGGGTGATACACGTGCCCCTGCCCTCCTAGCTCATGTGCATGCCCTCAGCCTTGATTAGCTGACCTGACTCAGCCTCACCATGCGGCTCAGGCTCACCGCATGCCTCCTTGCACACAACAATCATGTGCCGCAGCCAGACAAGCAGCCGGCCATGCTCCATAAGCAGCAGAGCTTGCTGCTAGGTGCACCTATCCCTGTCGCTCCAAGCTGGTATGCCAAAGGCTGCTGGGTGGGGTAGGGAAGGGGCTGCAGCGTGTGCCGTGGGGTGAGGGTGAGGGGAGGGGGGGAAGTAGGTGACTTGCTGCCCCTGCCCCATGTCCCTAAACTGGGTTGGTTGCTACTACTAGGCTGCTCAGCAGCTCAAGCAGCATCAGCATCAGCAACAACAACAGCAGCAACACTAGCAGGAGCACCATCACCACTGGCAGCACCACCCGCTCCATGCTGCCCGCTCCATGCTGTCTGCTCTATGCTACCCGCTCCAGGCTGCTACTCCAAGGGCTGCTGTGGGATGGGGAGGAAGGTAGGTGGGTGGCAGACTCGAAAGTGGTGGTGGTGGGATGGGGGAGGGTACGCCGCTCTACGCCGTTGGTTGCTGCTTTACGCTGCTACCGCCTTGCTTGCAATCACCAAGCCATGCTACACCTGTCATGCTCCAGCTATCGACAACTGCAAGCAAACAGATGAATAAGGACATGCATGACCATAATTAAGCAGGCAAGGCTGAGCCGACAGCAGCATGTGCACTCACCGGAAGTCCTGGCTGCCGCTCCAAGCGCTTCCTACTTGCTGCTTTTGCATCTGCTCTTGGTTACCGCTCATGGCTGCGGGGGGGGGGGGGAGCCTGCTGTGGTGCACACCTAGTAGTGTAGTATAGTGCTCAACACCATGACAAGGGACAACAAGAGAAGGGTGGGGGAGGGGAGGGGAAGGGACATGGGGAAGGAGGGTGCCATTAAACTGGGGCTGGGCTGGGCGTGGGGAATTTGTCGACGAACTGGGAGGGGGTGGGCATATAGGGAAGGGGAGGGGCCAGTGGTGGTAGTGGGAAAGGGGAATGGGTGTGACTATTACAACCTGCAGCAAACAAGGGCATGCTAGCGGTCAGACTCGGTATATAAAGCCACATAGTTGCAAGGGATAGCCACTTACCATGTGCACTGCAGCACACGTCCTCCAGCCTGCTGCTGCTGCTCCTGCACTGCAGCCTGCTGCTGCTGCTCCTGCACTGCAGCCTGCTGCTGCTGCTGCTCGTGCACTGAAGCCTGCAGCTGCTGCTCCTGCACTGCAGCACATGCACTGCAGCCTGCATTGCAACCTGCTGATGCTCATGCACTGCAACATATGCACTGTAGCAGCCTGCTGTTGCTGCTCATGCACTGCAGCCTGCACTGCAGCCTGCTGCTGCTCATGCACTGCAGCATATACACTTGTGTACCGCAGTTGCTGCGTCCTTGCTGCGTCTTGTTGCGTTCGTCGCTCGTCGTGTATACTTGGAAAGGCCTGGAGTCGAAAATGCGAGCTCGGAACTGTAGACTGAACTGAACTACACAGCCACGAGCTTACATTCGTTTATGCGGGTGGCTCTGGGGCATTGTCCTGGTTAGCCCGAGGCTCGGCTTTACGAGCTGGTGGGTGTTAACCACGCCGTTCAGGTGCGTTTCTTAAGCCCTTGCTGGGTCGCATTAAAGGGCCCTGCAGCTGGGTCGCTACTAATGGCGCTGCAGCTGGGTCGCTTCTAATAGCGCTGCAAACATCTTGCTGATGCCCTGTTTAGTGCAGCAACAATCCTCGACGGAGGACGGGCAGAGCGGGCAGGCAGGGCGGAGTGGGCGGTTGGCGGTTGGGCAAATGTACCCCTTTCCCTGACAACAAAAAAGGTACTATTTGGGTACTTTTTACCGGGAGACCTGATTGCCGCCCTAGCCCAGAGGGCGACCGTCCCCTTGGGAACACTTCCGTCGTTGTGGATCGGACTCACGACCTCTCAATTGTAGGTGTCACCCTTAACCAATTGAGCCACTAACCGCACGACGGGGCGGGACCCCCCACCTACGAAGGCGTCGCTACATAGGCTCAATTTAAAATGCTACAGAGCGCTACTCCGACCTCCCCAGTGCATTCCAGGCAGGCGCAAATGGATTATAACCTTTTCAATGACTAGTGGGACCAATACTTTAGCCACGCCCCTGGCTTGCGCCCAATGTACTATACACAGTTGCTATTGGAGCGATGCAAAGCCATCTACAGCTTCAGCGCCATACTCACGCGGGAGTGGGTTCCTGCTAGCCGATGCTTGATTGTATGCAGTGTATGACATTAGCTGTATGCCCCTGTTTGGCAGGCACAGATATCGCTGCGTAACCTAGCCCTGCCAGGTAAGCTGATGCGGACCTAAGGCTCCCAGCAGCACCTATGCGCGTCTAGTAACTAGATGGGTGGGAACAGCGGATCGTCGCCGCAGGGCGGGGACGTCGCTTTGTGGTCCACACTTCAGCTGGCGCACAGCTAGGCAGCAGGCGACAGCTGCTAACTGGCAGTATCTTCATAGGAGCACTTGTGTCCCTTCCGCGGTGCGTGCAACGATTTAGCAATCGCTGGTGTTCGAGTGACCCAAGTCATGGCCTAGTGCAGGATTCCAGCAAGTCAAGCTGCACCACAGCCGTTGGAACAGATCAAGGTAATTTCAGTGCCTAAGCCACCTGCATGCATGCTGCACTAGCTGTTGCAGTGGATAAGCATGCATGCTGCATGCATGCTGCACTAGATGTTATACATGCTGCACCTGCATGCATGCTGCACTAGATGTTGCAGTGGATAAGCAGCAGCAGCAGCAGGCTGTAGTCCATGAGCAGCAGTGCATGGACAGCAGGTTGTGTGTGTGGCAATGCAGCCTTGTAACAGCAATAAGCAGCATGGCTGTCCTGAGCTTCCGTTCAATTCCATGCCACACCATTATTTGTAAGCAGTTAATGGTCAAGATGTAATGATGAAGATGTAAGATGAAGATGTAATGATGACAGTGGTGGTCATTAGCAGTATATCGCAACCACATATGATACTTACGCCCCTTGTATGGACAACACCACCCCGTGGTAGTAGTAGTAGTAGTTGTTACACTGAAGAGACAGGGCTTGGATGGATACAAGCCAACCTCCAAAGGTAGAAAGCCGAAGAGTTGAACTGAACGTAAAGCAAAAGAGGAAAACTAACCCCAACCCTAACCCCGTGGTGATGCGCTCAGGCCGCAAACGTGGTAGCCACCTGCTACATACCCCCTTTGCATGTATGCATCATGGTCATGCTTAGCAAGTGCAGGCCTGGCAGTGATCCACACCCAATGTGTCACAGCTAGCTGGACTACGGATGGTACCTATAGTGGAGGCTCACCAGATCCAGCCACATGCTAGGGTGTGGTGCGCCACATGCCCCTTGTATGGACAACACCACCACGCGGTGATGCGCTCATGCTGCAAACGTGATAGCCGAGGTATGTAGGTGTGCAATGAGCTAGTGGTATGGCGGGGTGGTATCACAGTGTGCCAGTCACTACGGTAGTTGTTGTGTTGGCTAGGAGGCAGGCCCTTTCTACTTGGCCTGGGCTTCAGCAAAGAGCTACTATTCCAACCAGGAGATAGGCACCTAGGGATGCGGCTGGTTACATGCATAGGTTGGGACCAGGTGACTCTGGAAGTCTAGTTATGTCAGCTCTCAATTGTTAGGAATTACATAATTGGTTGGATAGCATTACATGATCACCATGTTACAAGGGATTACAAGGGTGATACACGTGCCCCTGCCCTCCTAGCTCATGTGCATGCCCTCAGCCTTGATTAGCTGACCTGACTCAGCCTCACCATGCGGCTCAGGCTCACCGCATGCCTCCTTGCACACAACAATCATGTGCCGCAGCCAGACAAGCAGCCGGCCATGCTCCATAAGCAGCAGAGCTTGCTGCTAGGTGCACCTATCCCTGTCGCTCCAAGCTGGTATGCCAAAGGCTGCTGGGTGGGGTAGGGAAGGGGCTGCAGCGTGTGCCGTGGGGTGAGGGTGAGGGGAGGGGGGGAAGTAGGTGACTTGCTGCCCCTGCCCCATGTCCCTAAACTGGGTTGGTTGCTACTACTAGGCTGCTCAGCAGCTCAAGCAGCATCAGCATCAGCAACAACAACAGCAGCAACACTAGCAGGAGCACCATCACCACTGGCAGCACCACCCGCTCCATGCTGCCCGCTCCATGCTGTCTGCTCTATGCTACCCGCTCCAGGCTGCTACTCCAAGGGCTGCTGTGGGATGGGGAGGAAGGTAGGTGGGTGGCAGACTCGAAAGTGGTGGTGGTGGGATGGGGGAGGGTACGCCGCTCTACGCCGTTGGTTGCTGCTTTACGCTGCTACCGCCTTGCTTGCAATCACCAAGCCATGCTACACCTGTCATGCTCCAGCTATCGACAACTGCAAGCAAACAGATGAATAAGGACATGCATGACCATAATTAAGCAGGCAAGGCTGAGCCGACAGCAGCATGTGCACTCACCGGAAGTCCTGGCTGCCGCTCCAAGCGCTTCCTACTTGCTGCTTTTGCATCTGCTCTTGGGTACCGCTCATGGCTGCGGGGGGGGGGGGAGCCTGCTGTGGTGCACACCTAGTAGTGTAGTATAGTGCTCAACACCATGACAAGGGACAACAAGAGAAGGGTGGGGGAGGGGAGGGGAAGGGACATGGGGAAGGAGGGTGCCATTAAACTGGGGCTGGGCTGGGCGTGGGGAATTTGTCGACGAACTGGGAGGGGGTGGGCATATAGGGAAGGGGAGGGGCCAGTGGTGGTAGTGGGAAAGGGGAATGGGTGTGACTATTACAACCTGCAGCAAACAAGGGCATGCTAGCGGTCAGACTCGGTATATAAAGCCACATAGTTGCAAGGGATAGCCACTTACCATGTGCACTGCAGCACACGTCCTCCAGCCTGCTGCTGCTGCTCCTGCACTGCAGCCTGCTGCTGCTGCTCCTGCACTGCAGCCTGCTGCTGCTGCTGCTCGTGCACTGAAGCCTGCAGCTGCTGCTCCTGCACTGCAGCACATGCACTGCAGCCTGCATTGCAACCTGCTGATGCTCATGCACTGCAACATATGCACTGTAGCAGCCTGCTGTTGCTGCTCATGCACTGCAGCCTGCACTGCAGCCTGCTGCTGCTCATGCACTGCAGCATATACACTTGTGTACCGCAGTTGCTGCGTCCTTGCTGCGTCTTGTTGCGTTCGTCGCTCGTCGTGTATACTTGGAAAGGCCTGGAGTCGAAAATGCGAGCTCGGAACTGTAGACTGAACTGAACTACACAGCCACGAGCTTACATTCGTTTATGCGGGTGGCTCTGGGGCATTGTCCTGGTTAGCCCGAGGCTCGGCTTTACGAGCTGGTGGGTGTTAACCACGCCGTTCAGGTGCGTTTCTTAAGCCCTTGCTGGGTCGCATTAAAGGGCCCTGCAGCTGGGTCGCTACTAATGGCGCTGCAGCTGGGTCGCTTCTAATAGCGCTGCAAACATCTTGCTGATGCCCTGTTTAGTGCAGCAACAATCCTCGACGGAGGACGGGCAGAGCGGGCAGGCAGGGCGGAGTGGGCGGTTGGCGGTTGGGCAAATGTACCCCTTTCCCTGACAACAAAAAAGGTACTATTTGGGTACTTTTTACCGGGAGACCTGATTGCCGCCCTAGCCCAGAGGGCGACCGTCCCCTTGGGAACACTTCCGTCGTTGTGGATCGGACTCACGACCTCTCAATTGTAGGTGTCACCCTTAACCAATTGAGCCACTAACCGCACGACGGGGCGGGACCCCCCACCTACGAAGGCGTCGCTACATAGGCTCAATTTAAAATGCTACAGAGCGCTACTCCGACCTCCCCAGTGCATTCCAGGCAGGCGCAAATGGATTATAACCTTTTCAATGACTAGTGGGACCAATACTTTAGCCACGCCCCTGGCTTGCGCCCAATGTACTATACACAGTTGCTATTGGAGCGATGCAAAGCCATCTACAGCTTCAGCGCCATACTCACGCGGGAGTGGGTTCCTGCTAGCCGATGCTTGATTGTATGCAGTGTATGACATTAGCTGTATGCCCCTGTTTGGCAGGCACAGATATCGCTGCGTAACCTAGCCCTGCCAGGTAAGCTGATGCGGACCTAAGGCTCCCAGCAGCACCTATGCGCGTCTAGTAACTAGATGGGTGGGAACAGCGGATCGTCGCCGCAGGGCGGGGACGTCGCTTTGTGGTCCACACTTCAGCTGGCGCACAGCTAGGCAGCAGGCGACAGCTGCTAACTGGCAGTATCTTCATAGGAGCACTTGTGTCCCTTCCGCGGTGCGTGCAACGATTTAGCAATCGCTGGTGTTCGAGTGACCCAAGTCATGGCCTAGTGCAGGATTCCAGCAAGTCAAGCTGCACCACAGCCGTTGGAACAGATCAAGGTAATTTCAGTGCCTAAGCCACCTGCATGCATGCTGCACTAGCTGCAACACATGCATGCCATGTTAGGGTGAGCATGCAAGCTGGCCGCCATGACATATAAGCATGCCTGTACTAACTTGCCATTTAAGTATGTTTGATGCTGTGCCTGTCTGTGCCGTGTTACACAGGGCCTGTGTGACACAGAGTGTTTAGCAGCACTGGAGAGCAAAGAGCTGGTAACCCTGCCGTCCGGCCTGCAGTTTCGTGACATACAGCTGGGAAAAGGACCCTCAGTGCCTGTGGGCTATCAGGTAGCCCGTCTAAGCCACGCAGCAGAGGCAGGAGGAGCAGGCAGGCTCTCCAAGACAAGGCATGCCCTTCACTGCCAGCAATCGTTTCCATGTAGGGCTGCTGGATTGCCATGGGTCACACACCCCAAGGGAGTGAAGCAACAGGGGTGGCCGGTGCACGATGTCGGCCTGGATGGCTGGTCTGACAGGGTGACTGCCTCATGCCCTGGCAGGTAGTGGTGGACTACGTGGCCATGACACCCAGTGGCCGAATATTTGAAAGCAGTGTGGACAAGGGCAAGCCGTATGACATACGGGTCGGGTCTGGTCAGGTCAGTAGGCTGGTCGCCAGCACTTGAAACAGGTGGCAGGAGGAACAGTGTGTGGCCTCATAGCGTGGGGCCATGGTGTCGATCTCATGAGCCAGGCCCATTCACATTGATCAGAGCAGAAGGTTGCACAGTTGCTCAGGTTGCATACATGCCTTCTATCCCAGTGCCTCGGCACTTCCCATGCTTCTGAGCTGGTTGCGCACAAGCCAATGCCTTGTAGGTACCTCTGAGACAGCGGTGCCCATTGACCTGGAACACATGGAGCACATGCAGCTGTGGCCACAGTCTAGTGTACATTGTGACCTGCTGCATGCCTACTGTTGCAGAACTCAGTCGGGCTGTGTGGGCGGTGGCGCATGCAGGTCATCCCTGGGCTGGACGAGGGCCTGATGAGCATGAAGCCGGGGGGCGTGCGCCGCTTGTATATCCCTGGCAACCTGGCCTTCCCCAAGGGCTTGAAGGCTGCAGCTGGCAGGTGTGTACCCGCCAGGCCTGCACACGATAATCCACAAACCTGACTAACAGCCAACCCCATCGGCGACACCGCCACCACGAGCAACACTGCTGCCGGCATCCCCTGTACCATTGATAACCTCCTATGCGCACACCACAAAGCGCTGTTTGGCGAGCATGGCTGGTGGCAGTGCTGCAACACCTGTAGGCAGGGCGCTGCGCCTGGTGCAGACCGCATTGCGGGCAACAAGAGCACATCAGCCGATTGACATCCAGCCAGCCGTGCTGCCTGCTGACAAAGCATGGTTCAGTCCGCTGCCCTATGACGCAACAACCAGAGCGCAGCAGCATTGCAGCCCCAGCTGAAACCAGGCCACATCAGCTCCCAGCCTACAGGCAAAGTGTTACCATTGTCATCGTTGGGCATGTGTCGTTGGGCTGCTTCAGCGGCAAAGCAACGCAGCTCAAGTGGTGTGGGCTCTACTAGCTTTTAGAGAGCGTGTAGCACACCCATTGGGCCTGGTCTGCTGCTGTAAAATGATGATCCAGCTCTTTGCTCTGCCTGCAGGCCCAGTGTGCCGCCCAGCAGCCCTGTTATGTTTGACGTCAAGCTGCTGTACATCCCAGGCTTGGAGGATGAGGAGGAGTAGAGGGAAGCGCGGGAATGGCATGTTATGCAGCCTGTGGGCGTGGCTGACCTGCAGGCGGTCTTGCAGTGATGATTGGTGCGTCAAATCGAAAGCTAGGAGAGTTAACTGCCAATATTGACGTCCGTGGCATATGGTCTCCATAGCAACCTTGAATATGGCATCATTCAGCACTCGCAAGGGCTCCGTCTCTCTCGCCTCGCGCGGTCGTCAAGTCCGTTGTTCAGATTTCATCACCCACGTACTGTGCTACCCAGCTGCTCTATGTAGCCTAGAACGAGGCTAACGCAACTGCACGTAGTGGAATTGGCCGATGTGAAGCCGTGGCAGCAACCGCTGTATCCTGGACGGATGTGGCAATGCTGGCAGGGGGGGGGGGGGGGTGCCCCAGGGAAGGGGTGGTGGTGGCAAGATTGGGTGACCCAGCCAACGTATACCATCATGCAAGCTGAGGCGCCTGACGCTGGAGCTCGTTGATGTCTCCATCAAAGTAATTGGCAGCACATAGGGTGCTGTATTACACAGCTCGGTCTGTGCAAGCTTTGTGAAACAGGAAGCGCTTTCTGCTCCACAAACAGTTATGTGTATGCGAAGTCCGCATGTCAATCAGTTTTTCAAACACCCATCGTCGCACCCATTCATCTGATGCCTGCCGCTAGGTCGCAGGCCAACATGCCACCAAAATCAATTGACGCAAAGTCAAATGTTGGCATAAAAAACCTGACCGCACAGAAGCAGAGTGCGGTAAAGCTTGCTTCTGCACCGAAGGGCGGCGTCAACAGTCCTGTCACGCAATTAGTTTCGGATGGCGTCAGCACTGGTCCGTCAGCCGCTTCACTACAGGCAGCTGATTTGTCAGAAGCTCTTGACTTACCAGAGCCCAGCCCAGAAGACATAGAGGAGGACATTAGGGCCCTGGTCAGAGCCGCAGCCAGCCCTCCTGGTGTACACTTATCTGAGGTGGGCTACTCAACCTCATGAATCAGCCCCTTGAGGCTCTCTATACTACTTCCTGCAACCTGACCTGATCCAGGACATCATCATACAAAATCATGCGTTCGACGACACAACAGTGACTACTCCTGGGGCAAGGTTAGTTCATTGTGGCCCTGCCTGTGGCTCATCCCACTTGACTCATAAGCCGTCCTGCTCTTGCACCTGCTGCACCAGCTTTGCTTGCAAGACCATTCGAGCGTTGCCTTGATGGCATGCCTCCGCAGCCACACCAGCTGCAGCATACCTTAGCCAAGTGTGCCAGGTGTGACGGGTGGCTTGTGTGACCCTGGCCTCAGGGCCGCCTACCTGGCCTCCATGACTCACCTGAGGCTGGACCGCCTGCACCTAGCCTCTCTTGACCTCAGCCTTGCCAGCAAGCTCACACGAGTCACCCACCTGTACCTGCAACACAACCAGCTGACCAGCATGGCTGCCATGGCAGCCTTCCCACAGCTGCGTCTGTGCAGCCTGAGCAGCAACCACATCACCAGTGTGGAGGGTGTGCAGCAGCTGCAGCACCTGCTCGCACTGGATCTGGGTGACAACGCCATTGAGGCTCTGGAGTCGGCCCAGCTGCCCCTCTGCCTTCGTATCCTCAAGGTGTCTGGTGGGGCTGTGTGTCTGACCCTGAACACACTGTGTACACTGTGCAGGCTCATGTACTCTCCCATCATGTCCTTCATGGACTGGTCAAACGGGTCTGTTGCTGAGTCATGCATAGCAGTGCTTCCCTGGTTGCCATGCAATGCTTGTGGTTGCCATGCAATAGGGCCACCCAGCAGACGGCAGTGGGCCGCCCGGCAGTGGATGCAGGCAGTATTGTGAGACAGCACAACATGTCCAGAGGCTGAGGCAGTGCCCTGATGACAGTTTGCTGCCCAAGAGGCCCTGTGCACACTGTCAGATCATAGACACTTGCCTATGCTTGCTGTCGACACAACTCCTGGCAGCTGTCCAGGCAATGCTCTGTCAAGCTGATGCTGACTAGCAATTGCGGTGTGGTGGTGGTGATGTCACGATGGCTGTCATGCCAAGGGGGCCGAGGGGCTGAACCCTCCATGCCCTGCACCCTTCACCCTGCACAGGCTGTGCCGTACTGAGCATACAGCACACGCCGTCAAGTGGGCATTGCGCCGCACCCACACGCTGCAGCCACAGCTGGTCAGGTCAGCTCACATGCCACTGCACCTGCCCAGCTCTGCCCTGCACCCTGCACCCTGCCGCTGCACCACCAGCCCTCCATGCCCTGACTGCCCCGCTGCACTGCCTGCCCTGACTGCAGCTGGTGGGCAACCCCTGCGTGCGTGACCCCAGTGCGGCCAGGCAGCTGCGGGCCAGTGTGCAGGCGCACCTGCAGCTGCTGCGTGACTTGGACGGCGACCTGGACTCGGGCAGCGCCAGCAGCAGTGACGCCGAGGAGCCCGGCAGCATGCACTCTGAGGAGGAGGCACCACAGGGCAGCAGCCGGGATCACAGCACCAGCCTTGAGGGCCGGCCACCAGCCCCCCTCCCTCCTCCCCTCAGCATGGCTGCTCCCACAGCAGCAGCCCACACCCCCTTGGACAGTGCCTTGCCCAGTCACCTGCAGCCTGCACTGACACAGCCACCACGACCTGACATTGACATGGCCCAGCCAGCCCCGTCCTTGCTGTTTGATGGGGCCGACAGCCGGCTGATCAGCAGCGCTCTTGACATGCTGGATGGCCTGGAGCGCAGTTGCCTGCTGGGTGCTGCCGACGCCTTAGCCCTGCGTGCCTCCACACACCTGCGCTCTGCTGCTGCTGCTGCTGCCGCCTGGCCCCTCAGCCCCCGTAGCACACGGGCTGGGTCAGCCTCCTCCCTACGCCCCAGCTCAGCCGGGCCGCCCCGCCCCCCCAGCAGCGACTCTGCCAGGCCAAACAGCCGTGGCAGCACCCCCGACACCAACGCCTCCACCCTAGCCGTGCCAGCCAAGCATGAGGGTGGGGGCGGCGGACGTAAGGCTCAGGTGTCCGGGCCCCCAGCCCCTGCTGCCTCGCTGCCTGCCACCCGCTCCTCCTCCCCTAGCGGCCCTCGGCCCCTGTCTTCCCTCAGCTCAGGGCGCAGGACCCCGGGAGGGGGCCGCCTGCTGCTGGACCCTGGCCTGGGCGCCCCTGCGGGCCATGCCCTGGCAGCTACAACTGTTGAGCCTGAGCCGGCTGGGGGGCAGGGGCGGGAGAGGGGGTTGACCAGGCTGCCGTCAGCAGGCAGCTGGGCAGGGGTGCCCAGCCCTGCTGTTACTGGGCGAGCCAGCCTGCCTGCAGCGCTGCCGCAGCGACCCTCAACCTCTAACCCGGTGGCACCAGGTGCAGCCACTGCCCAGCACAGCGTGCCAGCTTGGCCTGAGGGGGTCCAAGGGGGTAGGGCGGGCGGTGTGCCGCGGCAGCCTTCCCCGCAGTTGGAGCAGGCCATTGCCGCTGACCTGGCGCTGCTGCAAGCCCAGCTGGAAACCCTAGTTGAGCCTATGGCTGCCGCCGCAGCTGCTGCTGCTGTGCGCGCAAGTAGTCGTATTGGAGGGAGCGGTGGGGCAGCAGCTGCCGCCACGCAGAGCCAGCGTGAGAGCAGAGGGGCAGGTGTGGCGGGAGGAAGCAAATTTGAGGCAAGCGGCATGGTGGGAGGCAGTGGTGGGGCAGGGCAGGGCAGTGAGGCCCAACCAGCCAGCTGGCTATCAGGCGGTGCACAGCCTGGTCAGGGACTGAGGAGTGCTCCAGGTGAGGCAGTGGGTGGGGGGTGCGCCAGTGGCTGGTGGTGCCCACACCTGCTCTGGCTTAGTGCTCTGCCTGCTGAGCTGCCTGACTGGGCCTGGGCCCTGTCCACGTCACCTGCTCGCTGCCTCACCCCGCTTTGACTGGCAGTGCTGACACGCCTGTACCGTTGCTGGCCCCACTCTGCCTGCTGGCACATGGCTCACTGCTTGACACATGACTCACCCCTCTCCCACCATTGCTTTCCCCTCCCTCACGCCGCCCCCTTACCCCCCTACCTTCCCGTCTGCCTTGATAATACCTCGCCCGCCCGCCCCTTCCCAGCACCCTTTTCCCCCCTGCCCACGACCCTGATGGGCCCCCCCTGCCCCTTTCCCTACCACCCTGGTACCACAGAGGCACATGCTGACCTGCACCGGCTCATGGGTGCGGCTGCCCAGCGTGTGGCCCGGCAGCGCCTTGTGGACAGCCAGCTGAGCAGCAGCATTCAATCCCTGCGCACCCGGGGCGATGGCGTGGCTGACCTCAAGCACACCCTCAGCCTGCGCACTGCCCTGGCAGCCCCCGCGGGCGCGGTGCAGGCAGTGAGGCATGCGGTGTTGGGGGGGCAGGGGTGGGTGGGGCGGGGCAGTGTGGCTGCTGTGCTGCAGCAGCATGCACTGGCTGCTGAAGTGGGGGCAGTGGGCAAGCAGCAGCGGGGGCTGGGGGAGGATACGCAGACCCAGGCGTTGCGCAGCTCCCTGGCCCGCCTGGGCGCCCTGACCAGCACCCTGGTGGCAGAGCAGTCCCTGGGAGAGGAGGGGAGGCCCAGCAGCCGTGGCCTGGTCAGGCAGCAGCAGGGGCCAGGGGGGCGCCGTGTCACAGACAGCAAGTACTACCAGGTCATGCTGAGGGCTGCTGCCAGGGTGAGGGAGGTGGAGGCTGCAGTGGACGAGGTAGGGGGAGATGAGGGGGGAGATGGGGAGGACGAGAGTGGCTCGGACAGTGATACGGGGCTGTCGGAGGTGGGAGAAGGAGCAGATGGGCAAGAGAGGGAGGAGGAGGGGGAGCAGGAGGAGCGGGTGGGCGAACTTGGTAGACAGGACCTGCAGCTCGCCAACAGTGGGGCCCAGGCACATAGCCTGGGCTGTGAGGCCGTCCCAGCACCAGATGCAGTAGGGCTGAGGGCGAGGTAGAGCAGTTGCGCCGCTTGCCTATCAGTCGGCTCTAGCTGTAATACTTGGCTGTTCCCTTTCCCTTGCACTTGTTTATTTTCACACAACCGTGTATTTTTCACGGGAAACCCAAGTTGCTTGAAAAGGCCACCGCCCGTCGCACTGCGCATCGCGTGATGGCTAAGAAGAAGCACAAGAAGGACCCAGGAAAGAAACAGAAAGGTGCGTGTCCCCAGCCGTGATGTGAGCCCTAGACGTGAGTTACGCGCTGTGAGATAACCCACCCAAAGCAGTACAGGGGATACCCTACAGGGGATACCCAGTAGCAAACCCTCTGTTCAAGCCCTGCAGCGCTGAGGCTGCACCTGATGCAATGCTAACAGCTTGCGTAGCTGGCAGAAGAGGAGCTCCTTGCCTGACATGGCCCAAGGGTGGACGTGGGCATGCGACGCATGGCTGTGGGCATGCGGCGCACGCTATAGGAAAGCAGGAGGCGTAATAGAAAGCATGACGATGGTGGCTTAAACCACCATGGCAGTCAGCCAGGAGTAAGCCAGAAGAGTGCTTTCACTTAGCTTTGCAACACTTCACCTCTAGCCTGTGGGAACTCCTGCAATGCAGTGCATGGAGTGAGCACGATCCTACAACGAAGGCATGCAAGTATACAGGCACTCTAAAGGATGTGTGCATTGGTAGGCTTTCATGCTTCCTGCAATGCCATGCATGATTAGGTGCAAGTGACCTCAAGATGATGCTGTTGTTCGGCATCAGGGCCCGAAAGAAAGAAAGACTACACCCTCGCCGGCGGGCGTGAGTTAAGGGAAGTTGGCCCAGCCTTGCGGTCACATTGTGACCTGACCTTCCACTCGTTGCACCCATTACAGACTAAGCCACCAACCGCACGACGGGGCCGGATCTTCAGGTGACGATGTGGCAATCAGTGCATGCAAAGTGGGGGTGATTGGCAATTATATCCTCGTGTCTAGTGCACCTTATGCATGTATGGTCAATACAATCGACCCCTTGATTGCGAGCGGCCTCACCATGCTCCTGCGAACCATGCTCATGCGGACCTTTCAAGCCATGCTTGGACCATGCAGCATACATGCAACTCGTCAATGCGCGATTCCAATGTCCAGGCGAGACGAGCGAGGTGCATGGGGTGGTTTGGCGAGGCGAGGCGAGACGGCGAAGTCTCCATGTCCCTCTAACCTTTTTGAACATTAGTTTAACAAACCGGATCACGCTTTAAGGCCCAAGCCCGACTCCTGATTCTTGGTAGCTTGGTCCATGCTTGTGGTGTTTGTTTCCGTTGATGTCAGTTGAGACACTTTAGGAAATGTAGGATTACAATCAGAACGCCATGCCGCATTTGGACCTTACAGCTACGACACTAGTCGCAGGTTTTCTATCTTATACAATCATCATTCTGCATTGCAGCTGGCTTAGTATCCTGCTGTAGTTGCTGTACTCTAGGGTTTTAACTGGATGGGGAGTTATCTGGGCTGGCAAAGAGGGAGAAGGTAAGCTGCAGCTGCAGCTGGGGGGGACTTTTGTAGCCGTTGTTGTTGCTGCTCATGACCATGCTAGGGCCTCGTCTGGCCCTGCTTCTGCCCTTGCTGGTGCTGCCTCTGCCACCCCCACAGCTGCTGCCCCTACCGTTTCTACTGCTGCTTCTGACCCTGTTGTTGCTGCCCCTGCTGCATGTCGCACAGCGTGTGGCAATGCAGTGCTGCTCTTACAACGCAAACAACACCTAGCAGCAGCCAATCCCCCTCCCAATAGCTGTGGCGAAAATGTAGTGGCACAATCTAGAAGTTTCACTTGCTGCAATTGAGACACAGTCACACGTGGGTGCCACCGTGTGTTGTAATGGGGTGCTGCTGTTGCTGTACGACATCGACATCTATGCATGACATCCAGAGACATCCATGCACAACATGCTGAGGTGTTGACATGTGGGTAGTCGGGTGCACCCTTGATGATTACAAACTATATCCCTTCTAAGAGCTCCCTTTAAGCCTCTGACAGCCTGACTAGCTACCAGCTCGACTGCCTTGTAGCCTTGCTGGTAGTTCTTGCTAGACATCTCCAGAGGGCGCTGCACCCCCCCCACCCCATGCGCTGGATGGTGAGGCACGGGCTGGTATCCCTGTCCAGCCACCTGCCCCATTGCAGGGCTTGGGATGGTGCCACAGGGCCAGGTGCAGCATGGGGGGGCTGAGCAGGGGGATGGTCTTGGGCAGGGAGAGGTGGGTTGAGCAGCACCTCATGGCACCACATCAGGCCACGCACAGACTGGCTGGGCGCAGCAGCTGCTAGATCAGTGAGCTGAGCAGGGCCCACAACCTATGACCGGCCAGCTAGACTGCAGGGGGGAGAGCAGGAGCCAAGATGACGCCAAACAGGAGCCAAGGTCAGGCTGTGCCAACGGGTGTGGACCCCGGCACCAGCTGGCTCCGACTGCCTACTGCGTTGCTTCGTCTACGGTACACAGGGCAATCCAGGGGCGGACTGCACCAACCCCCAGTGGCAGCCAAGTGCGGCAGTGTAGCACACTGTCCTTTACCAGCATACCGCACATGCTACTACATTACTTGCTGGTGTCGTACTGACGCGCTGCGCTGTGATGTAAGGGCCGTTGAAGCTGTGCAGGGCCTGATGTGGTGCCTGGCAGTGGCACCCCCAAACCCTGCCACAGCCCACACGCAGCCACGCAGCCACCCACAAGCCCCCACAGGCCCCATGCAGCAGCCAGGCAGCCACACAGCAAGCAGCCTCAGAGCCGGGCTTAGCAGTCCCCTGCTAGCCAAATGTAACAAGCGCAGCAAGGCTGAGCAGGTAGCTCAGCCCACCCAGCCCACCCAGCCCACCAAGGGCACAGGCAAAGGCAAGGGCAACGGTGCCAAGGCCAAAGCAGCGCCACAGCCAGGCAGGTGGCTGCTCAGAAACTGCACTGCACTGCTAAACATGCAGTGCATTGGCGAGAGCAGGTGGCGTCCACTGGAGCTCTGCCAGCCAAGGGCAAGGAGTACCCGGAGCTGGGCTACAAGCGGCTGCGTGACCGCCCACCCAAGGCCCAGCAGCAACAGCAGGCACTGTGGTGTTGCCTTGCTTTAAGTTGCCATCAGCTGGGATCAGTGCATGCATGTACTGCATACTTTACACTGTAGTCCTGTCACAGGGGTCAGACAATAGTGAAGGTGGTGGAAGGTACTCCATGCAGACAAAACACACACCCGTTGCATTGGTATATGTTGCCCGCTGGGCCATTGAGAGAGGTGCTGGTATATTTGCTGTTAAGCACTTTCTTAGCATTTCATGGGCGCGACAGCAGTCTGTGGAGGACGCGTGATTAGCCAGGAGCAACAGGCAACAATGAACGATTGTATGACCAGGTGCTTTCAATCCTTCCCATGCCCATCCATGTGGGCAGCCTGCCTCTTGACCTGTTGAGCAACCTGGTGGGCGGTGCGCCGCTCAACAACGCTGTGCCGCTCAACGGTATATCCTGCTTAACACCTCACCCTGCTAGCACCCTGCTTACATCCTTACCCTGCTTATCATCCTAACCCTGCATAGCACCCAGTCTCAAACACCTGGCAACGACAAGTCATGCATGTCGGTCTACGAAGGCAGTACAAAGTCCCTCATCTGTACCTATGTGCAGCTTGCAGTGATGCCAATGGCAGCCAAGGTCCCACTCTGACCAATGGCAAATGCCATGTGCAAATGCCATCGCTACTGCGAGTTGGTCTCCCCTTGCGTGGTAACGTCATGCGTCTACAACACTGCCACCTCAACACACATGCAGGCCAGGAAGTGCATCATGGCCACCCATGCGCTCTGATGCCCAATTCACGCAAGCGATTAAAGATATGGTGTACCTTGGAAAAGCCCATGGACTTGTCAGCGCTCCCACCCCAGCAGCAGTTGATGAGGGGAGGAACATTGAAGTGGGCCTCCCTGCAGTGATGTAAAGCGAGGCATGCGGGCAAGGGGTGGGGTGCTACGCGGTGAGCAATGCAATGGACATGTGAGACGCATGAACCCACCAGAACAATTCATCGATGCGGCTGGAAAGCTCAGTGTTGTCCAGGATCTGCTGGATGAAGCTGGCCTCTGTTGGTGCATGGTCAATGTCCAACTTGAGCGCCACAAAATCATGAGGCTTGGTGATCTCTACAAACATATGTACAGTGACAACGCATGAAAAGGCTGAAGACCGAGCAGCAGCTTCGCGCATGATGCCATGGTCATGTCATTTGGAAATGCTCCCATTGTTAGCTTGATGCATCACATGCTGCCTCACTCACGCATGATTATGTTCAGTGGGTTGCCAGGGTCTTTGATGTCAGCCACTGCTGGGATGTTAAAGTACTGATCTGCACTCAAGACATCAAGAGCAGTAAGGACCTGACTATGGCTGCTCAGCTCATACTCGGGACAAGTCGCCGTCATGCTGCCAGCCTTACAATTGTGGTGCTGGGAGCGAGGCACGTCCTTCATGATGTCAGCGCCAGGCCTGTTCCCAGCCTCCCACATCAAGTGGCGATCAAAGAAGATACCCCGCTTGCTGTAAAGTGCTATCAATGCAGACTGGGACAAATCATTCCAGTGTGAAGCCCCCATGTCAAACAAAAAGCGCTGGTGTGTTGGTGCAGCATCTCGTGGGTTGGAGCTCAAAACCAGATGTTTAAGACTCATTATCAGTGACATGTCAGTGACAGCTGTGCCTTCACTGTTACAGGTGATAGCTGCGGGATGGCGCACAGCACCATAAAGAGGCTCAATTGGTACAGCCAATTGCCGCTTGCCGCCGGGGCACTCTGCATCAACAACCAAGCATTCATAACGAATGCAGACCCAGCAGTGTAACTGTGCCCTGGTCTGCATTGAGACACTTACCGTATTCGTATTCGAGCTTGCTAAAGCTGTCAAACGCGTTGATGAGGCCGCCTGAAGCAGATGCCTCCACCTCAGCCAGCGCCTCCAGAATAGAGGCTCGGACAGGTGCACTGGCGGTGTAAGCGCGACAGTAATCAAGGTCCCACGATGTTGTGTTTTCCTGCCTCATCTGGAGCTCGTAGGTGCTGGGCACATAGCGCACGGCACTTTGGCGGCAGTGCAGCATGGCTATCGCACTCCTTCCCGACAAGAGCACCAACAGCACCGATGTCGCCCCGCAGCAGCATCGCCAACAGCTGTACATGCGGCGATGGTTACGGTATGATGGTGCGATGTTGCCACAGACTCGGACACTGATGGATGTCGGTTTTTGAACGCTTTTTGACAGCTGCAAATCCCACCGAGCGCCAGCCAGTCACCCCACCGACGACAGCGCGCGCCTGGTGCCAGCAGCCAGGAGCAGCCAGGAGCATATCGCAGCCAACCGCGTAGCTGCGAGCCAGCCACCATGCAGCATCATTACATTGGCAATCAGCCAGAGCAGCGACAAGGAATGGCAGGGAGTGCAGCAATGCAGCGATGCAGGAGGTGTAGCATGGAGCCTGTCTGACGGAGCGGAGGAGTGGAAAAGCCGGGAGAGGCAGTCGGAGGCCATGATGGAGACGAAACTGGGTGCAGAAGCCAGGAGCCAGGAGCATCAACGTGGAGCAGCCAAGGGAAGGAGCAAGGTGGCGCACCCATAGTAGGAGGCCCCCCCACCCCACCCCCTTCCATTCCACCCTACCCTACCCTTGCCCCACATACTTCATCTTGGCAAACCGTGAGTGATTAACCTTGCAGTTATGTGGCGCCATGTACCTAACCTTACCGCTAGTATACCCCCTTAATTGCTGCAGGTCTAATGGTGTCATTCCCCCCCTTTCCTCAAATCCACCACCACCTCACACTCTGTAATCCCACTCGCCTCGCCCCACTTCCCCACCCCCACTTACCTTCCCCCTCTTGCACCCTCCCCTCAACCACCATCACCACCATCACCTCTCCAGCCATCAATTGCAGCCAGGAGCAGCCAGGAGCCCGGATCGGAGGAGCCCCTCCCCCCTCCCCGCTCCCCCCTCCCCCCTCCCCCCTCCCCCCTCCCCCCTCCCCCCTCCCCCCTCCCCCCTCCCCCCTCCCCCCTCCCCCCTCCCCCCTCCCCCCTCCCCCCTCCCCCCTCCCCCCTCGCTTCCTTCCCCCTCCCCCCTCCCCCCTCCCCCCTCCCCCCTGCCCATTTCTGGTCATGCATGGTTTGTCTGCTTGCTAAGCCTCAGCTTGCAACCAGAGACAGCTGGAGCGTGGCAGGTGTAGCATGGCTTGGTGACTGTAAGCAAGGCTGCAGCAATGTCAACAAGGCATAACATGGAGCAAAACTGTAAGTGGTTGGCCCCTGCACATGAGTGGTCCCAATGGCCAGCCTACATGCAAGGGTGCCCATGTTGGATGCAGGTCTAATGGTCGCACTCCTGCCCCATGCCCCCTTCTCCCTTCCCCCCCCTGTCACGCCGCAGCCTTTTCCCTACCCCACCCAGCAGCCCATGGCGTAACAGCCTTGAGTGGGCAGCCTGGCGCAAAACTCAGTAGTAGCAGCCAACCCAACCCACTCTAGCCATGCCGCCGTTGTGTTGTGTTGTAGTGTTGTTGTGTTCTCACTTTGTTGTTGTGGTAGGTAATGCCAGGTGCCAGCAGCTAAGTGCCAGGAGCATGGAGATTTTGTGTCACGGGCCTAGGGCGGCAGTGCGTGAACAATAATGCAGCAGCCATAGTGGGGAGCTATACTGGTAAGTTGCAGCCAGGAGCCAACAGCCATACAACCACCCCCCTCCCGCCCAACCCAACCCAACCCAACCCAACCCAACCCAACCCAACCCAACCCAACCCAACCCAACCCAACCCAACCCAACCCAACCCAACCCAACCCAACCTGATTTTGGGTCATAAGGCAGCAGCAGACAGGCATTGTGCTTAGCCGTCCTCCTAGTGAGTAGTTGCTGGTGGCTACCGGTTAGTGGCTAACACCCAGTGCCCAACCTGATTATCCTACCTCACGTGCAAGCCGCTCGATTGCAGGTGTGATGGGCACCTCCCCTCCCCTTCCCTTTCCACTTACAAACACCCCCTCCCAATTCATCAACAAACTTCACCCACTCCCTCTCCCGGCCCCGCCCCCGCCCAGCCCAGTCCAGACCACCACCTCTACATGCACTGTCACTACAATCGGCAGCCTTCAACCATGCTTATCTACTCACCACACTTCCAGCCATGTCCATCCACACACATGTTGTAGCTGCACCATAGCCTTAGCAGGGAGGTCGATCGTTGTGTGATGAGGGATGTTGTTGCTGCTTCTGCTACATTGACAACCCGCCCCACCCTGCCCGCAGGTCTTGTGCGCCTATGCTCCCCATGCCCACCTATGCGCTTAATCCGCCTACTCCGCCTATTCGCCTATTCCCCCCTCCCCCCTCCCCCCTCCCCCCTCCCCCCTCCCCCCTCCCCCCTCCCCCCTCCCCCCTCCCCCCTCCCCCCCTCCCCCCTCCCCCCTCCCCCCTCCCCCCTCCCCCCTCCCCCCTCCCCTCTCCCCCCTCCCCCCTCCCCCCTCCCCCCTCCCCCCTCCCCCCTCCCCCCTGCCCAATTCTGGTCAATGCATGGTTTGTCTGCTTGCTAAGCCTCAGCTTGCAACCAGAGACAGCTGGAGCGTGGCAGGTGTAGCATGGCTTGGTGACTGTAAGCAAGGCTGCAGCAATGTCAACAAGGCATAACATGGAGCAAAACTGTAAGTGGTTGGCCCCTGCACATGAGTGGTCCCAATGGCCAGCCTACATGCAAGGGTGCCCATGTTGGATGCAGGTCTAATGGTCGCACTCCTGCCCCATGCCCCCTTCTCCCTTCCCTCCCCTGTCACGCCGCAGCCTTTTCCCTACCCCACCCAGCAGCCCATGGCGTAACAGCCTTGAGTGAGCAGCCTGGCGCAAAACTCAGTAGTAGCAGCCAACCCAACCCACTCTAGCCATGCCGCCGTTGTGTTGTGTTGTAGTGTTGTTGTGTTCTCACTTTGTTGTTGTGGTAGGTAATGCCAGGTGCCAGCAGCTAAGTGCCAGGAGCATGGAGATTTTGTGTCACGGGCCTAGGGCGGCAGTGCGTGAACAATAACGCAGCAGCCATAGTGGGGAGCTATACTGGTAAGTTGCAGCCAGGAGCCAACAGCCATACAACCACCCCCCTCCCGCCCAACCCAACCCAACCCAACCCAACCCAACCCAACCCAACCCAACCCAACCCAACCCAACCCAACCCAACCCAACCCAACCCAACCCAACCCAACCCAACCTGATTTTGGGTCATAAGGCAGCGGCAGACAGGCATTGTGCTTAGCCGTCCTCCTAGTGAGTAGTTGCTGGTGGCTACCGGTTAGTGGCTAACACCCAGTGCCCAACCTGATTATCCTACCTCACGTGCAAGCCGCTCGATTGCAGGTGTGATGGGCACCTCCCCTCCCCTTCCCTTTCCACTTACAAACACCCCCTCCCAATTCACCAACACACTTCACCCACTCCCTCTCCCGGCCCCGCCCCCGCCCAGCCCAGTCCAGACCACCACCTCTACATGCACTGTCACTACAATCGGCAGCCTTCAACCATGCTTATCTACTCACCACACTTCCAGCCATGTCCATCCACACACATGTTGTAGCTGCACCATAGCCTTAGCAGGGAGGTCGGTCGTTGTGTGATGAGGGATGTTGTTGCTGCTTCTGCTACATTGACAACCCGCCCCACCCTGCCCGCAGGTCTTGTGCGCCTATGCTCCCCATGCCCACCTATGCGCTTAATCCGCCTACTCCGCCTATTCGCCTGTTCCGCCCCCACCCCCACCCCCACCCCCCTCTCCCTGCCCAGCCCTGCCCCACCCCCTCCCAGCCCTGCCCCACCCCTCCCAGCCCTGCCCCACCCCATCCCATCCCTGCCCCACCCCATCCCAGCCTTGCATAGCCCCTCCCCTCCCTGCCCTGCCCTGCCCTGCCCTGCCCTGCCCTGCCCTGCCCTGCCCTGCCCTGCCCTGCCCTGCCCTGCCCTGCCCTGCCCTGCCCTGCCCTGCCCTGCCCTGCCCTGCCCTGCCCTGCCCTGCCCTGCCCTGCCCTGCCCTGCCCTGCCCTGCCCTGCCCTGCCCTGCCCTGCCCTGCCCTGCCTGTAGGTGTGTGGCAGTGCAGGCTGCAGGTAGCAGCAGGCTGCACTTGTGCTGCAGTGCATGAGCAGCAGCAGCAGGCAGCAGTGTGTGTGATGCAGTGCATGAACAGCTGCAACAGCAGGCTGTAATGCATGAGCAGCAGTGCATGGGCAGCAGCAGGAGTGTATGGGCAGCAGCAGCAAGCTGTAGGTGTGCGGTTGTGTAGGTAGCAGCAATTTGCAGGTGTGTTGCAGTGCATGAGCAGCAGCAGCAGGTTGCAGTGCATGTGTTACAGTGCATGAGCAGCAACAGCAGCAGACTGTAGTGCATGAGCAGTGGTGCAAGGACAGCAGCAGCAGTGTATGGGCAGCAGCAGTAGGCTGTAGGTGTGGCGCAGTGCAGGCTGCAGGTAGAAGCAGGCTGCAGGTGTGTTGCAGTGCATGAGCAGCAGCAGCAGGCTGCAGTGCATGTGCTGCAGTGCATGAGCAGCAGCAGGGTGTAGGTGTGTTAGGGTGCATGACCAGCAGCAAGAGCAGCAGGCTGTAGTGCATGAGCAGTGCATGGACAGGAACAGCAGGTTGTAGGTGTGTGGCAGTGCAGTCAGAGCTTATCAGTGCCCAGTCAGTGTCCATCAGTCAGAACCCATCAGTGCAGTCAGAGCCCATCTGAGAAGAATGTTGCATGGTTTAAAAGCTGTCAAAAGGCTGTCCTGAGCTTCCGTTCAGTTCCACACAACGTGATTTGTAAGCTGTGAATGGTCAAGATGTAATGAAGAAAACGGTGGTGGTTACTAGCCGGGTATCCTCTTCTCAAATGATACTCATGCCCCTTGTATGGACAACACCACCACTCGGTGATGCGATAAGGCCGCAAGCGTGGTAGCCACCTGCTACATACCCCCTTTGCATATATGCA
Source organism: Haematococcus lacustris (assembly GCA_030144725.1). Lineage (NCBI taxonomy): Eukaryota > Viridiplantae > Chlorophyta > Chlorophyceae > Chlamydomonadales > Haematococcaceae > Haematococcus > Haematococcus lacustris. The sequence continues at coordinate 8,992,083 of JASKMD010000006.1, forward strand.
TCACGGCCATACTTACCAAGTGCAGGCCTAGCAGTGATCCGCACCAAATCCAACCATATTGGCACTACGCGGCATTACATCGACGCTGCAACTGGCACGGTCAAGGACGCTAGGTCTATTGAAGACCTTGATATTCAAGTTGCAATTGCCCATCACCGGGGAAACCGTCTTACACAACCAATGTGTTGTCCATATGCGGCTATGTAAGCAATGGCATGGTTGAACAACCGCAAATTGCATGCCTTTATTTGCATGGAGCTACCAACACCACCACAGACCATGCCAGATCTATGCCTTGAAATGAGCTTGCATGCAGCTAGACACACACCGCACATGTTGCTGTCCTTGCACTGGTGGTCATGCATTACAGCCTGTTGCTGCTGCGGCTGCTCATTCATTGAAGCACACCTACAGCCTGCTGATGCTGCTGCCCATGCACTACAACACACCTGCAACCTGTTGCTAGCTACACTGCTACACACCTACAGCTCCTGCTGCTGCTGCTGCTGTCCTTGCACTGTTGCTCATGCACTACAGCCTGTTGCTGTTGCTGCTCATGCATTGTAACACATGCACTGCAGCACACCCGCAGCATGCTGCTACCTGCAGCCTGCACTGCCACACACCTACAGGCAGGGCAGGGCAGGGCAGGGCAGGGCAGGGCAGGAGCAGGAGCTACCATGGCCACCGCAGACCATGCCAGATTTATGCCTTGAAATGAGCTTCCCTGTCGCAGCAGTGTTGGGTTGCCACGTCAGCTTCGTGCATGCACTTTAGCCTGGTGTTGCTGTTGCGGCTTATGCACTTTAGCTTGGTGCTGCTGCTGCTGCTCATGCACTGCAGCACACCCGCAGCCTGCGGCTATCTGCAGCATGCACTGCCACACACCTACAGGCAGGGCAGGGCAGGGCAGGGCAACGCGAGGCTGGGATGGGTTGGGGCAGGGCTGGGATGGGAGGGGGTGGGGATGGGAGGGAGGGAGGGAGGGATGGGGGTGGGGATGGGAGGGATGGGGGTGGGGATGGGAGGGGCTGGGATGGGATGGGGTGGGATGGGAGGGAGGGGGTGGGGGCAAGGCTGGGAGGGGTTGGGGAAAGGCTTGGAGGGGGTGGGGCATGGCTGGGATGGGGTGGGGCAGGGCTGGGATGGGGTGGGGCAGGGCTGGGAGGGGGTGGGTCAGGGCTGGGAGGGGGTGGGTCAGGGCTGGGAAGGGGTGGGGCACTCACCCTGCTGCACCCTCTACCCTAAGCTGAACCTGCTGTTGCACCTTCCCTATGCCTTCCCTATATCTGCTGCTTGCTGACCCAGAGGCTGTGTGCCGGTGGGTGCACCAGCAGCTGCTGCTTGCTGCCCTGAGGCTGCGTGCCGGTGGCTGCCCCTGCAGCTGCTGCCCATGGTTCCAGGCGTTGCGTGCCGGTGGTTGCAGCAGCAACTGCTGCTTGCTGACCCAGAGGCTGCGTGCCGATGGGTGCGTCAACACCTGCTGCTTGCTGACCCAAAGGCTGTGTGCCGGTGGGCGCAACAGCACCTGCTACTTGCTGACCCGTTTGGACGAAGCTATGCATTATTTCTTCAGCTCCTCCAGACGCTTCTCGCCAATGTTGCTCTTGCCAGCCATCGCCACCTGCACATTCACCAGCAAGCTCATGTTGTTGCTCTTGCCTCCCCAAACACTACTCCCTTGCCTCTGCTGGCGCTCATGCTGTCGCGTTTGTTGCTGCTCCTCCTGCTGTTACCGTAGCTCCTCTGCTCTGGCTGGTGCTCGTTTGACACCTGCTTTGTAGCACGCTGCGTTGTGGTGCTCGCGCGTGGTGGAGACTGGTCATGACATTATCGGCCTGTCCTGGGAGCTGGAGTATCAATTCCGGGGCGGATTGGTGCAACGCCAACAACGGGCCTACCCTGAGCACGGTCCTGACCTAAGCACGGATTAGACCAGCCCAGCGTGCAAGCCCCCGCAACCGCTGCAACCGCTGCTGCTAGGCTGCGATGCCATCGACTGATGTTGCTGAGCTTGCACCACAGTGCTTGCCTTACCTGTGGCTAATGTGGGTACAGGTTGCGAGCCGCGAAGCAGGCTGACCAGCCTTTTTGGAACCAACAGCAACGCCTTCGACGCTGATGACATGCGCGATAGTTAGCTAGGCTACACGGCGCAAGGGAAGCCGTTTGGAGGAGGTATCCCTCTCAGGTGCTGCTCAACTGTCACAGGGAAGGGCTGTGTGTGACCGGGAGACTTAACTGACCTCCGAGCCACGCCGCTAATCCGCGCCATTGGAACTGCGCCCTTATACTTTATTAAGTATCCAGCAGTAAAAGACATGGCCAAGTTACGCTGCCCGAGTCTGGCGATGCAGCACTGCGCTGTATTTGCCGCATGCATTGTATGTCTGTCAGTCATCGCTGCCGTATATGTCTGGAATTGCACCCCTCAGATTACCCCATCAACATCTATCAACCAAAATCCTGCAATCCCATCTCGGCACCTGCCCACACCCGCACCAGCCGTGCCAAGCCCCAAGCCCAGCTACGAGATTGCAGACTCCCCGGAGGTGCTGGCGCAGCTCTTCGGCAGGAACGACGCTGCATTCAAGCCAGCACCCGTCCCCGCCGACACGCTCTTCCCCATCCAACCAGGTCATCCACACAGGTCCTGGCACATGGCATATCGTCCACTGTCCACAACATTGTCCACCACTCACCGCTTTGCCCGCAGAGGTGTGCTCACAAGCCCAGGCAACAAACCCAAAGGCTTTCCATTATCATCTGGTCCTTACAACATGCGATCGTAGGCACGTGATGGCCCATCACTTATGGGGCAGGCATCGGCCGTTTACAGCATAAGAATGTTCCATCAAGAGCTTGCCTGTCTTCTGCAGGCCACACTGGGCCACGGTTCTCGCAACCACAATGCTGTCCATCAGCGACAGTTATGCTCTCCCCACCACCACGTCGATCGTCTGGTGTCACTACCAACCTGACAGCCCATCTTCCCTGCCCAGCCTGCTTCGCAACTTCAGGCACAATCGACGGACCAACGTCTTCTTCATTCCCAAGACCATGCCGGTGTGTTGGGGCATTCCCACACAATCTCTGCCATTATTCACAGTTCACAATCTACAGCTTCAGGTGAAGTGCATCCAACCCAGCTGCTGGGACCAGCCCCACGACTCACCAGCTGCATACAGCAGGGTGGGCGTTCCTAGGCCTTGTAGAGCAGCTTGGGGTGGGTGCTAATGCAGTCTCTCAGTAGCTTGCTGAGCTGTGCAACAGGGCCAATGCACATCAAGTGTTTGCTTACATTGCTGTGTGCTGCTAGGCTGGGGCTGTGATGGGGCAGGATGCGTATGGCTGTGATCAAGTGTCCTGCACTGTCAGCCATGAACGTATGGCGTTGGCACGTGGCAGAATGCAGGTGGTGCTGGGGGCGGTGGTGCTGGTGGTGGGCATTTGAGCAGGCATGAATCGGTATGCACACCTTAACCTGCGCAACCCCAAGAGCTGTGCACCGCTGCTGAACCTGGCCAGTGTGGCAGACGTTCTTAAACAGTTGGCCATTAGACAGTGGGAGGTGGCACCATTGGCTACTACCTGGGCGTTGTAGGTCCACCAGCCGGTGTGTCAGCCTCCCTGGCCCTCAACACTTCACTCCTTACAGCGTCAAGTGGCCTGCTAACAGAGTCAATGCACTGTGAAATTGCAGCCCCACTCCTTGTGCAAAGGCTCCAGGGCCTGCTTCCACGCTGTCAAGATGTGCCTAGCTGTCGCTATGGCCTAGCTGTCGCCAAGCTGTCGCTATGGCCCTATGCAACCATTTGACTGCGTTGGGGCCAACAGCTTTGAGCAACTGGGATGTGGTGCCATGACAGGCTATGTGTGATGCTGTCGGCGGTTGTAGGATGAACATCTGTAAGCAGTGCATGCTCATGAAGTGCAGCTGTAGCCGTGGCTGCTCCCACGGTTGCTGGTTCTGCTCCTCTTCCGCCAATGTTTGATGAGTAAGGTTATGACAAGCAACGCAACCATCGTTGCACCATGTGGGGGTTGTGCTTGTGTGTTCTTGCATGCACTTGCAGGTGAATACAAATTCAGTCTACTATGCTGCGCTGACCGTTCCAAGCGCTATGGGCTGCCCTGAGATGCCCCTGGTTGTGGTGGAAGACGATGTGGCCTTTGCCTCCAACTTCTACAACCACCTGTCAAACTTGCATAAAAGCGCCTTGGCTCTGGTGAGTAGCTGTGCCCACAAGCACTCTTGCAAGTGTAGTGTAGCGGGGAAGCACGGCTGTTGCATGTGTTGTGCACGCTTCCTCCTGTTCTGTTGTGTGTGATGCTGGCGCTAACTGTCGTGGCCAGTCCGAGCTTTGGCTCATAGCTGTATAAATAGGTTTCCAAAGATGTGGCTGAAAATTTGTACCCACATCCTGTCACTGCTGATGATGCTGATGCCGCTGCCGCTGTCTTCCCACTCGTCCTGCTGTGGGTGGTAGCCGTCCGCTGTGTTGTGCCATCCCCCTTGTGCCTGACTGCTTCATGTTCCTGCTGCCACTTCAGGCAGGGTCAAATCCTTTCATGCTCACCCTGTATCGGCCTAGCCCGGTGAACAATACAGTCCATGTGATGAAAAGGGTGCGCGACATACAGAATCAATCAGGTAAGTGGGAAGAGACAGCTAGGGGTCGGGTCGGGTCTGGTTTGAGACAGCTAGGGGTCAGATTTGCTCTGGTTTAAGACAGCTAGCAGTGGGGCTGTGTGGCTTGTGACTGGTGGTGGCACAGGCACTCCTAACAACACTGAAAGCCAGATTGCAGGGGCAGTCATATGCGGCCTGCTAGCGTGGTTACGTCTCAGGGCATCTACCCCCCAGGGTAGGAACGCGAAGCCCTCAAATGGTTAGACACTTGAAACAGAAGCTGGCGGGAAGCCACCAAGAGTTTAGCATCGATTACAGCAGCAAGCGGCAGCGCGCAGCAGCAACAGCAGCGGACAGCAGCGGGCAGCAGCAGGCAGCAGCAGGCAGCAGCAGGCAGCAGCGAGCAGCAGCAGGCAGCAGCGGGCAGCAGCGAGCAGCAGCAGGCAGCAGCAGGCAGCAGCGGGCAGCAGCGGGCAGCAGCGAGCAGCAGCAGGCAGCAGCAGGCAGCAGCAGGCAGCAGCGGGCAGCAGCGGGCAGCAGCGGGCTGCAGCGAGCAGCAGCAGGCAGCAGCAGGCAGCAGCAGGCAGCAGCGGGCAGCAGCGAGCAGCAACAGGCAGCAGCAGGCAGCAGCGGGCAGCAGCGGGCAGCAGTGAGCAGCAGCAGGCAGCAGCAGGCAGCAGCGGGCAGCAGCGGGCAGCAGCGAGCAGCAGCAGGCAGCAGCAGGCAGCAGCGGGCAGCAGCGGGCAGCAGCGAGCAGCAGCAGGCAGCAGCAGGCAGCAGCAGGCAGCAGCGGGCAGCAGCGGGCAGCAGCGGGCTGCAGCGAGCAGCAGCAGGCAGCAGCGAGCAGCAGCGGGCAGCAGCGGGCAGCAGCGGGCACGAGCAGGCAGCACCGAGCAGCAGCGAGCAGCAACAGGCAGCAGCGGGCAGCAGCGGGCAGCAGCGGGCAGCAGCGGGCAGAGAAGGGTAATAGCAGACAGAGCAGTGAGCATCAACAGGCAGCAGCAGCCCCGGGGGCGGCAACAGGTGGCAGTAGGCCAGGGGGGGCAGGTTACAAGTAGCAGGTTGGAGGCAGGAGGCAGTATGCTGTTGATGAGGGCTAGGGTGGAGTGGGGGTTAGGATCAGGTTGGGGATCAGGGTTTGGGTTCGTTGAGAAAGCATGGGGGCAGCAAGTGGGAAGTGCGGTAGCCCTTTACATGACGAGCACGCGGTGCATGTGTCTGGTGACAAGATTGCGACGATTGCGCTCCCCTTGTGACATACAAAAAAGTCAAAAAAATCAACAACAAGTGCAACAGTGTGCATACACAGAGGGTGGCCAAAATCTGATAGGCCTAATTCGGCGGTTCTCCCGGTTCCGCGCTCGAACACGCGCGCTTCCTTTCATGCACCGTCCTTTGCGTGCGTATTGGTGGTGTGGGGCAGCATGGGGGAGCGCGTCACGTTCCGACGGCTGAGATCTGGCCCCCGCCTGTCACGCACTTTTTGACCCTCCCGGCAACTAAGGTGCCGCTTGCACCGCTGCAGCACGGAACGCGCGCGAGTCAGCCCCTTCTAGACACCTCGGTAGGTGCCCGATGTGGCGCAGCCTTTGCGCCCCGTTTGCTCGTTCGCTCAGGCCGCGGCCTTGCGGCAAAATTCGCGTTGGCTGGGTTGATCCTGTTGATCCATGGCCTCATGTGCCCAGATCCCACCGCACACCACCGACCCCAATGGCCAAACTGACCACTGGGGCTGCTGGGCAGTCAACCAAGGCTTCCAGCAGCGCAGGCGATAGAGCCAGCAGGCTCTCCGAAGCTGCTCGGGCCTACCTCAAGCCTAAGCGGGGCCAGCCACAGCCGTCCATCGCTGCGCTGGCCCAGCAGTTCAGCGTCCCCTATGCCACCCTCCACGGGGTCATCAAGAGGGGTGGGGTGGTTGCAACACGGGGGCGGCCAACAGTTTTGTCAGCTGTAGCGGAGCAACAGCTCAGGGACATGGTGGTGGGGGCCCAGCAGCAGGGTGTGGGGGTGACCAAGACAGCACTGCTGGCAGCCGTCAAACGCACTGTGAAGGCCACCGCACGCAAGGGAGAGGCTGACCCCTTTCAGGGGAAGGCCCCAGGGGAAAAGTGGCGCCAGGGGTTCAAGGCTGCCTTCAAGCCCTGGACTCCCATGAACCTCACCACCGACATGTTGGATGCCGCTGTGCAGCGCTCAGCTATCCTGCAGCCCAGCCTGCGTTTCCCTGCAGAGGATAGGTTCTACTTTAAGCATGAGGTGGTTGCCAGGGCTGCCAAGAAGGCCGTGAAGAAGAGCAAGTGAAATTTCATGTAGCATGCTGACATGCCCATGCACACAACTTTGAGGGACTGCCATCAGCCTCATGCCCATGTTTTCAACGACCTGAGTGACCTAGTGGGGGCAGAGGGGTATGGTGTAGCTGCGTTGAGAGTTGCAGGTGCTTGTGTCCCCTGGATTTGTTGCAGTTGCAGCATATCAGCATTAAGACAACTTGGCTGCAAAACTGGGGTTTAAGGGGTAGCTGACTTTATATCACCATATCTCAGCAGCCACTGAGTGAAAGAAGATGAGCAAGGGCACAGCACACAGAGGGCAACGTATGCTGCATGGCTGTGTGCTTCTTGGCGACCGGTGCACACTCCTTGGCCAGCAGCACCGAAAATGCTATCAAATCTATCAGGTTTAGGCCAGCCTCTGTGTATTGTGTATGCCGTGCAAGCTTTGCTCGCGTGGAGTCGAAGCTTGACGGCGAAACCCTTAGCTGTAGCAGTAGGCGACATTTTTGCAAAAGTAAAGTGCACGCACTTTTCGCGTACCGCAGTCTCCCTTTTGTATTCCCTATCCCGAATTCCGAAACTGTTTTGTCCTTCAGATTTTCAGGATTTTGTCAAAAAATTTCTCGACCTTGACGAAAGTGCCAACAATGGACCAGTTTGTGGTCCAAGGCATCAGTGCCACCGACGCCGCTGATAATCTGCACCACGAGTTGTGCACGATGTCCAAATGTCTCTTGATCGTCAAGCGGCAGCGCTTGAGAAGCTACTACTTGTGAGACCTCGCAAGCTATCTAACTTTGGGCCTTCTCCAGGCCGCAACCCTGCCGGCAAGTATTGATTAGCTCCTGACAGCTGCTAATGCTTACTTGAAGGTTAAGAGTGGCCATCAACAGCCGTCCATGGCAAGTGTGGCCTGAGAACATGGCGTTTCATATGCCACCCTTTACAGAGTCATCAAGCGGGGTGGGCTGATTGCAAAACGTGGGTGCCAGTGTTTCTTTTTCGCCTTATATATAGCGATCGCTATAAAAAGCGCCATTTCAGGGGTCCTATTGCGCTTATGTAATGGATAATCGGCGGGCCGAGTACATTATGCGAAAGTAATGGACGAGTCCGAGGCGATGCGGACATACACACCGAGGCGCAGCCGAGGTGTGTATGGCCGCGGAGACGAGGACGAGTCCATTAGATTCCCGTAATGTGCGAGGTAAAGGCGATTATCTGGTGTATCTGAGGTCCGCGGCCCGTCAGTTGTACAAAAGTGCTCCCCGCGGCCCGTCAATTATACAAAATCGCAGTCAACGTTAGGTCAAATATCTGAAGTTTTGACGACGAAGTGGCTTAGCAGCAACGACAAAGCGTTCTATTTGTCTATTCGCAATGAGCGCGGCTTGCCCAAAGCCCGAAGCTTCTAGTCAACATGTCAGCCTGGCAATCACAAGTACACATACCAGCCTGATAACATGTCCGCTAAGCTACCGCGTTTTGTTGCATTTGCCGCGTTGAGGTTGCAATAGTTGCGTTTGCGAGCTTTTTCGGGTAACTCGCGACTTGCAGGTTTCGACGTGCAAGCCTTACATGCAACTAGCACACTCGCGACTTGCGGTACACTTGTGGAAAACGCGGAATAAGCTGCTCGCACTTAGCAGCCTTGATATACTCGTCCGAGATATGGAAAATAATTGACCCTGTAATTTGATCTTACACCTCAGATATGCAGCGGTTACAACAAATCTTCTTACTTAAATACTGTGGTTACGTTGCGGTTACAATATAACTCCGTGGAAGTAGTCCAATCAAAGAGGTATTGGAGCTGTTTTCACGAAACCAAAATTTCTTACTTCCCCCGTGGTGTAAAGAGACGGGGATGAAATCTGTTGCAACTGCTGCCCTGCTACAACAGGTCTATTAGAAGATAGTTGGCAGACCCCTCACAAGGAGATACCTTTGGCCTCGGTAAGCTTCCTCGACAATTGCGGGGCGGGGCAGGGCGGGGCGGGGCGGGGCAATAGGGGGCAAGAGGGGGCATGGGGAGCATAGGTGAATGAGACCTGCGGCAAGGGTGGGACGGGTTGAGGAAGTAGGTGCCCAATGTTGTTGTCGTCCCGTATGTCAGGTGTTGTGGGTGTAATGTGGGTGTGTTGCAGCTGTATGAAGGACCTTTACCCTGGCCATACGGGGTTCAAGGCATGCTGTACTCCCCTCGCATGGTGCAAGGCCAAATGTTACACTTCCATCAGGTGGGCAAGGGGAGTTGTCCAAATGATGTTGGCGTTGCCGGTTAAGGCTCTGCTTGGGGTACCTCTCAAGGGTGGGCATACTCTTCTACAGCTCAAGCAATTCATTGGAACCACCAAGTAGTTGTTCCTCCTGTACATGCCCAACCGGGCCCTCCCGCTCATGTACCACATGCACTTCATGCCTATCATGCGGCTCATGGTCCCACTGACCTGAAACTGCACACATCCGCATGTTCATGCCAAGAGAGTTGTTTATGTTATTCCAATCACTACATAGGTGCAAACAGGACAACGCGTTGTACCTGGATTTCAAGACATGATTGTCATGAACCTTGTCCGTTACCGAGTCAACTGCTTTGCCTCGACCCCAATGTTGGGCAATGCAACCAAGCCCTCATGCCATGTGTTAAGGTGAGTGGAAGTTGCATCAAAGATTGATGAAGTCGCGCATAAGTCAGGTTCATAGCCTAATCGACAGCCTTGCGCACACAGGTAGTATCATCAATGTGCATATCCTTCACTAGGCGGTGGATGAGTCATGTGTAAGGTCGCTCCAAGTACTGGCCTTCACTTGAAGGCTTGTGAGCGTAGAAGTTGCCAAACTTGCAAGCATGTTCAATCCTGCAAGAGTGTGTTCGTCTGCAGCCGGAACTTATCTCCTTGCTTGTGCTTTTGTTGCCGCCACTTTTCAGCGCCAATGTGTCCATTGTCCAGCATACCGGCGGTGCGTCAGCGGTGTTTAACGACAAGGACGGCAAAAGCACCCGTTTCCATATGGCTGAGGATTTCTCCGTGGCACTTGGGCTTGCAAGTGAGGACCCTGAAGGCACCTGGTGATGGTAAGAGCTCAACAGCTGGTGTTCATATCGCTCGAGGGCGAGCTCAAAGCTGATTATAGTCTAGTGATAGGTGGCTAACAACGCGTAAGCCGTGATAGTGGGCTTACACCGGTTAACCGCAAGGCTCATTATAGTATAGGCGACCTCGATAAGAGAGTGGGGTTTCCAAAGATGTTATTATTGTTGTGCTGCGCCTCCACGCATGCTGCGTCCTAGTTTTAATGTTGCAAGAGCGTGCAAACCCTGTAGGGACTCGCCCAATGTTGTTGTGATTGCTGCTAGCTCGCATGTCTGACCTGAAGCGAACTGATTACTTGTTCTTTTCTGACAGTGAATGCTTTTGTTGTTCTCTGTGCAAGGTGCTTGGAACAATGCGGATGCACCGAGCACAGGAGTTCACGGATTACAAACCCACCTTCCCTTTTATGTTTTTGGATAAGAATGTAAATGGTTTACTAGGCTTTGGGAAGAGACAGGTGACATCACTTGCGGTTGTGCCTGCGGCTGTGTCGGCTGTGGTAGTGCGTCGCCTCTTCCCGTCAGGCTATAGAGGGATGGTTGTGCTGCAGCACCCGTGGCAATGCCAGCGAAGGGCCACCGAAAGCTGCAACGCTGCCACTAGTCTGGACGCCACTAGTCGTCGCGATTGCCTCAGCCATCGGGCTCTACTCGTCTGATTTATTGGGTGCTGCCGGGTGCTGGGGGCTACCGGGATTTCATTTGTTGTCGCATCTTTGCACGTGAAAATTTTTAGTGCAAAACGTCATGAAAAACTGCAAATTTCACAAACCTGATTGCCACGAGTTTCATCAGGGCCTGATTGCCATGTCCTTCCAGAACAACAATGGGAACTTGCATGACTTCATTTTGAGCCTATGTGCACCTTTGTTTGTGCACCTTGCTTTGAAGTGCGTTGCAGAAAGTCCCAAACCCTGGGGGAGGGCGGCCAAACCCAACGGCTGACTTGAGCGGTGTAAGCCACCTATCATCATCTACTGTGGTTGCAACTAATGTGGGGGTTGGTGTAGAGGTTTCTTCCATGGTTGCATCACCGCCCACTGCGGTAGCTCTTTGCATGCCCTCAGCCCCGGCTCCGGCAACATTGCCAGCTACCCCACCACCTCCCAGCCCTGCTACGTCTCTCCACGCTGTATCACCTGCTTGTGGCTTAATGCTCAGCCATTTGCTGTGCCTGGTGTGGCTCAGCCTTGTGACGCTAGTGGCAGCTCAGCTCAGGTGTTCATGGAGCATCATGCTCCGCAGGCCTTTGGCATGCCAGGTGGCAGGTGGCATGCCAGGTGGCATGCCCATAGTGCCTTCGCTGCCAGCTGCTGCCAAATGCCGCTGCTGCCGCCGGAGGTTGCAAGTCATTTTAGCCGATTGTCCGACTCAATGTGCGGCAATTGACCGTTGACTGACTTTAGGTCCAGGAAGGCCTCAAGGCTTGCAACCATGGAGGGCGGCCAGCGCCTCTCCGACTTGAGCCAGTCCCGATCCCGGTACCGGGCGTCATCCACTCGCTCCCTACGAAGCCAAAGTGGTTGGAGACACACCCTTCACTCCAGGCCTTGGCCCAGCTACAGCCTAGCCTCACGAACCTGCCGTCCTCCACCACTCTGCTTGCAGCTGTCTCCCTTCCCAAGTTGCTAAGGGGTGAGGCCAAGCAGCCATACCAGGCTGCTATACCATACCGACCATACCTGACTGTGGCAAGAGTGTACAACCATCATTATCTGTCTTGCATGGCAGCACCGCAGGCGCTGACCTGGCCCCCTCCCCTCAGCCTCACCATTGGATCTCAGCCTGGCCCTCCAGCCCTGCACCCCACAATGCAGCAGCCAGGGCTGCCCGCATGTCAGTGAAGCTGCTGTAGCGCCGCAGCAGATTGCGCATCTCCCTGCACCATCAGCACCATCAACATCCACTCACACACACATGCAGGTGAGCATGTAGGCCTGTGGACAGTGTGCCCATGACCTGAACCGTGCGGCCCATGAGGCCCGTATGCAGCGAGCTTTCCACATTCTACTAGTCAATATGACTAATCTTGCCATGAAGTGAGTGTGCGTAGGCCTGTAATGGCGGTCTTGATGATGGTGATACATGCGGCTGAGCCTGGGCCAGACAGACAGCAGCTGAGCTGAGCTGGGCCGCCAGCCGCCTTACCAGCATCCTGCCGCAGCAGGCTGCATCAGGTAAGTATGGCCACCCAGCTGACAGCCTTGATAGTGAGGGACCTGGGCTGCTGGCTGTCGCACACATACTTGCGCGCCTCGGCCCATCCCAGGATAGGAAGAAAGGAGGAAAGAACGAACGAGCGAGCGAACGAACGAACGAACGAACGAAAGAAAGAAAGAAGGAGGATAGCTTTTGCCGGCGGGGATGCTTTTAGGGAGGAGGGTAGCATTGGGTGTGGCCCCTTGCTGCCCTCCCACTAGAGCCCAGGCTAGACAACAGCTGAGCTGACTACAACAGCTGCCTCGCCTGCTTCCCCGCGCACCCAGAGCAAGAGTGACCCAAATCACAGCAGAGAGTAGGGTCAGTCTGGGCGGGTCCCCCTGGCGCAGGTTGCCGTGTTTGGCAAATGCCATGTGCTCATGACCCACTTCCATGTAAGGATAGTCAAACGCCACGAGATGATGACTGGTGACAGCAGAGGCGCAGTGCGGCACCTGATGGCTCATCAACAGCCCTTGACCCCAGAGAGCCCTTGGCGTCTGCACCTCTCCCCCGTCCCTCTCCCGCCCCCTCCATGGCATTGTGCATCAGGGCATGGGAGGCTTGAGGTCAGCCCCACAGCCACCCACCTGATGGCCTGCTCAGCCTGACCCAGCTGGTACAAGGCCAGCGCGCGGTTGGCGGAGGCAAAGCTGAATCCCGGCGCCAGCTCCACAGCCTTGGAGTAGTAGGCCAGGGCCTCCTGCCACTGACCCATGCCTGCAGGCGAGCCAGCAACACACACACACACACACACACACACACACGGCAGTGAGAAGCAGGGGCCAGGCCTCAGGCCCCAGGCCCTGCCGCCGTCACAGCCGCTGCTGCTGTTCTGCCAGCTTCCCAGCCTGGCTGGCTTGGCTTGGCTTGGCTTGGCATGGCAGCCGCTTGCTCCAGCTGCTTGCTCCAGCTGGTCCCAGTCTGCCTTTGATTGTGCAGTACACTACACAGGTGAGTTGCATTTGCCACACTCTTTCCCCAGGTCTTGGCCCAGCTGCAACCCCAGCCTCACGAACCTGCTGTCCTCTACCCTTCCGCTTGCCTCTGTACACAAGCGCACAGGCAGGGAGACAGCAACACAGGGAGAAAGGCAACAGCGACATAGGTGACAGCTGTTGGGTTGAGTGCCTGGGTTGCCTGGGTTGCTCCTGCACGCATGCCTCTTGAGTTGGTGAGCATGGCTGAGCCAGGCCATCTCAACCGCTTGGGTGCTGTCAAGCCACCCACCAGAGCCGTAGAAGACTCACATTCGTTACTTAGCTGCCTTGCCAGTGCCAGCATCTGATGCCAGGCACGGAAGGATCAACCAGCAGGCCTATGCATGATGTTTGCACCTCCATGCATGATGAGGAGGAGAACGGAAATGAATACCTGACTAGCTCTCTACTAGCTTAGCTGTGAGAGCATGCAATGCTGTGCTGATGTGCTGCTGTCATGGCCCCCTTCGCCGTTGGGTGCAACTTGGTGCATGGCAAGGCCAAACAGGCGTACCAGGCTGACGGGTGTGAGGAACCCTCATCGTCATCTCCCATTCGCCCATACTCGCGGCACCTGCTACTCCACTGTGGCTCACCCACACTCCCATCTCCCCTCTGAGCAGCCAGCCACCACCTCCAAGCTCTCACCACCCCTCCCCACTGCCTCACCCCCTCCCCTCTGCCTCACCCGCAGATGCATTGCCCAGGTTGTTCCACGCGGCAGGGTCAGCAGGGGTGGCCCGCAGCACCGCCTGGTAGTCGGCCACCGCCTCAGGGAACCTGCCCAGCGCCTCCAGCACCACGCCCCTGTTCAGCACGGGGTCGGGGCTGTAGGGGCATAGCGCAATGGAGGTGTTGTAGTCAACGAGGGCATCGGCCAGCTTGCCCTGACGCGAGCGGGCGTTGCCGCGGTTGCCCCAGGCACGGCCCACCTGCCACACGTCACACATCACATGACCACACATCACACACTACATGACCACAAGGCGGGCGGCACCCAAGGCTGGATGTGGTGGGTGAGGTAGGCTTGCTGGGCTGCTAAGTCTTTGTGCACCACCAGGATTCAAGCAGGAGAGCTGTCCACCAAATGCAGTTTTGGCCTGCCAGCTGGGCCCTCTCTGGGATGCCTTCAAGACATCAGGCTGGAGAGCTCTATAGGCCAGGTCCAAGGAGAACCCTGGCCTGGGCTACAAGCGGCTGCGAGACAAGCCCCCCAAGGCCCAGGAGCAGCAGCAGCAGCCTGCTGAGGCACAGTAATGTGTGCCCCCTTTGTTGAGCTGTCATCAGCTTACAATTAGTGCATGCAGGTCATGCCAACTCTACATCATAGCCCTCGGGTCAGGCAATAGTGTAGGTGGTAGGCGGCTCATGTGCCATGCGCACTGGGTTTACTCCATACAACCCATTAACACTGTTTGAGTCGGGTCTAGTTAGTGGCTGCTAGTGGCTGCTAGTGGCTGCTAGTAGGTACTTCTGATCCAGCTCAAATGGAAGCCCTAGTGAGGGACAAGGGGGCTGGAGAGCTCTATATGAACCCAAGTCTTGGCCCGCCAGCTGAGCCCTGCCAGGGGCGTCTCCCAGGAGCTGAGGCTGGGGCTGGGGCTGAGGCTGGGGAGCTGGATGAAGTGTAGTCTTGGCCTGCCAGCTGGTGCTTGACCTAGCTGCCCTAGCCAGTGTGGCTGCCCCTGGTGTATGGATCAGCAGAGCAACGTCACGTGCATCACATCTGCAAGTGGGCCAGCCATTCCAGACCTGATGGCTAGCACCCGCTTCTGGCAGGCCATGGGTGGGGCTGCAGGGCACAGACGCTGCAAGGAGGCTAGTGTCCCAGCCCTCATCCTATGCTGCGTCTTCACCACATCCACACATACTCACACATTGACAGAGGACACCCTCCCTGTGAACAAACCCACCATCAGCTTACACAGGCAGACAGATCTCACAGTGTGTGACGCTGCCAGGCGTGTAGGCGTGGGTGGGTGGGTGGGCTTGGTGTGTGCATGGGATGCGTCATAGGCGGCAGGGGTGAGCTCCCCGCGCCCCGCCCTCTAGCTCTGCAGCAGCGCCCAGTGAGAGCTGCAGCTCCCTAACCCTGCTGGTCAGTGATGGTGCTGGCGAGTGGTGGATGGTGAGCTCAACAGCACAGCTGGCTCTCCAGGGGTGGGCTAGGGACAGGTTAGCCCCTGACCCAACCTGCTGCCTGCCCAGCCCGTGGCCTAGCCTGCCGCGCACCACGTCAGGGACCCATGGCCGCTGCAGGCCGCCGTAGGTGTCTATGATCTGGGTCCACACAGCCTCCTCCCGCACCACATCCGGGGCGGCCAGGCCTTCCTGGAGGGAGAGGCGGGCAGGCGGGCAGTTGGGCAGGTGGGCAGGCTAGTAGGTGCCCAGGAAGGGGGGCGGGTAGGCAGAGCACTAAAGCCCTGAGTCTGGGCCACCGGCCTGCTCCCTACACCTAACCTGTCCCCTGTTTGCTCCTAACCTGCCCGCACCTGCTGCCCGCTTCATACCCCATACCACCTGCCCCTGACCTGCTGCTCCCCCCCGGCCCCATCCCATCTGCCCCTTACCTCTTCGCCCTACCTTGTCATCCCCTGCCCCTCACCTTCACACCTGACTGCATCCAGGTGCGCGCAGGGCACGACATGAGGTGAGGCTCCAGCACCCACCTGCAGCAGTTGCGCCGCTGCCCTCAGCTCCCTGTCATCGGGGTCGTACTTTGCCTGGTCAGGGGCCAGGTCCAGCTGAACTTCAGCTGCAGGCACTGCAAGAGCAAGGGAACGCACAGGATGACCCAGGCATCCCAGGCCTTCACCATGCTGCCTCATGCTGAGGGGTGCAACGCAATGCTGTGGGTGCAACATGGTCGGTTGCAGCAGCAGCAGCGGCAGCAGCAGCAACCGCCGCCGCCGCAGCCGCCGCCGCAGCACTGCCCTCACCACCACTGGCACTGCCGCCTATAGCAGTCCTAGCAACAGCGCCCAAGTCTAGCAACATGGGCATAGCAGTGACTGCCACAGCACCTACCTACTGCTGGGGGGGCAGGAGAGCTGCATACCATCAGTCATGGCGGCCTGGCCAGGCAGAGGCAGCATGGCCAGGGCAGCGGCTGAGATGAGAAGCATCCGACGCCTGGAGGTCAGAGCTGTGCTGGTATCCAAGGTGTCCTGCAGTGGTGAGGCTCGGCAAAAGGCCTCCGGGGCTGCCCTTGGCTTCTGGCACTTGGCTTCTGGGACTGCAACGCAGCATTGAACATGCAGCGCATTGGGGAGAGCAGTTGGCGCCCACTGGAGCTGTGCTACTGGCCAGAGCAGGGAGCTTTGCCAGCCAAGGGCAAGGAGAACCCTGGCCTGGGCGACAAGCGGCTGCGAGACAAGCCCCCCAAGGCCCAGGAGCAGCAGCAGCAGCCTGCTGAGGCACAGTAATGTGTGCCCCCTTTGTTGAGCTGTCATCAGCTTACAACTAGTGCATGTTTTGTCATGCCAACTCTACATCATAGCCCTCGGGTCAGGCAATAGTGTAGGTGGTAGGCGGGCTCATGTGCCATGTGCACTGGGTTTACTCCACACAGCCCATTGACACTGTTTGAGTCGGATCTAGTTAGTGGCTGCTAGTGGCTGCTTGTGGCTGCTAGTAGGTACTTCTCAAATGGAGGCCCTAGTGAGGGACAAGGGGGCTGCCCTTGGCTTCTCTGGTCCAGTCTGGTCCAGTCTGCCTAGCCAGTCAGCGGCACAGCTTGGTGCGACAGGTCATCTTGGGATGTGGTTTTGGTCGGGATTGTCAGCCCTGACCTTGCTGCCCTGCGCATCGTCCGCGTGGGGCGCCTAGAGCTGGCAGCGACGATCTAAAGAAACGGGTGTGCCATCTCTTCTGGCTGAGCATCGTGCGGCAACAGCTCGGCCACCACAAACAATATGTGTTTGTGGTGTGGCGTTGATTCGGTGAATCTGGCTTCTAATGCGGGGGTGGCGCAAGCGAAGCGTGGGAGGATGTTCGTTGGCGATGCGGGGAGGGAAGATGCGGTTGTTTAGTTCTCTAGACTCTAGTCTACCTAGGCTACCTAGCCTTCATCTTGAGTAACACTATTCAATCAGGAATACAGCCAGGGACAGGTTGATGGCTAGTTGAGTATTAGTTGTGACATTGCTGATGGCCTGTGGTTTACAAGGCACAGGTGGGGGGAACGCTCAACACTGGACCCCTGACAAGTCCAGTATGGAGCTTAAGCTGCAGCTGGGTATTGACATAGGGACATCTGCTGTAGAAGGAGTGGGCCCCCGCCCCCGCCCCCGCCCCCGCCCCCGCCCCCGCCCCCGCCCCCGCCCCCGCCCCCGCCCCCGCCCCCGCCCCCGCCCCCGCCCCCGCCCCCGCCCCCGCCCCCGCCCCCGCCCCCGCCCCCGCCCCCGCCCCCGCCCCCGCCCCCGCCCCCGCCCCCGCCCCCGCCCCCGCCCCCGCCCCCGCCCCCGCCCCCGCCCCCGCCCCCGCCCCCGCCCCCGCCCCCGCCCCCGCCCCCGCCCCCGCCCCCGCCCCCGCCCCCGCCCCCGCCCCCGCCCCCGCCCCCGCCCCTTCACCTGCCCCCGCCCCGCCCTAGCTCCCGGCCCCTAAGAACAGGTACAGGTCGAACAGGTGGGGTTGGTCATACGGCAGTGAAGGCAAGTTTAGGCAAGCCTAGTCTACAGACCGGCAACCATTTCCTACTAAAAACACTCTCCACTGCCTTTCACGAAATGCATTGTGCCGCATAGCTGACAGAGTGCTTCAACCATAAGTGTGCGAAAGTAGTACTGACACCATTTGGCTGCGATGCGGCGGCGTTCCGAACACCAGGGCTAGCTTTTCTGTAAATTGATTGGCTGACTCTCACACGTGCATCGCCCTTGTCTCACTCACTGCACTTGTGGGAAAACTGCCATCAGCCCGATCGTTTTCAGGGCTTCCAGAAACCTGCCGTCAAGCAGCAAGATGCGAACATGTCTTGGGCTGCTTGCTGTTGCCCTGGCCACGTTGACTTTGCCGTGTCCGCCTGTGAATGCGAGCTTGAGCAAGTTCAAGCTCTTCTTCGGCAACTCTCCAGGCCTGGTACCAAACACTACCGTTGCGTACGGCGAGGAGTTGTATCGAGGTTTTCACCAGCTTGAAGCAAATGGCGACTGGGTTGTCGGTGCGTCAAGCTACCAAAGCCAGTGTGTCGTGCTGTGTGGACTAAATATACTCAATTGCAGTTACTACTCATAATCTTACCACCTTCCTGCCTTCGTGCCAAGCGCAGGACCTCGCGACTCTTGTTATTGCGAATAATGGGCTAAGAGGCGAGTAGTAGATATTTGTATGTGCTGATATGTTCGGATTCACGGCATCAACGGGCTCGCTGTCTGACCCGCAGCCATGGCACGAAGGACGAAAAGCTCGGGGCAATTGTGGCCATGGTGGGTCGCGCTTGCACTTGCACACATGCTCGACCCTGACGGCCGGCGTTCGCAAGAGCATGCAACCCATGCCTGCAGTTCATTGTGTTTGGATCATGTGTTGGTGCGCTGATCTTCTATGGCGTGGCAGCATGGCGCACCACGTGTGGATGGGAGGAGGTGTACGTCTGCGTCATTGAGTGTAAGTCTGGCACCACACAATACACAATTAATAACGCCATCAAAGCTGCAAAACGTTTGTTTGCTATGCAGTGGCCCACGTGCTGATAGCAATCTTTCATGAGATAGAGTCACCTTCGACTCTGTACCTCAGCACAGGCAACCAAGTCCTGTGGTTACGATATGCGGAGTGGTTGTTGTCATGCCCAGTGATTTTGATTCACCTGTCAAATCTTACAGGTGATGACCAGAGCAGCTTGCATGTGTTGCCTTGTTGTTTTGTTCCTGGTACATCATGCAGTTAATCTGTACATACCACGTGAATGCCATGTGCTTGAAGGCATGAAGGATGACTACTCTAAACGCACCATGGGCCTCCTTATCAGTGATATTGGCACAATCGTGTTTGGGACAACTGCGGCTATGAGTCCACCCAATTACCTGAAAGTCATATTCTGGTTTTGTGGACTTTCCTATGTGAGTGAGCATGAGCCAGCCAGCATCCACAGGCTGTTTAACCCATTGCCCAGCACACCTTTCCTTTGCAGCCTTTGCTTAGACCTTGCAGCTGTTGCGATCCAAGACTGGATTGTCTTTTGTGCAGGGTGTAACCACATTCTATTTAGCTGCCAAGGTGTACATCGAGGTGCGGCCATTTTAGCACAGGCAGCATCAGAAGCTTGCAGCACCTGATCCCTTCCAGCAACAACCCATGCTTGCAGGCGTACCATACTGTTCCCAAGGGCATCTGCAGGAAGATTGTGCGCTTCATGGCATGGGACTACTTTGGGTAAGACATGGCATCTACTAGCCTGCAAGGCACCATGCTTTCTGTCCTATTCTGTGCTTGTGATTCAAGCAGACCTGCTCCCCGTGGATCCGGTGCAGGTCATGGTGCATGTTCCCCATCCTCTTTGTCCTTGGCCCTGAGGGTTTTGGCCACATCTCTGCATATGGGTCGGTGATTGCCCATCAGGTGTTGGACATCACCAGCAAGAACATTTGGTAAGTAGCTTGCAACAACCCCTGCACCTCCGCCACCCAATCTCTTTCACCCTAACCCTTTGAGCCCCTGTATCAACGCTGACCTACATGTCTTGCAGGTCTATGGCGGGTCACTTCCTCAGAGTCAAGGTCAGAGTTCTGTGATGGCATGGTGCTACTTCCACATGCAGTTTTGGCTGGCCTATTTTCACGCTTGAGATGCCAGCCACGTATGACAAAGTCTCATTTAAATTTACGTGCAGATCCATGAACACATTATTGTGCATGGAAACATCACCAAGAAGACTAAAATAACAGTGAGTGGCTGACTGCTGACTGCTGAGCGACGGGGTCTCTGCTGTAAGCTGATGCACTCTTGCCATGCTATGTGCTGTGCAGCTGGCAGGGGAGCCGGTAGAGGTCGAAGAGTATGTTGACTCTAACGAAGTCGACCCAGCGGAAATGGATCAGGTGCAGGACAAGGGTACACAAGCACTTGCCCACCGCCAGTCCTTCCTTGTCATGCGAAACCGCATGCAGCAGAAGGTGAGACGTGGGGTGTTGCCTACCATGCAGATCTAGCCAGCCAGACTACAACATTACAGACAATGCTAGACAACCCCAACAATGTAGTTGGTGCATCTAGGCCACTGATCTCAGCATCGCATCGTCACTTGAGCCTGGGATGTCAATGCTGTGACGCAGGGTGTTGAGGTCCGAGCCTCATTGGACAACAGTGACAGGGATCAGGCTGAGAATGGGATGGGTGGTGGTGCTGTCACAATGGGCCAGTGGGGTATGGGTAACAAAGCTGTGGGTGATCCTGGTGCCATGGGCTTGGGCATGGTTACGAAGGCTGTGGAGGAGCCTGCTGAGAAGATGGGCCCTTTGGAGCCTGGACGTGTCATCCTGTGCATGCCCGATGTGGCGCTGGTGGACTTCTGGCGCCTGCAGGTACAGTCATAGCCCCATCTGATCGACACCTCAGCTGAGGTCCCAGGTCGTGCCACATGCTCAAATGCATCACTCCGCAAACTTGTTATTGCACTGCGAGATGCTGCTGCTGAGATGTCTGTTGACCCAATGAGCATCTGTAACCTGCATGCTCGCACCTCGCAGTTCTCCTCATTACCGGCGCCATTCGAGGTGTACCCTGCCGTTGGCCCCGACATGACGTTACAGCTGGTGCAGCAGTCCTTACAGCTTGGTGGACCCAGCTTTTGTGACTTCGTGCTCGTCGCGCCAGACTTCCTGCAAAACCCAAGTCCATCAGGGCTCGTCGGGCGCCTGAAGATGATGGGCATGCGTGTGGCTGCCTATGGCTGGCAGCCAGCTGGGCCCATGCGGCAGCTGGTGGAGACCAGCAATGTGGACGGCTTCTTGGAGGGTCCCACCGCCCCACACGGTGTCAACCGCTCCCAGTTTTCAGCCCTGGTCTTCCGCATGCAGCAGCTGAAGAAGATGGCCTCCATGGCAGCCTTGGGTGCTCCTCCAAGCATGCTGCCACCCACCACCTCCCAGCACTCCACAGCAGTTCTGGCCAGCTCTGTGCCAAACCCTCTTCAGTCAGACAGCATCCCAGCAGCGTTTCCTGGCCAAGGCCTGGGCACTCCAACAACAGCCAACCCGCTCTTCTCTGTAATGAACAGCTCCCCACCATCACCCCTCTCTTCGCGTCCAACTGTCCCAGCACCAATGGGTGCGGAGGGGGAGGCAGCCTTGATGCAGCAGCTCATGGCGGAAATCAACCAGCTGCGAGCAGAGCTGCAGCAATAGAGTGCATGATCCTCGTATCGATGCTTCTCTCCTAGAGGTGGACCACTGGCCTTGGCCGCGTGCGTTTCTTGCTTTGGCTTACATGTGACACCTTGCTCTCACCTGCTAGTACTACCTTGCCCTGGCCCAGTTGCGATACCTTGCCCTGGGCTACTTGTACTACCTTGCGCTTGAGCACCTGTCCCTGCATTGCACTCTGATACATTGCATGTTAGTGGGCACCCCTGAGCATGGTAACTAGGCAGCAGGGTTAGCTGCGTGCGCCACCTTATGTGGCTGAGATGCTGCTAGCACTGCACACCTCGAATGACAGCAGCACATTGCCAGATGATGTGCATGCCTGCTTGGCTCTGCATGCAGATGAGTGTGATTAAACCCTTGCACAACTTTTACTGTCATGCACTGCTTTTATTTCCTGCTCTTCTGTTTGTGTGCAGGAATGTTTGATTGACGAGTGTCCAGGCTTGATAGGGCTGCCAGCCTTCTCGTGTGCCCTGGTGTAAGTGCAACTGTTGCTACCAGGAGTATCATGTCATCAGGCCACTGTACTAAGTTCTGTTGGCCGATGACACATTGTTGTCCTCCGTATATGTCGCAGTCCATGTCGTGTAATTACACGGCAGCAATCTTTATGTTGGAGTGTGTCTCGGAGCTTGGTGATGGTGATGATGATGATGTGGCTTACACCGCTTAAGCCGTTAGGCTGCTAGGCCGCCCTCCCCCTCTAGGGGTTCGGGACTTTCTTTAACGCACTTCAAAGCAAGGTGCACAAACAAAGGTGCACATGGGCTCAACATGAAGTCATGCAAGTTCTCATCATTGTTCTGTAAGGTCATGGCAAACTCCGGCTGCTCCCTGATGGAACTCGTGGCAGTGCACTCAAAGATGAAATGCATGGCGTCATCCACTACCCCCTCTGTGCATCTGGTGCATGTGCGATCAATGAAAGTTACCCCCTCAAACCGAGCCTTCTCCACCCCCAGACCGCTGTTGCCTAACCTGAACCTAGTCAAGCTCGTGCAAACTTCTGTAGAGAGCTGTCTGTTAAGCAGGTGTGGTGCCATGTGATTGATGCCAATGCCGTCCCCATGCTTGAACCATGCAGCATACGAACATCTCTCCCGATGCACCGTCTCAGGCAATCTAGGGTCTCCCTCAAACCCAACCCAACGCCTCCCCCACCTCTCGAGCCACTTGACTTCCATAGCCTTGGTGCCTAGGACCATGTCCGGGCTCAAGGTGAACTCACCTTGAGCCCATCAGCTCTCTAGCGGCAAGCTGGAACTGAGCACTCCAGCTGGCCTGACACCTCCTGCCTAACTCCACATCTGCCTTGATGACCCTCATTAGCAGGTCGTTGTGGGATAGTTTGGCAGTGTTCCAGAACTTGCATGCAGCCCTAAGCCAGTTAAGCTGGAGGGGCAGTTGCCCCAACTCATGCAGCACCATCAGGCCTGACACTGAGCTACGTACCCTGGCAGCAAACCTGAGAAAGCTGAGCATGCGTGTTTGCACTGGGTTGGAGAGTTGCACACCATGCCTAAGGAATGCAGTGCCCCATACCTGGCTGCCATACAGCCCCAAGGGGAGTACAAATGCTCTAATGAGGTGACACAGGGCATATGGATCATGCAGGACCCCATACTCTCTGGCACGCTTGCACGCCTGGCGCATGGCGAGGAACATGCCAGCCCTCATATGAGTGGCAGCAAAAGCAGGGGTGGCGCTGGGATTAAAATGCATGCCTAAGTACTTGGACTCTCTCACCACTGCAGTTTGTGAGCTGCCATTGAAGACCATCACCTTTGACTTGCCCACATTGACTGTAAGGTGTTTCCTGTCTGCAAAGCCTTGTAGTAACCAGCCGCTGCAGCCCGTGGGACGAGGTGCTCACCAGGGTCAGGTCATCAGCCTACATGAAGTGTGCTTTGCACCCTCACAGCATCAACAGGACCCAGGAACTCCTTACTAATGTCGTGCACATAAAGAGCAAACAAGAGTGGGCTGATGGGGCAGCCTTGCTTGACACCTTGGTCCGGAGTCACTGGGGGGTTGCGGTGGGGGCCATCTATCAGCACATAGTTATCATCCCTATACAGACCCTCCAGGCAGGCAAGCAAGGGCTGTGGCAGCTTAATGTCGATTGTTGTCGAGGTATGTGGTCATAGGTTTGTTTGAAGTCAATGAAGGCAGTGAAAAGCTTGCGGTGCTTGGCATCTGCGCTAGCCTTTTGAGCGTGGACAAGATGGCGCAGAATGAACATGGGTTGCATGGTGCTGCGTCCCGGGATGAACCCAAACTGCTCAGCTGACAGCACTTTGTGTGTCATGCACCAGGCAGTCAGCACGTGCCGCAAGACGTTAGCATACAGGCGGTACAACACACTACTCACAGCAAGCATTCTGTACTTGTTGGGGTCTGTGGGGTCTGTGTCCTTGAAGAGGGGGCTGATTCTAGCTACCTTCCAAGCCGCTACCAGTGCACATCATGCTGTGAAACCATGTGGCAAGCAGAGGGAGCAACAAGTAGGTGGTAACACCCTCCTCAACTGTGCGGGCGTGCTTGATGAAGGGGGCTGGGAGCCCATCCAGGCCAGGTGCTGTGTCGTTGTTGAGCTCACGTAGTTGTGCTTGAACAATGGATGTGATGTTGTCAGAATGGGGCAGCTCATAGGCAGGCGGATGTGTTGTGACAGGGGCAGGGGCAGGGACAGAGTGAAGTCTGCCTCTCCCACGAGGGACGGCTTGCAAATGGGCAGGCACAGCTTGGCTAGTCCTGGCTGGCTCAGGGATCACATCAGGTGCTTCATGTGTCGTAGTGGTGGTTGTGAAGTAGGCCTGCAGATGCTGATGCCACTTGTCACTGGGAACCATGGACTGCTAAATAAGCGGCTGAGCAAGCAGACCAAGCAGTGACTGGTCCCCCAAGATAAGGCCTGGTGTCATCACAGCCGTGGTGGCTGCTGTACTGCTTGCGGCATATGTATCAGTTGGCTCTAGCTGTAATACTTGGCTGTTCCCATTCTGGAGCTGAGCATGTCTGGATACGCTGGAGGTCTGTGGAGCAACCCGTAGCATCGGTATGGGACACAGTAATGGGAACGCGGCCAGTGCCCCTGCAGCTGTGGCACCTACTGTTGTCTATAGGCCAGCTATCCCCTATGTGCTGATGGATTATCATGCTGTGTGTCGAGAAAAGCTCCGCACTACGTGGGTTACCTCAGCTGTGCATTGATAAGATGGGCTTACACCTCTAAAGCCGCTAGGCTTTTTGGTCTCCAGAGTCCCGCCAGAGCCTTTATACAAGCCTATAATTTTGGGGTCAGCAACCTCTGTTAGTCATGCCCACAACGGCTGGCCAGGGCAGGCCCAGCTGCAAAGCCCAGCCGGCGAAGAGCTTGACTGAAGCTATCTTGCAGCTACCAGGGTGCCTATAGATGTCGGAAAGTCTACAGCTATGGAATAACCAGCTAAAAGCTAGGAATCCACAGCTAGCTTAACGCTATGCATAACGCTATGCTCGGGCATACCTGCATGGCATGAAGCTGTTGTCATCATGTAAATTTGTGGCTCGCTGGCGACCCTTTGCGACGGACCTTACGACACAGTAGCGCAGCATGCAGGTGCACCACAGGGGCCTGGCGGGCAGGAATGTCTTCAAGGCAGCCCCAGTACCCGGCAGGACGCAGCTCTGCAAGGGACTAAGAGTGTCCAAACCAGCTCCTGCATTGTCGTCGACACACCAGCCTTGCAACAGCAATGCCTACCAATCAGGAGCAGCGCAGCGTGGGCGGCCAGGCCGACGCGCTGCGGTGCGCACCATGGCTTTCTTCGGCAACCTGTTCAAGAACGACCCATCTGCTGCTACGCGCAAAAAGTACCAACCCCGAGTTGACGCCATCAATGCTCTGGAGCCAACCATTCAGCAGCTCAGTGACGACCAGCTGCGCAGCAAGACTGTAGAGCTGAGAGCACGCGCGCAAGCAGGGGAGTCTCTGGACGCCCTGCTGGTGGAGGCTTTTGCAGTGCGTAGGCATTCATGCTCGCCTATGTGCAACCCTGTCAGTTGCA
The DNA here is from genome assembly GCA_030144725.1 of Haematococcus lacustris. Lineage (NCBI taxonomy): Eukaryota > Viridiplantae > Chlorophyta > Chlorophyceae > Chlamydomonadales > Haematococcaceae > Haematococcus > Haematococcus lacustris. Next base: position 9,017,683 of record JASKMD010000006.1, read on the forward strand.
GGTTGGGGTATAGCCAAGTGCATGTGGCCCTGTGTTGTAGGTGGTGCGAGAGGCATCCAAGCGTGTGCTGGGCCTGAGGCCTTTTGACGTGCAGAACATTGGTGGCATGATCCTGCATGAGGGGCAGATTGCTGAGATGCGCACAGGGGAGGTGCGCCTCTCCTGTTATGCACCTAGAACAGCCACTCAGCTGATCCCATCATGACTGTGCCTGCGGCCAGCAGCCTGCCAGCGGCCCCACCAGTGTCAGTGTCAGAGTTGGCTACACAGGTTCATGGCGCACAGCTGCTAGTGTAGGCTGGCATGTGGCCCAGCCCCAGCAGGGCTCTGCAATGGCAGGGCAGGGCTGTGTGCAGGGGTGAGCCTCAGGGCACCTACCCAGCCCCCCTGTACCTATACCCTTCATTCCACACTGATCTGATGACCTCATACTACCCCATAGCATCACCGCACATTGTGGGGTCCGCCTTCCATTGCTGTCAGCCCCAAGTGCAGCAGCTGTCAGCTGGAGCAGCAAGGCCACCAGTGTTAGCCGCACTTGCCCATGTCCTCACACCCGCCTTTCTACCCCATGCGGGGTGCTGCCTATGGCCCTCACAGGGCAAGACGCTGGTGGCGGTGTTGCCCGCCTTCCTGAACGCACTGTCAGGCAAGGGCGTGCACGTGGTGACGGTGAACGACTACCTGGCACGGCGTGACAGCGAGTGGGTGGGGCAGGTGCACCGCTTCCTGGGCCTCAAGGTGAGCGAGTGGGTGGGACAGGCGGCAGCAGCTGTGAGGGGCAGGACAAGCAGGTGGCAGCGTCAAGGGAGGAGGGACCCAGAAGGAGGCGCACAGCTCCAGCCCTGGCACCGCCAGTGAAGGAAGTCAGGGCGGAGGGTGGAGGTGTTAGGGCTGGTGGCGGCGGCTGAGCCAAGCTTTGCCAAGCAATAGGGGCAGTGAGGGAACATTAGCATTATGTGCGTCAAGGGGTCCCATGGGGCGAGCATGGCAGCCAGGCAGCTGCCCTGCAGCCGGGAGTATAGCAGGTGGCGACGAAACTGGAGCCTGTGAGCCTTGCTGGCAGCAGAAGGGGGAGTGAGGCTGGTCGGAGGCTGAGCGGCACAGCAGCAGTGACAGGCAGGGGGCGAGTGGGGGGCCCCAGCGGGCTCAGCGGGCGTCAGAAGGGGGTGAAGGGGTGTGTGGTTTAGACCATGCGGCTGGCTGCATGTCAGCAGTTCCATGCAGCCTGACCCGCCCCCCATCCCCTCTAGCAGCAGCCTGCTGTAGCGCTTGTGGAGCCCCCCCGAGCACCTGCAGGGCACTGCTGGCAGCTGCCTTGTGAGCTTGGCTTAAGATGCACCCTAGGTGGAGGTGTTGGGAGCAGGGTGCCTGGGTGCCTGCGTATGCTGAGCCGTGGCGTCACCAGCGGGGCAGCCCTTGTGGCACCTGTGATGGCAGCAGCAGGCTGAGGCCCCTGAGGCAAGGGGTGAGGCGGGCGGCACCACAGGCGGCACACTGGGAGGGTGCTCTGCAGAGCGAGGGGCAGGGCAGGGCGGTGCGTGGCAGGGTAGGGCCTGGGTGGGGTGCTGGGGGGGGCCGGCTGTGGGCACACTGGGTATGGAGCAGCAGCTGGGCAGGCTGGCCAAGTCTTGTGGCAGCCGCTGCGGGTAGTGCAAGCAGCAGGCAGGTGGCAGCTGCAGTGGTCAGCGATGTGTCGGCAGGGGATGATCCAGCAGAAGACAGTCTTGACAAGTCAGAGAGCAGTTGGGGAGGTTGGGATGGTTGGGTGGTCCACGCTGGGGCTGGGGGTTTGGCTCTGGATGCTGCCCCTGAGCCTAGTGCTGCTGCACAGTCCATGGTGGCCCTCCCCACCTGCCCTCCCCACTGCTGCCCTGCTCCTTCTGCCCCTAGTGCTGCTGCTGCTGCCCCTAGCGCTGCTGCTGGCCCTGGTGGCGCTGCAGGTAGGCCTGATCCAGTCCGACATGAAGCCAGAGGAGCGGCGGCTGGCGTATGCCTGCGACGTCACCTACGTCACCAACAGCGAGCTGGGCTTTGACTACCTCAGGGACAACCTGGCAGGGGTGAGCCGGGGAGCGGGCAGGCAGGGGAGGTAAGGCAGGGAGCCACCTTGACTGCCTGGCTCTTAGGCAGGGTTGGCTGGCTGGCTGGTTGGCTGACTGGCTGGCTTGGCAACATTGAGGCAAGTTTGGGTTGATGTGCCTGGTGCTGGTGCTCTTGGTGCCTGTACTGCAACCGCCACCTGTTGCTGGCTGTGGCCTCTTGCCCGTCCCTGTGGCCCTGGTCTCCAGCCGCTGCTGCTGCTGTTCCTTCGTGCTGTCCTGCCTGCCTCTAGCCCCTATGCTGCCCACCCCATGCTGCTGCTGAGGCTGGCTGCACAGTGCTGCTGCCCCTCACCCAGAGCGCTGCAGAGCTGGTGCTGCGCGCCTCCTCCCCCTTCAACTACTGCGTGATTGACGAGGTGGACAGCATCCTGATTGATGAGGCACGTACCCCCCTCATCATCAGCGGCCCCTCAGACAAGCCGTCAGACAAGTACTACAAGGTGCGATGCACTGCTTGCCCCAGGCATCCACCCTCACCCCTGGCCCTGACCCGGGCCTCCCCAATATGCTGTTCTGACCCTCACCCTCACCCCCGACCCTGGCCCTGGCCCCGATCCTGGCCCTGGCCCTGACCCTGGCCCTGGCCCTGGCTCCTGTGCTGATTGGGTCGAGTGGCTGAGTCACAACCGCCAGTAGCTGCAGCCATTAGCCATGCTGCGCCGTCAGCGCTGTCCGCTGCTTCTGCTGATGTGACCGCTCTGCTGCTGGTGGTGTCACGACCTGGTGCAGGCGGCTAAGATTGCCGATGCCCTGAGCCGCGGCGTGCACTACACAGTGGATGAGAAGCAGAAGAGCGTGCTGCTGACAGAGGACGGGTGAGGGGCAGCAGCAGGCAGCAGGACAGCGCTGATGGGGGCGCTGCTGGGCCACAACAGCCGCCTGGCACCCTGAGGGGCAGCAGCAGGCAGGAGGAGGGGGTGGGAGGTGGGCAGGCTCCGAATGGGCAGCAGCGCCAGGGTCATGGTCCGGCCAGGGCTTGCTGTCAGGTCAGCAGGGGTGCAGGGGGTCCGGTGCCATGCTGTAAGGGCAGCCACAACAGAGCCACCACAGCCCACCGCACGCCTGCACACCTGCCTACCCGCCTGCGTGCCAGTGGATTGAGAGCGGCAGGTTGTGTCTTGGCCGGTTGGCCTCAGAGCCCTGGCTGAGTTAGTGGCTGTGGGTAGGGGGACAGCGCGTCATCATGCAGTGCCTTGTAGGGCCAGCCGCAGGCCAGCTTGCCTGACTCACACTGGCCGATCAGGATTCACGCAGTGGCTGGCTCCATAGCAGGGGGTGGCCGGCTAGCATGGAAGGATGGCCACTCTTACACAAATGCATGGCTGGCCATACAATGAGGACCACCTGCCGTGGCTACACCACTGCCCTGGCTACAGGTACGAGGCGGTTGAGGACGTGCTGCAGCTGAAGGACCTGTATGACCCACGCACCCAGTGGGCAGGCTTCATCATCAATGCTCTCAAGGCAGGCTGGGCTGGCAGCAGGAGGCTGGAGGGGCTCACGGAGGCAGGGGCCCCCACCCTGACCCCTAACCCTGACCCTGACCCCCTCGCCCTGCCCCTCCCCTCCCACCCTAACCCTCCTCTCCCACCCTGACCCTGACCCCTCCACCCTGAGCACCAGTCATACCCTGCCCCTCCGCCCAGCCCCTGCCCCTGCCCCTGCCCCTGACTGTCACCCTGGCTCCCTAGGTCTGACCCTGACCCCGCACTACCCCTGACCCTGACCCTGACCCTGACCCCGCTCCCTCAGGCCAAGGAGCTGCAGACCAAGGACGTGAGCTACATCGTGAAGGGCGGCGAGGTCATCATCGTGGACGAGTTCACCGGGCGCACCATGCCTGGCAGGCGCTGGAGCGACGGCCTCCACCAGGCCAGTGGCCACACCTGCTGCTGCGCCGCCTGCCTGCCTGCCTGCCTCCCCGCGCCCTGCCTCCTGCACCGGCCAGGACCATGCCAGGATTGTGCTGCTGCACACGCCCTTGACCCTGCAGGCCATAGCAGCACCTCCCAGCCCCAAACTTCCTGCCCACCCCACCACTAGCCTGCTGCTGCCACCAGCCTGCCCCCCCACCAGCCCGCCCCCCTCACCCACCTGCCCCCCCACCCCTCGCCAGCCTTGCCCCTCCCCCTCCAGCCTGCCCCGCCACCAGCCTGCCCCCGCACCCACCTGCCCCCCTGCCCCCCTGTAGGCAGTAGAGGCCAAGGAGGGGTTGAGCATTCAGAACGAGAGCATCACCCTAGCCAGCGTGTCCTACCAGGCCTTCTTCAGAGGCTTCCCCAAGCTTGCCGGCATGACTGGCACGGCAGCTACAGAGGTGTCCGAGTTTGACTCCATCTACAAGCTGCCAGTGGCCGTGGTGCCGCCTAACCGGCCCATCAGCCGCACTGACAACCCTGACGTGGTGTTCAGGCTGGAGCAGTACAAGTGGAAGGTGGGGGGAAAGTGTGGGGCAGTACATGTATGGGGGCGCACACACTGTGTTGGCAGAAGGGGCCAAAAGGGAGGAGATGGTGGGGGGGGATGTTGCTGCCGCTGCTGCTGCTGTTGTTGTTGTTGTTGTTGTTGTTGCTGGTCTGCACCGCTCAGCTGTAAAGCGTTCAGCTGGGTGTGGCTCTGCTGGGCGCTGCCAGTGTGAGGTGGAGGACTGTGTGGCAGCAGGGGCGGCGGGGAGGATGGTGGTGCCGGGACAGGGTGGCCAGCGGGGGGTGGAGCAGCCCAAGGCCTTGGGCCACAGGGAGGGAGTGGTGGTGGTGGTGGTGTGAGAGTCGTTGCTGGTCAGGCCCGGGTGGGCCAAGGCAGGGGGGTTACGGGATGGGCTGCGGCTGGCTGGGCGGGGACAGTGGGAGGGTGAGTGGGATGGGCTGCCACAGGGGGGCTGATAGCGCTGGTGCCTGGTCGGCTAGGGAGGTGGGGTGGCGGGCAGGGGCGGTGGCTAGGGGGGTGGCTGAGTGTACAGGGTGACTGGCTGCAGGCTGTGGTGACTGAGATCAAGCGCATGCACAGCACGGGGCGGCCAGTCCTGGTGGGCACCACCAGTGTGGAGCGCAGTGAGGTCCTCAGCGCAATGCTGACAGAGGCCGGCATCAAACACCAGGTGGGGCACACAGCTACTACAGCGCCTGACCGACCGACCAATCTACCGACTGACCTACCGTGATTAGCCTGTCTGCCTGCCAGCCTGCCCCGCCCACTGCTGCCGGGCCTGGTTGTAGGTGTTGAACGCCAAGCCTGAGAATGTGGAGCGTGAGAGTGAGATCGTGGCTCAAAGCGGGCGGCGCAGCGCTGTCACCATCTCAACAAACATGGCAGGCAGAGGTGCGGGGGCAGCCAGGGCTGGGGCCATGAGGGGGGCTGGGGCCACCAACAGTCAGGAGTGTAGAGTGTGCGCGAGGGAGGTGAAGGCTGGCTGCTGCTGCTGCTGTGCTGCTGTTCCACATGTCACCTGCTGCTGCCTAGCCCGCTGCTGCACCTGTTGCCCCTCAGGCCTTGACTCCCGCCCCTGGCTGCTGCCTCGGCTGCTGCTGCCGCTGCCCAGCTGAGTGTGGTGTCAGGGTGTGGCTGCAGGCACTGACATCCTGCTGGGTGGCAACCCTGACTACATGGCGCGCCTCAAGCTCAGGGAGCTGCTCATGCCCCAGGTGGTCTCACAAGGTCAGTGCCACACGCTGGTGGGGCCGCATGAGCCCACCCCTGACCATGACCTCACCTCCTCCCTCTGCCCATGGCCCAGCCTCTGCCTTTACTGCTGGCCCTGTCCCTGACACTGCCCCTGCCCTTAGTTTCAGCCCTGGCCCTCTCTTGTTGCTGCTGTGATCCTGTGCTAAAGTGCGTCCACCTCGCCTAGCACACACCACAGTCGCAGTCACAGGGCAACCCACCTGGCAGGCCCTGCGCTGTCGGCCCCTTGGCCACCTCCTTCTGCCCCTGGCCCTCCCCCTGCCCTCGCCCTGGCCTTACCCATGGCCCTGGCCCCTATGACCCCATGCTTCCAGCTTGTGTCCACCTACCGTAGCCAGCCTCGTGCTCACTGGCCCTGTGCTGTTGGCCCCTGGGCCACCGCTGCTGCCACCGCTGCTGCCACCGCTGCTGCCACCGCTGCTGCCACCGCTGCTGCCACCGCTGCTGCCACCGCTGCTGCCACCGCTGCTGCCACCGCTGCTGCCACCGCTGCTGCCACCGCTGCTGCCACCGCTGCTGCCACCGCTGCTGCCACCGCTGCTGCCACCGCTGCTGCCACCGCTGCTGCCACCGCTGCTGCCACCGCTGCTGCCACCGCTGCTGCCACCGCTGCTGCCACCGCTGCTGCCACCGCTGCTGCCACCGCTGCTGCCACCGCTGCTGCCACCGCTGCTGCCACCGCTGCTGCGACCGCCTCCTTGCCCCTCGCCCTCGTCTGCAGTTGAGGAAGAAAACGTGTTTGGCAAGAGCCGTGATGGCAAGACGCGGGTGCGCTCCTGGGCAGCCAACCCTGACCTGTTCCCCTGCGACATTTCAGCCTCTACCCTGACGCTGGCCAAGCAGGCGGCTAAGGTGGGAAGGAGGAGGCAGGAAGGGAGAGGAAGGGAGTGAGGGAAGGGAGGGCATGTAAAGCGGTGTAGGCAGAGCAGCCTCAGCAGCCAAGCAAGGGTGGGGGATAGGAAGGGGAGAGAAGGGGATGGAGTCAAAGTCAAGTACTCAGCAGTTGACAAAGGCAGACGGTAAGGGGAGGGCTCAGCAGGCTGCCACGGCATCCAGGTGTGACCTAGAATAGGGGTTATCATGAGGAGGGGGACATGCGCACCCCCGCTCTTGCCCATCTCCTTCCCTCCCGCCTTGGCCTGTTGCCTGATCACTGTGCTGATGCCTCTGTTGATGTTCAACCGGTAGGTCGGCCTCCTGTGGCTGGTCTCATGCCCCCCCCTAGGGGTGAGGCTACCGCCTGCTGGCCAAGTCTGCCAGTCTGCCGCGGTCTCAGCTAAACAGGTCCCTGATTTCACCTGGGTGCTGCTGCCGCCACCACTGCAGGCCAGGGGCTCTCCAGGGGATAGGCTGTCTGCAGTCTGCGGTCTGCTGCTCTGCGGTCTGCGGTCTGCAGTCGCTTGCAGTCTGCTGCTCTCACCTTCCCGTTCCCTGCCCGTACCTGGGGTGCTGCCAGCACCGCCACTGCCCTCACCTTCCAGTACCCTGCCCTCACCTGGGGTGCTGCTGCCGCCACCACTGCAGGCCGCCGCTGCCTCTTGGGGCGAGCGCCAGCTGTCGCTGCTGGAGGCCGAGGACCGGCTGAGCGTGGCCTGTGAGAAGGGCGTGAGCAGCGACCCCGTCATCCTGGCCCTCAGGGAAGCCTTCCAGGTCAGCGGCTGCTGCGGGCTGCAGGGGCCCAGGCTGAAAGGGGCAGGCCACAGGGGCATTCGGCCACAGCTTAGCCATAGGCTCAGGCTCGGGCCAGCCAACTGGGAAGACAGGCAGGTGTGTGTTTGACCACAGCAGCAGGCCCAGGCTTAGGGGCCTCAGGCCACAGTTGGCTCAGGCCCAGGCCCATGGACAGGGTGGCTGGGCAGGCAAGCATGCAGGCCCTCTCTTCCCCCCACGCCTTCCTGGCCGCAGCTGATGTTGACGGAGTTCAAGGCGGTCACAGATGCTGAGAAGCGTGAGGTGGTTGGGCTGGGTGGCCTGCACGTGGTGGGTACGGAGCGCCACGAGTCGCGCCGCATTGACAACCAGCTGCGCGGCCGCTCAGGCCGACAGGGCGACCCTGGCTCCACTAGGTGGGTCACACCAGGGGGCCCAGCTGCTGACCAGGCCTGACCAGGCCTGCCTGCCACACTGCCACCTGCTGCTCCTTGGCCTGCCTGCCTGCCTGCCTGACTGACCCTCCTGCCCTGCCCTGGACTGCCTGCCACACTACCTCCTGCTGCTCCCTGGCCTGCCTGCCTGCACTCCTGCTGCTCTGGCCTTCCTGCTGCTCTCACCCTGCTGCTCTCACCCTGCTGCCCTGCCCTGACCTACAGGTTCTTCCTGTCCCTGGAGGACAACCTGTTCCGCATCTTTGGTGGCGACAAGATCAAGAACCTCATGGTCGCGTTCAGGTGACACGCCTGCCTGGCGGCCAGCAGCACCAGGCAGCAACCAGCAACCAGCAACAGGCCGGCTAGGCAGCAGCATGGGTGGGGCTGCACAACGCGTCCTGGTGTCAGCTGCCTGCTGCTACTGCATGCCAGGGCTGTTGAGGTGGCTGTTGCTGTGTGGCCTGCTTGGCTGCTGGGAGAAATGGAGGGTAGTGCACTGCACCTGCATGGCTATGATGGCCACACTGCTAGCTGGGCTGGTGTCCTTCAGGACTAGTTGTGGTAGTATCCTTCAGGATTCCCAAACCTCTCACAAAGCCATACAAATACAATAGAAAAGAATAGTAGTTTATTGATTCCTAGGAGTAGGGGCAACGAGAGTAGAAGTGGCACCTGGCAGTGTGGTGCAGCATCATGTGGCTGTCTGCCACCTGGCTGTGTGAGGGCTGCTGCTGCTGCCAGGGTGGAGGACCTGCCCATGGAGAGCAAGATGCTGACTGATGCCCTGGACACGGCGCAGAAGAGGGTGGAGAACTACTTCTTCGACATCCGCAAGTGAGTGGCTGCAGGTAGTGCCAGCTGCTGAGCCACAGCACAGCAGGGGGCAGGGGGCGCAACATTAGGGGTCAGGGGGCAGGAGGCGCAGCATTAGGGGTCAGGGGCCAAGAGACCAGCTGGGCCCAGGGGCTAGGGGGCGCAACAACAGGGCCAGGGGGCAGGGGCCAGGGGTCAGGGGGCGCAACAGCCGTGGCGCAGCAGGAGGCAGACCTCCACCCCCCAGGGCCCCCTCCCCTGACCTCCACCCCCCAGGGCCCCCTCCCCTGACCTCCAGCAGCCCCTGGACTGTTTGCAGCCCGCTGTTGCCTGCAGCCCCTGACGCCCTGCTGGCCGCTGCCCTCCGCTGCTGTGCCCCCAGAAACCTGTTTGAGTACGACCAGGTGGTGAACACGCAGCGCGACAAGGTGTACGCGGAGCGGCGCCGCGCCCTGCTGGCCACTGACCTGGGCGCCATCATGGTGGAGTACGCTGAGAAGACTGCAGACGACATCCTGGAGGTGAGGGAGGCCAGGGTAGCCAGGGCGAGGGGGCAGGGCCAGGGCAGAGGGAGAGGCTCAGGTGGAAGGGGATTGCTGGATGGCTGGACCTGGGTAAGGGTGGGTTGTCAAGCAGGGTGGCGTGTCCAGCTGGCTTGACCACAATGGTGTGAACATTGATGTGCTTGCATGCTTGCTTGAGCTGCTTGTCTGCCTGCCCACCCTCATGTGTGGTACCTGCCCACCAGCCACACCGTCTCCCTTGTTCCACCCCTTGCCGCAGGCTAACGTTGACAGGCAGGCTGAGCCCAGCACCTGGGCCTGGGACAAGCTTGCCGGCAAGATGGTTCAGTACTGCCGGCTGCTGGAGGGGCTGACGGGGGACGACCTGCGCACTAACTCCAACGTAAGCTCAGGCCTTCAAGGGCGGGGCCTATGTGGCCTGGCAGGGGCCGCAGCTGAGGCAGTCAGTCAGCGGTGATGGCAGGGCGCTGGTGGGCCTGAGCCTGCCAGGCTGTGGGGGCTGGAGTCAAGGGTTGGTGAGGGGGAGAGGGGTAGGGAGGCTGGGCAGGCAGTGGTGGGTGGTGTCTCGGGGAGGCTGTGCGCCCGGGTTGGTGGGCAGTGTGTGTGCCCCGCAGCTCAGGCCATTGGGTGTGACGTGACGTGAGACCTGGGAGGATGAGCCCAGTCCAGGCGTTGGGCTCCTCCTGTTGCTGCTGCCAGTGCTGCTGCTGCTGCTCCTCCTAGTTTGCTCCTGCTGCCGGGTGGTGGTTGTGGTGGTCAGGGTGAGTTTGAGGCCCTGAGGGCGTACATGCGACGCCTGAGTGTGGAGGCTTACCAGCGCAAGAAGGCAGCCATGGAGGAGTTTGAGGCAGGGCTCATGAATGAGGCACAGCGGTGAGGGGGCGGAGGGCAAAGGGCAAAGGCAGAGGGGGAGGGCAGAGTGGGGAGAGCAGAGTGGGGAGGGTGCCTGTCGATGTGCTTCGCGGTGAGGTGTGTGGTGTGGTGAGGTGTGGTGTGGTGCGGTGCAGGTACTTCCTGCTCACCAACACAGACGCACTGTGGAAGGAGCACCTGCAAGCCATTAAGTTCTTGCAGCAGGCGGTGGGGCTGCGAGGGTATGCTGCCAAGGACCCGCTGACTGAGTTCAAGCTGGAAGGGTGAGCATGCAGGGGCAGACGGGGCGAGGAGGGGGAAGGGGGAGAGGGGGAAGAGAGAAGGGGATTTAGAATAAGTGCTGGTACATGGGCAGAGACTATAATGAGTTGTGGGCGGGGTAGAGGACGAAGGGGACATTGCATGCTGCCCTTCGCAGGTACAATCTCTTTGTGGAGATGACGGCTCAGATCCGGCGCAATGTAATTTACAACGTGTACGAGTTCCAGCCCCAGCGCCTCCGCAAGGTGGACGACGGTGCGACGGACAAGCAGCAGGCAGGCGCGGTGCCGGTGGAGGGCGCAGCGCAAGCCGGGAACGGCAACGGGAGCAGCAATGCCAGCGACGCGAAGGTGAAGCCAGGAAAGTCAAAGCAGAAGGTCAAGGCTGGCAAGGCGTAACTTTGTGCGGGAAGTCAAGGCAGTCGGCGACGTCACGTCTGAACGAGGCAGTTCTCTGGGTGCGCCACGTTTCGTTGAAGACAAGGGCAGGGATGGGAACATTGGGCAGCATCTCGTTGCAAACCGGCCACATTTGAACAATTGCACATACTCTTTAGGCAGGAAGCCTGCACATTGCAGCCAATGTTGATATTGGGACATGCTACTGTGCTAGCTTGCTCTGTGGTGTGAGATTGAGGTCGGTTTGGGCTTTATAGGGCTGGGCTCACTGGCACAGACGCCGTAGGAGCTTCATGGTCTTGCCAGAACCAGCAGTCCATGGTGGGCGGGGATGCAATGCATCGATGACAACATGCCATGCATGGCGGCAACGGATCAGTTCCATGCATGACCTGGACTGGTCAGTGCAGAGGAAACAAGGAAGCTTTCATCACCCTGAGCATGATCTTCCCTTCACGGAACCGTGCATGCGGCAAATGTAGCCCCGCTGCCCGGAGCTTGCAGATATCAAACAGAACCAACATGCAAAACAAGCATGCAAGGACAGGCAGACAAAACATTCATCACACAGGTCACCCATCATGAGAACATGTGGTATGTGTGATGTAGCCTCTTGGAGCTCTAGCAGCAATATCATGCCAGCCAAGACAGCCAAAAGCGAAAACGGGCATCCGCAAAGCTATTATTGAATTGTGTCATTGAATAGCTATTATCAGAAAACATGCCTCACACCAAACAAACTTCGTCTCTGTCGACTGCTTCGCTCACCAAACAGTGTAGTGCTTAGCCTACATCAAGCACCACGACTGCTCAACCACGCCCCTGTGCTATTGTGCCCCGTTCGCCCCCTCACACCCCCCACCTACACCACCCCATGACCCTAGGGCGGTTCCAGCCCAACAGAGCTCATCCTGCAGCAGCACCGGGGCTGGCAGCAGCGCGTCACGCCGACTTGGGCGCAGGCAGGGCGCGTGTGGTGCGCGCAAACACAGTGCTGGCCAGGGAGGGCGGCGCCGCGTTGACCACGCTGGCTGCGGGCTTGATCTGCAGCTTGCTCTGCACCCAGCCGCCCCGCCCATCAAACCCACCTGCAGCAAGCACCACAGAGGGTGGTGGCAGGGGTAGGGGGGGGCCTGCTGCTGCTGCTGCTGCTGCTGCTGTGGTGGCAGTGGTATTTATTGTGAGCCATCAGCTGCATGAAGCAGCTGTTCAAGGGGAAGGAGGGGGCCTGCTGCTGCGGCGGTGATGGTAGTGGTGGTGGATGTAAGGCATTGGCTGCATATAGCAGCTGTTCGAACTGGGTGTTGCAGCGGAGGCCGCGGCGTGGTGCTGGTGAGGACACATGCCTGAGCCTGAGGCCCTGGCAGCCCCAGCAGCAGCCCACACGCTTGCACCTGACACCAGCCAGTCACTTCCTTCTGCAATGATGTGCTGATGGATTGCAGGTGTTTATATTCAGGAAGTGAGAGAGCACGACAGCTGGGGTGGGCGGAGGCAGGCAAACATGTGTGTGGGTGTGTAAGTGGTTGTAAACTCGTGTGTGTGAGTGTGTGATTGTTTGTGTGTGTGTTTAAGTATGAGGGCGCACCTGACACCACAAACACCTTGCCGTAGCCCCTGCGGCCCAGCTCCTTGGCCACGGTGCGGGCAGCTGGGCCGTAGCGGTCCAGCAGCACTAGCTTGGTGCCCTTGCTGATCTTCTTCAAGGCAGCAACCTGCAGCCCGGCAGCAGGGGTGGCTGTGACCACCGTGGTGTGGCCGCCGTGGCTTGTCAAGCAGGGCTGGCTCCTGCCAGTTCAGCTGCGCAGACCATATGGCAGGAAAGGAATGACTCTGCTGCTGACCTACTAGTCTGAGCCTTGTGATCAAGTGCTGCACAGCACTGTGCGCTCGACTGTCAACATTGGGAGTGTGGGTGGATGCAGATGTGAGCTGGCTGAGCTGCTCAGGGGGTGATGAGAGCCAGGGGTGCTGAGGGGGGACCCTCCCTGGCAAGCAGGCGCAACATGGGGATGTGACCCGGTTGCTGCGGCCATGAGGATGTTGCGTAGCCTTGGACCAGCTGGTGTTGTATGAGCGGTGACCGTGGTGTGGCGGGCAGGGCTTGCCTTCAACAACGCAGGTGCCTCAGCACAGTGAAGACTGTAACTGGGCGCCAGCCACACGATGCCTGCTGCTCAACAATGCCACCCCAGGTCACCCCTATTGTGCAGCATGCTGCCATAGGAAGGCCATGGTGTGAGTGAACATGTGCACTGCTCCCGTGATGTGGGTGATGGTGGTGGGTGTTGATGCTGGTGTCCAGGGTGGAACCAGCGGCATGAAGCGGTGTAAGCCAGTCATCACCATCATCAGCATCGCTGCCAGGGTTGCCCCGGACACGCTCACCTGCAAAGCCGTGATCTGAGCCTCCATGGCAGTGGGGTCTCGCAGCAGGGCCCGCAGCCGCTTGTCATCCGTGCTTGCATACTCCACCTCCAGCGCCTGCAGCCAGCACCCACTGGGCCCGGCACCCCTGGCTGCCTGCTTGCAGCGTCTGACTGCCTCCCCTGCATCTATATCACTATGTTTTGTCAGGAACGCCATGTGATGGTGATGGTGGTGGTGGTGGTGGTGATGACGAATGTGTCGGCTGTGACTGTGTGCAAGGCGAACACGTGAGTGCCATGTAATGATGGGGCTGCTGATGATGCCACACGTGTATGCAGGGGGCCGTGCAGAGTGCTGGGCATGGCCAGCACCGACAGCAGGGACGCTGTTGTCACCAAGGAGTTGTAGGAGCTGGGCAGGCTCTCTGATGGCAGGTATCTGGGCGTTTCCAGCCCTGTCCAGGGTCCCACAGCCACAGCCACAGCCCTAGCCAGGGTCTCACAGGCAGTCAGTGTCTGTGCTGTCGCTGATGGTGCCAGGGGTGAAGGCTTGGACCTGCCTGGCCATGTGTGCATGGCCCTCATCCCAGCCCACGATAGCATCCATTGCCAGGGCCCTGCTGCTGACAGCCAGCGGTGCTATCAGCGAAGGCAAGCAGCAGGGACTAGCAGCAGCTGCTCCAGGGCCTACTAGCTTGGAACAGTGGGTAAGCGTCATTATCAGTGGCAGCATCATCCTTATAGTTATCAAGCTTGCAGTAGCCGACCAGCTTTCCTTCCTGACCTTGCTGGCAGCGCTGGTGGGCAGGTCCGGCACACCGCTGGCCTCCTTCTCCTTGCTGCTGCGGATGTCAATTAGCAGCACATCACTCTCGTTGGCGAGGCTGTCCAAAGCCGCAGCGGGCGCCACCTCCCCGGCAAAGCCCCTGCAGTGCGGTGACACCGTGAGCACAGCAGCATGTCAGGCAGCCTGTACCTGGAGGGCTGATGCCTGGAGGGCAGGTGGCAGTGGTGCAGGGCAGGGTGTCATGGTAGGGCTGGGTGCGCTTGCTGCGCTGTGTCCTGGTCTTGTGCGGAGCAGCTGGGTCAGGCAGTAGGGTCAGGCAGCCAGGGCCAGGCAGTGGTGCTCCTATGGTGTAGTGCTTCAGGCGCTCCCCCTGGGGCTGTGTCTCCCTGTGAAGACCTTGGCAGCCAGGGCCCCATGCTCCCAGGTGACACGCCCGGACCCATGGCAGCCTACCACCAGGAAGCTGTAGGCAGGCCAGCAGGGCAACACCCCACAGGCGCCGCCAGCTCTTTGCTGCCTGCAGCGGCACTGACCTGAAGGAGCCGCCCAGCCCTCCCAGCAGCAGCGGGACCAAGTAGGTCAAGGCGGCCAGCCCCAGCGCATACTCTGCTAGCGTCACGGGGCCAGCGCCAGAAACGACCTGCAGCCAGCCATCATCATCACCGTCATCATCATATTCATTATCACCACATGGCGTTGCTGCCACACACACAGTCATAGGCAGTGAAAGGACTGCAGCAGTGACCCTGCCAGGGTTAAGCTCCTGGAGGCGCAGCAGGGCCAACATGGCTTGTGCAGCAGCCAGGAGGCCCAGGCTGCTGACCAGCAGGGCGCCCTCAGGTGCCTTGCCTGCTCAGGAGCATGGATGCCTGCATCAGCGTGCATCAGCGCCTCCACCACTGCTGCCTGCCTCACTGCTGGCAGGCTGGGGCTAGCTGCAAAGCATGCGCTGAAGAACCTGTGTTGCCTGAAGCTGCCGTGGTCTGATGAGCAGGTTACCTACCTGGAGGACCTTGGTGAGGAAGGGCGTGGCAGTGCTGACTGCAGTGGAGGCTCGCTGGGTGACGGCGCTGGTGGCATCTGTCACCACGCCCGGGGTGAAGCCTGTGCTTTGTAGCCCGTCCTGCACCAGCAGCAAGGCTTGGGTCTGAGGGTCTGCAGCTCTGTGCCCTGGGCATTCACATCGCAGAGCCTTTGCCCGGTGCGTGGCACCTGAATGCTTGGCAGGGCTGCCTTGATGGCTGGGGATGCCGCGTCCACGGTGGCTTTTATAGCTTGCCCCACTATAGGAGATGCCACTTTGTATGCCTTCTCAACAATTGGTGCAGCGATGTCGTAGCCCTGCACAGAATGTGGGAGAACTTTAACAACCTGCTGTTGTCATGGGCTTGTGACATAGCAAGTTTGGCCATGAGGGCCTACCTCTTTCAGAACCTGGACACCAGCCTGGGCAGCTGTCACGCCGGCCTTGATCACCTCACCAGCAGCCTGCAGCGCTAAGTATCACATGCGTGACCCACAGACCCACAGCTCACTTGCCATTGGGCCCCACTTTTATCGCAACCACGACGCTGTCAACTGCGCTATCGACCACCGGCTCCTGTGCAGCACGGACTGGGGCAGCTGCGATGATGGATGCAGCGATTGTCAGGGAGGTCAGACCCGCTGATTTCCCTGCGCGCAAGAGATCTCTGCAGCGGTCATTAATCTCGGCTAGGCTCATTCTGAGTGACGACAATCGCGCAAGGGGTCTGCTTGCAACCCAATGAGCTTGGAGGACGAACCCGCTTGCGACAGGTTCCATCACAGCAGCTGCAGCGGTCACCTGAGGCAGCGGCGACTCGCACAACAGGAACTCCGCTGCGTGGCTTGTGCGTTGTCGACGCCAGTCGCTGCGATGATTTTGCGAGAGCCATTGGCGGTGGCAAAACACTACCTACTGCCAAGAAATGCTACGATGGATGGCGAGCTCAACAGCCACATGTGACCAAGGGGGTGATGCTTTGACTTTGTGTTAACTGGGCTCATTCTGCGACGAGCATTATATCACGCGCGCGCAACAGCTATCACCCAATCTAGGAGCAGCAAGCAAGTAAGGACCGCGGTCAACATGCCAGTGTCTATCCCTAAGCGCCAGCCGAAGAAGTTAGGAGCCCTGTACTCGTCATGTCGTGCCCGCCGCATGGCCCAGCGGGCGGCCTGGCGCGGCCTGGCAATCCGGCATGCCACCCAAAAGGAACTCGAACACCTGCAAGCCAAGTCACAGTGTTTGGGGTCAGGGGCATTTGGCAAAGTGTATAGAAGCACTACCGAGCCCGGGATGTGCGTGAAAGTCGCTGAGGTCACATCCCTGGCCCAGCTGGCAGAACACATGCGGGAGTTCAGCCGCTCCTCAGCATGCGCCAGCACACCCTTGCTGCTGTGCCCAACCCAACAATGGCTCACAATCACTCGGGGTGGTTCCTGCATGCTGTATATGCAAGAAATGCACGCAGTGGAGGGAGGCACACTACACAAACTGATAAAGGTGAGGCTTCATCCCTTGCTTGCTCCTGGCCATGCAAATATTGTCCAATAGCTGCTGCCATGCATCCCTTGTACGCCTGCAGAGCAGCCACAAGGACTCCAGCTCCAAGCCAATGTGGCCAAGTGAGGACACACTCACTTGCACCCTGGCGCAGCTGCTGGGCCTGGCTCGGACAATGCACAGAGCTGGCGTGGTCCATCGTGACCTGAAGCCACAGAACCTCTGCCTGTTGCCGCAAGCGCACGTGTTGCACTGCTGTGACTTCGGGGCAGCAACTCGCCTGGGCAGGTACAGACAGTGCAACAGCACCTCCTCCCTCACTAGGGACTGCTACGAGGGACACTAGGGACAAACATGCGCTAATGTAAGCTGACGATAGTGCGACCATCAAGGACCACCAAAGACAGTGCAACAGCACTAAGAACAGGAATGTGGGCTGCCTCAAGAGTGACGTCTCCTGTCCCCACAGGCCGTTTGACTACGCTCGTCCGCAAGAGTCCGTGTTCAGCATCAACTACGTGAGTAGCCGCAGGCCACTGCACGTAGGCTTCAGCGCACCAGGTGTTGCTACTGGGTTAGGGTTAGGGTTACCTGCTACTGGGTCCATGTTGGTCCATGTGGGTGGCCCACACACAACCAATGCGGCATCATGCTGCAGGCCCCGCCCGAGCTGCTTGACCCTGATGGTGGCGCCGTCATGGGGGACCCCTCCCAAGTAGGCGTGCCTCCCAGAGGGAAGCAAACTTGCCCATAACAGAAGCTAAGGGCCATAGACAAGGGTAGTGAGTTGGTGGCGGTGGTAACGTCAACTTGCCAGTTGAGACACTTGCGTGCAGCTCAGCCATGTTCTTCCCTGCTGCTCACCCACACCTGAACACGTTCTGGTGTGGCCACCGCTGGGTCATGTCTACTCATAGCACCTGACCTGAGCCTCTACTGCCACCTGCTGTGCACTAGCCATTGTATAGGCCAGCGTGAAGCACATGATTCCCCTACATAGCTCTGCACACAAAGTGTTTATATGCTTGTATGTTCCCACTGCCATTCATGCAGCGCAGCCTGGTTAATGCAGCACAGGACGGCATGCAGTGTACTGGTAAGCTTCCTGGTTTGCCAGTGTTGAGGTGTTGCATTGGGTGCTGGCGCGCAGGACATGTTCGCTGTTGGTGCCATTCTGTACGCCATGGTGGCTGGCCCTGACGCCCACCCCTTGGTCCTGGACACTGAGGACGACCCTGACACAGTGTCAGCCAGCTTCTCCACGGCAGCAGCCGAGCTTTATGAGCGCATGCAAGCTGAGGGGTGTGGGCGTCTGATCACGCATCGTGGCGGCAAGGCCGTGCTGGCCCCCTACAGCCCCCGCTGGCTAGCGCTGCTGCAGGTAGGCCTGGCTGTGCTCCTCTGCAAGGGTGTGTTTCCTTGTTCCCAATACGATGGCTGTGGCATGCTGAGAAGTGGGTACGGCGCACGTGCAGGGGCTGTGTGAAATGGACCCGGCCAAGCGCTGGACCTACGACCAGGTGGGTCACTCATCATTGACTGCCCTGGCCCCTGAAGCGTTGCATCAAGGGCACACCTGCCTGTGACAATGAGATCTTGACAAAAACCAACTCAACACTTAACACCACTTCCACTGCAACCAACCAAGCAAGGGAGCCTGGAGAGGTTTGGGGTGGATGTCATTCATGCATTGCGGCTGCCGTATGCAGGCTCTCCAGTGTGGTGTGCTCCAAGAGCAAGAGCTAGAGGAGTGGGCAGCCAGTGCCGAGCTGGCAGCTGGGCAAGCCTCCACTGACCAGGCCAAGGTGGCACACCAAGCATTAGCGCGCTTGTACCGTGCACTCCTGGTGGGTGCCTCTCACAGTAGCCACTCTGGGTGCAGGGTCAGGATCATGACAGTCCCCACCCTTGGGTTAGGGCCAGGGCAAGTCAGGGTCAGGTCACGGTGGTGGCAACTCCTCCCACTTGTTCTTCTGATCATCCTCGTCATGGCATGGCGCCTAAAACGCACTGCTTGAGACTGCATATCTAAGCTCAATACCCAATCCCAGTAACTAAGCTTAAATATCTTGGCTCAAATTAGGGTAAATTAGCAGGCGTGGAGTAATAGTTCAGTTTGTCGTCATTCTAACAGAAGCCTTGCAAGCCTGGCCATGTGGCTCAGCATGCTCATGGTGATCACTCTGGCGACCTTGCCTCTCCCTCCCTTCCACAGGCGGACATGCAAGCTCCTGGCAAGCATGCTGGTGCAAGGACAGCACAAGTGGAGCAGCTTGTTCGATTGTTGCAGCCCATCCAGCTGAACGGGCCCAGTAGCCCAGCTGGACCAAGACAGCCCAGCCACACCAAAGGAGCAGTCTCAAAGCAGAATGCGGGCAAGCACTCCCCTGGCAGCCGTCAGCCGGCCAGCCGACTGCGCCACGGCTGCGAGAACCATCCCATCGCCCACATGGCGGCAGCAGCCAGCTGCACGAGCTAACCCTGCACTGAGGGGAGGTGTGAGAGCAAGAGCCCAGGGTAAGGTATGAGCTAGCAGCCACTGGCTCAGTGGCTAGAAGCACTGCCAGCCATATAGCACAGCCTGCTTATCGTGTTGCTCAGCCCGGGCCGCCCTGGCCCTAGCCTAGCCGCTCCGGTGTGCAGATGCCAGCGCAGCATAACACTGAGCTGGCAGCTGTCATGACCCTTGCGGCGTCCTGTGGGGTTGCAAGACTGATTTGCGGCCTGTGTACAGCATGGCCGTGTTCATGGGGGTGCCCAGGCCGGTGATGCTTTCAGCCAGTCCAGCCCTGCAGGAGGTGTATGGCCTGAGTAGGAGCTTTGAGTGGGGCATGACAGAGCGGCTGCTCCACGCAAATGCCACCCCTCCCGCTGCTGCTCGACGTGCTAGGCTGACCCCCATCGGAGGCCGCTGAATGTGTTCCGAGCACTGTACAGGGGCATGTGGTAGAGGCATGCGCAGCTGACCATGTGCAGGAGGGCAACGGAGTAGAAGGTTTCATTAGGCGTGGGTGTGGCCGCAGCCAATGCATCACAACTCATGGTTCCAAACAAACAGTTTCTCATGCACGAAAGATCTTGACTTTGCACTGACACCTCAGTCTGCTTCGTTCATTTTCATCTGTTTGTGGTGTTAGCATGCATCAGGCAGCAGGTGTGCTTCTGTTTGGCTGAGAAGTACTGTGTGAACCGCACTGCGAGTGGTAAGGCAACGCACTTCGCCACTGAACATGGCGCGTGCCCTACTACCACGTGCTATAGCCCACACCTTGATCACCGAAAGCTCTACCTGCAATCCAAGACAACACCGCGTTAGCCCTTCGGCGATACATCAGCGCACTTCGCCATCATGAACGACCCAGACTTGTTGAGCTGGGCTGGTGCCACAAGTGCAAGGCTTACTGTGTTTACAACATCGAGGATGAAGACGCCATCATGTTCTTTCAACTACTATCAAGTGCAAAAGAATCCCTAGAATGGACCAAGACTTGCCGCTCCCATTTGTACAACACTTGATGCACTCCAAGCACAGCACTGCAGTCAAAACAATTGGATGCGCCTCATCGCAGCAAGTTTGGCCAAGCAATGGCAAGCGTCAGCCATGCACAGCACCCAGCCAGGTATCCAATTCCCCACATACATTCCATGCCAAATGCAGAAGCTATTGCCATGCAGCCCCGCCTGAGCATGTGTTGGTCAGCCCTGACCACATGCCTACCCACTCTCCCTCCCCGCTCAACAGCAGACTATGCTTAGTTGGCCCCCTTGGTCAAGTCACCACCCCATGCTTACGTACTTCCGGGCACCCTACTAACCAAGCCTCTTTGCAGAGGTTGGCGTGCTTGCACACCGCATGCCTCACACCTCCATCCCTCCCCGCCCACCACTCCCAACCTTCTACTCCCAAGTCCCAGCTAGCCTGCTGCCCCGCCCTGGCCCTCTTCATCTCACTGGCACCGGCCCTACTCCCACCTCATTCAAGTGTGGGTTCAACCCCAAGCAGCTCCCCTGACGCAGCCAGGCCTCACACCAGGCCTCACACCTGGCCTCACACCTGACCTCACACCTGGCCTCACACCTGGCCTCACACCTGGCCTCACACCTGGCCTCACACCTGGCCTCACACCTGGCCTCACACCTGGCGTGGGTTCCCCGCTGAAGCAGATGTGTGCATGGACATCGCGCATGGCACTCCGACGACCCGTCACTGGTGCCCTTGCCTTGCAGCCCGCATCACACCCTACCCCTACTCAGTACATGACTATGATGGCCACCTATGGCTAGGTGCGGCCAGGAGGCCTTGGTCCACCACACCATTTCACCTAAGGCTTGGTTGTGTGCAGCCCAGCACACAGCTGCTTGCTCATCAGCCAATCATAGGCCTTGGTGCAACAAAGAGGCCTTGGGCCCTTGCACAGCACAGCGCTGGGAGGCCGGCCACTCGCTGTCCCCTACGCACTGAAACCTCATTGACACTTCGATGTCTTAAAAGCACCCGCCTGGCAGACGGCTGGCATGGAGAGCACGTGAGCGGAGGGATGGAGGCGTGGAGCGTGTTGCAGCCAGGCCCCGGCCGCTGGCCCAGGCAGGCATGGCAGCCTGGCGTAGTTTAGGGCAGAGCTCAGGGTGGTGCTGGCTGTTGGTACTGGGATCCCTGGGCGGTGCTGGCAGCTGGAGCTGTTCAGCTTGGACAGCACAGCACAGCACAGCATAGCACAGGGAGGCCAGGCCAGGCCAGGCCAGCAGCGCTTTGCCACTGCTGCCGCTCTGCTGTTCAGACCTGGCTCAGGTGTTGCTGGGCCAGCAGCGCCTGCCCCCTCAGCTGCGCCTGCCCGCTCTGCAGGCCTGCCGCCCCCTGCCCTGAAGCCCCTGCCCCTGCCCCTGCCTCAACCTCAGGGTCCTGCTGGTACTGGGACAGGAAGTCTGGCGGCACTGGGGTGGGCAGCGCATCAGAGTCGCTCTCCTCAAAGCTGTTCAAGGGGAAGTCAGGCCGCTCCTCCACCTCCCACAGGAAGCCGTTCAGCTGTTCCATGAACACTGAATCCATAGACTCCACTGCGGAAGGTCAGGGGGCAGGCAGCAGCAGGGGTGGGGTGGGGCAGGTGGCAGGCAGCAGCAGCAGCAGCGGCAGGGCCATGCACACATGCCCTAGAGGCATGCAGGACTGACAGGCAGCAGCAGGAGGTCCAGGGATCGAGTGGCGCAGCGTTGCAGGGCTCAACATGGCTGACTACCACCCGCTGTGGCCACAGACCTGCACTGCCCCTCCACTCCTTACGCTGCCCCTTGGGCCTTGTCACACCACAATGTGCGACCACAGCTCACACCAAACCCCTCCTCCCACCACCCAGGCCACGCCTGGCTGAGGTATGGATGACGGCCTTGGTCGAGGCTGAGGTATGGATGACCTGGTGGGTGGGCGGCCTTGGTGGAGCCCCTCACACGTGCCAACGCCGACACAACAATGCTTTAGCGAATGCCTGGGTGCAACCGCCCACACCGACACCCTGCACTCCGCACTACGCCACCACCCTGGCCGCCAACACCAGCGTCGCACTGACGCCCTCAGGGAGCAGCCCTGCACCTCATATCGAGTGATTCAGACCCCCCACAAGCCAACCGCCCTACCCCCTTCACCTGCCACCATGATGTCACTGGGGGCAGGGGTTGCTGCAGGCATGGCTGGCACCCCCGTCTCGCCGTCCTCCTCTTGCAGCAGCTGCACATCCGTCACCTGCACCCGGTCGCCACTGAGCTTTACCCTGCAAGGGGCAGTAAGCGAGCAAGAGTATGTGGAGACATTCTGACCTTTTTGATTACCAGCTACAGCCGTTATCACCATGTATGACCATTGACCCCATTATGACCATACATGGCCATGGTCACCATAACGTCAGCCTTGTGTGGCAGCTTGTGCATGGCCCCATGTGTGTGGTGTGTTGTTCCAGGCCGTGCGCTGCAGCACCACTGACAGGCGGTTGCAATGGGCTCCAGGGCTGTGCAAGCTTTGGGTGGACGCCGGGCAGGCAGGATGCAGATGGGGTCAGAAGGGGTCAAGGCAGGCAGGCAGGCAGGTAGGCCACAGGTCGGCCAACACAAGGCAGCTGCCCACTGTCAGGGTAGGGTTGGCAAGCGGCGCCCAGGGGTGGGGAGGCAGCAGGGAGGCAGGGGTGGCCTACAGCTGCACCGAGCTCAGCTTGCCTGGCCATGCCCCTCAGGGGCTTGCTGGCGCTTGAGGTCGGCAGCGCAGGGCCACCAGCAGGCTGAGGGCTGTGCGGCCCAGGGCTGAGAAGCTCAGCCTCCCAGGCGATGTCTAGGTCCAGGCTGGTGCAGCTGCAGGCAGGGCATGGGGCATGACAGACCTAGGGTGGGTGATGCAGGGTAAGGGAAGGGGGAGGGGAACGCCTTAGGCTGCACAGGGGGTTGGCTTGCCCTACACCTCAGCCATTAACCGTCAGGTTGCTTGATCGCTCTCCCCTTCCCCTCGAGGATTGGGTTTCATGCAAATCACCCCTCGTCCCCACAAGGTTTTGGGACTTTGCACAACACATCCCAAGGCCGTATGCATGAGCCCTAACCTGGGTGCTTGTTGTTGAGTACAGGAGGGGTGCACAGGCCAGAGTGAGGGAACACCACACCGCACCAACCCTCACCCTACCTCCCATTGCAAATACACCGCAGTGCAGCCGTGTGCCTATGCATTTATGAAATTCGTATGCCTGCACTGCTGCAGGGACCTACCTGGGCCGACAGTTGGGTCTGTTGGTCTTCAGCCGAGCCTCGGTAACATGCAGAACGTCCTTGGCCGTGACCATCGCCCTGCGATGGGCAAAACGTAGCATGTCGACAGCGTACGAGAGCGCTGCAGTGCCCGAACTCGCAAGGCATGGAGCCCCGCGACTTACCGGCGGGTGGCGTGCTTGAGGCCGACGAAAGCCGACGCCAGCTTTGAACGTACCCAGGTGTAATCCACTGGTGTCCTCGCCAGCGTGCCAGCGGCCTTGTCCGTACTCTGCGCACGAGAACCAGCCTGGGACTAGGGTTCAAGGCCGCTGGCAGTGTCGACTAAGCGCCATCGCGTGTTAACACCAACCATGGCAGCCTGATTGAGCCATAGTGCAAGCTGACCTAGCGAATCTAGCATCCCGGAATGTTCGTTGGCGAAATACTCACTAGCGGAGCAGCAGTCAGTGCAGCGCTGGCGCGCCTGGTGACAACAGCTATCCGCGGTGCAAAGAGAGCCGTGCGCGGGTGCGCGGATTGGGTGCTGTGGGCCTGCATGCGTGCGGGCTGCGTGAGTATTGCTTGTGTTGCTTGCCAAAACTTGATTTCGCAATCGCGGAACTTAGTGCGCTTTCTGCACACCACATACATTCAAGCTCGTGGGCTTTAGTGGGAAAAAGTGAGGTGCCGAAACATTCGAACACATGCCGTGTACAGCGCCGCGTCTAACTCGTGACATCGCACGATCGCATGAACCGACGCTGCTGCACCTCGAACACCTAGCACTGATGCACATCTCACTTGTGTTGGTCTGGTGCACATCTTCTTATATTGATCTAGTGTAGTTACAGACCATAGGAGCATACTGATGCCATCATGACAACATCATGCCATGCGGCACTCGCAACACAGCAACCGTCTCTTGGCTGTTTCACGCCATGCAGCAGCGTCAACACTACGCGCCAGACGTCAAGCCATGGATCAGCATGCATGGTGACTAAGAGCATGTAAGCCTAGCCGGGTGTGACCTAGAGTGGTCGATCACGGGGACTGCATAGATCCATGCATGTGGGTGGAAGGGCGGGGTGAGGGTCAGGAGGTGGGGGTGGGAGGAGCAGCAAGGCTGTAGGGAGGCATGCGGGGCGTGCTGGGAGGTCGTGGTGGGAGGCAAGGGTAAAGAGGGGTAGGGTTGGGAGCATGGAAGGAGGAGTGCTGGGAGGTGAACATGGGTCCAGCCACCATTGCATGTAGACCTGCAGCAAGCAAGGGGAGTGATAGGAAAGGGAGGAGGGGGTCAGGCTGGCACAGGGGTCTGGCCATCCAGCCTCACTAGCCGCTAGTAGGTCAGCGGGTGAGGGTCAGGGGGTGATGGATGACTGCCACGGCCTGCAGTGGACAGGGCCATGCTTGCATGAGGAGGTGCACCCTTCACTGCGCACAACAGTGGTGGAGGAGAGGCGGAAGAAAAGGGAAGGAGGAGCGTGAGAGGAGGTAATGGCCCTCAGCTGCTCCAGGCCACCACTGGCAAGCTGGCAGGCAGTAGTCGTGCAGTAGAGAAAGGAATGGCCAGGGAGGACAGGGTAAGCGGGAGGGGAGATGAGGCGGGAGGGCAGGGGAGGGGCAAGGGGAGGGGAGGCGGGAGAGCAGTCGAGGCGGGAGGAGAGGTGAGGCGGGAAGGGAGGGGAGGGGAGGCTTGCTCGGCATGTGCATAGTTTTCATGAAGTTGGTGGCAACAGCAGCTCCAGTCACACTCCTCGTGTTGGCACAACATGCACATTAGGGGCTCCAAGGTCAGCATCCACGTTCTGTCAGTTGGGGGCAACAAGCTCGCAACTGGAAAAGCAAGGGCCAGATGGCATTGACCAAGGGGAGCAGGGGACAAGCGGCAGCAAGCAGGAGCAACAGGGCAGCATCTAGGTGCGTCAAGGCCATTGCCAGGGGCAGCAAGGGTAAAGAAGGAGGAGGAAGCAGCAGGCAACATTCCTGGCCACTATCAAAGCACCACCTGCTGTTGTGATGTTTTGGTGTTTACGGTGTGTGGCGTCAGATGTCAAGCGCCCACTGTGGCAGGCTCCAGATGTCGCAGTCAATGTACGCACTTCACAACCTGTCGCAATGTCGGTCCCACAATTGTGGCACCGACCGTCGTGGGCACTGGTCTTAAGCCTGGTGCAGCCGCAGCCCCGGGCAAGCATTCGAAACTGGGAATGTGCGGAAGGTAGCGGCAATTCACCGTGGGTGCTTGGTAACTAAGTAGTAGATAACGAAAACTAAACAGCTCGAGACCGAAGCCAGCGGCCGCGGAGCGTAGCGACGTTACAGTTTCCTGCCCCTCACAGCCACATGAGTCCTCCTTACACTCGGCAACACCCCCTCATCACGCGCACTAGAGCTACGACCTGCAGCTTGGCCTTTCAACCGGAGCACAACCACCCCACCCCTGACTGCTGCTACTGACTACTCCCCCAGCCCTGCTTACTGCCGCTGCTGTCCACAATTACACTCTCCAGCAATAGCAAAGACACGTGCACCACTGAGACAAATGACCATCCTCTCTCTGCTAGTGACTGCAAGTACATGCCAGATCTACATGTACACAACTGGCAAGCATTGTACAAGAATGGCAGTGATGTGAGCAACATGTTGGTGTGTGCTGATCTTCATTGCTTGTGCGGTGCGCTAACAATCAGTGCGTGAAGCAAGCCCACTCAAAAGTCCTCAGTGTATGCCAGGCATGGTGGCTGTTGTAATGGGTCCTGATGCCTGTCTCAGGTGTGCGCATGCGCAGTGCCAGCCACCCCATGTGTGGCTCACAGTGTCATGCAATGGCAGGACCTTGTGTGCCAGGACTGCATGTGGCTGCCATCCCTGGGCTGCTCCCAATCACACTGCCACTGTGGTGCATGCCACAGCCCGGCCATAACCTCATGAAGCAATGTGTGCAGTGTGAGTTGCAAGTGCTGTGTGAGTCGCAGTGGTGTGTGGCAGTGCTTGGCTTGTAGGGAGTGCATGTGGCACCACACCCATGAAAAGGAGCCTAATGCCTCATGCCCCCCCAAATAGTGCCCACCCCACCCGCTTCATAGCAGCCGCCAGCCCACCACCCAGCCCCTTGTGCCCCTGACCGCCCTGAGCAGCAGCGCTAGGTGCATGGGTGTAAGGGAGGAGGCTGAGGCCCTTAGGCCCCTCGCCAAACTCATCCGTGACCCGACGCACGCTGCAGTCACTGCTGCCGCCCAGGCTGATGCGCAGCGGGGTGCTTTGGCCGCTGCTCGAGTTGGTTTCTGAACTCCACCAGCACAGGGCGGTGGGGCTGTGGATGATGGCCTGTGTGGACTGCAGCTGGTGGAGTTGTGCCTCCGCCCGCTCCGCCCGGCTCCGCTGCTGCTGCACCTCAGCCTCCATCACCTGCCGCTCATGCTCCCTGCATGCCCGTTGCTGGAGTCTGACTGCCTGGGCTAGGTGCAAAGCCTGGTGAAGCTGCTGCACAGCTGCCTCAGCCTGCTGTGTCGCCTGCTTGCTGGCTGTCGTACACAACCGCACCTCAGCCTGCAGCTCCGACACCTGCTGCTGCAACTGCATGACCACCTGTTCGCTTTGCTGCTGGTGGTAAGACTCCTGCTGCTGCTGTTGGTGTTGGCACAACCTCAGCTGCTTAATCTCCTCCTCTAGCAGGCCTTCACGAACACGGGTTGCGGCCACCTGGACAGAGTAGGCAGCAAGCCGCCCATGCAGCTCCTGCATATGTGCTGCCACTCCTGGCACCTGGCTGCCGTCAGCTTGGCCCTTGGCAAGGCTGGGGCTGACTGGGTTGGGGCCAAGCTTGATAGCCTCCTCGTAGCAAGGGGGTGGGCCATCACTGAAGGCTGTAGGGTTGGGGGCAATGTTGACTGCAACACTGTAGGTGGGAGGTGGGTCATCGATGAGAGTTGTTGTGGAGAGGGAGGGAGACCACTGCACCCACGAATCTTCATGCCAGGCTGGCAGCTCGGGGCAAGGCTGGCCCGCCATGACGGCCAGCAGCATGGCCCGAGCAATAGGGCGGCAGGGCAGCTCCTCCCATGCCCCGTAGAGCTCCTGGCGGACCCCATGCAGCTCCTCTGTGGTCACACCCCACAGGCGCATGCCTTGCTCAGGCGGCTGCCACTGGGTGGTGTTGGCCTGCGCAGAGGCTGTGTGGCGACGCCAATGGCACAGCGTGCACAACAACACCTCAGCACAGCGCTGCATTGTCTCACAATCAGGCCCCTCCGGCCTGTCTCCCTCCCTCAACGCGGCTGCACACTGTGTCAGCGCCTCTGCCATCAGGGCTGACATCTGAGGGCTGCCGCACTGCAGGCTGCCGGACAACAGGTGCTGCAGGGCTGTGCTGGCCGTGGCCTCGCTGAACCAGGACTCATCCGGCTGCGGGGGCTGGGGCAGCAGCATGGGGAGCACGGTGCACACCACAGAGTGCAAGTCCGTGCCACGACTGGCTGGGATGGCCTCGTCCTTAGCTGCAGCCTCCCTCTGTGCCTGGCAGCTGAAGAGGGAGGTCCAGCTCCTGTGATCAGCAGCGAGGGGCGGGCAGGCAGGAAGGCTGGCGGGCAGGCAACGTGCGACATGACCTATGCCACTTCCTAGCTGTCCTTGCCAGGTAAGGTGGGGCGAGGTGGGGTGAAGGAGGTTGTGAGGAGGTGATGGTGTGGCAGCCCACGCAGCAGCTGGCGCCGCCGCCGCCGCCGCCGCCGCAGTAGCGGGCGCAGCAGCAGCAAGAACAGGCGCAACAGCAGCAGCAGGCGTGGCAGCAGAAGCAGCAGCCGGCACAGCAGCAGCAGCAGCAGCAGTTACAGCCATGGTGTTAGTGGTAGTGTCCTTTCCGGGTAAGGTGGGGTGAGGAGGGATGGGCCTGGGAGGTGGTGGTGGTGGCTGTTGAGCAGTGTTGGGAGGTGGTGGGTGTTGGGCTTGAAAAAGTAATGCCTAGGGCATGCAACATGCCATGGGGGACTATATCACAGCAAGGGGCGGTTGCTTATGTTGGTGCTTGCTATTGCTGCTGTGCTGTAGCCAGGCTGCTGGCCTCGTACCTGGTGGTGCCTGAGGTCTGGTTGTCGGGGAGCAGGACGGCATTGCTGGTGTCGCTAATGCTCAGCTGGCCATCCGCGGTGACCAACACGTTACTGGGCTTGATATCCCCATGCAGCAAGCCAATGCGTTGCTGCGCCACGATGACATCATGTAGCAGCTGCACAGCAAGGCACAGTATCAGGCTGTGCGGCAGTGTGGGCTGGCTGTCAGTGCGGAGGACGGCACTGCTATGCTGCAGGGGCTTGATGCCACCAAGGTCAGGGCTAGCTCAGGTGTGCAGGTGACTCAGGCTGACTCAGGTGACTCAGGCTAACTCAGGTGACTCAGGCTGACTCAGGTGACTCAGGCTGACTCAGGCTGACTCAGGTGACTCAGGTCGCTCAGGCTGAGTCAGGCTGACTCAGGTAACTCAGGCTAACTCAGGTGACTCAGGTGACTCAGGCCGACTCAGGTGACTCAGGTCACTCACGCTGACTCAGGCTGACTCAGGTGACTCAGGCTGACTCAGGTGACTCAGGCTGCACGGGCTGTGGGAGCAGCAGCAGGGGCCTACCTGGATGCAGATGTCCACTTGTGGTATGGAGGGCAGGTACGAGTAACCCTCCAGCTTCAACTGCAGGTCATCCAGACTGCCCAGTGCCAGCGGCATGACAGAGACGATGAGCACATCGATGCAGCTGGGCTCCCCGCCAATAGCCTCCACCGCCCCAACCTGTGGAGCACATGCAGCAGCCATAAAGTTGACTGATGAGCTGCTCACCAGGAGGTAGTGATAGCCAGCGGGCAGGGTCAGCGGCGCAAATTTGCATAGCTGTGGGATGTGGCCAAGAAAGAAGTTCAGCATTGTGGCAGCCCTCAGCGCACCTCGATGGCAAACGCAATAGGGCAGCACGGCATCAACTTCAGGACTTCACCGCACATCGCTGCCAGAACGGCCATGGTGACGTCAGAGTAGGCTGACATGCTGGCCAAGCTCTCCATGGAGAGGTCTGGCAGTGTCTGGTGCATGATCTGCAGGCATCACAAAGTGCACCGTGAGAGGCGCCACCAAAGAGAGGGCATGCTACAGTCTAGTTTGTATAGCCAGCTTACCTTCACGGCCACTGGTTGGCCCCGCAGGACCCCTGCCATGACTTTTCCCTCGCTTCCCTCTCCAAGCTGCTCGTCTGCTGCCTCCATGCTGCGGGTCAGCTCACAGAAGTCATCTTGTGACAATTCTGTAGCATGGAAGGCGGCGTTGACCAGGTCCGCATCTGGGTTGGAGGCAGCCTTGCAAGTAATGACGGACTGAACGACTTGCTCCCTGATGTGGGCTTTCACGCAGTTCAACGCTGCAATTGTGGGCAGAACGCAGCAAGAGGACCATTCAGAAGCCATATGCGAGCTGAGCTGCCACACGGTGCAGCTTGCAGGTGCCTGCCAGTCAGCCCGCCATCACCGCTACGGCACTCACCGACTTCGTCGGAGGCTAACTTCTCTGGTGGCGCGATGCTCCCGAAGTTCATCGGGACTGTCAAGCTGGGTGGGTAGATGGTCGCATCTGCTGCAGCGATGTCCAGGTATCTGGTCAGGGTTGGGAGTTGACTAGGATGCTGGGCCATTGTGCGGGAGTGCGGCTACGATTAAGGTGGCGCTGTACAAGCGCTGGCGATGTTGAGTGTCTCGCACTCGAAAGCGGTTTCTAGCTTCTTAGCCAGCGGCACAGTGACAAGTGTGTACAGCGCGGGGCCCCTGCAGCTTGAATACAGTGCTGCTGGGGGTTCCAGCTGCAGCGCACGAAGCCTGACACAAGAGCAGCATCTGACCTGGCGATGTCATCTGG
The DNA here is from genome assembly GCA_030144725.1 of Haematococcus lacustris. Classification (NCBI taxonomy): domain Eukaryota; kingdom Viridiplantae; phylum Chlorophyta; class Chlorophyceae; order Chlamydomonadales; family Haematococcaceae; genus Haematococcus; species Haematococcus lacustris. The sequence goes on from JASKMD010000006.1 coordinate 9,047,720, forward strand.
AGGTTACAAGCCTTGGACAACAGCCCTCGTATTGAGCCGAAAGCACATCGGCTGTGGGGCGGCTAGGAGGCGCTGTCGATTATAGGCCGGGACGTCCCCAGCTGCTGTTACGTCCTTAGACAGCTTAGTCGACGGGCTGCAGCATGCGGGCTGGGCCACTGCCGCAGGTTTGTCCAGTGCGGGGCAGGAGTAGGCTGATGCTGGACTTTGTTCAAGGCGGGTTTGGGGTTGCAGGCAGGGACAGCTGGTTCGGCTACTGACAGCACACAAGGTACAGCCGACATTCCGTCTATACCTTCCCGTGTGCATTGCAGACAGGCGGTATGTGTGGTTCAGTGACGGACGCAGCCTGAGGCATGCCGCAGCTGTGGCGCTTGGTGGAGGCCGCAAGTCTTGGTGAGGGCCACCTATCAGGCCACATCTTGCCTCTCGTTCTCATGTTACAGCTTGTCCATCAAATCCCATGTTCCACTTTGGTCTCAAGATCCACACCACCACCTTCCAACACAGCGCTTCACCCCTCCAATCACACACCTCTTGCACTGCCCAGGCTCCAGCATGCATGCCTCTCATGAGGGGTCATGTCTCCCTCTGTGCAGCTGCCACGAAGCTCCCTTGCGTGACTGAGCAATGGAGGAGGCTGAGGCCACTGCCTGCCTGTTCAGCTGTGGGTGATGAGCGCTGACAGCCGCCTAAGAGTCGTGTGCTGCCCCAGCCATGGTGGGAGCTCAACAACAGCGGGGTCGGGCGGATGGCGCCCTTGGCTCAGCTGGTGACAGCCATCCCAGCAGATCATGCAAACCTGGCTGAAGCGCACTGCAGCTCACCAGTCGTGGCTGACTGGTTCAGTGCCGCCTCCAGGTGAGGCTCCTGCACCTACCTACCTTCCCCTAGCTGTACGATGGGGTCAGCAAGGCCAGAGCCCGACCCTCCTGCTGCTGCTGCAGCTAAGGCCCACATCAGGGGCAGGAGCAGCAGGAACCCAGAGGTGGAGCCCTGGGCTGGAGCAGGGGCGCTGGGCACAGGGGCAGGCTAGTTCTTGGCCCAGTGGCGCTGCAGCAGCTGAGGCCCCAGACGCTGCCAAGGACCCGGGGTTGCGGTTCCTAGTGGCATTGCCGGGTCGTACGAGAACAGCCGGCTATCTCAACGTGCGCCTCAAGTCTTAGCGAGGGCGCATTGACATCAAAGCGGTACACTGGCTCGTGCGGGGTTGGACAAGTGCGTCTCGATGATTGTACTCGGCCAGTGTTAGGCACGACGTTACAGCTTCCTGCCCCTCACAGCCACATGAGTCCTCCTTACACTCGGCAACACCCCCTCACCACACGCACTAGAGCTACGCCCTGCAGCTTGGCCTTTCAACCGGAGCACAACCACCCCACCCCTGACTACTGCTACTGACTACTCCCCCAGCCCTGCCTACTGCCGCTACTGTCCACAATTACACTCTCCAGCAATAGCAAAGACACGTGCACCACTGAGACAAATGACCATCCTCTCTCTGCTAGTGACTGAAGCTACATGCCAGATCTAGGTGTACACAACTGGCAAGCAATGTACAAGAATGGCAGTGAAGTGAGCAACAATGTTGGTGTGTTTTGATCTTTATTGCTGGTGCGGCGCGCTAACAAGCAGTGTGTGAAGCAAGCCCACTCAATCCTCAGTGTATGCCAGGCATGGTGGCTGTTGTAATGGGTCCTGATGCATGTCTCAGGTGTGCGCATGCGCAGTGCCAGCCACCCCATGTGTGGCTCACAGTGTCATGCAATGGCAGGACCTTGTGTGCCAGGACTGCATGTGGCTGCCATCCCTGGGCTGCTCCCAATCACACTGCCACTGTGGTGCATGCCACAGCCCGGCCATAACCTCATGAAGCAATGTGTGCAGTGTGAGTTGCAAGTGCTGTGTGAGTCGCAGTGGTGTGTGGCAGTGCTTGGCTTGTAGGGAGTGCATGTGGCACCACACCCATGAAAAGGAGCCTAATGCCTCATGCCCCCCCAAATAGTGCCCACCCCACCCGCTTCATAGCAGCCGCCAGCCCACCACCCAGCCCCTTGTGCCCCTGACCGCCCTGAGCAGCAGCGCTAGGTGCATGGGTGTAAGGGAGGAGGCTGAGGCCCTTAGGCCCCTCGCCAAACTCATCCGTGACCCGACGCACGCTGCAGTCACTGCTGCCGCCCAGGCTGATGCGCAGCGGGGTGCTTTGGCCGCTGCTCGAGTTGGTTTCTGAACTCCACCAGCACAGGGCGGTGGGGCTGTGGATGATGGCCTGTGTGGACTGCAGCTGGTGGAGTTGTGCCTCCGCCCGCTCCGCCCGGCTCCGCTGCTGCTGCACCTCAGCCTCCATCACCTGCCGCTCATGCTCCCTGCATGCCCGTTGCTGGAGTCTGACTGCCTGGGCTAGGTGCAAAGCCTGGTGAAGCTGCTGCACAGCCGCCTCAGCCTGCTGTGTCGCCTGCTTGTTGGCTGCCGTACCCAACCGCACCTCAGCCTGCAGCTCCAACACCTGCTGCTGCAACTGCATGACCACCTGTTCGCTTTGCTGCTGGTGGTAAGACACCTGCTGCTGCTGTTGGTGTTGGCACAACCTCAGCTGCTTAATCTCCTCCTCTAGCAGGCCTTCCCGAACACGGGCTGCGGCCACCTGGACAGAGTAGGCAGCAAGCCGCTCATGCAGCTCCTGCATATGTGCTGCCACTCCTGGCACCTGGCTGCCGTCAGCTTGGCCTTTGGCAAGGCTGGGGCGGACTGGGTTGGAGCCAAGCTTGATAGCCTCCTCGTAGCAAGGGGGTGGGCCATCACTGAAGGCTGTAGGGTTGGCGGCAATGTTGACTGCAACACTGTAGGTGGGAGGTGGGTCATCGATGAGAGTTGTTGTGGAGAGGGAGGGAGACCACTGCACCCACGAATCTGCATGCCAGGCTGGCAGCTCGGGGCAAGGCTGGCCTGCCATGACGGCCAGCAGCATGGCCCGAGCAATAGGGCGGCAGGGCAGCTCCTCCCATGCCCCGTAGAGCTCCTGGCGGACACTCTGCAGCTCCTCTGTGGTCACACCCCACAGGCGCATGCCTTGCTCAGGCGGCTGCCACTGGGTGGTGTTGGCCTGCGCAGAGGCTGTGTGGCGACGCCAATGGCACAGCGTGCACAGGAGCACCTCAGCGCAGCGCTGCATTGTCTCACAATCAGGCCCCTCCGGCCTGTCTCCCTCCCTCAACGCGGCTGCACACTGTGTCAGCGCCTCTGCCATCAGGGCTGACATCTGAGGGCTGCCGCACTGCAGGCTGCCGGACAACAGGTGCTGCAGGGCTGTGCTGGCCGTGGCCTCGCTGAACCAGGACTCATCCGGCTGCGGGGGCTGGGGCAGCAGCATGGGGAGCACGGTGCACACCACAGAGTGCAAGTCCGTGCCACGACTGGCTGGGATGGCCTCGTCCTTAGCTGCAGCCTCCCTCTGTGCCTGGCAGCTGAAGAGGGAGGTCCAGCTCCTGTGATCAGCAGCGAGGGGCGGGCAGGCAGGAAGGCTGGCGGGCAGGCAACGTGTGCCATGACCTGTGCCACTTCCTAGCTGTCCTTGCCAGGTGAGGTGGGGCAAGGTGGGGTGAAGGAGGTTGGGAGGAGGTGTTGGTGTGGCAGCCCACGCCGCAGCTGTAAGGGTAAGGTGGGGTGAGGTGGGGTGAGGTTGTGAGGAGGTGATGGTGTGGCAGCCCACGCAGCAGCTGGCGCCGCCGCCGCCGCCGCCGCATTAGCGGGCGCAGCAGCAGCAACAACAGGCGCAACAGCAGCAGCAGGCGAGGCAGAAGAAGCAGCAGCCAGCACAGCAGCAGCAGCAGCAGCAGCAGTAACAGCCATGGTGTTAGTGGTAGTGTCCTTTCCGGGTAAGGTGGGGTGAGGTGGGAGAGCCTGGGAGGTGGTGGTGGTGGTGGCTGTTGAGCAGTGTTGGGAGGTGGTGGGTGTTGGGCTTGAAAAAGTAATGCCAAGGGCATGCAACATGCCATGGGGGACTATATCACAGCAAGGGGCAGTTGCTTATGTTGCTGCCTGCTATTGCTGCTGTGCTGTAGCCAGGCTGCTGGCCTCGTACCTGGTGGTGCCTGAGGTCTGGTTGTCGGGGAGCAGGACGGCATTGCTGGTGTCGCTAATGCTCAGCTGGCCATCCGCGGTGACCAACACGTTACTGGGCTTGATATCCCCATGCAGCAAGCCAATGCGTTGCTGCGCCACGATGACATCATGTAGCAGCTGCACAGCAAGGCACAGTATCAGGCTGTGCGGCAGTGTGGACTGGCTGTCAGTGCGGAGGACGGCACTGCTATGCTGCAGGGGCTTGATGCCACCAAGGTCAGGGCTAGCTCAGGTGTGCAGGTGACTCAGGCTGACTCAGGTGACTCAGGCTAACTCAGGTGACTCAGGCTGACTCAGGTGACTCAGGCTGACTCAGGCTGACTCAGGTGACTCAGGTCGCTCAGGCTGAGTCAGGCTGACTCAGGTAACTCAGGCTAACTCAGGTGACTCAGGTGACTCAGGCCGACTCAGGTGACTCAGGTCACTCACGCTGACTCAGGCTGACTCAGGTGACTCAGGCTGACTCAGGTGACTCAGGCTGCACGGGCTGTGGGAGCAGCAGCAGGGGCCTACCTGGATGCAGATGTCCACTTGTGGTATGGAGGGCAGGTACGAGTAACCCTCCAGCTTCAACTGCAGGTCATCCAGACTGCCCACTGCCAGCGGCATGACAGAGACGATGAGCACATCGATGCAGCTGGGCTCCCCGCCAATAGCCTCCACCGCCCCAACCTGTGGAGCACATGCAGCAGCCATAAAGTTGACTGATGAGCTGCTCACCAGGAGGTAGTGATAGCCAGCGGGCAGGGTCAGCGGCGCAAATTTGCATAGCTGTGGGATGTGGCCAAGAAAGAAGTTCAGCATTGTGGCAGCCCTCAGCGCACCTCGATGGCAAACGCAATAGGGCAGCACGGCATCAACTTCAGGACTTCACCGCACATCGCTGCCAGAACGGCCATGGTGACGTCAGAGTAGGCTGACATGCTGGCCAAGCTCTCCATGGAGAGGTCTGGCAGTGTCTGGTGCATGATCTGCAGGCATCACAAAGTGCACCGTGAGAGGCGCCACCAAAGAGAGGGCATGCTACAGTCTAGTTTGTATAGCCAGCTTACCTTCACGGCCACTGGTTGGCCCCGCAGGACCCCTGCCATGACTTTTCCCTCGCTTCCCTCTCCAAGCTGCTCGTCTGCTGCGTCCATGCTGCGGGTCAGCTCACAGAAGTCATCTTGTGACAATTCTGTAGCATGGAAGGCGGCGTTGACCAGGTCCGCATCTGGGTTGGAGGCAGCCTTGCAAGTAATGACGGACTGAACGACTTGCTCCCTGATGTGGGCTTTCACGCAGTTCAACGCTGCAATTGTGGGCAGAACGCAGCAAGAGGACCATTTAGAAGCCATATGCGAGCTGAGCTGCCACACGGTGCAGCTTGCAGGTGCCTGCCAGTCAGCCCGCCATCACCGCTACGGCACTCACCGACTTCGTCGGAGGCTAACTTCTCTGGTGGCGCGATGCTCCCGAAGTTCATCGGGACTGTCAAGCTGGGTGGGTAGATGGTCGCATCTGCTGCAGCGATGTCCAGGTATCTGGTCAGGGTTGGGAGTTGACTAGGATGCTGGGCCATTGTGCGGGAGTGCGGCTACGATTAAGGTGGCGCTGTACAAGCGCTGGCGATGTTGAGTGTCTCGCACTCGAAAGCGGTTTCTAGCTTCTTAGCCAGCGGCACAGTGACAAGTGTGTACAGCGCGGGGCCCCTGCAGCTTGAATACAGTGCTGCTGGGGGTTCCAGCTGCAGCGCACGAAGCCTGACACAAGAGCAGCATCTGACCTGGCGATGTCATCTGGAGGTTACAAGCCTTGGACAACAGCCCTCGTATTGAGCCGAAAGCACATCGGCTGTGGGGCGGCTAGGAGGCGCTGTCGATTATAGGCCGGGACGTCCCCAGCTGCTGTTACGTCCTTAGACAGCTTAGTCGACGGGCTGCAGCATGCGGGCTGGGCCACTGCCGCAGGTTTGTCCAGTGCGGGGCAGGAGTAGGCTGATGCTGGACTTTGTTCAAGGCGGGTTTGGGGTTGCAGGCAGGGACAGCTGGTTCGGCTACTGACAGCACACAAGGTACAGCCGACATTCCGTCTATACCTTCCCGTGTGCATTGCAGACAGGCAGTATGTGTGGTTCAGTGACGGACGCAGCCTGAGGCATGCCGCAGCTGTGGCGCTTGGTGGAGGCCGCAAGTCTTGGTGAGGGCCACCTATCAGGCCACATCTTGCCTCTCGTTCTCATGTTACAGCTTGTCCATCAAATCCCATGTTCCACTTTGGTCTCAAGATCCACACCACCACCTTCCAACACAGCGCTTCACCCCTCCCATCACACACCTCTTGCACTGCCCAGGCTCAAGCATGCATGCCTCTCATGAGGGGTCATGTCTCCCTCTGTGCAGCTGCCCAACAGCTTCCTCGCGTGACTGAGCAATGAAGGAGGCTGAGGCCACTGCCTGCCTGTTCAGCTGTGGGTGATGAGCGCTGACAGCCGCCTGAGAGCTGTGTGCTGCCCCAGCCATGTCGGGATCTCAACAACAGCTGGGTCGGGTGGATGGCGCCCTTGGCTCAGCTGGTGACAGCCATCCCAGCAGATCATGCAAACCTGGCTGACGTGCAATGCGGCTTGGCAGTCGTGGCTGACTGGTCCAGAGCCGCCACCAGGTGAGGCTCCTGCACCTACTTACCTTGCCCTAGCTATACGATGGGGTCAGAAACGGCAGCCAGAGCCCGACCTGCTGTTGTTGCTGCTGCTGCTAAAGGCCCACATCAGGAGCAGGAGCAGCAGGAAGCCGGGGGTCAAGCTTGGGGCTGGAGCAGGGGCGCTGGGCACAGGGGCAGGCTGTTCTTCGCCCAGTGGCGCTGCAGCAGCTGAGGCCCCAGCCGCTGCCGTGACCCCGCTGCTGGCTCCTCTGCCAAGCTGCCTGCCCAGCCCATGCTCCTGGCTGCAGGCCCCTGGTGCTGGAGGAGCCTGCCAGCCTGGCCCTGTTCTGCACTGGCCTGGCGCCTGACCTGGGCCCTGCCCCTGAGGTGATGCCGGCCTGCTGCGCCGCCTTCACGGGGGTGGCACTCAAGGTGGGCGCGCCTAATCAGGCACCTCAGGGGCAACCAGCGCCAGGCTGGCAGTGCACACCAGAGTGTGTGGGTCACGCCTGTAGCCAGCACCCAGTAGGGCCTCAGCCGTCAGGGCTCGCCCTTGGGGTCATTCTGCCCACCAGGGCGTGACCAACCTGCAGTGCTTGGCTGCCCAGGGCATCGAGGAGCGCGGGCTGTGTGGCGTGGGCCTAGGGAGAGGGGTAGAGGGGCAGGGCGCAGGGACCTCCCAGACACAAGGGCAGGCCAGCATAGGTCACCCCGGAACCAGACCAGGGCCAGGGGAGTCAGCAAAGGGGCACTAGGGGGCGTATGCTCATGGGATCACAGCAAGCCGGTGTGTCTTGCCTGTGATGCCTGCTTGCCTTGCAGCAGCAGCCCACACAGCAGCAGCAGCCCACGCAGCAGCAGCAGCCCACACGGCAGCAGCAGCCGGTGCAGCAACAGCAGCCCCAGCAGAAGCAGCGAAAGCATGCATGCATCCATTGCTCATGCCATCCCTCTTGCCTGGTTCCTCACCATAACTCCATGCGTGAAGCATGGCACACTGCCGCCCTACCTAAGCGCAAGTATGATGGTCACATGGCGTACACCCTCCCCTGCCGGTTCATGCCTCCCCTCCACCCTCCCCCGCTCCATTGAGTGAAGAGCCCCCTGCCAGTTGTTGTACCTATAAACCAGCCAAACCGTAGCCACGCTCCCTGCTTGCTGCAGGCCTGACGGCCACACCCTTCCCCCTTCCCTTTCGCTCATCGCCTCTCTTGCTTCCTCCCCACCCCCTCACCTACCCTTCCACATGCCTTAAACACCTTCAGCACAATCAGGACACCCTGAGAACCCTGAACACAACCAACAACACGCAGCAGCAGCAGCGGCCTACACAGCAGCAGCAGTCCACGCAGCTGCCAGTACTGTCACTGCTGCATGACAGGTGTAGCGTGGCCCCACCCCTCTCCCCCTCTGCCAGGTGGTTGCCTCCGGAGCAGCCCACGAGCACGAGCGCAGTCAGGAGCCTATAGCCGGGCGCAGCTAGGAACAACAGCACCCCGCCCACCCCTCCCCAGCCCAGCCCAGCCCAATGCAATGCATGTATCATGGCATGAATGAATGGATGCAGGAATGAGTACATGGAATGAATGATGGATGATATGAATAAGTTGCAAGAATGAATGAGTTGGCTGCGGGGCATGGAGGCAGCAGTTAGGCATGGAGGCATGCATGATTGCATGATTGCATGCACAAGTGAATGAATGATTGAATGAGTGAATGAATGAGTGAAGACATGGAACATGCCTAGTTGTACAGAGAAGGAGAGGCAAGTTGATCAGCTTATAATCAACTGTTGCGTTTATCAGCTTGTGCTCAATTCCAGCTGGCCGCCAGAGAGCTTGTGGGGGGTGAGTTTACCTTGAGCCCGGACATGGTCCTAGGCACCAAGGCTTTGGAAGTCAAGTGGCTTGAGAGGTGGGGGAGGCGTTGGGCTGGTTTTGAGACCCTTGACTGCCTGAGACGGTGCATCGGGAGAGATGCTCCTATGCTGCATGGTTCAAGCATGGGGATGGCATTGGGATCAATCACATGGCACCACACCTGCTAAACAGACAGCTCTCTACAGAAGTTCGCACGAGCTTGACTAGGTTCAGGTTAGGCGGCAGCGGATTGGGGGTGGTAAAGGCTCGGTTGGAGGGGGTTACGTTCATTGATCGCACATGCACAAGATGCACAGAGGGGGTTGTGGACAACGCCATGCATTTCATCTTTGAGTGCACTGCCACGAGTTCCATCAGGGAGCAGCTGGAGTTTGCCATGGGTCACCCCGGCCATTGGCCATGCCAATCCGTGCCAGGCGCGACGCTCACACCACGCGTTAGTGAAGGGTAGCTGAGGCTATCGCGGTAAGTCACGCGCGCTAAAACTCCCGTTTTCCACTGAAGCCTCCCAGATCACTCCGCCCGCCACCAGGTCGAAACTTGAGATAGCGCGAACAAGTTGCGACCCACTCACAAGAGCAGGGTGGCGAGGCGCTCCGTGGCGTCCGTAGCAAAGTTCGCACTAATGAGGCAGGCTCGTAGTGCGCCGCAGGCTATCGCAGTGAGCCGTGCTACCACGCCATGTCACTGCACCACGAGACTGAGTCACGCCACGCTTCGCTCGGTGCAAGCTGGGTCGGTGCAAGTTGGGTGCATGGCACTGTCATTTTTTCCGTGGCGTCCGCGGCGCCCGCCACAATGGAGGTTTCCGGCACTGCCACTGCCACTACTTACAAGCATGGCACGTATCGCATCTCCGCGTGCCAGGAGGGCGCGGCGTCGGGGTCCAGGAGGGCTCATCACATTTTTCGGTATCAACTTCGCGCACAGTGCGAGAAATGCAACGATGAGGGCGCCCAGCGGCGACACAAGGTCCAACCCGTCGGGGAAGCACCCAAGGACGCCGCCAATCACCTCCTGTGATGAGACCGCCCCATGCCACATTCACCCTCTGCCACATTTTGTACAACACAAGGTGATGGAGCATGCCCGGGGGTGCATCCCGCAATGTAGACCCGCCCAGCTATCCGACACAGGTGGAAGCACGCGGAAAGGACCACAGACCGAAAAGTTGATGGTCCTGACAGAAGCCCCAGAATGATGGGGACAAGGCTTCAGCAGGGTGCACGGTAGTGAAACAAAGTCCACACACGGTGCTGCTGACACCTCAGTGAGATGCTCTGCTTGCTTGGAGGAAGGGTTAGGCAGGTCTCGCGCCAGGTGTCAGGAAGGGCCCGGGCCATGAGGGGTCCCGACCCAACCCAGGGAATCTTGCGCTTCGGCCTGCGACCCACGTACGGTCGCACCCCGTTGAGCCCCAGGTTGCAGCCAGCGACCATGTTCACAGTTCGCGGGAATGGCGGGCGGAGTGATCTGGGAGGCTTCAGTGGAAAACGGGAGTTTTAGCGCGCGTGACTTACCGCGATAGCCTCAGCTACCCTTCACTAGCGCGTGGTGTGAGCGTCGCGCCTGGCACGGATTGGCATGGCCAATGGCCGGGGTGACCCATGTCTTTTCAGAACAATAATGAGAGCTTGCATGACTTCATTTGAGCCCATGTGCACCTTTGTTTGTACACCTTGCTTTGAAGTGCGTAGCAGAAAGTCTCGAACCCCTAGAGGGAGAGGGCGGCCAAGCAGCCTAACGGCTGACGGCTTAGGCGGTGTAAGCCACCTATCTTATCTATCTTAATCAACCATGATGTAAGAATCCCGTCCTGCACGTCCTGACGACCCTGAACGGCTGCTCTCGTCACAGCTGCTGCCAGTACTGTTACGGCTGCCAGAGCGGGAGCAGCAGCAGCAGCAGCGTGACAGAGCGTGGTCGCCGCCTGCAGTCAGCGGGGGGGTTGTGAACATTACCTCATGTCCAGTCAGGTGTCCCCAACTAACAGAAAATGACAGGAAACTGACCCCTGGTAATCAAAACGTCGCCGCGTCTCAGCCACGTGGTTTCTATTTAAGTTTCGCACATCCCTGAATAGATGACTCTTTCAGCTATGCGGTGCAGCTTGTAACATTAATTATTGTGCACTGTGCTGGGTGCTATGGCGGCTCAAATCTTCAAATTCAAATCCGTGCACGTTTTGCTCATGCGGGCCTCGCCGCGAGAGACCGCCGCGACCGACGTGGCCCAGGAGCACCTGCACATAGTGAGGGACAGTCGCCGCAGTCAAAACGGTTCACATGGCATGCCAAACCGATGTAACAGCGCCCCTCCACCCATGCTCAGAAATATGCAAGGTTGCTGCGATGCTTGACCCCTTCGTGACCAGTACTGTTGGCCTGGCCACTCTGCAATGCCTCACAAGGTGTGTATGCCATTGCTATGTTACCTTCCTCGACATGTTGGGTCCGATCCCTCCCGCCCGCCCCCCGCTTGCGTGTTAAGCTCGTGTTCAGCTCCGCTGTGGCCCCCTGCTGCTCAGATGGAGGGGTGAGCATGCCAGGGGCGGCACCAGCACCAGCTGCCAGCTGCTGCCAGGGGGGGGCAGCAGGAGGGGTGGGCAGCCCAGGAGCGGCACCAGCAGCAGCTGCCAGCTGCTGCCCGGGGGGGGCAGCAGGAGGGGTGGGCAGCCTAGGGGCGGCACCAGCACCAGCTGCCAGCTGCTGCCAGGGGGGGGCAGCAGGAGGGGTGGGCAGCCTAGGGGCGGCACCAGCACCAGCTGCCAGCTGCTGCCAGGGGGGGGCAGCAGGAGGGGTGGGCAGCCTAGGGGCGGCACCAGCACCAGCTGCCAGCTGCTGCCAGGGGGGGGCAGCAGGAGGGGTGGGCAGCCTAGGGGCGGCACCAGCACCAGCTGCCAGCTGCTGCCAAGGGGGGGCAGCAGGAGGGGTGGGCAGCCTAGGAGCAGGGGGTGGCGGGGGTGGGAGGGCAGTGAGGGGGCTGGGAGGGGGTGGGAGGGGGGGTGGAGGGGGGGGCTGAGGTTGGGAGGGGGTGGCGGGGGTGGGAGGGCAGTGAGGGGGCTGGGAGGGGGTGGGAGGGGGTGGGAGGGGGGGTTGGAGGGCCGGGCTGGGGTTGGGAGGGGGTGAGCGGAGGTAGGAAGGCGATGCTGGGCTGGGGAGGTGGGGGGGCCGCAGTGGGCAGGGTCGGATGGGCTAATCATTCCTGCAAGGCAAAGTCGGGTCACGCCAATGTCAATGTCAATGTCAAGCAGGCCTGATCAACTAATTGCCATGCTTTCTTCTCCAGCAGTTGTGGCGTTGAGTAAGGAACAGAGTTATGTAGCGAAAAACTGGAAAGTCACAGTGGTCAGCTCACAACATGCCATTTTGTTAATGAGGGTCCCTTTTCCTGTGTGACTAGCGAGAGCGAGACGCACATTTCCCGCATTTGCAGCAATGTCGCTACATCACATGCCCAGCGATGGCCCTCCAACACCGCCTGCACCAACAAAAGGCTCGCGGAGCGAGCCTGGCGGGCTGTGCTGTGATTGTACTTCCGGCTGGATGCCAGGCGGAGTTCCCTCATTGGTGCCACTACTCACCACTAGAACAATCGATAGTGAGCAGCTGAGGTGTGTTCGCGCTCGCTTGCGCCGGCATTGACTCTGATGCAAGGATTAACGCGCCGCTCGCTAGTAGATGCGGAGTAATTCGCAGGTGCCAATGCAACAAACGCTACCGGAACCGGTGCACTCTGGTGCGAGTACTGGCATGAAGATTACCAACCCCATGTTGGGGACTCCTGATGTCCAGACCGTTTGAGTTGCAGTCTTCTGCCTGATCACGGGTAGCAGGGGGCACGCGGCAGCCACCAGGAGCAACAGGGCAGCATCTAGGTGCAGCAAGGCCATTGCCAGGGGCAGCAAGGTTCAGGAGGAAGAAGCAGCAGGCAGCGTTCCTGGCCACTATCAGAAGCACCACCTGTTGCTGTGAAGTTGAGGTGTCTACGGTGTGCTGTCAGCCGTCAGGCGCCCACTGTGCCAGGCTCCAGACGCCGCATACCTGTCAGTGCGCGCACTTCACACCCTATCACCATGTCGGTCCCTCAATTGTGGTACCGACCGTCGTGGGCACTGGTCGTAAGCCTGGTGGAGCCGCAGCCCCGGGCAAGCATTCAAAACTGCGAATGTGCGTAAGGTAGCGGCAGTCCTCAGCGGACCGTCGTGGGCACCGACCGTCGTGTGCACCGACCGTCGTGGGCACTGGCCGTGAGCCTAGTGCAGCCGCAGCCCGGGGCAAGCAGCCCCGGGCAAGCACTTATAACTGCGAATGTGCGTAAGGTAGCGGCAGTCTACGGCAGGTGCTTGGTGACGAACCGCGGCTAGCACGCAAAGCACGGCTCCCGTGTACCCGGGATGTCGCAGCCGTGGACCCTGCAGGTGTGCGCGTCCGTTGTCGTGCACCCTCCTTGTTTTTCTAGTGGCATTGCCGGGTCGTATGGGAAACCCCGGCTACCTGAACGTGCGCCTCAAATCTCAGCGGCGGGCGCTTTGGGATCAGGACAGTGCACTGGCTCGTGCGGGGTTGGACAAGTGCGTCTCGATGATTGTACTCGGCCAGTGTTAGGCACGACGTTACAGCTTCCTGCCCCTCACAACCACATGAGTCCTCCTTACACTCGGCAACACCCCCTCATCACGCGCACTGGAACTCCCCCCACCCCTGACTACTGCTACTGACTACTCTCCACCCCTGATTACTGACGCTACTGTCCACAATCACACTCTCTAGCAATAGCAACGACACTTGCACCGCTGAGGCAAATGACCATCCTATCTCTACTAGTGACTGCAGCCACATGCCAGGTCTACACAACTGGCAAGCAATGTACAAGAACTGCAGTGATGTGAGCAACAATGTGGTGTGTGTTGATATTTATTGGTTGTGTGGTGCACTGACAAGCAGTGCGTGAAACAAACCCACTCAGTCCTCAGTGTATGCCAGGCATGGTGGCCGCTGTAGTGGGTCCTGATGCATGTCTCAGGTGTGCGCATGCGCAATGCCAGGCACCCCATGTGTGGTTCAGTGTCACGCAATGGCAGGACCGTGTGTGCCAGGACTGCATGTGGTTGCCATCCCCTGGGCTGCTCCCAATCACACTGTCACTGTGTTGCATGTCACAGCCCGGCTGCATGGCGGTGTGCTTGCAACACCCTGTCCCTGCTGCTGTGGCGCTAGGGGTGGTGTCCAGCCTCACCTTGAGGCCACAGCCAGTAGTGTGCGCTTCAGCTGCTGCACAGCACCCTGCAGCTTGCAGCCCTGGGGCCCCGGCCCACCTTTGCCGGCATGTGCCGCAGCCAATGGCATGGGGGAGGGAGCCTGGTCGCGGCCCTTGAACTGCGTGCGCTCCTCATCACTGCCCCACTCACTGCAGATGTCCAGGCCGTCATCGCTGCACCCGCTGAGGCTGCCGCTGCAGGGGGAGGTGCGGCCAGTGCTGGGGCAAGGCGTGGAGCCGCACCCTTGACGGTGGGCTGGTGGCTGCTTCATGGCTGCCAGCTGCAGCAGCTGCGCCTCAGCCTGCTCAGCCTTGGCCCGCAGCACCTGCAGCTCAGCCTCCAGCAGCAGCCGCTGCTCCCGGCCACACTCCACCTGCAGCAGAGTGCGGGCCTCAGCTGCCGTGAGAGCCTGCTGTAGGCGCAGCACCTCGGCCTCAGCTGCCTGGCATGCAGGCTCACGGACTGCCGCTACAGCTCGCAGGGCCACCAACTTGCGCACAACTTGGTCGTAACGGCGCTGCAGAGGGGCAGGGGCTGAGGGGTGATGGGGCTGGATTAGGCCCTGGGTCTGCTTGCCCTGCTCCCACTTGCTGCTGCCCTGGTTGCCGGCGCCCTGCCCCTTGCTGGCACTGCTGAGGTTGGTGTTGCTGGGGGAGGTAGAGCCACCGCTGCCACTGGGCACAGAGCCCAACCAGCGGAAGAGCTTGGATTGCGATGCAGCCTCCACCGCCTGCAGCCGCGCTTCAGCTAGCTCAGCCCTGGCGCGTTGTTGCTGCAGCTCCACCTCCTGGTCAACAATGACTTGCTGATCAGCCATCCATGCTGCCTGCTGCTCATCAGCCTGCCTCTCTGCCTGCTGCAGTGCCATGTCCAGCGTCTCAATCTGAGCGGCTGACTCAAATGAGCTAGCCAAGGCTTCTTGGCTGCAGGCTGCAAGCCTGGCCTTCAGATCAACCACCTTTGCTGTCTTGCTGGCAAGCTCTGCCCTCAGATGATGCTCTAACCGGGCCAGTTTGTCGTGGAGCACTGCAAGAGCGGCCCGGTGCCTTTGCTCCTGATGACGCAGCTGAGCCGAGGCCGTCGCACGGGACTGCTGCAGTATCTCAACATGCCGCCACAACCAAGCAAGCCTATCCAGCTGGAGCTTGACAAAACCCTCTTGGGCCAGGAAAGAAGGGATGGGGACAGGGGGTGCGGTGTCTTCGCATGGAGCAGCTGGAGTGGCTGCGGAGGTCGTAAGTACGATAGCGGGGTCATGGTATTTCCATGCGCCCTGTGGAAAATGTCCCGTGGCGTGGTGCGGCTCTGCCTGTGTGGAAGCCAGGACCAACACGTGGGCGTGGTAGCCAACGCGAGGGGTGGTGCACCTGCAGGCAGCAGCAAGGCGCAGGCAGGCAGGTCAGGCATCAACCAAGGTGCGCCTGCTGCCAGCTTGCCACCGGTGAAGACTGCTAGGCCAGAACTGATCTGATCAGCAGGGCCACAGCTGCCACGAATGAGGTAATGCTAATGAGAAGGCACTCGGCTGCCCACATGGCATGTCAGCTCAACATGGTGCCAGCACATGGTACCAGCAGCATCAAGGCATTGCGCTACAACAATGGCTGCAATACTGGCTGCTATATGCAGTTGGTGGGTAGAGAGGTGCTGCAAGCATTGACCATGTGCGGCAGGCACTGGCAGGTGCGTAGCAAAGAGAGCAGCAGTGTTGCAGCTATCCAAGTGGAGTTAATGGGTGATAGGGTCAGAATAACATTGCCATTGTTTACTGTTGGCAGTGAGGCTGATCACAACCCCTGTGAAACATCTGCAGAGCTTGATCCGGCTCCTTGTTTGCAGCGTGGGGGAGGAGTAGGAGGGATTGGGAGGTGGTGGTGGGTGCAGGACGGTGTTGCGCGGAGGCAGGCGTGGGGCCGGCAACGAGTTTGACGCAATCCCACCTGGCTTGTGTGCTGCCGATTGTACCCACAGCGCTGCGACTCGAGGTTGTCAATTTCGCGATCAATTTCTGTGTCGCTGCCTTTTTCAATAGCTTATACACCGAGTCGAGTTCTGCAGAGCAAGCAACTCAAGTAGACTCAGCGAGCTAGAAGGACCTGGCACACAAGAGACCGACTGCTTGGTGGAGCCCGCCATCTAAGTGCACAGGAAGCTCAACTGCGGCACTCACTGACTACATTGCCTGCCTGGTCCGGCCTGAGATACAGGGTCGCCTCTGCACTTGCGATTTCCAGTGATGCGTCCAGGGCTGGTTGTTGACTGGTGTGCTCGGCCATTGTGCGAGTTAGTGGCTGTGAGGGGTCGATGGTGGACTAGGCTGAAGATGTCGAGTGGTCTGCACTCAAAAGCGAGCCTGCAGGAGAATAAGTACAGGGCCGTACGGTGATGAGTGTGAAATGCGCGGGTAACCGCTGGTTTATGGGCCCAGCAGCAGTCGTAGCTCGCTGCTTGACCATCGCCAGGGTCACATCGGGGTGGGCATGTTCCTCGGCCTGCATGTGCACATACCCTCACCTGAACGCCGCACCCAATACCTGACTAGTTGCTGTACACGTGGCATCAGCGCCGCTAGCCACCACGCCGCTGCTCCAGATGCTGTTACGCTTCAGCTGATCAGCGCAGGCAGGGGACAGCTTCAGCCTGCCCATGGGCGAGACGCCGGTGACAGCCTGCTGGCCAAGGTGCTGCAGCGCCCCACCTCCTCCCTGCTGCTGCTGCAACAGCTGGAACAGCTAGGTGAGCCGCTGGTGAAGGGGCATGGGCTGCAGGAGCAGGGTGCAGGGCAGGGGTTGGGGCTGTTGGCTAGTGACAGGGAGGATGGGGAGAGGCGGCGTGAGGGAGGGGCAGGCGAGGGGCTCTGGGGACAAAGGCCAAGTCAGCTGCCTAGCAGGGTAAGGGCAGGAAGCTGCTGCACCACCTCACCTAGTGTGACCTGGTGTGACCTGCAGCCCACATTGCGGCAGCATTTGGGAGGCGACCCTGCCCTCCACCCTGCCCTTCACCGCCTGCTGCCCTAGCCCCACCCCACCACCCCTGGCTGTGCAGTACTCAGCCCATACAGCCCCCCGGGCAGTGGCAGACCTTGGTGTGACCTCTACCACGGCTCCTGGGGTTGTCCAGGATGCTCAGGCCCGCACCTCCCCTGACCTCAGCCCCCAGCCTGACCCCACCGCCGCAGCCCACGCTGGTGCCACAGCTGCCCTGGCCTCAACACTGGGAGGGCAACAGCACCCTGACCCAGGTCAGCGCCCCGACACTGCTGCTTCTGCTGCTGCTGCTAAAGGCCCACATCAGGAGCAGGAGCAGCAGGAGGCCAGGGGTCAAGCCTTGGGCTGGATCAGGGGCGCTGGGCACAGGGGCAGGCTGCTCTTGGCCCAGTAGCGCTGCAGCAGCTGAGGCCCCAGTCGCTGCCATGGACCCGCTGCTGGCTCCTCTGACAACCTGCCGCTCAGCCCACCTCCACGGCCCCTCTGCCCAGGGCCTCAGCAGCAGCCACTGCCTGGCCGCCCTGCATTACTGCGAGCAGCTGCCCTGCCAGCGCTGTCAGCTGGCAAGCAATGTGCCCCGCTGCCCGGGCTGGTGCTGCTGTGTGGCTGCCTAGGTGAGTGGGTGGGTGCATGGGGGGCGGAACCAGGTTGAGGCAGTAGGGGCAGAGAGGGGAGGGGAGGCGGAGGGGCGGAAAGACCTGCCGCCATGAGCCTGCCGTGTAGCTACCCTGGCGAACCACACTCTCATCACCCCGACCCAGCTCAGGCCACGCTCCCCAACCTTGGCCAGTGAGCCCTGCTTGATAGCCTCATACCCTGCCCTCCCTCACCTTTTTCTCCCCCTTGCCTCCCTTGATGACGCCCAGACCCCTCCCCTGTCCTGTGCAGCGCCCACCCTGCCCTGCCGCCCCTCCCGCCCACCTTGAGCTGCCCACCCCATGCTCCTGGCTGCAGGCCCCTGGTGCTGGAGGAGCCTGCCAGCCTGGCCCTGTTCTGCACTGGCCTGGCGCCTGACCTGGGCCCTGCCCCTGAGGTGATGCCGGCCTGCTGCGCCGCCTTCATGGGGGTGGCACTCAAGGTGGGCGCGCCTGATCAGGCACCTCAGGGGCCACCAGCGCCAGGCTGGCAGTGCACACCAGAGTGTGTGGGTCACGCCTGGAGCCAGTGCCCGGTAGGGCGTGAGACCTCAGGGCTTGCCCTTGGGGTCATTCTACCCACCAGGGCGTGACCAACCTGCAGGCACCTCAGGGGCATCCAAGATTAGCAGTGCAGGCCAGGGAGCGCAGCCGAGGGCTGCTAAGGTCAGTATTGCTCAGTGCTGCTGATCCAGCTGCCTGGCTTGCCCAGGCTTATGCGGTGAAGTGAGGGGGAAGGGTCAGGCCCAGGGCTGGGCTGAGGTGTAGCACGCAGGCAGCAGCTGTCCTGGCATGTTGCTAGTCGGGGCACACCACGGCATGCAAGCTGTGGAGGTTGATCTGGCATTGTTTGGCATGGTGGGATAGCTGCAGCTATGCCGCCCTGCTCCTCCATGCCCGTAATGATAAGTGGCCATGCATCCATCAGCTGTGCTACAGGCCACAGTTGTGACCATGTCGTCGACCTCCATGGTCACCAAGCCAGCCATACGCTGCTGCTGGGCATGAATATGTCTGGAATGGTGCTCCCACCGCTGCTGCTGCCGCTGGTGCTGCTGGTGCTGCTGCAATGCCCGTGTGAGCATCAGGTCAGAGACTGGGCACCGCCCTGGGTCTGGTTGGCCAGGCTGCATGTGGCATGCTCCAACGCTGGGACTTGGCCATGCTAGGCGCCCCTTGAATCCATCCGTGCTCAGGGGTTCATGGCAGCTGACCAGCGCAGCGTCAAGGCCAGTGCAGCAATGTAGGGTGGGGTGGCCCATAACAGGGGTCAGCTAGTAGCTGTGGGCACGGTGTAGTGTGGAGAAAAAGTCCATGCGGTTTTGTCCATGCGGGGCAGGGTTGGGCAGGGCGGGAGCGGAGCGGGGCAGCCTACCTTCGCCATTGCTTTCCCAGGTACCTGCTGCCACTCTCCACCATCACCCCCCAGTCCACCACCTCACCAGCCTCCTCCTCCTCTGCCCCACGCCTTCTCCCTCATCCTCCCTCCCCCTGGGTTGGCCCTCCATTGCACATCACTGCATATCGCTGCATCTACCCTGGCACATGCCGCTGGCTGCATTGCCACGGCTGTACTCAGCGCAGGCTAACAAACACCCTAAGCTAACCAAACCATATTAGGTGGTGGTGGTGGTGGTCGTGATGATGGCTCATACCGCTGAACCCGTCGCCCATCAGGTTGCTTACCTAGCTGACTCACCCCTGTAGGGCTCCGGGACTTGCTGCAACTCATTTCAAAGCTGGGTGCACGAACAAAGGTGCAGATGGGCTTGAACGAAGGCATGCCAGTTATCATGTTTGTTACGGGTCGTCATGACAAACCCCGGCTGCTGTGGTGGAGCTTGTGGACTAGGTGTGCAGGAGCCCCTTGATCAAAGCTGAGCTGCCCACTGCTCCAGGCAGTGCAGTGGTGGGTCCTCCTGTCAGATACAGACTAACGGACATATAGCAGGGAACCCCGTTCCTTCACATCAGCCAAACCAAACTCATTCAACGGGGAACAACATGTTTGACTGTGGGAAATCTCACTCAGCTACTCCAACAAGTTGAAGCGTCCTCGGTCGCACCCTTGATGATCGCCAACCCCACATCGATGGCACTCTCTCCCCCTAAACCACTGGGCACCTCATCAAAGCTAACAGCTTAGCGCTACAAAGGTTTACAAACCTACTAGAACTGGTTAAACCCAACCATAGAGTTAGCCATAGCTCATGAAACCCTCCAGCTTGCACAATACCAGCGAGGCACGGGACGGGACATAGGATTGGGTGTTTAAAACACCGTGTTTTATGGGCATCAGGGGCATGATGTGCGTTGTGGACTATGTGCTATGTGCGGGGATTTGCTGACGAGCACGTAGCTGCTGGCTAGCCCCTGGTGTCCCTGTACCGAAGTCGACGTTTAGACTACTTAAGGCGTCTGGACTATGGCGACAGCCTAGC
This sequence comes from Haematococcus lacustris, assembly GCA_030144725.1. NCBI lineage: Eukaryota > Viridiplantae > Chlorophyta > Chlorophyceae > Chlamydomonadales > Haematococcaceae > Haematococcus > Haematococcus lacustris. Next base: position 9,067,667 of record JASKMD010000006.1, read on the forward strand.
ATATCGAATTACTATGGAACAGCTTACTTCAGGAACACATAGCAGACCATGGTTAAGCTCAGTTGTGGGTTAACAGAGGCTGACGCTCTACGCGCATACTTGACCCACAACATGTTGTGCTGGGTATTGTGCCAAGGAAGAGGGCCCTCCTATGCAAGCCGGCCTAGCCCGGAGTGGACTACGACCATGGGGTGTGCTCCTCACTGTGCCCAGTGTCGCACTGCCGTCCACAGCTCAGCGTGCAATGCGAGGCGGACCCCGCTTGGCCACTACCTCCAATGCCGCGCGCAACTGCTTCTCCTCCTCACTCTGCAGCAGCTGCAGGTTTGCCCCAGCTCCCAGCTGCTGCTGCCTGCTCACACAGAGAGGGTGCAGCAGCAGCAGCAGCAGCAGCAGCAGCAGCAGCAGCAGTAAGAGAAGCATGTCAAGGGTTAAGTCAAGCATGCCGCGTGCCCCAACAGGCAAACCTGAATGGTATGGGCCCAGCTGGACACTAGCTCCCCAGTGGTGGTGGTATGGCCTCATGCACACTGCTATTCCTCACACAAGCCAGCATTGTGGGTCAGGTCATACACAATCGGTGGGCGAGCCTGCGGGAGAGGCCATAGCCTTGACTCCAGCAAGCCGTCAGGCTTGACCCTCCGCTTTCACTTGACCCATCATGCAGGGCAAGAGTGAGGGTCACTCCAAGCAAGCATTACCTGTTCAGCCCTTGTAGCTCCTCCAGCATCTCCGCCTTGCAGGTGTTGAACGCAGTATGCTTCATGACACCCTTGCCACGCATCAGCTGGAGCTGGCGGGCAGCAAACTGGCGGGCAATGCTGGGCTTGAAGGATCTGAGGTCCACTGCCTCTAGCTGGGCCTGAAGCAGCCAGCATCAGGCAGCGTGCCCTTGGCCATGTGATGCACTCACTTTGAGCCAATGTGGGATAGGAAGTGACAGGTTCAACTCCTGGCTTTCCGCATCTTTGGTGTGGGTGTCATTGCCAGAAATGTGTTTGGGATGGTGATTTCTCCGCTGCCGCCGCTGCTGCTATAATGCAAGTGTCAGCATCAGGTCAGAGACAAGTGCAGCTATTCACACACCTGGGGGAATGCTGCAAGGAATTCCTGGGTCAGGTGTTGCTCTGGCTGCTTGAGCTGCAGTGGCTTATCATGATGTAGCTTGAGCTCCTCAGCTGCAAACCTGCTGGGCGCACACTCGTGATAGGTCAGCTGGAGATGGTGTTGGTCCTGGTGCTGGCACGGGCACCTGGGAACGATCGTTCTGGCACCTTGAGAGGATGCTGTAGTTGGCTGGTAACTGATAGTAGCCGGTGTCGAGGTCGCGCAGGTTGCGCCGCAGCAGTGCGGGGGACCGCCTGGGTTTTATGAACTTAAAAAACGCCTGACCAGCCTGGGAAGCTACCCCCATCACCGGAAGCAAACGGTCGGTGTCGCCAGGTTAAGCGACACAACAGCATTCAACAGGCGTGCATGCACAGGCCTGCATGCACCCCGTGGTTTACTCCAGCACGGGTACGCTCCTGTATATTTTGTGGTGAGGGAGTGCTACCTCACGTCTGCGCATTTGTGAACCTAACATGCACTTGTGGAGTCAGAATACCACACTACATCAGTGAGGCTCCACATGAGGAGTTTAGGTGTCGAAGTTTACAAAACTGGACTGCGTTGCGCACACAGATGAAGCAACAAAAGCATCCCCGTGATGCATGGCGCAGCCTAAGCAGCACTGCCTATGCCAAGTACCAGCCAGCGATTTGTTGTGTGCTGCCAATGATAAGAAGCATGCCCCAAGCCAAACATGTTGAATGCGTCCACCCATATCCAATACTTGTGCCACAAGATCAGTCATCTTCGACAAAGCATACTTGTCTGTTGCTAGACTGAGGGGCTGGACTGCTGTCGCTACACCACCCCACTGCACTGTGCTACCGTCATCATTGTGTTACTTAGCTGCTGCAGCAGCCTTCATGTAGCCCAACGCATGCCCCCCTGCCTGCCTGCCTGACTGACTCCCTGCACACCAGCCTGCCTCCCTGCCTGCAATGCTCACAAGAACAGCATTTGCTGGGAGGCCCACTTACGCAGCCGGGACAGCTTGCCCGGCCCCTACTCCAACCCCTGCTGCTGCTGTTCCTGCCGCTGCTTCTTTCTTGGGCATGAGCTTGGCCAACTCCCCGCTGTTCATGAGCTGCTCAGTGATGTCTGAGCCGCCAACAAACTCCCCCTGGACGTACAGCTGCAGCCACAGGGAACAGACGCCACCATCAGCAGGGACAGCAGCAGCAGGGGCGATGCCACCATCGCCAGGGATAGTTTGATGCACCATCCGGGGCGTGGCATGCGTCTTATGTCCAACCCCCTCCCCCTCCCCCTCCCCCTCCCCCTTTGGTGCACCATCAGGGGCACCTGGCCCCAGGACTTGGCACCTGGACAGGACCTGGTCAGCACCTGGACGGAACCTGGCACCTGGTCCCAGGTCACTCGGCACCACTCCTGCTGCACCCTGCCTGCTGTCCAACTAGGGGCGTGTGGCTATGGTGGGTGAGCTTCACACCGCACTAGCAATGCATCGCCCACTCCCCCCTGCCCCACCCTGCCCTCCCCTGCCCCCCCTTCTCCTAACCACCCTTCCCTCAACCGCCCTGCCCTCCCCTCCCCTGCCCCACCCTCCCCTGGGCCCCCCCTTCCCCTGCCATGCCCTCCCCCTGCCACCCTCCCTCTGCCGGGCCCACCCCCTGCCATGGCCTGTGCCGCCTGCCAGCTCCAGCTGACCTGGGGTATGGTGGGCCACTGGGAGTAGGTCTTGATGACGTCCCGCAGCCCTGGGTTGTGCACCTCGTCCAGGACATTGACCACCTCATACTCTACCTTCAGGCTGTTCAGGATGGTAAGCATCTTGTGGCTGAACCCGCACTGGGGCTGCGTGCGGGTGCCCTTGATGAAGGCCACCACCTGGGCAGGCAGCCAGGACGGAGCGGCTTGGTGGTGGTGTGACCAAGAGGGGCTTGGTGTGACCTAGCAACTGGGTGTGTGGTCGGAGGAGCAGTGCTGTAACTGGGTGGCTGGGTTTGGTGGATCTGGGGCAAAAGGAAATGGGACCTCAGGGCCGGTTGTGGAGGTATCGAACTGGTGGCACACTGTCTGAATTTTGAGCTTGGTAGGGAGGCTTGGACTGGACCGCAGCTAACCTAGTAGGCCAAGCAGGCTAAGACCAACTAATAAGGGACTGCTGGGTCCTCGCGGCGGTGGTTGGTTGTTGGGTGTGGGTCGCCCATGAAGGGCTGTCCACACAGGGCAGCGTTGCAGTGCAGGCCAGCTGCAAGTCACCTGCACCTCTATCATGACTACTGCTGCTGCCATGGCTGTCTTTGACCCTGCCCCCATATCCTTGCATCACACATGTGCCATGCTAGGGTGAGGGTCAGGGTTAGCAGAGTTCCTGTCGTTGCTGCCAACCTGCCAACGCCGCTGCCACTGCCATGACTGCTGCTGTTGCTGCCAACCTGTACGCTGCTGCCACTGCCATTGTTGCTGCTGCTGGTGTCACTGCGGCAGCCCTGCTGTCTGGGACGCACTTTGACGTCCTTCACAACGCGTTCCACCAGCTCCTCCATGGTGGTGCCAGTGATGCCCTTGCCCGCAGTCAGCCGGATCTCAGGCCGTGCGGGTTTGGCTGTGCGCGACTGCCACCGCGTCTCTCCCGGGGCATTGCCAGGTGGGATGGTGCCAGTCTCACTGACTGCAGCCGCAGCCACAGGAAGGTGACAGGAAGGTGGATGAGGGGCAGGAGACAGGCACATGCCGGTTAGCATACACAGTGAGTTAAAGCTAGTGGGCACAGCTGGCGGGGCACAAAGTGCCAGTGCAGTGGGCATGAGGTAGGGAGCAAAGGCAGCAGGAAGGTAGGTGGGCAGGAGGGAGGTCAGGCTGGCGGGCGGATCAATGGATGCAGTCTTTGTGCCTTGAGCTATGTGAAGAGGCACACCTGCTTCCTCCACCCATTGCTTCCATGCAGCTGTCAGGCTCTCTCGTGTAGCATGGGGCACAGACACACACTTGATGGCATGCGTCAGCTCTGGCAACTCGTTGACGTGGTTGGCAACGCTGGAGTCTATCTGCGGAAAACAGTCGAAAGACGCAGGCTGGACAGCCCATTCGTGCATGCCAGGGGAGGAAGGCAGACGTACCCGACGAGACAGGCCAACATACTGCAGCACCTCCGCCTTGTCAAAGACAGCATAGATGCCAGGCGATGTGGGGAAGCGGCTGAACTCGCCCTTTTCCATCACCGGCTGCAGGGGCGTCGCGCGAAAGGATGCAACGCTCGACACATCGGAAGCAGCAGCACGCAGGCAGATTTGTCGTTTGGTTAACGAAGGCCTATGTGCCGCAAGGGATTTATGCTGCATCATCATCTGGACGAGTTGTAAGCCAATGTTGCAGCGTTAGCGGGACGTGATAGGGATGGACACACCGCATGGGTGACAAACCGCCCAACCGTCGCCTTGCCCGAGCATTGGATCAGCACCTCCTCCCTCACTAGTGACTTCTACGAGGGAGAACTAGGTACCACTACGTGAGGGCGGTGTTTAATTGTGTGGAGTTATCTTCCCACGCACATGGGTAGCCTACCCGGTAGAGCAGGCTTGAAGATATTCATCTGCACATCTCAACGTATTCACTGCACATCTGAAAGTGCCGGGTGCAGGTGCAGATGCGGTCGGTTCGCAGCGCGATGGCAGCAGGTCACCCCCGCCATTGGCTGCACCCCCATGGCTCAAAACATAACATCTAACTCATTTTTGCACGGATGAGGCCGCCGATCGGCGCGATGAGCTGGCGATGGCCTGACTAGAGTGCAGCCAGCCCCAGCAGTTTGCCGGGTGGCTGGCCCCCAACACGCGACGTGTTCTGGCGCCACGCAGACACTTTTGGCGACCGCTAGAGGCAGCCTGGACCCAACGCGGCGTGAATGGCGCATCCAAATTATTTTTCAAACCAGCATGCAACAGCGCTTAATATCGCATTCTTCAACACGGGTTCAGTCCACATGTGACAGCAATGCAAAAAGGTTTCCACATCGGTGTTTGTGATTACTTTTCAGCCAAGCGCAGCTAGAATCAGTCAAAAATATGCAGAAACTGAGCTGTTAACTATGTGTACCGCTTACACATGAAACGGCCCACATATGAAGGCAACGCGTTTCTGTCTTCCGGAACGTATAAAGTACCACACAAGGAGCCGCACAGAGCTTGCAGTTTATCATTCGACGTCCTGGTTGGATAGATAACCGGCCGAGAAAAATGCCCACATCGAGGGAATTTGACATGGGGTGGCGTGACACGAGTTGCACGCTGTTCGGGTGCAGGGACAGCCACAAGCCATACCACCACTCTTAAACATGCCATCAGCACTAGCACTAACACTAGAACACATGTCAGGGGTGGTAAGTACCCAGTACTGCGCCCGACGAAAATTCAAACATTTGAAAAGCTGGGCCGCTGAGCGCGATAGTTGTTCTCTGATTACAGCCCCACTAAGTGTGCTATTCCCGACACAACGCGACCTAATCTCTCAGCACCCCCGCCCGCCCCGGCACTGGTGCACATCAGCCCGAGCAGCCCGCTAGCTTCGCTTTGATGAGCTGCACCGCCCTGCGCAAAAATCGCTGTAAAACTCTTAAAGACCGGTCGGAGTTTATCAGGGGTGCAGCCAATGGCGGGGGTGACCAGCAGCAGGCGTTCAGCAGCCAGCAGGCAACCAGCGACTCGCGCCTGTGCAAACTGCCCGGGCTCTAGTCGCTGCCATGAGTAGGAGCCCGGCGCTGCCTCTCCCACGGGTGATGCAGAGCCCTGTCATTGGCGTGGCTAGCGCCAGAGCGCTGCAGCCATAGCGTAAGAAGCGCAAGGCAGAAAACGCCACAGATGGCGGATCCACGGACTGCATGGACGGCTTGCATATTAAACTGAAAATATGAAATCTGAAGATTCACAAGCCTGAGGTAGGGTGCGTCGTTCTATGTTAGATCTATATTTAGTCACCTAGTATAATACGTGTCTAGCACGCACTTGATACTAGACGGCCAAAATCGCGGGGTTCTCAAGAGTCTGTTCATTTGCGTCAAGCTGTGTCTTGCGCCTGTGAGGCTCGCTCAAACCCCTAAACAACGGTTGTTGACATTGCACGTGAATATGAAGGTCATGCTGGCGTTGGATGGGTGGCAGATGGGTGGGTGGCAGTGGGTACTTTCGTAGGTCAGGCCACATGCTTGCCCTTGGCTGGCAGAGCTGCCTGTTTAGGCCAGCCGGCGCCAGCTGCTCTCCCCAATGCGCTGCATGTTCAGAGCTGCATTGCAGTCCCTATGTACCCACCTGCCTGGCTGTGGTGCCGGTCCCTTGCCCTTGCCTTTGCCATTGGTGGGCTAGGTGGGCTCCGCTGCCTGCTCAGCCTTGGTGCGCTTGGCTGGCGGGGTACTGCTGGGCCCTGGCTCTGAGGCTGCTGGCTGTGTGGCTGCTTGGCTGCTGCATGGGGCTGTGGGTGCTTGCGGGGGGCCACTACCGGGCACCACATCAGGCCCCGCACCGGCTTGTCATGCTGGCATGAGCATTAGACCAGCATTCGACTAGCGCTTGGCCCATCCATAGTCAGCGATGTGATTTGAGACGGTTGTAATATGTAGGCAACTTGGCAAGGCAACTTGGGTTTTCACGTCTGACTTTCACTAGTTGATTGATTGATTGAGTTACGCGGCCGCCAAACCAGTCATCGTCTACAAAGCACCGTTGAGCTTAGTAGCTATCATAATTGATACAGTGATATATGGCCCCACTTAATCCTCCTCATTGAAAATCAACGCCGAGTCCGCCCCAACTGACTTGCTTGCATACCTCCCCTCCTCAACAGCCGCTGTCGATCTAAAGCCGGTCACCTTGCCTTGCCGTTTGCATGTGCAGCCATACCACTGCAGGTAGGCGCACGTGTACACCGCCTTAGCGCCGAGTAAATGGCCTGGTTCCACAGTGAGTATTGAGTACGTTGCCATGAGAAGTATTGTGGCATGATTTCGATACCCAACATGAAGTTTAGCGTAATCTGGCTGCCTAGACCTTGCTCATACTATGGGCCATAGCGAGCAGCTGCGATTGAGAGGGTGGTTTCAGCACATCATTTAATGTTAGCATACCTCATGTGGGCACGGCCATGCAGGGCGCCGCAGAATGCACCGAATAACTGACAGGGTATTCGGTGTCTGGACTATCATCGTGCAAGGACTACAACAGTAATGGTTGACTCGCAAGCAGCATTGCACTTGTGTCCATACCCAGAGGACACAGGAGAGGACACAGTCCACACACCACCTGGCATGCATGGTGTTTGTGAGGGTGTATGGCTAGCCGTAGCCTCCCCCTTACATCACATTGGGCAAGGGGTGTGCCCTACAACGTCATCATCCCATGCAGAACGAACCATGTCATGCAAGCCACCAGCTCAGCATGATGGCCGGGCATGACATGCTGTGGCTGTGACACATTGCAATGTGTGACATTGTCGTGTTCTCTTATGGCGGCCATGATGGTTGCATCGATGCCCCCTTTAACTGTCATCGTGAGTGGATATGTATTGAGCGCTTCCATGCTTCTAATCACCAAGTCCATGCGCATGGGTCATGCTGGCTTTTCAAGCCATGGGCTTTATTGTATGTATGACACAAACATGGCACCGCACTTGGCTGCAACGCTGGTCACTGGGAGTCAGACCTGGGGCGCCACACCATGATGTTGCAAGGGCAGGTGCGCAGCAGGTCCAGAATGTGCGGTGGTGTGACCTTGGCAGAGGGTCCCACCAGAGCTAGCAGGTCACACTTGTGTTGCAACACCACGGGTGGCAGGCCTTCCAGCAGGCCGTTAGCCAAAGGCACACGCGCCACAGCATGACGGGGCACCCTGTGTAGGTAGGAGCAGCAGCAGCATAGGCAAAGGCAGCAGAGGTGTGACAGGGGAAGGGCATGAGCAGCAGCAAGGACAATGGTCCACCCAGCACACTGTAAGTCAGGGGCAGGCTTGCAGATCTGAGTGGGATGTTGCTGAGGTCAGCAGCTACCGCCCAGCAGTGGCATGGCAGGGGCAGGGGCATGAACAGGAGCAAGGCTGGAGGGGGGCCCGGGAGAATGGTCCATCCAACATTCCACAAGTCAGGGACGGGCTTGCAGACCTGTCCTGTAGCAGAGTGGGATATCCCAGAGCAGGTGAGCAGCTGCCGCTGACAGCTGCATGCGACCCCTGGACATGGAGGTGTGGGTCAGCGGCCAGGAGGCTGTAGGCCGCCCTCTTCACTTCAGCATCCATGTGTGGGCAGTCGGTAGTCACGTATGAGATAGTCACGTATGAGGAAGCTAGATTGGAACTGGCTGTTTCTGAAGCGGCTGAACCTGATGCAAGTCTCAGCCAGCTTCCACCCGCTGAGCAGGGTGGTGCACACATCCTGGTACCTATCCGACAGCCAACAGCCCCACAACACCTACTGCATCCAGCTGCCCCACAACCATCCAGCACGCGTCCAGCCAGCCAGCTCTGCTAGCCAAGCAGCCAAGCGACCAGGCTGATGGTCATGACAGTGTGAAACCATCGAGACTCACAGCCTGCCATGATGCCAGGGGTTTCTAGCAACAGTTAGGGACCCCTCCTTGCAGTGCTCACCGCCCTGCCAGCGCTTCCGCCTCAAAGGCTGCCATCATGCGCGTGGTGGCGAGCCCCTCCTTCATGCTCCCCTTGTCCAGGCCGTGTGGGCGGCACTGCACACCACGCCTCCAACACAGCGTAAGCAGTGTGTCAGCCCTGCTACACAGCAGCCTTTCAGGAGCCCTGCCAGCCTGACATCCTGGTCTCACTCCCGGCCTCACTCCTGGCCTCACTCCTGGCCTCACTCCCGGCCTCACTCCTGTCCTCACTCCTGGCCTCACTCCTTTGGGTGGCTGAGCCCGCCAGCCTCACCAGCAGCAGGCGGTCCTGGGTGGGGTGCATCAGGGGGCATAACAGCCGGACTAGGGGCAGACTGGAACTCTGCGGGGCAGGCAGGTGAGGGCCTAGCTGACCGCACAGAGCGGCGTGTCCTCCTTGACTCCACAGCCAAGAACATACACCGCTGTCCACAGCAGCTCAGGGCCAGGCTGACGGGCAGGCTAGGAGGGGAGGGTTCAGAGGGACGTCTTTTCAACATTTAGATCACGTTGGAGGGCGAGACAGGCCGTGCAAGTGCAGTGCGTGGCGAAGTGTGCGTCATGTGATCAGGTGTCAGGTCATCTCCGCCCCATCCCTGGCTGCCACCTACCCTGCCCACCCAGACGATTGGCATTTGCAACTGGCTCAATGGAAGGAGCCAGCCCCAACGACGACATGACGTGCACAAGTGCTGGACACGGCAGTTGCAAGGGGTGTGGCTTAGTGTGCGGCAGGTGGGCCGTGTGAGCTGATCACCACATCAGCCCTGGCTGTCCCCCAGCCCTTTCCTGAGGAGTACACAGTACCTGCACTTCGGCGGCAACGACCATGCCAGTCTCATGTCCTGCTTTGTCCTGGGCATGGAACAGGTCACCTGCAAGGCACAAGGTCTGCCTGTCCCTCCTGCTGCTGCTGCTGCTGCTGTGTACTGGCATGGCCCTGACATCCTGCCATGGCCCCAGCGCTGTTGTGAGCGCGGGAAGTCTAGGCGGAAAAATAGGCGAGGGGCAGGGGTGCTCAGTCTTCCAAGCTCTGATCTGAGCCTTGGCTCACTGCCTCTCCTGGCTCAGGGCTGCTGGGCTGCCAGTGCTATGCTGTGAGCCTGTGTGCAGGCGCAGGCTGCATGCCGCTGGACACCCAGACACTACAGCCACCCACCACACGAGTTATTCTTCACGATCACCAGGGAGCAGTCGAACAGGCTTTTGGCCAGCTGCAAGCCCACACTGGCACTGGAAGCTGCACAGTGCGGCAGAGGGCAGCGGCGGGTACAACTAGACGGGCATGGTGCTGAGCAGATAGGGCCCAGCAGTCTGGGGCAAGGCTCAGCAGCACTCCACACTGACAGGCAGGTAAGCAAGGGTGCAGCAGCTGCGATGAGCCAGCCAGAGGCAGAGCAAGTAGGATCCATTCCTGGCTGGCCTGTCCAGTGTGACCTGTGTGACCCGGCTGATGATAGACACAGTGTGACCTGGTGGGTCACAGTGTGATGCGTGTGAGGTGCAACCCAGTGGGACTCACATGCGCTCGGGCTGCTGAGCGCCTCAGAGCCCAGTATGACCAGCAGCGGGTCCAGCAGCGCCACCTCACTCAGCAGACTCTCCATCAACCGCTCCGACTGCAGCCGCCAGCCACCACCATGGCTCAGCAAATCCGCACACAGAGCACCACTAGGCACCACACTGCGCTGGATGGCACAGCACCCCAGGCCCCACCCCAGCCGCAGTGACCTCAGCCCTGGCCCAGCACATTGGCACATTGTCAAGAGCAGCAGCAGAAAGCAATGAACGCAATATAGGGTAAGTATTATAATGGACAAAGCAGCCCAGACGCAAAGGCCGTCTGCAACCATCACCTCAGCCTGCGCCTTACCTCAGCTCCTCCTCCTCCTGCCTGACTGGGCTGCCACAACACCCCTCATCCTCCTGCTCACCCTGCTCCCTGCCCGCCCCACACTGCTGTCCAACCGCACCCGCAGCGTCAGCACCACCACTAGCCCTGGAGGTAGGAGCACGTCTGCGCCAGTCAGGGCTGGCTGGCTGGCTGGCTGGCTGACTAGTGACCTTTGACCACCATGCGCTCACCACAGAGGGCTTGAACAGTATCTGGGTGTGCCAGGTTACGCACGGCCTTGTTCCACTCCCCTTTATTCGTTATCTTCTCATATCTTACATCATATCTTCTATATGTTCTGTGTTTGCCCTTCTGCTCGCCCACTCTTGCTCTCCTAACCCTAACCTGCCTGTCCCGCACCGCCTGTGCCTGTCCCTCACCTGCTGCACAACCTTCCGCCGGGTCTGGTCGTTGGTGAGCACGTCAGTGAAGCTGGCACTGCACGGCAAGGCCATGCACTAGCTCCTCTTTGACAAAGCCCACAATGCCCACATACACATGCCCACACTCAGGCCATCACAGGCCGGCCCTCGCTCACATCCACACCACTGCCAAACACCCTCACAGTGCTCAGTAGGTACCATGGTGGCAATGAATAAGGAGCAGGCAGCCATGCCAGAGCTTCCCAATGACACCCATCACAACACAGGTGCAAGAACGTGCACCCCCTCCCCCCATCATCACTCCCCTCCCTTCCCGCTCCACCTAAGGGCATAGCACTATGCTGTCCGCTCTCGCCCTGCACAGCACTCACAGCAGGGCCTCTCCTGAGGTCATGGAGGCTGCTGGGCCCACTACATGCACCAAGGTCAGCTGGGTGCGGTCCTGCGCCATCATGTGCCGTGCAAGCCTGCAGCAGCAGTGGTGTACACTAAACCGGCCTGAACTCAGGACAGGCCAGACAGCAGCCGTGGCGCAGACAAGGACACCAAACACCGACACTGACACTGACACACCTCACGACAGGACAGCTCACTTGTCAGGACAGGCCAGAGAGCTGACACCAGGGTCACACCAAGACAGAGAGCAGCTATTGCGCACACACATTGCACGTGGTAGCAGCCAGCCAGCAGCCAATTCTAGCCTGAGGGTGGCGGGCCCTGCCCTTCAGCCAACTCTCACTTGTATGCATTCCTGCTGGCCTGGTTGTCCTTCACAAACAGCAGCAGCCGCCGAGCTGCAGGGGGCGGGGGGGCCGAGGAGGGGCCAGGTGGGCTGCGCTTTGGGGTGCTGCTGCCGGCCAGGCGGGCCCTGAAGCCGGGCAGCGCGTCCTGGGCTGCTAGGGTGGGTGCAAAGTCCCTGAGCCACTCTTTAGACAGCACCTGCAGCCACCATTCCACCAGCAGGTGGCCTGCGGTGCCTGGCTACGGCTGGGTGCAGGCTGCAGCCTGGCTGTGGCTGACAGCGGCTGGGTGGCCATGAGCTACAAGTGTGTGAGGCATGGCACGCTTGCATGGAGTCAGGTGCACAGTCATCCTACCACATTTTATCCTCATCCTCATCATAGCAAGGGGCAAGTGCCTACCATGGTGTTGCTGCAGACTCAGTGCCATCCGCATCAACGCAAACATCATGTTGCTGCTGGCGGGAGGAGGTGAGATGGCAAGTGGAGGTGAGATGGTGGGTCAGGTGCAGGTTATGTCCAGCCTGCAGCGCTGCAGTGATGAAGGGAGAGCAGCAGGAGGGCATTGCCACGCACCTCGGCCTGGGGGTTGGGTCCCTTCAGCTTGCCCAGCACCGCTACAGCTCTGGCTGCAGGCATGCTGGTGATGTCTGCTTGGTCCAGGGAGAGGTACGAGGAGGGGGCCACAGTCTGACGCCAGCAGGCAGTGGGCAGCAGCAGGGAAGTGAGGGGCAGGTGCAAGGAAGGAAAGAAAGCAGACAGGCATGTAGGCAGGCATGTAGGCAGGCAGGCAGGCAGGCAGGTGAGTACATGAGCAGGCAGGCAGGCGGGTGAGTAAGAGGCAGGCATGCAGCAGAGTCCACAGGAGCAGCTTGGCAGCGGCTGATGGGTGCGAACACGGTGTGGTGAGGATGTGAAGGTGGGGGCTAGGACTCAGGTGACGTGCTCATGAATGTCTCACATGGACTTTAGGCTTGAAGGCAGCTGGGCCAGTGAGCATGCGACCAAGACTGGCCAGCTTGTACAGGTACCTGCAGGGCAAGCAGCCAGCTGCGCTGCTCTCTCTGCTGCCGGAGCTGGCATGCATGGCCATGCAAAGCACAGCCACACCCTGCTGCCATGACCCCACAGGCAGCAAGCAGTGCGTCCAAGTAAAACAAATATAAGGCATCACACAGGCAGTCGGGGCAGGGCACACTTTGGTAAGGGTCAGACTCGGGCCTACGCAATCCACCGCCATGTGGGGCTATACAGCTGCTAAAAAATGAAAGGAAGGAAGGCTACGCCCTTTCTGGCGGGCAGGCGCTAAGGGAGGAGGGAGTGCGATCCCTTGCTGCCCATTACCACCACACCGGGTTCGCCTGCCTGCCTGCCTTGCTTGCTTGCCACCCCATATCCTCCCTTGCGCCCTACTCCCACAGTTTGGCCACGATGCCATCAGGGTTCCAATCCCACACCACATGGCACCACAATGTCACCTCCACCCAGCTACCTGCACCCAGCCACCACAGCTAGTTCCCTTTGCCCCTTCGCAGCCCTCCCCCTCTCTTCCCTTACTTCCTCCCCTTCCTCCCACTTCTGCGGCACTGACCGTGACGTACACGAGGTCACGGCGCCCTCCTTCAGCTGCCTGGCAATGACGCTGTGGGTGCTGCCCGTCTGCAGATCCGTGAACGCGATGTTCACGCTGCACAGGGCCGAGCCCACCGGGGCAGAGGCCACCACGGAGTTGTGGGAGCGAGCCAGATTGTCCCCGGCAGCCCTCACCACTTGCATGGCCATGTTGGCGCCTGGCAGGCAGGGCAGGGGGCCAGCAGGGTTTAAGGCCTGGGCTGCCTGCCTTCAGGGGCCTGCCTGTGCTGTGCTGCAGAGGCTTGACTGCCTGTGATGGCTGAGTTGGCCACCCTCATCGGCCTGTGCTGTGCTGCCTGGCTGGCCACCCTCAATTGCACGTGTTGTGCTATCACTGAGTTTGCCGGAATGCCATGTTTGGCACATGTCATATTGCGGCAATGATGATGATGATGATGATGATGATGATGATGATGATGATGATGATGTCGGCGGTGACGATGATGATGATAATGATGGTGGTGATGATGACGAACAGCAGGGAGGGAGGGCCTCCACACCACACCCTCATAAGCCCTCAGGCTGCAGCTGCATGGCATCACTCCCGTTCCACCCAGCGCTTGTCTGTGCTGTGCCCACCCCATACCCACCGTGGTTATCCATGGCATAAAGCGCAGGGGCACAGAAAGAGGCCTCCATGAGCGCCCCGCCCGCCGCCAGGCATTCCCAGTCGCACATCAGGGTGCTGTGCAGGTACTCGTAGCCCTGCTCCTCCAGCATCTTCAGCACGCTACCCTGTGGGGTGGGCAGCGGTGGTACAGCCAGCCAGGTCAAGCCAGGGGCCAAGCAAATGACGGGTGTATTGTGATCATCCTCGCCAAGACAGGGCACCTGCCAACACACATTGAATTGCTGAAACATACCCTGAAACATAGAGAAACCTATCTTCAGCGCTTCACTACCCTGCTTGGGCCAGTGGCCTGCAGGGAAGGCAGGGTGGGGCGGATGTTGGGCAGATGTCATACTGAGCACCACACATGCATGACACGTGCAAACCAGCTTTGCTGGAAGACATCGACACAAAGATTGATGCTACAGGTTGTTGTGTGCTCTGTCACGAGCGAGGCTGGCTGCATGGGAGTGGTATGGATAGATTCACGACAGCGGCCTTCACATGATATGAACAAGCTGTGGTGGTAAGAGGATCATCACAAACCATGCAGTATCAGCAGCAGGATAGCAGTAGCAGCAGCAGCAGCAGCATGGGAAAATGGATGATGAACACTGATTATCCTCTGGTTGCACTGCAAAAGCAGGTGTGTGCACTGAACCAGGTGGGAGGGTACAGGCACAGGAGCAGGCATGACCTGCAGGTACTCCCGCTCCCCCATCGTAGTGACGGTGAAGGCGTGGGCGGGCCAGGCCAGTGCCAGCAGGGCGTAGCCCGCACCGGGGCTGTGGTACCGAGTCTGGGGTGAGTAGGCCACCTTGAAGACCTTGGTGCTCTCGTCCCACAGCAGGCCAGGCAGCCTGCAACCCACACCAACACCACGTCACCAGGTCAGCCCACCAACCCTGTAAGGCACTATGTGCTGTGGCTAGGCACCCAGATGCACTGCACTGCTACAGGCGCGGTAGTCCTTGGCTCTAGCAGGAGATCACGACATGCGCACAAGCTGCTGCTGCTGCTGATGATGATGTTGACAATGCTGATGATGACACCAGGCTCCTGCACCAGACTGCTTGAGCCATACTCATCCTAGCCATACTATTCCCCGGGCTCTAGCAGGAGACCACACCACATGTGCATGTCCAGGAAGCCTGGATGGCACGTGCTGCTGCTGCTGCTGTTGACAATGCTGATGATGGTGATGATGACACCAGGCTCCTGCAGCAGGCCGCTGGAGTGGCCCCCAGCAGCACTGCACCAACGCACACGAACCCAGCCACAGCCTCAACCGCCCAGCAGCACTCAATGCACTCCTAGCCTGCTGACTGGGAGCAGGCCACCCCCTCCATCACTGGGTCTCGCCACCTCGCCTGCTCACTGCAAGCTGATGTCATGTCACACTCTGCTCCTTTCTCTTCAACCCTTGCCCCCTAGCTACTCATTGCTGCCAGCCATTCTCCTGCACAGCCGGCCAGCCACCCAGCCCTCTGGCCCTAGCCCACCTCTGCTTCACCTTGGCTGCTTCAGATACCCTGCTATGTCTGTGCTGGCCGCTGCTGTACAGTTTCCCCTCATCCCCCTCACCCCTCCCCTGGTGCACATTGGTGTCCCCTGGTGGCTTGGCTTCGCCATGGCTGCTTCATGCCCTTCTACTGCTGACCTGGCTGCTGCTGTACAGCTTCCCCTCACCCCCCTCCCCTCCACCCCTTCACCCCTCCCCTGGGGCACCTTGCCATAGCTACGATCACGATCTGCGTGGCTGCCAGGCCGTAATGTTGCCTGGCGGCAACCTCCTCAGCGACCCAGGCGGTGTGCAGGCTGTCCACTGCCAGCAGCACCTTGAGGCGGGCAGCCGCGCTGGGGCCCCCGGCCCGCTCAGCGTCCAGGATGAGCTGCAGCACGCGGCGGTCCAGGGCAGTCAGGCCGCCGACACGGGAGCCATTGGGAACCTGCAGGGGGAGGAGCACAGGGTGGGTACGCAGTGCGTTGCCTGGTTCCAGCGTCGTATTCTCTGCGTTCTTCATCGAAAGCCCTCGCTTTCCTTCCGCGTATCGCATCGCTAGGTCATGATAGGGTGGGTTGTCGGGTCGCTCCATCTTTTTGCACTGTGTATGGTGAGATCTTGTTGCAAAGAAGAGGCCGGAACTAGACAACTTACTGTGTAGGGTGGGGGTCAGAGCAGGACTGCCTCAACCTCAGGATGGGAGTGGGCAAAGGGGAGTCAGGGTAGGGCGTTAATGGAAGGAGTAGGGCAGGGCATAGTGGCTAAGGCTATGGTGAGGGATAACAAGGTTTGAAACAGCAGCATTGAATCTGTGAGGTCTAAATGTGTGGCTTTGTGTCAGGGTGGATGCATGGAGTCACGGGCTCACAGAGCTGCTGACAAAGACTGCTTGACAGCAGTGGCAGGGAGGGAGGAGGGACAGGCAGGCAGGGAGGAGGAAGGGCAGGCAGGCAGGGAGTGGGGCAGGCACAGAGGGAGGGAGGAGGGCGGGCAGGGAGGTAGGCAGGCAGGGAGGAGGGACCTTGTGAGGGTACAGCCTGGCCAGGGCGCTCCAGAGGTCCAGCTTGACCACCGGCTCACGCAGCTCTGACCCGCGTGCATCATGTCCCACCACCTGCTCCTCGCCACCATCGATCACCAGGGCAGCCACCTTGCCCTCCGCCAGCAGGCTGCCGCACAGCTGCGGGCACGCCAGGGTTGGCTAGAGTGGTGCTGCCAGCAGCTGGGAGGTGAAGGCCAGGGGCGTTGCTGACAGGGCCGTGGTGCCGTGCCGCACTGTGAGGGGCTGTCATGGGCTGTGTGGCCCTGCAACCCTGCAATTCACCCAACCAGCTAGCGTGGCTGTATACCTTGGCCGCTGCTAAAGCGTCACACAACCGTGTATTTTTCACGGGAAACCCAAGTTGCTTGAAAAGGCCACCGCCCGTCGGTATTCCAAGGCTACCTGGTATGTCAAGGCTAGTGTAGAGGAGTGGAGAGGAGTGGAGTGGAGTGGAGCAGGGTGCAGCTGGCAGTCAATTGGCAGGCACTACACAAGAGCCAATTGATACTTGCCAACTAACACCGAGAGAGTGGAGTGGAGTGCAGACAACAGATGCCAAAGCAGAAGTGCGGTGACGGCCAGGCGGCCATGGTTACCAGGAGCTGCGTTTCCTCCTTGCTTGCCAGGCTCACTCTGACCCCGTCGATGGCATGAGGTGCAGCAGCCCTAGCAGACTAATGGGTTGACTGATGCACGAGGCAGGGCTGACTGAGGCACCTGAGGCAGCATGGCTGTCATGCCCAGGGCTGCTCACCGTGCGGTACATGGTCACGTCCACATTGCCAGCCAGCAGAGCGTTGATGTCCAGCACACTGGGAGGCCCCAGAGCACTTCCTGCCCCTGCAGAAGCCAGCTGGGCCTCCACCCACCTGCACAACAAAGTCACACCACCTCGGCAGGCTTGGTCACACAACCTCTCATACCTCGCTGGGCCGGGTCACAAGGTCACGATTGCTATGGGCTCACATACACAGCAGGCAGCACTTGCCCCTGAACCCCTTGGCCATTGGGCTCCATACCCCCTCTGCTGCCACTCCCTGCGACAGGCCCATCTGAACAGCACCTGACGCTCACCCTCAGCCCATTCCCTCTCTTCAATAGCATCATGACCTCCAATGCCTGTCCCTCAGCCTGGCCCTGCACTGACCCCACAGTGCAGGCAGCTGCCCTGACCCGGGCCCTGACCCTACCGAGCATTGGCCTTGTTTGCATTGAGCTGTAGGTTGACTTGTTGTGCTTTGACCTGCAACCAGCACCAAGGCAGATGCTGTGGTAGCGGCACAAGGGCTGCCATAGAGCTTCCCTGCCTGCTATGACAGAGCTCAGCAGCAGCAGCAGCAGCAGGCGCGGGTGCAGCAGCAGGCGCAGAAGCAGCAGGAGTGGCAGGAGCGGTGGCATGGGGTGAGGGCATGGCAACAAGAGGCCGCTGTTCAGCATTGTCGTTGTCATGCCAACTCTTCTTCATAGCCCGCGTGGTCAGGCAATAGTGTAGGTGGTAGGCGACCATGCCCATGTGTATGCCATGTATAAGCCATGTGCATGCCATGAGCATGGGAACTCCACACAGGCAAAACACCGCTTTGTAGGGGTCCACACTGAGCGTTCCACTGCAATGAAGGCTCAAGGTTGAGGGCCAAGGTGCTGTGTGGCATTGTTATCATGGCGCATGTGCACCTGCTTCTGCCTTATCTTCTCCAATAGGAAGGGTTGTTGTTGTGGTGGGCGGCGCAGGGTGATGTGGCCTGACCCACCTGCTTGTGGTACTCTGCCTTGAGCTGCGCAAAGTTGCGTGCTTTCTTGTTCAGGTAGGCAGAGGTGATGGCTCGGAGCGCCTCCACCTCAAAAACATGTCTGCAGGCCAGCAGGTGGCATGTCAGCAGGGCTAAGTCAACAGAGTGCAGGCCAGCAGGGATCAGGTGGCAGCCCTGCATATGTTCACGTATGCGTGTAGTCGCTGGTGTGGAGGGTGTGCTCTCACGTCCAGGCCCTGCGAGTGCATGGCGACCTGCTGAGCTCCCAACAGCCATCACTGCTGTGCCCAGGGGCTTGACCAGCTTGCCCAAGGTGTGCCCTTACAGCCAGGCTCTGTGAGTTGCCCTGTGAGCCCTGTGAGAGGGCTGCCTGCTGAGCACTCACCACTGCTGCGCCCAGGGGCTGATTGACAGTGCTCAGCCTTTTGAGTCACCCTGCAACCCTGCAATTCACCCAACCACAGCTAGCGTGGCTGTATACCTTGGCCGCTGCTAAAGCGTCACACAACCGTGTATTTTTCACGGGAAACCCAAGTTGCTTGAAAAGGTCACCGCCCGTCGCACTGCGCATCGCGTGATGGCTAAGAAGAAGCACAAGAAGGACCCGGAAAAGAAACAGAAAGGTTAGTGTCCCTAGCAGGAGGGTGGGGTGCTGACGCGGTGCTGCGTGCCTGCCGCAAGGTGGTGTGCAGGCCCAGGGGCAAAGACCAGGATGGGGGCAGGGTGGTGCTTGTGGATGAGCACCGCACCAGCCGGGTCAGCTCAGCAGTGAATGGCAAGCAGCCCTGTGAGGTGGAGCTGAACACACTCAGGGCCACCAGGCCTGCAGGCTGGAAGCCACCAGCAGGGCAGGTGGAACCCCGCCTGGTGCGCCCAGCCTGGAGCCAGGAGCGTGGCCAGCCAGTGCGGGGCCTGGTGTGGTGCCCGGTAGTGGCCCCCCGCAAGCCCCCACAGGCCCCACGCAGCAGCCAGGCAGCCACACAGCCAGCAGCCTCAGAGCCAGGGCCCAGCACTCCCCCTCCAGCCAAGCGCAGCAAGCCGGCAGCTAAGCCCACCCAGCTCACCAAGGGCAAGGGCAAGGCTGCCAAGGCAAAGCCAGCACCACAGCCAGGCAGGTGGCTGGACAGGGACTGCAATGCAGCATTGAACATGCAGCGCATTGGGGAGAGCAGGTGGCGCCCGCTGGAGCTGTGTTACTGGCCAGACCAGGGAGCTCTGCCAGCCAAGGGCAAGGAGTACCCTGGCCTGGGCTACAAGCGTCTGCGAGACAAGCTACCCCAGGCCCAGCAGCAGCAGCCTACTGAGGCACAGTAATGTGTGCCCCCTTTGTTGAGCTGTCATCAGCTTACAATTAGTGCATGTTTTGTCATGCCAACTCTACATCATAGCCCTCGGGTCAGGCAATAGTGTAGGTGGTAGGCGGGCTCATGTGCCATGCGCACTGGGTTTACTCCACACAGCCCATTAACACTGTTTGAGCCAGATCTAGTTAGTGGCTGCTAGTGGCTGCTAGTGGCTGCTAGTAGGTACTTCTGATCCGGCTCAAATGGAGGCCCTAGTGAGGGACAAGGGGGCTGATTGACAGTGCTCCAGTGTAATTGACAGTGCTGCCCCTGCTGCTGCCCTGCCCCTATTGCCCTGCCCCAATAGCGTGCTTCTGCAGCGTGGTGGCCAATGTGGATGGTGTGTAGCACTGTAGCTCATGATGAGGAAGGGCTGCTGGAACTGGCTGCTCAAACATCAGCATCGCAGCATGGCCACAGCAGAGATGACAGCATGCACAAACACAACCAGGGTCAGCAGCAGCAGCAGCAGCAGCAGCAGCAGCAGAGTCAGAGTGAGGTTTTATTGACCACTGCTACTGCTCGCTGCCCACCTGCTCA
This sequence comes from Haematococcus lacustris, assembly GCA_030144725.1. Lineage (NCBI taxonomy): Eukaryota > Viridiplantae > Chlorophyta > Chlorophyceae > Chlamydomonadales > Haematococcaceae > Haematococcus > Haematococcus lacustris. The sequence continues at coordinate 9,087,828 of JASKMD010000006.1, forward strand.
TTGCATTGGTGCGGTGGCCATTGAGTGACACCCGGCTCTTCAACAGCGGGGGCGAGGAGTCCGGGCTGCTGCTGGACCTGGCTCCTATGGCTGGCAGCGCTGGCGACATGCTGACGGAGCGCTGCTCCACATTCAGTGCAGGCTCAGCCGCCACGCTGCCCGACGCTGACTTGCGGAAGGCCAGACGCAGGCTAGCAGCTGGCAGGGGTGGGGAGGCTGAGCTGGGTTTTGACGGCGGACTGCTGTCCTCCTTGCCACGCACTTTGGCCAGCCAGCTACGGCCTCCTGGAGTGCAGGCGGGGAGACGGGCGGCTGGTGTTGCACTTGGGCAGTGCTAGGCTCAGGGTCAAGGGGTGGGGTTCAGGGCAGCATGCCAGGATCGAAACGATACAGGGTAAAGAGAAAGGATGATTATGGAGGAACAGGGGAGAGAGCCGCCTAGGGCCACTAGGTTACGCTAGGGCAACTCTACGGTCAGGGTCAAGGGGTGGGTTTCAGGTGAGCTGGCAGCAAAGTGGTGCATCAGATTATGTTCAAATCCCCAGCAGTGTGTGGCCCTGACTCTGTGGGGCCCTGACCCTGACTGTGGCTGACCTGGCATGTGCATGGCTCAGCTGCATGGCAGTCACATGGACCGCTGTAACGGCAGATGTAGGCACATGAAGTCACTGTGTCAGAGCTCACGTGATAAAGCCACCAGCCTGACGTCTGCTTCAGCTGCCTGGGCCTCCTCTGGGGGAGTGGCTGTGTCGCCCAGTTGAGAGCCATAAGCCACCCCGTTCTGTCCAAGTGCATTGGCCAAGAAAACGGGCAGCAGCTCAACAGTGAAGGCGTCAGCGTACCTGCAATGGCACCCAGGGTGAGGATGAAAGCATCTACCAATAGCAGCTGCAGTAGCAGCAGCAGGGACACCATCTTCACCATTGCATCTGTGCGTTTGCTGCGTGTGACGTGTTGATGCAGCACAGGCAAACGCAGCCAGGCTAGGGCTGGGAACGGACTGGACCCTTCGTGTGCCAGCTGGCTGCTGTTGTGCTGTCCCAGCCCACTTCCGTAACACACATGGGGCAGTACGTGTTTTGCCATGCGGCTGTGATGTTGAAGTGCCCACCATCTGCCCACCAGACCGCGCATCACAGAGGAGCCGCTGATAACAGATGATACGCACACAGGCCAGCACATGAGGGAGAGTGGGCGGCGCATGTGAGGAGCAGTGCAATGCTCTGAGCCTCGGGTCACTCCCATCACATCAGCCGTGCTGCTGCTGTCACATGAGGGCACCCTGCTGCCCCCCACTGGCTGCCAGGTCTCTCCACCCAGCCCAACCGCCCTGGGCTGCCTACCCTGTGCGCAAGCGCTTGAGGATGCTGTTCCAGCGCATGTACCCCAGCAGCAGCAGGTACAGCTTGCGCTTGGCCCGCTGCACCCGCACTCGCCAGTGGTCTGCACGCCATGCCGCCTCAACCTCCTGGGCCCGCCTGCCAGGTCAATCAGGTGAGGGCATGCAAGGTGGTGGCTGCAGCTTGCGTGGCTGTATACCTTGGCCGCTGCTAAAAAGCGTCACACAACCGTGTATTTTTCACGAGAAACCCAAGTTGCTTGAAAAGGCCACCGCCCGTCGCACTGCGCATCGCGTGATGGCTGTTTGAGCCGGATCTAGTTAGTGGCTGCTAGTGGCTGATTGTGTGTGCTAGTAGGTACTTCTGATCCGGCTCAAATGGAGGCCCTAGTGAGGGACAAGGGGGCTGCAGCTTGCTGCAACCAGGGCAGCTGAGGACACATTGACCCTGACCCAGCCAGCGACATGACAGCCAGCATGGCTTGCCGCATAGCTAACTCATGATGCTGGCACCATTGCCATCCTGGCAAGGCGGTGCCTGCTGCCTGCACCCAGGCTAGGTTACAGACCTGGCTTCTGCCGCTTTACTTGCCACCAGGGCCTGGGCGCCGCGCGCCGTCGTCATGCGACCCCGGCCCACCCGCGCCACGCCGGGGCTCGGGGACAGCGCGGTGCCGGGCCGAGCGTTCGGTGTAGGCTGCAGCGGCCCGCGGTTGACTTGCTGGCTGCCTGGCCGGGAGGGCAGTTTTGTCGGCGTGTTGAGAGTCCATGGAGGCTGAGAGTCTCCACTGGTGGCAGAGCTCCCGGGGGCCCAAGACTTCCTGTTCAGCCTGGGCTCTGGCCTGCTGCCTGCCTGGCTGCTGAGTGTGGTCCCTGACTTGGGCGACAAGCTGTCAAGTGTCTGCGGAAGTGAGGGCTGCAGGGGGGCTTTGCTGGCTGCCCGCTCAACGCGGCGGGACGGGCTGGCAGACAGGACAGGGGAGGAGGGCAGGGAGGAGGTCTGATCATGATGGGACATTGTGCTGCATGTGCTGAGGGGCATGACAGATACGCCACCAAACCCACGGAGCATGATTTTGCTTGACCCATTTGCATTGCGGACAATCCGGCTGGCCCCAAGCCCTGAGTCCCTGGGACCACCCATTGATGCCAGTTGTTTGACCTGCAGCATGGTGATGAGCATTGCGGACTGCTGGCAAGCAGCAGCCTGCTGAGGCACAGTAATGTGTGCCCCCCACTTGAGCTGTCATCAGCTTACAATGAGTGCATGTCTTGTCATGCCAACTGTACACATTGCCCTCGTGGTCAGGCTATAGTATAGGTGGTAGGCGGCTCATGTGCCATGCGCACTGGGTTTACTCCACACAGCCCATTAACACTGTTTGAGTCGGATCTAGTTAGTGGCTGCTAGTGGCTGCTAGTAGGTACTTCTGATCCGGCTCAAATGGAGGCCCTAGTGAGGGACAAGGGGGCTGCACCTGCCTTGTCTCTGGATGGAGCAAGCTCCAGCTGAGTCTCCATTTTCTCGGCCTGCTGCTGCACTGCAGCCCCAAGCCATGCTGTTTTGGTATTGAGCTCGTTCTCTCGGGACACAGCGGGACGCCAGTAGCCTGCGACATGCTAGTCAAACTTCATAAACTATCTAATGTCACTCAGCTAGCAGCCAGCACAGCGGGTGCGCACCCCCAAGAGCGTCTAATGAAGAGCCGCGTCTGTCCACATCTCGCTCCTTTGCCGCGACATTACCCATAATAGCTTCACATACGGATTGCAAGGGTGTCGTCGATGTTAATGCGGGTCTCAATACGACAGTTTTTAAGAGCAGTTAATAAAGTTATGTTACGTTGGCCATGTTGTCCTCCTTGATTCCATGTTGGAGTGTGGCCTTAATCTAAGACGCCTGCATTCTAATTTGATTTACAACGGACCCGCATGGACTGCAACCGACAGTGCCTAGGTGCACAGACGCGCGCTGCGCATACCCTGGGCCACGCAACCCTGTAGTGGAGGTTCACGATGCTGGCCGGACCAACAATGAAAAGAAGCTCAGACTTAGCGGTTCTCGGTGCGGCCAGCTGGCCAATGAAGTGGTTACAATCACACGTTGGCGATACGGGTGCAACGTGTTGTTTACCTACCCCCTTCAGTTCAACAGTCCTCAGTAGCCCCTTCACCCATACACAGTGATGGGTAATACAAGATACGTGTATCGATACCGATACGTATTTTTTGTATACAAGAATAATAATAATAATAAGGTAATACAAGAATACACGTATCGTATTTAAAAATACAGGTGCCGGCCGGCAAGTTGCGTTGGTGCCTTCGAAGCAGCTGTTGGTTGCCACCACAACTAGAGTCCGCGCTAAAGCCATGCCGCACGGGGCTAAAGCCATCGGCCTGCTCCCGGAGCAGTCGGTCGCATGTGCCGGTTTCACATGCAAGAACATCAGAGTTGGGAGGCCCTGACTTTCCGCCGTCGCTGTCCTGCCCAGCCACCATGTACTGCACCTAGCACCTTCTTTAAACGTGGTAGAGCAGCCGGTAATGCACTAGCGCCAGCAGCAGCTCCAAAAGCTAAGAATGACATCCAGCTGTCACGACTGCCGTCGTCGCGTCCACATGCCCAAAGCAAAACATGTTCCGACTGCTGCTGCGCGTTGCAGGTGCCACTCACAACAGTGTGGCGAAGCGTGCTAGAGCGGCGCGCCTCGCATGGGGCGAAATCGCATGAATTCAAATGTCGGTCTTTGGGCAGGCACTGAGCACCGCTGAGAGCGAAATAGTTTTTGCTGTGTCTGCCATCTCGTAGCTATGAGTCTCCTCTGTTCAAAGCACTGTTTACATATATTTTTGACTGAGTGGTGGCGGAGATACGGGCTTCGTATCACAGGGGGGTGGTTTTCAGGTAGTTGGGAACGCCTGACTGTCAGTGACTGATAGTCCTCTGTTCTAACCCCTTCAGTTCAACAGTCCTCAGTAGCCCCTTCACCCATACATGGCCCCTCCACCCACCCACCCACTGCCCCTAGCCTGACCCCTCCATCCACCTACCACCCTAGCAGGATAACCCCACAGCCAAATTGAGCTGCCTTGGATGGGGTCTGGGGTGGGCGACAGTCAGCCCCGTGGAAAACAGGGAGGACATCGTGGTGTGGTGCTGTGACCTTGACAGCGGCATCGTGACAGTGGCCATGGGGTCACATGCGCACTTTATCCAGGTTTCCCAACGCCCACACGCAGCCCACATGTACCCTGCTCGTTAGCAACCCTGAATATTCGCGCACCCTCGCAGCTGTCGCGAAGAAGTAGCAGCCTTCGCCCGCACGGCAGCTTATCCGAAAAACATATCAGATGGTGCACCTGGGCCTGGAGGCTGTGCTTGCCGGCACCCCTGCCACCATCTGCAAAACAAAGGTGGTCATGGCGCCTTGGGATCAGCCGGCAGCGAGGAGGTCGACGACCGCGGCTGCCTGCCTTGCGCGGCGCAGGTGGTGTGCACGCTGGGTCCGAAGTCCAACACCGTGCCAGTAAGTGCGAGCGTTGCACGCAATTTGCAAAGAGCGCATCATAATGCGCACGCTTCGCGAGTGTGGTCGCAGGTGTTGGAAGAGCTGCTGAAAGCGGGCATGTCGGTGGCCCGTTTCAACTTTAGCCATGGCTCCCATGATTACCACCAGGTCAGAAGCAAGCTCCTGGCTTAACCAACTGGTGGCTGCCTACAGAGTCTAAGTTCAGCACGCCAGCATACTAGCGCAAGGCTTGTCCTCCGTGCCTGCCACTGTCTTCTCATCAGCTGTGCTGCTGTGCTGTTTGAGCTTGTAGGACACCCTGAACGCCCTGCGGCAGGCGATGCAGAACACGCACATTATGTGTGCAACCATGCTGGACACCAAGGCAGGTGGTGCCCAGTGCCCTGTTTGTGATGCTGCCATGCCGAGTTGGCTATACGCCATGAAAGGAGATGCAAGGATTGGAGGCAGTCCAGCCGAGTGCCTCAGGCCACTGTCCCCGTGCCCCTGCTGCCTGTCCCATCACGCTCGTTCCAACTTCTTGATCATGTCACGCATCATCACTGTACTGTCACACGTCACACCCTGGTCGCAGTGTCATGTCGTGAACAGCTCCTAGGGTGCATGAAGCAGTCAAGGCTACAGCTGCATGAAACAAATGATGAACTCCATGCAGCATGCTCCTAGCATCTTATCGTCTGAGCAGTGGCAGCATCCAGATGGCAGACCTGGCCATTGCTGTCTCAGGCATACCCACCTGCTGGGTGTCTCCCCTGCTGCCTGTCCTCATGCCCCTGCTGCTGGCCTCAGCACGCTCCTTGCGTCCTGCTGCTCTCAATGGTGGTGGCACTCAGTCCGACCGCCTCGTGTCTCCCCTGCCTGCCTGCCTGCCTGCCTGCCTGCCTGCCTGCCTGCAGGGCCCGGAGATCAGGACGGGTATGCTCGAGGGGGGCAAGCCAGTGCAGCTGGTCACTGGCCAGGTTAAGGGCGTCGGGTGGGGGGGAGCAGCAGCAGCCAGGGTTGAGGGGTGGTGGAGGGGGGAGTTGCAGTGATATGTAGGTAAGGGGCAGGGGGCAAAGGAGCAGCAGCAGCAGCAGCCAGGTAGGGGTGAGGGTTTGGGCAGGACTGTAGCAACTGCCGGGTAGGGGCGGGGAATCAACAGCAGCAGCCAGGGCGGGGGGCAGTAGGGACAAGGCAGCAGCAGCAGCAGCAAGGTGGGCGGCGGGGGGCTGGGTGAGCAGCAGCAACAAGGTGACATGGTCTGCTGTTGCGATGCTGAAGCTGCTGCTGCTGAGCCTGCTGCTGCTGGCTGACTCCTGGTGGTGCTGCAGGAGGTTACCATCACCACGGACTACACCACTCAGGGCAACGCCTCATTGATTGCCATGAGGTATGGCAGCAGACCACACCGGGTGCCTCAGTGCGCTGTGACCTGCTCCTGTGGCTTGCTGGGGAGTCAGGCTGGTTTTGGTCTGGGGCTCTGCTGCTGGGCTCCCTGCCCCTCACCACCCTGCCCCTCACCACCCTGCCCCTCACCACCCTGCCCTTACCCCTGGCCCCTGCTGCAGCTACAAGAAGCTGGCTGTTGACGTGCGGCCTGGCAGCCAGATCCTGTGCGCTGACGGCTCCATTGTGATGGAGGTGGTCAGCACCAACCCGGACGCCGGTACGGTGCAGGCGCGCTGCCTGAACACCGCAGTGCTGGGGTGAGTGCAGCGTGTGGGTGAGGGTGAGCACAGTGTGGGTGTGTGTATGGGTGGGTGGGTGGGTGGGTGCATGCAGTGGAGGAAGCAAAGCAGCACCGCTTCCCTGCGCCTGCTGCTGCCCCTGGCCAGGCTGGCTCTGTCACCCTCTGGCACCCTGGTAGGGCTGGGGGATGCGGGGCAGGGACACGGCAGGGGCACACTGCGGCCTATGAAGCTGGCGGCACACAGGCCAGGCTCTGTCTCGCTCCAGCAGTGGGGTCAGCCACCTCGGCAATGGGGTGTGGCGCCTCTTGTCGCATCATGCACTTGGGCTGAGCTGGGTAGGGTTGGACCCAACCCCTCACCCAAAGCTGGTAGGCTGGGCAACAGACCAAGTGACTGGGTAGGGATAACTCTTGCCCTAGCCCTAGCCCTGACCCAGAGCAGGCCCATCACTAGCCCTAGCCCCAGCCCTGACCCTAGCCCTAGCCCTGACTCACTCTCAAATGATCCCTGACCCTAGCCCTAGCCCTGACCCTAGCCCTAGCCCTAGCCCTAGCCCTGACCCTAGCCCTGACCCTAGCCCTAGCCCTAGCCCTGACCCTAGCCCTAGCCCTAGCCCTAGCCCTAGCCCTGACCCTAGCCCTGACCCTAGCCCTAGCCCTAGCCCTAGACCTGACTCACTCTCAAATGATGCCTAGCCCTAGCCCTAGCCCTGGCCACTGCCTCCAGGCGCCTAGGCCAAAGAAGGGGTAGGGTGGGGCACCTGGTGGGGCTGCTGTGTGCCTGGTGTCATGGTGTCAGTGCCTTGCCAGCAGCCTATGTCTGCCCGGCCTGGACAGGGCTGCTGTCCACCGTCCAGGGCAGCCACTAGTGTAGGAGCACAGGCTTTCGTGTTTGTATCCTACTCGTGTTTGTATCCTACTGGTGTTCGTATCCTACTCGTGTTTGCATCCTACTTGTGTTCGTATCCTACTCGTGTTCGTGGCTCTGTTAATGGCTCCGTCAGTGGCTCTGTTCGTGGCTTTAAGCTGCAGATGGGGCAGCCTGAGTGCCGCACCAAAGCAGCCTCTGCCCGGCCGCCCTCCCTGGCTGTTGCCCCAGGCGTGTTGATGTGGCCCTGATGTGGCAGGGAGCGCAAGAACGTGAACTTGCCGGGTGTGGTGGTGGATCTGCCCACCCTGACTGAGAAGGATGTAGACGACATCATCAACTGGGCCGTGCCCAATGACATCGACTTCATCGCCGCGTCCTTCGTGCGCAAGGGCTCTGACATTGACAAGATCCGCCAGGTGAGGGCCCCGGGCACTGGCAGTTGGGGAAGGTGGAGGGGTGAGTCGAAAGGAGGGGAGGTAGAGGGAGCAGGTGTTGGGGTGGGTCGGAAAGAGGGGAGGTGGTGGGGGCGGTGGAGGGGTGGGTCGGAAGGAGGGGAGGTGGAGGGAGGAGGTGTTGGGGTGGGTCGGAAGGAGGGGAGGTGGTGGGTGCGGTGGAGGGGTGGGTCGGAAGTAGGGGAGGTGGAGGGAGGAGGTGGAGGGGTGGGTCGGAAGGAGGGGTGGTGGAGGGAGGAGGTGGAGGGGGTTGCCCACATTTGCCACCTTACAGCTGCTTGCCCTGCTGCTGGAGGCAATGCCATAGCAATCGAGCAAGCCACCCGGGGGAAGGTCCACCTGCTTGGTTCGTCCTAGCTAGCTCTGGCTGGCCTTGGCTTGCTGCTAGGGATCTGGCTGAGTCCTCCTAGCCCGGCTGTTCAACCACCCTGATCTGGATTGATCTGATGTGATTGGATCGGATTCAATAAACAACTCTCTCTGGCCCCTGACGTGTCAGCCCCAGCCCTGGCTCCTGCCTTGCCCTGCCCCTGCCCCTCATGCCTGGCTGCTTGGCTGCTGGACTGGCAGGTGTTGGGTGAGAAGGGGAGGTACATCAAGATCATCAGCAAGGTGGAGAACCAGGAGGGCATCCAAAACTTTGATGAGATCCTGGCAAAGACAGACTCGGTCATGGTGAGCGCCAGCAGGGGCAGCAGGGGCGGCAGGAAGCAGCAGGGGCAGCAGGAAGCAGCAGGGCAGCAAGAAGCAGCAGGGGCAGCAGAGGAGCAGGTCGGAAGGGTGGCCAAGCACGGTTACAATTGCAAGACACTTGCCCTAGGCATTACCTGGCACCCACCATTCATCATTGCAGATTGTGCTGGCCTTGCAGCTGCTAGCTGAGTCAGCATTGCCATCAGCCGCGATCCTGGCAGCTCTTAGGGCACAGGGAGCTGGGGCTGACAGTGTGACTGGGCCTGGTCCTGGGCAGCCTGTACCTGGCTTGTGTTGACGTTGCTGCTGCTGCCCTGCTGCCCCTGCCATGCTGCCCCTGCCCTGCTGCCCTGCCATGCTGACCTACCACTGCTGCAGCCGCTGCCCCTGCTAGTCCCTGCTGCCGCTGCCCTGCTGCCCTGCCACTCCTGATGACTGCTTAGGTGGCGCGTGGTGACCTGGGCATGGAGATCCCCACTGAGAAGATCTTCCTGGCTCAGAAGATGATGATCCAAAAGTGCAACTACGCGGGCAAGCCCGTCATCACCGCCACACAGATGTTAGAGAGCATGATCAAGGTGGGGTGGCCCAGAACGAGTAAGAGTGAGTGAAACATCATGAAGAGGGTGACAGTGTGACATACAACATGAGACTGGGTTTTGTGTGGAAAAACAAGACGTGGAAGGGTATGAGGCAATGTTTAGGTGCTGGTGTGGAGGAGGTGCGGTGCTGGCCCTGGCTGCTGCAGAACCCGCGGCCTACTCGTGCCGAGGCAACAGACGTGGCCAATGCAGTGCTGGACGGCACTGACTGTGTGATGTTGTCAGGGGAGACGGCTGCGGGCTCCTTCCCTGTGGATGCTGTTAAGGTGAGGGCAGGGCAAGGGCAAGGGCAAGGGCAGGGGCCAGATCAGGGGCCGGGGCCAGGGCAGGGGCCAGGACAAGGGCAGGGGCCAGGGCAGAGGGCAGGGGCCAGGACTGGGAGCAGTGGAAAGGGTGCAGGTGAGCAGTGGACAGGGTGCAGGGTCAGGGTAAAGGTGAGGGTGGGAGACTGGGCGTCCTGCTCACTCTGCCGGGGCCAGGGCCTTGCTGGTTGTGTTGGGGTCGGGGTCGGGACCTCAGCTGACCTGTCATGACCTAGCAGTGGGCCAGCTCACCTCCCCCTCTCGGCTGACCTGGACCTGGCCCCTGCCCTGCTGCCCTCCCACCTGGCCCGTGGCCCTGCAGGTGATGACCAAGATCTGCCGAGAGGCTGAGGCCTCCCTGGACTACTACGCCATGTTCAAGAACATCCTGAAGCAGGTGGCCAGCAGGGCCAAGCAAGCATGAGAGCCTGGGCAAGCACGAGGGCCAGGACAACCATAAGGATGCGGCGCAGGAGCAGGGCCATAAGCAGCAGCATCTCCAGCAATGACCCCTGACTGCCTGTGCCCTGCATGCCCCTAGAGTGGCACACGACATGAGCCCCGTGTCACAAGCTCAGCCTGCAGCAAGGCTGCAGTCATTGTAGGCGAGCACCCTATAACAGGCACCCTGGTACGATGATGGCGGCAGCATTAGGGGTTAGGTGCCCTGGACTGCATGTGACTGGCCTTCCATGCAGTTACTGCACAGCTCCTCTGCATGCAGGTTCAATGATGCGGGGTGTGGGTGGGGTTGGGAGCTAGTATGCCTTGGGAAGACTGTGGAGTGTGATGTTGTTGAGGGGAATGACCTGGGTGAAGTGATTGAGCTAAGTGTGAGGTGCATGCAGACGCCCACGCCCATGAGCCCCTTGGAGTCGCTTGCTTCATCAGCTGTGAGAACTGCACACAAGGTGGGTGGATGCGTGGGCCTGGCACTGCTGCTGCTGCTGCTGCCGCTCTGCCCTGTCCTCTCTATCCTACTTGGCAATGGTAGGAGGGCTGTCTAGTCCTGCTGCTGCTGCTGCTGCCGCCGCTGCCGCTGCTGCTGCTGCTGCTCCCACTCCCGCTGCCATGTCTTACAGCTGTCTGCTCCTGCGTTGCTGCCCTGGTGCTGCCGCTGAGCAGGTACACGCTTCCCTGATCGTGGTCCTGACGCGTGGAGGCTCCACTGCCCGCCTGGTGGCCAAGTATCGGCCCCTGGTGCCGGTGCTTACTGTGGCGGTTCCGGTGCTCACAACAGGTGCGTGCCTGGGTCGACCGAGCTGCAGGTCAAGGGGGTGGGTTAGGGGGGTGGGTCAGGGGGGTGGATCTGGGGGGTGAGTCAGGGTTAGGTTGACCCTTTCCCTCACCATGGGTGGGTGTCTGGGTCAGCCAGGCTGGGTTGCTGCTGTTGCTGCTGCACACCACATGGCGTTGCCCAGTTTTGATCCTGGTGATGCTGATGACTGGCGGGTGCTTGCTTGGGCTTGCTTGAGGGGCTTGGGTTGGTCTGGTAGGATAGGGAAGGCTGTTTGACGATCA
>JASKMD010000006.1:9099309-9154074 GCA_030144725.1 Haematococcus lacustris
CAGATAAGTCACCCGGTAAGATTTCCGACAATGCTGCGAAAAATTATCTAACATACGTCGGTATTTTGCCCAGCCTCCGAACCAGGACCCCCCGCTTCAGGACCTTACCCAATACGACTAGATGGTCCGCGGGCGCAGCGCTGCGCCTTATCAACCCGAGCCGTGACCCTGTGACCTCTCACACACAACGCAGCACCTGAACGCCGAACGCAGACTGTGTGCCTCATGGTGTAGTGTCTTGCAGGTGAGGCGCCAGCCAGCAGCCACACAGCATTCGCGACCAGCCATAGCATACATGCGCCCCGGTCGAGCGAAAGGAGCAAAAGGAAAGGTGCGCTGTTGACGAGCTAGCGGAACAGCGAACAATCGATTGGTAAAGTCTGTGGCTGCTTGCAGGTGGACTTCCAATGGCTAGGAGGCTACGCAGCTAAAAGGTGCAGCTAGTGAGCGCAGCCACAAACAGCAAGGAGCTTAGAGCGGCAGAGCGGAGGACTATTGGAGGAGCCTGGAGCGCAGGAGCAGTTGTGAGCCAGGAGCCAAGAAGTGCAGCCAAGGAAAGCAGCTTGGCAGAGCAGCCAGGGACAGCCAGGAGCAGTCAGGAGCAGCCATGAACAGTTGTGAGCGGCAGCAATAAACGGCACCCATGAGCAGCGCCCTCCCCCCCCTGCCATCCCCCCCTTCACCCCACACCCAACCCCCTCCCCCCCCTCACACACTCCAATTAGCAAGTGGTGAGTGGCATCTCTTGCAACTATGCAGCTCTATGTACCTAGTCTGACCGCTAGCATGCCCTTGTTTGCTGCAGGTTCCAATGGTCACACCCCTTCCCTTTTCCCACTACCACCACTAGCACCTCCCCTTCCCTTCCCTTTTCCGACACGCCCACCCCCTCCCAATCCGCCGACAAACCCCTCACGCCCAACCCCATCCCCAACTCAATGGTACCCTCCCTCCCCATCTCCCCTCCCCTCCCCTCCCCTCCCCTCCCCTCCCCTCCCCTCCCTCCCTCCCTCCCCTCCCCTCCCCCCCCTCCCCTCCCCTTGGCTGGCCTGCGCTTGTAGCCACAATGCCAATGCTACTGCCAGATGTGCTGGTGTTGTTAGTGCCTTTGCTATTGCTAATGCTGTGCCAGTGGTGGTGCGGCTGCCAGTGGGACATGACATGGCAGGTCTGACGTGCAAGGTGAATGCCTTGATGGCTTGGATGGCAGGCACGTCAACAACAGCAGTGACATTGCTAGACTGTGGTGGACAAGCATGCAGCTAGGAGCAGCAGCTAGGAGGCGCTTGGAGCGACAGCCAGACTTTAGGTGAGTGCACATGCTGTTAGCCCAGCCTGCCAAACTCTGGTCATGCATGTCCTTGTTAATAAGCTTGTTGGGGCTGAGCTGGCTGATGTTTGCTTGCAGTTGGAGGCAGCTGGAGCATGACAAGTGTAGCATGGCTTGGTGATTGCAAGCAAGGCCTTGAGCGAGCACCCTGGAGCGGGCAGACTGGAGCGAGCAGCCTGGAGCGTGCAGCCTAGAGCGGGCAGCCAGGAGCGGCAGCCAGGAGAGGCACCCAAGATTGGCAGCCAGGAGCGGCAGCCAAGAGTGGCAGCCAGGAACGGCACCCTCTCCTCTCCTCCCCTGCCCACCCCTACCTTGCATCATCTCACATCCCTCATCCCACGTCCCAGTCAGCTGCCATAAGGCAATAAGGCAAGCGCAAGCCTCCATGAGTCCGCTGTTGTGTGGTTAGTGAAGCATGGCTGCGGCAGCCAGGAGTTGGGTGCTATGGGGCAGTAAATGCAAGCCCATCCCTTCTTTGTTGCAGGTTTGACGGTCACCCTCCTGCCTTTTGGCCCCTTCCTCCTAGGTTCCCTCTCCTGTCCCACCACCTCCAAATCCGCCACCCCCAAGTCTTGGGCGGGCAGCATGGAGCGGGCGCTAGTAGTAGCGACCAGCCAGCCCACTCTAGCCATGCCATGCCCACACACCACACTAACCCAGCCCATCCCTCCCCCAAGGGGACGGCAGTAGGAGAGCCAAGCCAAGCCAAGCACATGGGGGTTGCCGGTCCGTACTGTGCGCCATAGCTTGGTGGTGGGGGTGGGGTGGGGTGATTCGTGGTGATGGTAGTGGGTGGTGGGGGTGATGGTGGTGAGGGTGCCAGTTGGTGTTGTTAACCCTTTTCCGCCACAACACAGCCACCGCCCAGGCTGCAATGCATGAGCAGCAGCAACAGGCTGCAGTGCATGTGTTGCAGTGGATAAGCAGCAGCAGCAGGCTGTAGTCCATGAGCAGCAGTGCATGGACAACAAGTTGTATGTGTGTAGCAATGCATCCTTGTTTCAGCAATCAGCAGCATGGCTGTCCTGAGCTTCCGTTTAGTTCCATGCCACACACCGTGATTGTAAGCAGTGAATGATCAAGATGTAATGATGGTAAGACAGTGGTGGTCATCAGCAGTAAATTGCGCACGAATGATACTTGGTCATGATGGTCATGATGTAATGAAGAAAATGGTGGTGGTCATTAGCCGTGTATCCTCTCAAACGATTCCTACGCCCCTTGTATGGACAACACCACCACGTGGTGATGCGCTAATGCTGCAAACGTGGTAGACACCTTCTACCTACCCCCTTTGCATGTATGCATCACGGTCATGCCTAGCAAATGCAGGCCTGGCAGTAATCCACGCCCAATGTGTCACAGCCAGCTGGACTACGGATGGTACCCATAGCCAACACAGCTGGTGTGGTACACTATGATGTAAGCCAACACAGCTGGTGTGGTACACTGTGATACCAATCCGCCATACCACTGGCTCACTGCGCACCTACATACCTAGGGACAGTGGGCTGACAACCGGTTAGTGCATGGATGGCCCGCTTGTATGGACAACCCGTCTTCACAGCGTTCTCGTGTTCTTGCCGTTGATACCATCACATGCCTTACCAAGCCTTAATGTAATGCACTACTCACGAGGCGCAAGTGATAACATGGTTTGCAGCTGAATGCCGGGTACCCCTAGTGTCGCCCTCATGCACCGACCACATGCACCATGGATGCGTCTCCAGGAACTAGCTGTGTGGCTGGATCACTGCCAGTCCTGCACTTGCTAAGCATGACCGTGATGCTTACATGTTAAGGGGGTATGTAGCAGGTGGCTACCACGTTTGCAGCATCAGCGCATCACTGTGTGGTGGTGTTGTCCATACAAGGGGCATAAGGCGCACCACAACCTAGCATACGGCTGGATCTAGTGAGCCTCCACGATGGATACCATCCGTAGTCCAGCTGGCTGTGACACATTGGGCGTGGATCACTGCCAGGCCTGCATTTGCTAGGCATGACCGTGATGCACACATGCTAAGGGGGTATGTAGAAGGTGTCTACCACGTTTGCAGCATTAGCGCATCACCGTGTGGTGGTGTTGTCCATACAAGGGGCGTAAGCATCATTCGTTCGCAATTTACTGCTGATGACCACCACTGTCTTCATCATTACATCTTGATCATTCACTGCTTACAATCCCGCATGAAACTGAACGGAAGCTCAGGACAGCCATGCTGCTGATACACTGCAGTACATGCACTGCCACCTGCTGCTGCTGCTCATGCACTGCAGCACACCTGCAGCCTGTTGCTACCTGCAGCCTGCACTGCCACACACCTACAGCCTGCTGCTGCTGCTCATGCACCGCAGCCTGCTGCTTATCCACTGCAGCCCGGGCGGAGGCTGTGTTGTGGCGGGTAAGGGGGGAATGGGAAGAAGGAAGGGGGGGGGGGAGGTGCCCATCAGACCTGCAACCAAGGGGCGTGCACGTGAGGGAGGGAGATCAGGCTGGGTCTTAGCCACTTACCGGCTGGGACCCTAACCATTTATAAGAAGGGCTACGGATCAGAGGGAGAAAAGAGGGTAGGCAGGAAAGGGAGATGACAAATGAGAGGGGGCAGGGATTAGAGGGAGAAGAGGGGGTTGCTCCTGGTTGCTGGGTAGGGTAGGGAGGGAACTACGATGTCGGGGGGGGGGTGAGGGGAAGGGGGGGGGTTGGGGGAATAGGAGACTTGGAGGTGTTGGTGATGGGACAGGATAGGGTTAAGGGGAAGGAGCCAAGGGGTTGGAGTGTGACTGGTAGACCTGCAGCAAGCAAGGGGCATGCTTGTGATCAACAACCAACGACATGCATGACTAGAGGTGGGCAGGCTAGTCAAACACCCCAGCAACGCCTGGCTGCCGCTCCTGGCTGGGCTGGGCTGTGCTGTGCTAGGGCAAGGCTGTGCTAGGGCGGAAGCGGAACTGGGCGCTTCACCTACAACAACAAGGTGACAGCACATTCAACATAATAACACAGCAACAATGTTGGCTGCTGCTCTTCGCCACTGCCGCCTACCGCCTGCAATCACCAAGCATGCTACACATGTCATGCTCATCTCAAGGCTGTTGCCACCCTGCTGGCAAGCATGGAGGCATGGCTGCAGCAGCCTATGCTAGCGCCACACACCTGCTGCTTCAAGTCACGCCATGCAGCATTCGCACGCAGTTAACATGTCATTGACCTGGGCAATCAACATCTCATGGACCTGTCATGGGATGCCCCTCCTGGCTGCTGCTCCAGGATGCTTTTGGCTGTTGCTTCTGGCTGCTCTTGGCTGCTGCTCCTTGCTGCTCCTAGCAGCTGGCTGCTCCTGGCTACTCCTGGCAGCACTTGGTTGCTGCTCTTGGCTGCAAGGTAGGGTAGAGAGATCAGCTGACTCTAGGCTGTACGCGCCCTTCCACAACTGCAGGGGAGGGGAGGGGAGGGGAGGGGAGGGGAGGGGAGGGGAGGGGAGGGGAGGGGAGGGGAGGGGAGGGGAGGGGAGGGGAGGGGAGGGGAGGGGAGGGGAGGGGAGGGGAGGGGAGGGGAGGGGAGGGGAGGGGAGGGGAGGGGAGGGGAGGGGAGGGGAGGGGAGGGGAGGGGAGGGGAGAGGGGAGATGGGGAGGGAGGGTACCATTGAGTTGGGGATGGGGTTGGGCGTGAGGGGTTTGTCGGCGGATTGGGAGGGGGTGGGCGTGTCGGAAAAGGGAAGGGAAGGGGAGGTGCTAGTGGTGGTAGTGGGAAAAGGGAAGGGGTGTGACCATTGGAATCTGCAGCAAACAAGGGCATGCTAGCGGTCAGACTAGGTACATAGAGCTGCATAGTTGCAAGAGATGCCACTCACCACTTGCTAATTGGAGTGTGTGAGGGGGGGGAGGGGGTTGGGTGTGGGGTGAAGGGGGGGATGGCAGGGGGGGAGGGCGCTGCTCATGGGTGCCGTTTATTGCTGCCGCTCACAACTGTTCATGGCTGCTCCTGACTGCTCCTGGCTGTCCCTGGCTGCTCTGCCAAGCTGCTTTCCTTGGCTGCACTTCTTGGCTCCTGGCTCACAACTGCTCCTGCGCTCCAGGCTCCTCCAATAGTCCTCCGCTCTGCCGCTCTAAGCTCCTTGCTGTTTGTGGCTGCGCTCACTAGCTGCACCTTTTAGCTGCGTAGCCTCCTAGCCATTGGAAGTCCACCTGCAAGCAGCCACAGACTTTACCAATCGATTGTTCGCTGTTCCGCTAGCTCGTCAACAGCGCACCTTTCCTTTTGCTCCTTTCGCTCGACCGGGGCGCATGTATGCTATGGCTGGTCGCGAATGCTGTGTGGCTGCTGGCTGGCGCCTCACCTGCAAGACACTACACCATGAGGCACACAGTCTGCGTTCGGCGTTCAGGTGCTGCGTTGTGTGTGAGAGGTCACAGGGTCACGGCTCGGGTTGATAAGGCGCAGCGCTGCGCCCGCGGACCATCTAGTCGTATTGGGTAAGGTCCTGAAGCGGGGGGTCCTGGTTCGGAGGCTGGGCAAAACACCGACGTATGTTAGATAATTTTTCGCAGCATTGTCGGAATTCTTACCGGGTGACTTATCTGCATATAAGGTCTATGCGCACCAAGGTTGCTTCGATGATTACAGCCTTCAAGATGCGCGACTGCCTGCAACAACACGCTGTTACACCGCAAGCAATGTAAATAGTATTCCCACTTGTAAACAAGCCTAGCGGTAGGGTTCACAACACCGCAGCTATACGAGGACACTAGAACACTTGTATTGCAGCCTTTCATGGTCACCTATGATCGGTTGATGTATTGCACCAGGTCATACCATGCTTCAGCACTGTGCGCCGAGGTACAAAAATTTGTGAAGAAACCCTCCCCAGCTTACACACATATTTAGTTGATGAATGCATCATTACATCGCGCACGACCCGCGCATTATCAACATTAATCGTGCACGTTTTTGACAACTATCGTCACTACTCCATTTTCATGTTGTGAAGGCCTACTACTCATGTCTTGGTGAGTAATGTCTTGCACTGGTCAATGACAACATTAGCAACAGATGTGTTAAAGTCGAGACGTCAACTTCGTCAGAAACACAATCACCAATTGTGTACAACTTGCATTTCCAACTTCCATTTCCAACCCTCACCTGCTGTGAGGCTGCATTCATTTCAAATAGAATAAAATTTCAACCCCTTGTCACGGTTGTCCTAGTCTACTTCAACACTCCCCAACTACGCCAGAGACTAGTCTACTCCCAGCCGTACAAATACTGTTTCAGCTGAAGAAGGTCATCTTGCCCAGCAGGGCGGTGATGAAGGTCCAACGGAGAGGTACCAGCCAGGGCATGATAGTGTCGGTCACCAGAACCTGCAGCCAGTGCGCACACATACAAATGTAGCATGCAGCAGCACCATTGCATTGCACCCACAAAGCATTACACAAGGCACCATGGTGTGCACCATGGCCTCGTAGACATAGGTACAGGCTATTGTCGTGAATGATAATGATGGCAACAATTGAACGTGTACGCCACACATTTGTTGCCTGCTTTATATCTTCCACCTGCAGCCCATGCATTATCATGAGATCCCTTTCCATTACGAGAAAATCACAAATCGTTATATACTCGTAAAATTCAGATTATCCAGAGGTACAGGGATTATCTGAAGGTTATCTCGCCTTTACCAGGGATTACGGCACTCAACCTGCTGTAGGAGCGCTGCCCTTACCCACAATCTGATAATCCACGCCTTTACTAGGAATTACGGCATTCAACCTGTAGGGAGCGCTACCCACGCCCCCACGCAAGGATACAATTACGAGCCACTATGCAACTAGATCGCGGCTGCAACAGCTAGAAGTTTCATCTTCAACGCCTTTCCAGCAGCCTCGTGGGCGTGTAAATCATGCAGCCGTTGCGCCACTTCAATCCAGGGGGCAGTGGGGATGCACGGCCACGGTGCTGGCTGCAGCTGCAAGCTGCTGGACGGTCCTGCAAAGCTGTGATGCCAAGGAGCAACCCAGCCATGGGGATGGGGATCAGGGGGATCAGGCACGTAGCTTTAGGCGTGGCAGGCTGGTGCCAGCAAATAGCTGCCCGTAGGGTAGCTAGGAGGCTGGTAGCTGCTTGGCGGATAGCTTCCCGGGGGGAAGCTGGCATGAGCATAGGCTAGCTAGAAGGGCCCGACGGGTGGCCAGCGGGTTGGTAGTTGCCAGGCATGGAGCTAGGAAATGCCAGCTGAGGGTGGTGGCCGGGGTGGCTGACGGGATGGTGGCAACAGGGGGTGCCATGGGCTCGGAGGTTCCTGCGGTGGGCGCCCCCAAGCTCGATTGCGGTTGATGTGGTGGGCAGCTTTCACCAGGTCATCCTCAGTGACAATTCCAGCACGCTTGCGAGTGTGAGTCACCTACAGAAAGCATAACACATGCTTACTATGTGAAAGGATAATGGGACTGGGGCAGGTCAAGGCATGGGGCGAGGCGTGGCTGGGCAGGGCGTGGCAGGGCAGGGCAGGGCGTGGTAGGGCGTGGCAGGGCAGGGCGTGGCTGGGCAGGGCGTGGGAGGGCAGTCCTCACCTCTCCTGCCTTGAAAGCAGTCTTGTGATGACTATCGATGACCATTCACATCAAAGCAAAGCGGCCACTGGAACCTATCAAGTCATCAGGCACGAGGATTGGTGCCATGTCATTCTTGGCAGTTTGGACGACATGATGCTCTCCCCGCAACATGCGGGCAAGGGACATCCGCTGGCGCAAAGATTCTGCACTGTACTTGCCACCATCATTGGCCTTGCGGTAACCTGCAGCAGCGCAACGTGTGAGGGTGAGTGTGTGTAAGACATGTAGACATGTAAGCATGACAAGCTTGGCAAACAAAGCAAACAACGCTTACCAGTAGCCAAGGTGCACAACACCATGCACAACAGCTTGTAGTCAGTCATGTAGCACTTGTATAGATGGCTGCACCACTCCTCATAAGTTGTAGGGCGGGTGGCGAAAACGGCTTCAAGGCACGCAAAGCTTGTGGTTGGGCAACATCGCCCCCTACAACAGGGCGGGCAAGTAAGGCGAAGTCAGATAAGAATGCATGGGCAGGCCAGGGCGTGGCAGGGCAGGAGATGCCAGGGCGTGGCAGGGCAGGAGATGGCAGGGCAGGGCAGGGCAGAGCTGGGAGGGGCTGGGCAAGGCAAGGGACATGTCTCACCATGGATTTTGCCACTGTCAAGAACAGCTTCCAACATGCTATAGCTGGTGTTCAGCTGACTCTTGTTCTTGTTCAGCGTGATTGGCGCTGCTCGGCTGTGGACAGCCAACCTTGGGGTCTTGGGGTCCTGCAAAAACTCCTGGAGCACATGCTCCGTTGCCTCGCGTGTTGCAGCAGCCACAGCATCTGCGGAGCGGGAAATTGGAAAATGGTGAAACTCAACAACGGTGCTTTGCAACGGGCATAGCTGTTACTCACTGACAGCTTTGCCAAATAGGCGCTCGGAACGACGAGGCTCCGATGCCTCTTGAGCCAAGCGGTGGGTCGGTAGGTACCCGCGACCGCTGCAACTGGGAGCAAGATGCAAAGTTAGGCCTGGTCAACGCGGTTACCATGGTCAACGCGGTTACAATAATGTTCTCACCTGCTAGTCTTGCTGCCGCAAGACATGCAGTCGCGACCTCGAGCGGAGGGAGAAGAAGGTTGAATTGAGGGATTTCTGACTCGTGGTCGCTTTGGTCATCCACTTCATCGTCCATCGGTGCTGCTGACCGTGTATGAGCTGTCGGGCATGATGGCTACGACTACGATGAAGACTGGGACAAGAGCTTGGGACTCGAACCAAACTCAGGCCGGAGTGAAAAGTGAGAAAAGTGCGCGCCTTGCAACAATTACGGGAAAAGTGCGGGCCTTGTCAAAATTACTGAAAAAGTGCGAGCCTTGGTCAAAATTACGGGAAAAGTGCGAGCCTTGGTCAAAATTACGGGAAAAGTGCGAGCCTTGGTCAAAATTACGGGAAAAGTGTCTTGCAACTCAAAGGTGTTCGCGTTAGCTGCGCGATGCTTAGGTAACGGCAAGGCTAGCCGCGACAACTAGAAAGCTAGAAAGAAGGTACCCGTAATGTAAAGGGATATCGCATAATGTCTCGGCCAGCGCTGTTCACGTCCAAATAACAGTCTCGGCCAGGTCTCGAGTTGCGTAAACATCTCGGCTGCGCCTCGACGTTTACCGCAACTCTCGACCAGCCTCGACCGTTATTTTCCCGTAACAGCTCGGCCTCCGACATTATACTATACTTCCCCTACTATCCCTCATGGCAAGCCAGGCAGGCAACAGATCCTGATGACGCGGCATGTCCTACTCTCCCTCAGCTTCACTAGCTCTGGTAACAGAAGAGGCAGGCAACACAGCAGCAGCAGCACAAGCAGCAAGTGCTTGCAGCAGAGTCCAGGACCAACAACCCTTCCTACCTTAGTGACTGTCCAGCTGGCCCTCATCCACGTGCACAGGAAGCACAGGGGCCACAGCAGCGGGGTCAGCACAGTGAAGAAGGAGCAGGCAATCTTCTTGGCCTCAAACAGGAATGCCAGGATGCCGCCCACTGGGATGGCAAGAGGAGCCACCACCAGGTACTGCACAGAAGCAGCAGCAGCACATGTGGAACGAGCTTGCATGGCAACAACCGCAGGAGATTAGCAGTGAACTTGGTGAGGAGAAAGCTATCAAGGTACATAGACAGCATGTGTACAAAAGGCGGCCATTACACTACTCCACAACATGATGATACAAGGCATAGTCAAGGTAACATGGAAGGGGCAGGCCAGGACTACCCTCACCCCGATATTACCTCTCACCGTAGGCATCCCAACCACACTCCCAGCCTGAAGGTTTATACGAGGCGCCGACCCCATGCTTGAATGGCACTGGACTATCAGCAACGCAACAGCTATAAGAAATCGTATGCCTAAACCGAGTACTAGTCTGCTGGATAGTATACCACTTTGATTGATACTGTCTAACAGTGTCAGAGCTCAATATGTGCAGGAGGCATGAGTGGCAGCAGGGTGAGGCTGATGGAAAAGGTCCACAGAGGGTCCTGTGCACTGTGCACTTTTGCACAAGTGCAAGAGTTGTCCTAATCAGATGCAACACCTAGGTAGATTGCTTCCACCCACTAGAGGGGTGAACAGCACGATGCTGAGGAACTTCAACAGGATGGACACCGGCACGATGATGGGCGAGAACAGCAGGCCCATGACCGCGTACATGATGGTGAGCGGGATGGTGGCCAGCGTCACCAGGTACAGCACCGGCAGCATCCTGCGGTCAGGGCGGCAGCGCGGAGCAGGTGTCTTAGGCTTTTGGGCTCATCGCGCGCATCACATCATGCCCGCAACGTCACAAGTCCACACGCTGGCCATGATGCCGGGCGACGGCGGAAGCCAAAGCAGCTTACGGAACGCGGGCTGACGTGCTGCCAGCCCTGCCTCTGCTGTGATCGATGTCAGTACCTACACCGCTCTGATCGGCGACCTGGTACTCACAGCGGGGTCAGCGACTCCAAAGGCATCTTGGCTTCACAGGCAAGGATCTCTCGAGAAGAATGGTATTACCGCGGTTGCTCTGACCATCAGCCGTGCGGAACATCTGGACTTGCGGCACTGTGTGTGAGATTACCAATGATCGCTCTTGACACGGCAGCCAGCCACGTCGCAGCGTCTGATTCCAACAGCCCTCACTCTGCTACTGCAGTACGACTTTCAAACAGTTACAGGCTGCGAGTTCATAACTAGGGACCGTCCCATCTACGTGGATCTACGTAGATCTAGATGCTAGATTTAGATGGTCTAGCAGCATAGTGGTTATCTAGCAAAGAGGAGTACTAGATGGACGGTACACGTCATTCCAAACATGACGTGCTCCTTCAATAGTTTCAAATGTGGGCAGCCTCTCAACTTGCTCTTGCCCCTAGGGGTGACGACATCATTGAGTGGTGGCCTAGCTGCCCTTGGCGGTATGATCAGGGTGTTGAACACCAAGGCTAGGACTATGCAGGAGGCTCCAGGCTACACGTAGCTGACAGAGAGTCGGTTGCTGCTATCCAGGCCTTAGAGCTCACAGCAGGTAGCACGGCGCACAGTTTGCAGCGAGTGGTGGAAGCTAAAGCTCAGTATGTGAAAGCCCTTGCAGCCCACTCCACGCCTGCTGACTTGAGAGCTAGGTGGCAGTGGTTGCATGAGGGGGAGCGGGCAGCAGGCCATTTCAAGGGGGTGCTTGCTCATGCACACACGGGGGGGGGGTTAGCCACCACCCCTCCTCCATTGCCTCAGTCCTGGTAGCCCACTGGTAGCCGAAAATCCAAAAAATGCTGTTACTAATTTGCCTGAGTGCCATTGCCTCAGTCCTGGTAGCCCACTATGCACGCATCTCTGCTGGCCCCTAACCCGCGAAGTGTTCTGGAGCGTCGCAGACACGGTTAGCGACGGCTATATGCAGCCTGGACCCAGTGCGGCGTGAATGGCGCATCCAAACCGGCCTGTCTCTAGGGGTGCTTTAGGAGGAGGGTGTGCCCCTTGGTCGTGGCTCTGCCGTTCGGGGTCTGTGGTCAGAGGAGCGGTAGGGTCGGCTGGGGTGGGTTGAGTAGGGGTGGGTAGGAGAGGGGGAGAGCTTTTTTAGGTTTGGGGCTGGTCCCAGAGGTTTTCAGGGCCTTGTGACAGTTCTGGGTCTAATCGCGTGGAGGTTGAGGTTAGGGTTAGTCACGTGGGGGTCTGAGCATGGGTGGGGTGTGGGGGTGGTGTTGGGAGGGGTGTGGGGGTGGTGTTGGGAGTCTGGGCCTGGGTGGTGTGGGGGTCTGGGCCTGGGGGGGGTGTGGGGGGGGTGTAGGGTGTTTTTGGGGGTCTAGTCGCGGGGTGGTTGAGGTTAGGGTTAGTTGACGTGGGGGTGCGGGGTTATGTTGGGGGTGGGGGTGTTGTTGGGAGGGGGTGTGGGGGGGGGGGTGAAGGGCGTGTGCAGGGCGTCTTTTCCTAGAGAGGGAGGGTGCTTGACGTTTATGCCTCGGCTTGTTTGGCTTTCCCTCTCGTTTCTCTCGTTCCCACTTCTTTCAGCAATTCCTTAGGTGTCCTATACATTCGTGCCAGTAGTTCCTGTGCAGCCAAGAGCAGCTAGAATAAAAAAGACGCAGAAACTGAGCTGACAACTGTGTTTATCGCCCACACATGAAACGGCCCACACATGAAGGCAACGCGTTTATGTCTCAATGCCGCGTTACAGAGCCACCAAGCACCACACAAAGAGCCGCACAGGACTGGCAGTTCACCATTTGACGTCCTGTTGAACAATTCAGCCGGCCGCAGAAGTGCCCATTCCGAGGTGCTGTTCGGGTGCAGGGACAAGCCACAAGCCATACCACCTCTCTCAACCGTCAACGAAATCGACTATAGAAAAACGAATCGAGTGCGAATCGGGCCCATAGAGTATCCAGCAGGGTCTAAAAAAGTTGTTGTAGGTCCCATGGTGCCAAAGCCATCAAGGTGCATAGACACCATGTGTACAAAAGGTGGCCTACTCCACCACAACTCAGGCAGTTAATCATGCTTCTGAACGGTATGCAGATGCAAAATGCAAAATGCAAAAATGCACACAAACAAAACCGTCAATTCCTAGTATTTGTGATGGCTTCACGATCTTGTTTTCTATGGCTAAGAAAAAAAGACGAACCGTGCCTAGACTAGTGCCGGAGGACCCGGACAGTGACCGCGACGAGGCACTACAGCCGGACCTCACCGAAGCACAGCGAAATAAAAAGGTTTCCGGAGAGGCCCGCGCTGCCCGCGATAGGGACAACACATACCACGGCAGGAAGTGTAAGATAGCCCACCTCATCGACCACTTGCCGCAAGAGCTTAGGGATGCCTTTCTGGCCGACGCGGTGCAGCCACGAGTGGAGGCCATCAGCGAGCGGGCGGTGCTCGCCAGCCTGCTGTTTGGCTTACTCGTGCGCGGCTTGTTTACCATTCACGTAGCCGACCCGCTCGGCCTGCACGACCAGCCCGTGTACACAGACATCCCAGTCTCCCAGGCAGCCATCCCGGACCTGAGCTGCAGGAACCTGTACCTGCAGCTGGTCCGCGGCCCGCCCGGAAATGGCGCGAACACTCGGCCCAACGCGGCAGTGGCTGCCGTGTTGGCAGCGCACCCCGACCTCCGCGCCCGCCTCGCAGCAATCCCTCGCCACCCCTCAGACACCAACATGGTGGATCACGTCGGGAAGCAGCTGAGCTGTGCTACTGGGATGGCCGCCCAGCCATGCCAAAGCCAGGCCGGCCAGGCCAGGAGTGGGTGTACTTGCGTGACAAGGCCCTGCTGCGTAAGTGGCGGCGCAAGTGGCGGCAATAGCCAGCTACAGCAATACAACCCAAGAAAACAAGATACCAAACCCCTCACAAAGGGGATGTGTGTGAGTAAGAGCTATAGAGTAGGGTAGAGCTCTTGCTAGTAGTAGCCTGGAGGCACACACTCCAGAAGGCTGAGCTGGAGTGGGCATTAGGCACACTGTCAGTAGCCTTTACAACAGCGATCTCGCAGCCTGTGTTTGATTACAACTCATGCTTTTTTTTGGTGTTGCATGAGGGCTGTAGGGATCTAAACTTGTAGGGATCTAAACTTGTAGAAAAATGAATCGAGTGCTGATCGGGCCCATAGAGTATCCAGCAGGGTCTAAAAAAGTTGTTATAGGTCCCATGGTAGTTACATTCACTTTTAGGCAGTTTCTCGTGAAGAGTCTGACCTATTTGCCAATCCGTTCCTTAGCTGCGCTGAACGATAAGATTTGAATGCCCACAAGCATGTAATGCGGCTTAAGTGCTATGCTCACCACCATACTCGTCGGAGCTGCGAAGACACTACCACAAGGCGCGCCAATGCGCGTCTCATTGCATCAAAAGCTGCACACAGCTGGTTGACCTGGCCATCGCGGGTGAAAGGCGGAGCATCACGCACACGTGTCTGCGTGTTTGCCGCCGTATCCGGATTGACAGCACTATTCGTCTTCTTGCTACAACAGCCTGGATTAACGGTGTGTGAAGCTGAACCTGTGAGGTGAGCATGGTACCCACACCCCCTTCTTGTTGGATGTGCAGTCATCTGTGCGACTCGTCCGTGAGCCAGTAGAACTGGCATGTGTCAGCTGGAGATCCACTGACTGGTGCCATCCCCATGGGCGCCGTGTACCAGCATGGGATGCAGACTGCTCTGCAAAGGCACCGGAAGTGGCTGGTCAGTTCAGCTCAGCTCAGCTTCACCTCCTGCGGCGTCTCAAGCACCACACAATTCTTACTCCATGCTAATGCGATGCATGGCTGGGTTTGCATACAATGGACAGCACCTAGCGCTAAACCAGACTGCCATGTGCATGCAGCGATATGGCACCACTCATGCATGCCCTGCGCTTCCATGACATGATGTACAAGCATGCAGGTTATTGTGAGTGTGAGGGGGGCATGACAACGGCACTGGTGGAGTGCGGTGTGCATGACTTCACCTGCGAGGAAAAATGCAAACAGTTGACTGCCGATAGCAGCTTGGGTGAGCAGTCAGACTAGCAGCAGCTGGCAGGCACTTCAGAGGACAGCATCAGCTGGCCCATGACAGTGCAAGCCACTTGTGATCTTACCTTACCAGGACTTATTATCCAGTTTGTACACCTTATTCAGTGCCCCCAATGCAAGCCGCTGGCAGCAAACCACCGACTGGTTGGCATCACACATGGCGGGAGTGTGATATTTGAGGGACAGGATCATGCAGAACCCTGCAGCAGGGGCCAGCAGCGCAACTGACATGCAGTCGAGCAGCAGGGCTTGAGCACCAGCTGACGTGCAGCACCAACCACTGCTGCCCCTGACACCTTGGCCCACTGACCCTCACCCTCCCACCCCTCACCTTGCCTGCAGGTCGGCCCTTCCCCCAACTAATGCATTGCCCTGCCCCCCTGCCCAGCCCCTTGCCAGGGCAGCCTGCCCCCTCACACATCCATAGCGCCAGCGCTGGGGCCATGGCCCAACACCCACACCACAGCCTGTGGACCATGGTCAGGCAGGAGCAGGGTCAGCCAGCAGCCAGCCCCCCTGGCGACCCCACCAGCCCACCACCGCATGAGGCAGCGCACACTCAGCAAGGTCAGCTGGGCCAGGAGCCACACCCAGTCGACCTGGCTGTCGTTCCCGCAACCCGTGGCCTTCCCGGCGTCTCACGCACCGCTGAGTCTCCCTCCTCCTCCTCCTCCTCCTCCTCCTCCTCCTCCTCCTCTCCCTCCTCCTCTCCTCTCTCCTCTCACCTGGCAGCTGCTGCCCCTGTAGGCAGCTCCCTGCCCTCCCCCTCCCTCACCTCCACTGTCACCCAGCAGCAGCTCCTGGCTCAGCCCCTACCTGCGGCCCTGGCAGTCTCTGCTGAGGCGGCAGCAGCGGCAGAGGCCCGCTCTGCCGCTGCCGCTGCTGCCAACTCTGCCGCTGCAGCTGCCACGTCAGCAGCGGCGGCTGCCAGCTCAGCAGCAGCAGCACACTCCGCAGTGGCAGCCTGGCGGGGGCGGAAGGGAGGAGCTGGAGGGGCAGGGGTGGGTGCAGGAGAGGCAGGGGTAGCTGCTAGAGGTGGTGCTCAAGGTTTTTCTGCACTGTGGCCCACTGCTGCTGCTGCTGGTGCTGCTAAGGTGGATCAGGGGAAGGAGGAGGAGGAGGAGGAGGGACATGCAGACATAGACAGTAGGGTCACTGCTGCAGGGTCCACAGCTGCCTTGGGTCTTGCTGCTGCTGACACTGGGGGTGAGGTGAGAGCTGGAGGCTCAGGCCCAGCCCAGCAGCAGCCCAGCCAGCATGCAGGGCAGGGCTGGGGTCGGGGCCTGCTGACTAGAGTGCGGCACACTGGGCCAAAGCAGGCCAGCATGATTGCACTGGGCAGCGGGGTTAAGGGAGTGGAGGGGGAGGGTGTCCTTGGTGGTCTTAGGGGGGTCCCGCTGCTGAGTGGGGTGGGGGACTTAGAGGATGAGCAGGATGGCAGTGAGGGTGAGGCCCAGGCGGCTGCAGGCCTGGCTGGGGCACAAAGCCTACACCCTACCGCAACACAAGGGGTAGGGAGGCAGCGGCCACAGGGCCACCTCCCCTCCTCCTCCTCCTCCTCCTCCTCCTCCTCCTCCTTGCCCTCCTCCTCCTCCTCCTCCTCCTCTCCCTCGTCTGGCCATGTGCAACCCCTCCTGGGCAGCCAGCCCAGTCAGCTGGCTGCTCGCCGCCCTCCCCCCTCTGACCTGCACCTCAACACCAACCTGGGTCAGGGGCCCTTGCCTGCCTCCCTCCTGCCTACCGCCTGGCACCTCAACGCCAGCATCAGGGTGGGAGGGGCCAGCTTCATGTCCTGGGCAGCGGAGGTGCAGATGAGGGACATGCAGGTGAGGGGAGACGGCAGCCAGGCCCCCAGCCGCCTGGGGTGCGGGCAGGGGCCAGCGGGCGGCCCTGCTTGGCTGCGTGGGGGCGCTGCCTTGGGCCCTGGCTTCTATGGCCGGGATGCCTGCCGCCCTGCCGCCCTGCCACCTGACCCGCCCTGCCACCTGACTTCAGGTTGAGCCCTGTGGGATGTGCGATGCCTGATGTTGGGGTGATGTTGGGGTGATGTTGGGGTGATGTCAGGGTGCATCAGCCAGCCTGGCTGCCTGCCTTGGGACCAGGGGATGAGGGATGAGGGGTCAACCCTGCTGCCTGCCTGCCTGCCTGCCTGCCTGCTGGCCCAGGTTCGGGCCTTGTGGGACGTGTTGGCCGCCATAGTGCGGCACGCCGCCCCCAGCGAGGATGTGGCTGGCCAGCTGCTGGCGGTGCGCACTGAGGGGGAGGACTGGGTGCAGGAGGGGCGCCGCCTGCCCCTGACCCTGGTGAGCTGCAGGTCTGAGGTGGGCAGGGGGGAGGGCTGACCCTGGGCTCCCCTCCCTTTCCCCCGCCTGCCTCTCCCCTGCTTTCCGACCCTTCTGCTGCTGCTGTATGCCTGACTGTGCCTGCCTGCTGCCTGCTGCCTGGGCTGTACCGTGCAGGAGCTGGAGCTGACCCAGCGTGTGCAGCACTTCAAGGCCAGCCTGCCGCCCTACCCCTCCCAGCTGTTCCAGGCCAGGGGGGTGGTCATCATAGCTGGCGGCCTCAAGTACATGGTGGGTCGGGGGGCAAGGGGTGGGGCAGCGGTGAGAGGGGAGGGATCAAGGGTGGGAAGGGTGGGTGGGTGAAAACAATCGTATCGTATCGTCTTCGTCCTGGCTCTGCCGCCCCCTGCCCCCACTGCCTGCCCCCAACTGCCTGCCCCCCACTGCCTGTTTGCAGGTATCAGCCTGGATCAGCCTTCACATGCTGCGCCGCACCGGCTGCCTGCTGCCAGTGGAGGTGTGGTTCCCGCTCAGCGAGCTGCCCACGCCTGAGCTGGAGGAGCAGCTGCTGCTGATGGGTGCGAGCCAGGGTTAGGGTTAGGGTTAGGGTTAGGGTTAGGGGGAAGGAGGGAGCGAGGAGAGGGGGGAAGGAGGGGGGAGGTGTGTGGGGGGGGCAACTTCTAATCAGTACCACCACTTCCACCACCATCACCACCACCACCACCACCACCATTGTTGTGTGTCGTGGTGCAAGCCAGTCATTGGTTGAAGTGGTCCTTGGACATAGCCAGATGCGGGGCAGCAGTGTGTGGAGTGGCAGTTTGCTCGCTGTCATCTGATCTAGTGTGACGCCACCAGATCTGGTGTGACATCACCTGACCTGGTGTGCCCCCCCTGTGATTGCAGGGGCAGTGGTGCGCACCTTTGACATGCGGGACCTGGACCAGAGCGGCTTCACCCTCAAGCCCTCCGCCCTGCTGCTGTCCAGCTTCCAGGTAGCTGCCTGGGTGTGGGGTGGCAGTGTGAGGGGCGGCCTGGGGTGTGGGCAGCCAGTCGGTGTGTGAGAGACCCTGGGTGTGGGCATCTTCCTGCTGGAGTGATTACCCAGCGCCCCATCCCCCACATCCTTCATATCCCATACCACCGCCCCACCCCAACACACCCCATCTCCCACACCTCCCCGCTCCGCCCTCGCCTCAACACACCCTGCCCTGCCCTGTTGCCGCATGGTGCGCAGGAGGTGCTGTTGCTGGACGCCGACAACTTTGCGGTGGCTGACCCCACCCCCCTGTTCAACGAGCCCGGCTACCAGGCCACTGGCAGCCTCCTGTGGCAGGACTTCTGGGAGCCCAGCGCCGCACCACAGGTGGCCTCACTGCCTCAGGCTGCCTGATGAGGCCATGCCATTGCCTGGTTAGGCCATGCACAGATCAGGCAAACCAGATCAGGTCATGAGGATATCAGGCAGGCCTGATCAGGCCACGAGCAGCAATGGGGAGCAGTGGAGTAGTCCTGCACACCCCTCTAGGGGGTCCTGCTTAGAGCTACAGGAGACGACCCTCAGCCTTGAAAATGGCTCCATCCCTGCGCTGCCCACCCCTCTCCTGCCCCTGCCCACGCCCTGCACAAGAAGCACCTCCTCGCCCTGCCCACCCTTCTCCTGCCCCTGCCCCGGCGGTTCAAACAAACACCAACAAAGCTCTAACCCTGGCCCTGGCCTGCCCCAGGTGTACCGCATCCTGGGCATCCCTGGCAGCCGCCGCCCCCCCAACAGCCACGAGAGTGGGCAGATGCTGGTGGACAAGACGCGACACTGGCAGGGCCTGCTGCTGTGCGTGTGAGTGTGCCAGGGACTGCTGACCCCCCTGCTGACCCCCCTGCTGACCCCCCTGCTGACCCCCCTGCTGAACCCCCTGCTGACACCCCTGCTGACCCCCCTGCTGAACCCCCTGCTGACACCTCTGCTGACACCCCTGCTGAACCCCCTGCTGAACCCCCTGCTGACACCCCTGCTGACACCCCTGCTGACACCTCTGCTGACACCCCTGCTGACCCCCCTGCTGACACCCCTGCTGACACCCCTGCTGACACCCCTGCTGACACCCCTGCTGACACCCCTGCTGACACCCCTGCTGACACCCCTGCTGACACCCCTGCTGACACCCCTGCTGACACCCCTGCTGACACCCCTGCTGAACCCCCTGCTGACACCCCTGCTGAACCCCCTGCTGACCCCCCTGCTGACACCCCTGCTGACCCCCCTGCTGACACCCCTGCTGAACCCCCTGCTGACACCCCTGCTGACACCCCTGCTGACACCCCTGCTGACACCCCTGCTGACACCCCTGCTGACACCCCTGCTGAACCCCCTGCTGACACCCCTGCTGACACCCCTGCTGACACCTCTGCTGACACCCCTGCTGACACCCCTGCTGACCCCCCTGCTGACACCCCTGCTGACACCCCTGCTGACACCCCTGCTGACCCCCCTGCTGACACCCCTGCTGAACCCCCTGCTGACACCCCTGCTGACACCCCTGCTGACACCCCTGCTGACACCCCTGCTGACACCCCTGCTGACACCCCTGCTGACCCCTCTGCTGACCCCTCTGCTGAACCCCCTGCTGAACCCCCTGCTGAACCCCCTGCTGAACCCCCTGCTGGTCCCCTGTTCTTAGTATTCCTGTCTCAGCCGTCGCAGCAGCAGCAGCAGCAGCATGCCCCCACCCCTTCGCCGCCTGGCCCCCTGCTGCCCTGCGCAGCTACCTGAACTACTACCATGAGGTGTACTACGAGCTGCTGACCGGCTTCATGGGCAAGGGCGACAAGGTGAGCGGCTCGTGCGAGGCCTGTCCCCCACTCAAACCCTGACATGCCTATACAGTCAGGCACATGACATGGGCGACGCTGTGCTACAGCAACCAACCCTTCCAACTCCCAGTTGTTGTATGCTTTGCTTTGCCGCCCGCCTTTGCTCTTGCTTTGCTGCCCGTCATGCAACACACACTTTCGGCATGGTCTGCAAGTCCTGTACTTGCCAGGGCTCTAGTCTGGTCTTTGCACCACACACCTTACTCCTACTCTAAATCCCAGGTGCAGATTGTAGAGACGCTCAGCTCACAACCACATTGAAGCTCATGTGTTTCTGCTTGCCAGGGATAGGTTGTAAAGCTTCTCTAAAGCCTTGCCATACCACACTGCCTGGCCCTAAGCAGAGCTGCTGCTCACAAAGCTTACAAAGCTTACATTCTGTGCAGACTTGTTGACTCTGAGCCTGACCCATGCTGATGTGCGGGGGCAGCTTGAAGCTGAACCCCGGCTGGCTATCATGGGTCAAGGGTAGGGGTAGGGGTAGGGGTAGGGGTAGGTGGCTGATCCAAACCCTAACCCTAACCCTAACCCTAACCCTAGCCCTAGCCCTAGCCCTAGCCCTAGCCCTAGCCCTAGCCCTAGCCCAAACCCAGCCGTAATCGATCCCTCGCCCTAGCCTTAAGCCTAGCACTAAGCTTAGCACTGAGCCTGAGCCTGCAATGCCCGCCCAGCCACCATCTTCCCATGGCTAGCCTTCACACTGCTGATCAGCCCTAGAGCTGGCCTTGGGTCCCTGCAACAGGTGGGTGCACTGGACTGGGCGGATGGCAAGGTCCCACCCCACAGCCGTTGCTGCAGCTGGTGCAACTGTAGTCGGAGCTGAGGCAAAGGCAGTGGCCTTCTAGGAGCAGCCTGCCCCCTGCAGCACTCGTTCTGTCAGCATGTCAGCATGTGGTACTGTCAGCATGCCATCAAGACGTTAGGCTGCCTGGCCGCCTTGCTTGGGGCTCGCTGCTTGATACATGATCCGCCTGTAACTCGCCCTCGCTATGACACGGCTGTTGCTGCAATGCAACACACGCTTGCTGGGGCAGTTGCTGTGCTGGCCATCAAAGTGATCCACAGTGCCGTGACGGTGCCCTCACAACCCGGTTGACTCACCCAAGACGCGACCACCCTAACCAACATAACTGCTGGTGCGGGAAGGAAAGCATGGGAGGCTACATCATGTGAGGGATCATTGCTTTCATTGCTGGGGGTGGCCCATATCCCGCTTGACTCTGTTCAGACCGGTTAACCCTGACCCAGGAACACGTCACACCAGACTCCTACCCTGACTCAGAAGGGCTGGGCCCCTGGTCTTTGTACCACCTGCTGAAGCGGTGGCTGCCGCCGCTGCTGCTGCTGCTGCTGCTGGCACCGTATTTGGTGCTGCTGCCATTGTTCTGGAGCGTGTGCTGCTGCTGCTGGCAGAGTGTTCGCTGCTGCTTTCGCTGCCGCTGATGCTAGCCATAGTGCGGTCCTGGGCAACGGCTGCAGGAGACCTTTGTGCATGCCATGCTGGCCATGGGTGAAGCCGTGCACACAGTGCCCTACCCTACCATGGCGGTGGGCATGTGGCGCAAGGCCTGCCACGTGGACTCACACCTGCACCCGGTGAGGACCTGCCCGCCTGCCTGCCTGCCTGCCTGCCTGCCTGCCTGCCTGCCTGCCTGCCTGCCTGCCTGCCTGCCTGCCTGCCTGCCTGCCTGCCTGCCTGCCTGCCTGCCTGCCTGCCTGCCTGCCTGCCCGCTACCCGCTGCTGTCCCCCCCCCCCCCCCCCCCCCACACTCCGTCTCCCCCTGCCCCTCTGCTGCTTCCCCCACTAGCCTCCGCTGCCACCTGACCTGCTGCTGCTCCCCCCAACTGCAACAGAGCTGTGAGCAGCTGCTGTCAATCAACACCATGGCCCAGCCCTGCCCTAAAGGCCACCGGGTGCTATTTCTGCACTCAAACCTCAACAAGTGGGGGCTGGACCTCCCACACGAGTAAGTGTGATGCACTGCAGCCCCACTCCATGCCCAGCCCTCCTTAGCCCCGCCTCACACTCCTCCCATGTCTCACTCCTTCACACCCCTCCCCATACCCACCCTCCCCATACTCACCCTCACATTTGATCTTGCTAGGCTGTCACCGTCACCTTGGCACCTCCCTGTCCGCCTCCCTGCACTGCTACTGAAGTACTGGGGCATGCCCTCCCCCACCACCCCTGCCCTCCCAACCACCCCTACCCTCCCCACCACCCCTACCCTCCCCACCACCCCTGCCCTCCCAACCACCCCTGCCCTCCCCACCACCCCTGCCCTGCCCACCACCCCTACCCTCCCCACCCCCCCTGCCCTGCCCCCCTGCCCTGCCCTCCCCAACCCCCCTGCCCCCTCCACCCCCCTTCCCCTCCCCTTCCCCCCTTTGCGCCCCTGCTGCCCGCAGCTTTGAGGACTACTCCCGGCGCTGGCTGCTGCTGGCAGTGCACAGCCAGAGCCAGCCCCTGCCCTTCATTGACTGGGCAGTGACCCAGCTGGGCTATGACGTGGAGCGATACGCCTACGAGCTGGTAGGTCCACAGTCAGGGCCAACTCAGCTGGGCGCCCAGGGCGGAAGGTCAGGTCAGGGCAGGCCAGGCTGACTTGCATGCCCTGACGGCACCAGACTGAGCCGCTGGCCGCTGGCCGCTGGCAACCCACTGGTGCTTGCTGCCGACCCCTGCTGCCCGCATTGCGCTGCCACCTCTGCCCACCCACCCACCCACCCCTCCCCTGCTGCCTGCCCTGTGCCACTGCCCCTGCCCACCCTGCTGCAGGTGCGTGCGCTGCGGTGCGCCCCCTGGTTTGGTGAGTACTACCGCATGCGGCTGAGGCGCGGGGACGCAGCCATGGTGCCCTTCAACGGCCCGCATGAGCTAGTGGGCGGCATGCACCTGGTGGAGTGGTACAGGTGTGACACAAGGGGGAAGGGCGGGAGGGGAGGGGCAGGGGGGGGTGCGGGAGGGGAGGGGATCCGGGAGGGCAGGAGGGGAGGTGGCGAGGGGTGAAGGGGTGAAGGGGGATAGTGAGGGGCTGGTAGGGGGGCCACGGGCAGGGGATGGCGGGAACGGTAGTTGAAGTTGAATGTGTAACTGGACAGTGGGCAGCGGCACGGGAAGGGGGTGTCTCAGGGGCAGGGGAGCTGGGACAGCCCAGCCCTGGCACTCGCAGCCCACTGCTGCTTTGAAGTGCGTGCAGTAACCTGCAGCTGCCGGTGGCTTGGTGGGTAGGCTCACAGGTGCCTGCTGTGCGCAGTGCACTGCAGCTGACCAGGTGCCCCCTGCTGCAGGTTTGGGCTGCGGGGGGCGTACCAGGGGCTGCTGCAGCTCACCGTGCACGACCGCCTGCAGCACCACTGGCGGCACGTGCAGAGCACGTGGTGGGTGGGTGGGTGGAGGGGGTGTGCGGCTGGCAGGTGGATAGGAACCAGGGCCAGGGGGTGGACCAGAGAGGGGGGGAGCGGCAGGGGAAGGGGAAGGAGGGTGAGCAGACCCAAACCTGACCGGACCTGACCCGACCCCACCCTG
Organism: Haematococcus lacustris; assembly: GCA_030144725.1. Taxonomy (NCBI): domain Eukaryota; kingdom Viridiplantae; phylum Chlorophyta; class Chlorophyceae; order Chlamydomonadales; family Haematococcaceae; genus Haematococcus; species Haematococcus lacustris. Next base: position 9,122,909 of record JASKMD010000006.1, read on the forward strand.
ACCTAGCCTGGTCTCACCTGACCTGACCTGACCAAGTTTCAACAACGTATCGTCTCTGTAGGCTTCTCAGGCAGCAGTATCAGTTGCGGTGTCAGGAGCATCACAGTGGTGTGACCCAGATCTCCTGCCCCTGTTCTCTGGCTGCCGCAGGCATGCTCTGCAGCTGCGTGCCAAGTCCCTGGTCAGGTTCAGTGACTCAGCAGGCCGCGGACCCGCCGTGGCCGTAGCTGGCAGGCGGTGACAGGCAGAGCAGGGGGCAGCAGGGGCAGCAGCCCGCTGCTGCACCGAGTGGCAGGGGCTGGGGTTGGGGCGGCCCAAACTGTGGTGGGCAGGCAAACTGTGGCCAACAGGTTGACATCACACCTCTGACCAAATTGGGGTTGACACTGTTGAAGAGAGGAGAACGGGGAGGGGGTGGAGGAGGAGAAAGAAGAGGAGGAGGAGGGGGAGGGGGAGGAAGAGGGGGAAAGGGGGGGGTGGCCCTGTGGCCGCTGCCTCCCTACCCCTTGTGTTGTGTTGGTTATGATGACTAATGTAGGCATTGCCAGCTTGCCCATTGTCAGGGCCGCAGCCTTACCAGGGTGCTGTGTGGCGTGCTGTGTTGTGCGTGGGACCCTGACCACTGTGACTGCCTCCGCAGCGCACCCAGGGCTAGGCGACCCAGGGCTAGGTGACTGCACACCCAGGGCTAGGCGACAGGCAGTGGGTGGAGCGGCCCTGCAGCCACACACCCAGTGATGCATGGGGTCGCACCCAGCAGCCGCCCATGGGGCTGCACATAGCTGCACACCACCTGTGTCTGCCACTTTCACCGCTGCCAGACCCTCACCGTCAGCCCCGTAGCCTTATAGCCAGTGTTGGGAGGGCTGCCTGGTGGTGATGATGATGGTGGTGGTGGTGGTGGTGGTGGTGGTGGTGATGATCCACGTCCAGCTTCCAGCCAGCTTGGCATGTCTGCTTGACCTTGGGCTTGGTATGGCCGTCGTCATGTGGGTGCGGCTTGTGGCCCAGTGGATCCTCAGGAGGGCTAGGAGCTGAGTTCCCATGGGAGGTCGGTGAGCATGGGCGGGCCGGGAGGGCCAGGTGGGAGGGAGGTGAGCATGGTGGTGGCAGTCGTGGCATGGTTAGGTACAGTAGTCATGGCATGGGGTGCGGCTTGTGCCTCAGTGGATTTTCAGGAGGGCAAGGAGGGAGGGAGGTGAGCATGGGCGGGAGGGACGACTAAGCAAGCAACAGCCGTCACCTGCACGGCCAGGAGGCTTAGCGCCAGCATGCCTGCTCTAAGGAGCTCCGTTGTCCTCCAGGCACTGTTCCATCGTATAGTAAAGTTGCCAGCGCATTGAAGACCACGAACCAGTAAGGGAGGGTGTAGAGCTCAACAATGCAGCGGTTCATGGTTTTGCAGTGTGCGACATTTTTTTCCGTTTTGCCATGGAGCTGTGTGTTGCTATGAAGCGGGTCAAGGTGCTGAACCTAATTGATGCAATCCGTAACGGTCGAGCCGGTGTAACATGATTATCAGATCTCACACTTGCATGGAGATTCAGATCCAGATCTAGATCTGCATGACTGCATGGACATGCTCAGTGGAGTGCACGGTGGTGATGGTGGACTCATGGCTTGCCAGGGCAGCTGACGTGGGGCCCCTCCCTTGTGGAGCCTGAACATGCTGCCGGCATCTGTGCTGGGCAGTCCCTGCAGCATGAGGTGTGTTGGGACCCCAGGCTGGCTGTGGCGGACAGCCAAGACTCCGAGGTGCTCCACATGTGCCCGGCTACCAGCCTACTGGCACCACGGCCTGGCTGGGTGGCAGCAAGACCCCTGGCTGTCGCTACGTGGCTGGAGCTGGAGCTTGTGCTCAGCCTAAGCTGGTGGCAGCTGCCACAGATGAGAGCTTGTAGCCCACTTGAGACACTTGCTATATCATCAAAGTTAAGAGCGGAGATGGCGTGGGGTTGCTGCTGCTGACAGCTAAGTAGTAGGGCTGACACTCATTGACACCCAGCCGATGTAACACAGCTGAGACGTTTTGAGTCTTCGAGTAACGGATTTGGGTGTTGCAGCAACGCCGACAAGAGCATACCATGTAACATTTATGCTGATGACAGCTGGGGCTTCAAGTGCTCAGCAACCTGGAGTGCTTGCAGAACTCGTTGTGTCCGATCGCGGCTCTTGGTATGCCCTGGAGCGACAGGGAGGTGGACAGTTGCATGATGCTCCCTCCCTCCTGCGCAGGGATGTGTTGATGTAGGCTATTGGTCGACGACGGCTGACTTGGTATTGTCGCACATCGACTTCGTTACGTAAAGCTGGCGCAGCTGGCCGAGCACCCTCGTTTTATGTTGATGACGGCACACCATACCTCCACATGGAGTTCAAACCGACGTGGCAGCAGTTGCGGGACGCTCATTCTAAACAGCCCTCGGGGCGGCTGCTAATGCTTTCCCGCCGCTGCCTGCGCCTCAGTCGCCACCTGACGAGGGCACTGCCGCCCAGGTTTGTGCGCTTTGCAAATCCTGGCTTGCACACCGTGGCTTGCACCAGTGCAGGGGTGCGTGCCCAGTCACTCCTCTTACTATCACGTCTATCGTGCAGGGCTCCTGGTACAGTGCAAGCCATGACCACTGCCCAGAGCATCACTCGGGCCTGCTTCTGCCCAGTCACAGGCGTCAGCATCTCGTCCCAGCAAGATGGCGGCAACATAGAGGTCTGTACTGCACAGGGTTTGGGGACCTTACAGCTGCCCCATGACAGTACTTCACGCTCCTTCTCACACAAGAAATTCATACCATAACAGCACTAAAATGCAGGTCCCAGTCGGTGACCACACGGGGCAGGGGGCCACTGCTTGCCAGTAACCAGCAAACCTCCTTATGCAAGGGCTATCCTGGCAGGCTGTAGGCACAGTAATGTGTGCCCCCTTTGTTGAGCTGTCATCAGCTTACAATTAGTGCATGCATTGTCATGCCAACTCTACATCATAGCCCTCGGGTCAGGCAATAGTGTAGGTGGTAGGCAGGCTCATGTGCCATGTGCACTGGGTTTACTCCACACAGCCCATTAACACTGTTTGAGCCGGATCTAGTTAGTGGCTGCTAGTGGCTGATAGTGTATGCTAGTAGGTACTTCTGATCCGGCTCAAATGGAGGCCCTAGTGAGGGACAAGGGGGCTGTAGGCCTGTGGTAGCTCCACTGCTACCACTTCATCCATATAGCACCTCCACCACCAGTGTTGTTTCATGCAGGGCTGCACCACCTTCACTACTGCACCGGCCACAATCCAGGAAACAAGGTGCAGCCAACGAAAGCAGTGCCATTGAAAGTGTAACCGTTTCATCCTTCATTTATCTTAAAGATGCTTGGAGATTTGGAATAGACACCAGTGGAACCAGCGCTGGCTACACCTTGCTCCTGTATACTCACACTTGATGCATGGCATGTCAATCCAATGTGTCATTGAAGAAGCAGTGAGGTGTCAGGGTCAGGGCTGCAGTAGTCGTAGGGCGCCAACGAAGACCAGCGCCAGTGATATCATAGCTGGTCACACCTCACTCCTGTACACTCACAGTTGATGCATGGGCTATCAGTGCAACTTGTGAAAAGCAAAAAACTGCGAGGTTTGAGGGTGAGGGTTGGGTAGCCGTAGGGCATTGTAGGGTGTCAGGGTGTCAGATGAATGTCAAGATAATGAAAGATGACAAAAGAACGGCGAGGTTTCAGGGTGAGGGTTGGGGTATTCAGGTAGGGTGTCAGGCCGTTGCTGCTGCTGTGTGCCCAACTGCAGGTGCTGGACATGAAGCAGCTCAGCAGCATGCAGCTGCGCATCACACCTGAGCCATTCTGTCATACAGATGGTCGGTCACACTTCCAGTGGTTCAGCTTCCAGGTCGCAGGGGCCAGGCACCAGCCCCTGGCCTGGACCATCGTGAATGCTGGGGAGGTGAGCAGGCAGCTTAGGGAACATACAGATGTACGAAGCATACCGCATACGAAGCATAACGAAGCATGAGGGAGCATATGGGAGCAGGGCATCAGGGAAAAGCAGGAGCGCCACTGGGGAGGGGGGCTATTGCTGCCACAGAAGGAGCATTAGGAGTGGCAGCTGCAGGGCAAGCAATCAGAGGAGGCAGGAGCACCTTGTTGCAGAGGAGGAGCAGGGCACCCGTCAAGGGCCACAGAGAGATGGTGTGTCAGTGCAGCGACAGCAGCAGCTTGAGCAGGGCATCAACATATGACAGAAAAGGTGATCAGCAGTGGTGGCAGAACCTGGTGCATCGCCCTAGCCTGTCCCTGCCCCTCGCCCCCTATCTGCCTTCAGCAAGGTGGGATAAGTTTGGTCTGGAGCTTCAAATTTGGCTCGAGCTGGCTGTCAGCGCTGGTGTAAAGCCGCAGGCTTGAGCCGGCTGTCGGTGCATATCTCCCCTACAACTAGAGGCTGGCCCGTGTAACAAGTGTCAAACGCGCAGGCAGTGCTAGTGGGACAGTTGTGCAGGGCTCTTATGGTCCACAGCCAGTGGCCCACAGCAGCCACCTTTGGCACCTCCCTTCAGACGGAAGATGGGCTTGAGGCATGGGGTGAAGGTAGGGAGGAGGGGGAAGGGTGGGAGGGAGAGGCATCCCCTGGGCAAGCCTGCCTGCCTGCCTGCCTGCCTGCCTGCCTGCCTGCCTGCCTGCCTGCCTGCCTGCCTGCCTGCCTGCCTGCCTGCCTGCCTGCCTGCCTGCCTGCCTGCCTGCCTGCCTGCCTGCCTGCCTGCCTGCCTGCCTTGTCTGATCCCCTTGTCTTGCAGGCGTCCTTTGCATCAGCCTGGCAGGGCTACTCAGTGTGCGCTTCCTATGACCTCAACCACTGGTTCAGGCGAGTTTCATGAGTCTGCAGCCTGACCACCAGGACCTGCATCCCTCATACCCCGCCAACTAGCTTCCCAGCTATTGACACTGGTAGCTTGTACCCGCCCGACCGCCTGCCTGCCTGCCCGCCCACCTGCCTGCCTGCCTGCCCCCATACTCACATATTTCTTACCCGCCTGCCTGTTTACCCGCCCGCCTACCTCTTGCCCTCCTGCCCTCCCGTCTGCCTGCCCGCCCGCCAGCCCACCCACCCATCTGTCCAAGACCCCAGCCCGCCTGCCTGCCTGCTGTGCTCAGGGTGCCCACCCAGTACGACCAGGGCAGCGGGGCCCTGACAGTCACCCACACACCCGACCACAGCCTGGTGAGGATCAGGAGCCCAGCACCCTCTGAAGCGACTCAGCCAAGATGGCACCAGATCTCAGTGCCATGATCGGGCCTGGCCCTGACAGCCCTGGTCACTGTCAGGCCTGCAGCAGCCAGGATCAAGGTTGTAGAGCAGAACAGGACAGGACCACAGGGCAGGACAGAGCTACCACTTCGCCACCCCAACCACCTGGCCAGCTTACCACCTCTATTTACCTACCCTCAAGGTCTCCCCGCCACACAACCCCTCCCCCTCAGCCTTGACCCGGCATGAGTGGCCCCTGACCCGGCATGAGTTTGAGGCTGAGGCAAGGGCCTGGGCTGGCCTGCAGGTGCACTACGCCTATTTTGCGCCCTACAGCTGGGAGAGGCACACGCAGCTGGTAGCTAGGACGCAACTGCACCCAGAGGTCACACATCGAGTCATTGGTCACACCCTGGAGGGGCGGCCTCTTGACCTGCTGCAGGTGAGGGCCCCTAGGCTATCTCCATGCAGACCACCTCCCCTGCCGCCTCCCCCTGCTAGCTGGCGCGTAGCTCCCTGCACCTTGGCACTACCCTGCCGCACTGTTCTCCCTGCTCACCACCCTTCACCCCACCCACCCACCCACCCACCCACCCACCCACCCACCCACCCACCCACCCACCCACCCACCCACCCACCCACCCACCCACCCACCCACCCACCCACCCACCCACCCACCCACCCACCCACCCACCCACCCACCCACCCACCCACCCACCCGCCCACCCACCCACCCACCCACCCACCCACCCACCCACCCACCCACCCACCCACCCACCCACCCACCCACCCATCTTTGGGGTAAGACACACGGTGGTCAGGGAGGTCAGGGCGCATCTTCTCCCCTCCCTGTTCACCAGCACAGGCGGATTGAGCCCTAGGCAAAGCTGGTGCTGGTGGGGCTTGTGGTGCTGCTGCCTGGTGGGGCATCAGGTAGGCAGTGAAGGCGAGGGCAAGAAGAAGGTGTGGGTCATAGCTCGCCAACACCCAGGTGAGCTTATGTGCAGCTTCTGTGCAGCTTCTGTGGCTTGTGCAGCCACTGCAACCAGGGGCTGCAGTGTGCCTGATGAGGGGGTCTTCCTGCAGAATCAACACAGTCTGTCACGAGGCAATGGTGGAAACCCTGCCGCCGCTGCTGCTTACTGCAACGTGCCACCTCCCCGCCCACCCGCCCGCTCGCCTTTCTGCCAACTTGTCTGCCTGGTTCTCTGCCCACCCCCCTACCCAGTGCCCGCCTGACCACCCGCTGCTGCTGCTGCTGCTGCTGCTGCTGCTGCTGCTGCTGCCGCTGCTGCTGCTGCTGCTGCTGCTGCTGCTGCTGCTGCTGCTGCTGCTGCTGCTGCTGCTGCTGCTGCCGCTGCTGCTGCTGCTGCTGCTGCTGCTGCTGCTGCTGCTGCTGCTGCTGCTCCATGCTACGCCCTCATAGCTACTGCCTCTCACCCCCATCATTCTCCCTCCCCTCCCCTCCCCTTCCCTGCCCGCCCTTACCTACTCATGCAACTACCCGCCTGCCTACTTGCCTGCCCTGCCCTTCCCTTGCAGGGGAGACGATGGCAGAGTTCTTCATGGAGGGCCTGCTGCAGCGCCTGACAGACTGCAGCGACCCAGTGGCGCATGCGCTGCTGACAGGCTGTGTGTTCTACACCATACCCAACATGTGAGCCCACACTGCAGCTGCACAACAGGTGCAGGGTCTTCAAAAATCAGCACAGCTGCATCACATCATCGCATACCCACCCCACAGCTGCTGCCCTGCTCTTGTTGGGCTGACCTGCTTGCTGCACGGTGGCCACTGGCTGCGGAGGGTGCGTGTTGGTCGTTTGATGTTAATTAATCTTATTTGATTTTATTTGATTCGGCTCCAGCTGATGCAGTCAGCCAGTCAGCCAGTCCCACAGCTGGAGTCCGGACACCTTGCCTCCTTGACAGCTCCACACGCCTGCACTGTCCTCACAGAGCCCCCTAGCAGCCCCTAGCAGCAACCAGGGTGAGGACACATGCTCTGCCCACTCTTCCCATCGTGCTGCAAAGCTTGGTGGTGTGAACTGACGTGGCCATGGACCCAGTTGTTCAGCCTCAGCATGGGGTGCTGGGCAGCTGGGTGATCTGATGGCCAGTGCGACGCCATGCAGAGCCTGTCCTGGCCTGCAGACCAGCCACCTGCCCTGACCAGCCCTGATAGTTGGCGCTGGTCACCTTAGCGATGCGGTGCGGCGGGCCACGCCCAGCATGTTCAAGACTTGTTCCCACGGCTTCCACCCTACCCTGGCACCATGCACCACCTGACAGCTTGACATGTTTATCCGGCTGCACTGTCCTGCCCAAGGGCCCCCAGCAGCAGCCAGGGTGTGGACCCGCCTTGGGCCCACTCTTCATGCACGGCTTTCACCTCGCCATGCACGGCCAGTTTTACCCACGACTCTCAACTCACACACCTTCACGAATCTAAACCGTAGCCCTTCAGGTCCAGGTCTGGCTGGATCTGTTGTGCTGGGGTCACCTGACGGTTGGGTGTGGGCCTGGGCTTGTGGTAGTGGAGGGTGAGCATAGGTGGTGTGTGGGGGTAGGCTGCTGTTGATCTCATGTGCTCATGTCCAGATGTGTGAGTGTGATGTCCTGTGTGGATGCCCAGATGTCCACATGTCTTGAAGTGTTGTGTGTGGATGGGCTGCCAATGATATCCTTTGCTGTCTTGTGATGTCCTACGTCTCATGGTGCCCTATGTCATAAGGCCCATGGTATCCAAGATGGCGTAGGCGCCATTGCCACGGGAAGGGCCGGATGATGACTGACATGGATGGGGCAGGCGACTCACCGGGATGCAAACGATGTCGTATGCGGATGTCAAGATGGCGTGAGCAGCACCGTGCAGTGCCTGTGACCGCTGCATTGGGTGCCCTGAGAGCCTGGGTCCCTGATGTGCAGCACCTGGGACCCGAGGCTGTAGGTGACCAACCCGGTGTGTGGTGTTTGTGCAGGTGCCCAGATGGCAGCGTGCGGGGACACTTGCGCACCAATGCTGCCGGCGCTAACCTCAACAGGTGCACCTTACACCCCTCCAGCGCTGACCCTAACCCTGGCCTTAGACTATACCAACCCTTCACCCTAACCAAAACATTAACAGGTGCACAGCGTAGCATACACCATACACCACTCCAGCACCTCCTCCCTCACTAGGGACTACTACGAGGGATCACCAAGGACCAGGAGGGACCACCACGGACCACTACGTGGGGGCGGTGTTTTGCTGTGTGGAGTTATGTATCCATGCACATGGCATGGACGCCTATCACCTACACTGTTGTAGCAGCAGTCATCCAACTTTATCTACTTCCACTGACTGATTGATTGAGTTACGTTGATTGATTGACACACCACTGCACTCCAGCCCGGTCCCAACCTGTAGCACACTAAGCCTAACCCCACACCACTCTACTCCTTAACCACAACCCTAACCTCAACCCTGACCCTAACTCTGCATGAACCTAACCCTTTACCAGCCTCAGCCTGGCTCCTGCCTTGCGCTTCTGACCTCACTCGCCTATCCTCCTCCTGGCTGGCCAGTATGCATGCAGAGCTACTCACCTAGGGCTTTTAGAGCTGCTAGGGCTGTGCCTTGGGCTGTGACTTGGGCGCGAGCACCGCTAGGGATGGTAGGGGCCAGGCTCTAGGCCCTGCAGTTCAGGATGCCAGGACCTTGTGGATAGCTGGCGTGATGGCAGGTGACGGCTGCGATGACAGGCAGTCAGACAGACATCAGACAGACAGGCAGGCATGCAGGGAGGCAGGCTGGCAACCAGGCCACAGCCCTGGGCCTCCATGTCCAAGCTACAGGCATGTCCCTGACCCTGTCCCCTGGACCACCCCTGACCTTCACCCTGACCCAGACCCAGGCCCTGACCCAGTGCCTGGCTGCCTGGCTGGCTGGGTGTAGGCACTGGGCTGGGCCTGACCCCCAGCTGGTGCCCGAGGTGCATGCCACCCTGGCCGCCATGGACCAGTCTGGGGTGGACCTCCTGCTGGACGTGCATGGCGACGAGGGCCTGCCGGTAGGGCCTGGCTTCCCAGCCTCCCACCCCTGCAGCCCTGTTGCACCACCACCACATGCAGCCTACCTCTTGACCCTGTCCTGTGGACACCCCCCGGGTTCACACCGCCGCCCAATCCAGCCTGGCCGCTGCCTTTCCCCTCCTCTTCCTCCCTCACCCCTGACTGTCACCGCCTGTTGCCGCTGGTGCACCACACTCAGCTGAACACCCAGGGGACAACCCCTTGGCAGCGCTTGGCTTGCCTGCATCAGGCGAGCCTGGACTGTGACATTGTGAATCCTTGAGAACGTGTGTTGCAGCAGTTGGTTACAGTCAGTTACACTTGGGTTGCAGCTGGTGGTAATGGGCACAAGGGGCCCTGCTTGCCAAGGCCAGTGCATATGAACTCTCATGCAAGCTCGCATGTCCAGACCGCCACCAGTCAGATTGAGTCAGGAGCTCTATTTCCTCTGATAGAAAGGCCTAGAACCCTGCCCCTGCCCCTGCCCCTGCCCCTGCCCCTGCCCCTGCCCCTGCCCCTGCCCCTGCCCCTGCCCCTGCCCCTGCCCCTGCCCCTGCCCCCTTTCAACTTCCCTCATCAACAAGCAGTATCTGTGTGTGTGTGCAGTATGTGTTTGTTGCTGGCAACAACGGCATCCCTGGCTGGAGCCCCAGGCTAGAGGCGCTGCAGCAGGAGTTCTGTGCAGCCTTCTGCGCTGCAAGCCCAGACTTCCAGACACGATACGGGTATCCTACTGACCCGGCTGGCAAGGCTAACCTACGGCTTGCCAGCAAGCAGGTGGGTTTACAGGGGGCGGGCGGGCCGGGCCGGGCCGGGCCGGGCCGGGCCGGGGCGGGGCGGGGCGGGGCCACTACAGGATTTCATGCTCTGTTGCTCATCCAGACCCCCAGTTGTGTAGTGTTTTAAGGTTGACCCTTATACGTAGCAGGAGCAGGGTGCGGTCGGCATCACCATCATGGGACGTGATTGCAGCCGGCTCCATCAGCATCGTAACTTGGCATCGACTAGCAAGCTTTAGGCTGAACGCGACACTGTCATGGCTATCAGCGTAGCTGCCACACAACTCAAAGCCTCACTATGGTCCAGAACTGCCTCTAAACAGCATGCTCTGCCACCGCCTTGAATATGGCGTATTTTCAGGTGGGTCAGCGCTTCGACGCGCTTAGCCTGACCCTGGAGATGCCGTTCAAGGACACTGCCAACGCGCCCAGGAGCGAGACGGGCTGGTCGCCACAACGCTCAGCGGCACTCGGGGCGGCCATCTTGGGTGCTGTCATGCAGGTGATGCCCAAGTTGCGCTAGGTGCGGGGCAAAGCCGAGGTGACTTGGAGGCTAGGAGCTTCAATGGAGGGAGGTTGCAAGAGACGGCTTGCATGAGGAGGGTGGAAGGTGCTGCAACAGGGAATCTGGGCGGTTATGTTGTTGTTTGTCCACAACGCTGAGCCGCCAGCCTGATGGTGCGGCTTCTGGGCCTATGATACAGTGCAGCCTACCTTTGGCAACAGGCTTGTCCCAGACTTGGTCAACGGCAGGAGAGAAGGGGGTGCGCGAAGTAGGCAGCTCAGCATGAACACCGCAGTACCTTTGTAATGGAGCTCGGCCGACTGCTCGCCTCTACAAGCCGCTGTGGCTGACTGGCTAAAGAGGCTGACTAGGCCAGGGCCCCACGCCCCCTTTCAATATGTGAGGCGTGGCGATGTGCTGAGGGTGTCAAGACCTCCAGGGGCAGAGGGCCAGGCTGCTGTGCCCAGGGTAGCTGTTCTTGTCGTTTGTGCCATGCCTATGTGCCAGAACTCACAGGGGCCCAGCTGGTAGAATGTTGGAACTAGGTGTGACGCAGGAAGTGAGTCCTGACACCTGCACAAGCCGCTGTGGCTGCTGCAGCTGGTGTGGGTGTCTTTCCCTGAGCCTGATGCCCCAGACCCTACCCTGGATTGCTTGTGAAGCCGCCTGTTAGCTAGAATGTGCGGCAAGCTGCTCAGCATTCCTGGGCAAGGGGGCTGCTGGGGCTGGGCTGGGCTGTTCAGCTTCACTGCAGCTGCGGGCCACAGGTACAGCTGCTCAAGGGCACACATTGGAGCCAAGCTGATGCTAAGCCAAGACAGGTACAGCTGCTAATAGGGGCAGGACAGGCCAACAAAACTTGTCCAACAAGGAACAACATGTTGAACTGTGGGTAATCTCACTCAGCTACTGCAAACAAGTTGTAGCATCCTCGGTCGCACCCGTGGTGCCAGGGCGTGCCAGCAGGGCCGGGCCTGGGTGTGATGGGGAGAGGGGGAGAAGGAAGGTGTGTTGCCTGCTTGTGAGGGGAGAGGGGGAGAGGGAGGGAGGGCTGATGGGAGGCGGAGGAGAGGAGGCAGTAGCAGCAGGCAGGTGTTGCCACTTTCTGATTGCAAGGGGGGTATGTGGGTAGAGGGTGGCAGGGGGGTCTAGGAAAAGGCCATTGTCAAGTGCCTGCCCTTGTGTTACTGCATGTGCAGACCCGGCGATAGGGGCAGGACAGGCTAACCCATGGTCAGCTGCATTCGGGCCATAGGGGCACCAACTGTGTGGGGATGCAGATGAAGAGGTTGTTTGAATACTGAACCATGTTGTGGAGTTGTTTAGCTAAGGTTTTTTTTAGTAAGGTGTTTGAATACTGATCAACCCTCCCACGACCGCATGCTGTGATGGCTAGGGTACGGCACAGCCGGAGTCAGGCCCAGCTCGTGTTTTTCCACCGGATGGGATCCTTCACCCGGGTTGGGTGAAATAGGGTCCATCGTGGGGTGCATTGTTGTGCACTGGGGGTCACCCCGGCCATTGGTGCCAATCCGTGCCAGGCCTGCGCATCGCACCACGCCCTAGTGGAGGATAGCGAAGGCTATCGCGGTAACTCGCGCGCGCTAAAACTCGCGTTTTAGACTGAAGCCTTGTCCCAGTACACCGCCCGCCATTCCCGCGGACTGTGAACATGGTCGCTCGCTGCAGCCTGGGGCTCAACGGGGTGCCACCGTACGTGGGTCGCAGGTCGAAGCGCAAGATTCCCTGGGTTGGGTCGGGACCCCTCATGGCCCGGGCCCTTACTGACACCTGGCGCGAGACCTGCCTAACCCTCCCTCCAAGCAAGCAGAGCATCTCACTGAGGTGTCAGCAGCACCGTGCGTGGACTTTGTTTCGCTACCGTGCACTCTGCTGAAGCCTAGACCCCATCATTTCGGGGCTTCGTTCAAGTCCTTGAACTTTTCCGTCAGTGGTCCTATCCGCGTACTTCCACCATTGTCTGATAGCTAAGCGAGTCTATATTCCGGGATGTAGCCCAGGAAAGCTCTATCATCTTGTGTGGTACAATCTATGACAAAATGTGGCCGAGGGTGAATGTGGCATGGAGCGATCTCATCACAGGGGCCGCTTGGCGGCGTTCTGGGTTCATCCCCGACGGGGTGGACCCTGTGCTACTGTTGGGCGCTCTCATCGCTGGGTTTTTCGCACTGTGCGCGAATTTCAAGCAGAAAATTGCGATGGGCCATCCTGGACCCCGACGCCGCGCCCTCCTGGAACGCCATAAAGCGATACGTGCCAAGCTGGTAAGTAGTGGCAATGGCAGTGGCGGACACCCCCATTGTGGCGGAATCCACCATTGTGGCGGGAACCCATACCTTAACAACCTCCTCCTCCACCCTTCACCCTGCAGAGCCCTACCGAGCTGCCAGCCCTTGAAACAGCCCTTGAAACACCACAACAGTCAAGCAGGGATGCCAGCACATGGGGCCAGAAGCGCCCACGCACCTGCCTTGGTCGGGGCGCCCAGCAGCAGTTGAGCATGGACCAACAGCAGCTGCAGGATGCCCAGCACCAGCTGGCTGTGGACCAGCAGCAGCTGCAGGGTGCCCAGCATCAGCTGGCTGTGGACCAGCTGTGACACAGGCAGCTTTGCATCAGGTGCTTGATTACTTACAGGGTGAGCGGTGCATGGTCATGAAGCAGTTGTGCATGTGGTCAGATGGGTGCGCAGCCCAATTCAAGGGCACACCGGCATTGCAGCTGCACCGGCGCATGGCCATGAGGTACAGGGTGTCAGTGTGGTGGTCGTATGGAGCCACATCTCATTTCAAGGGCCGCCATGACTCTGAGGGTGGGGTATTCAAGCATAGCATGGCAGCCAGAGTCTTGGCTGATCACCCAGATCTCAGTGCAGAGTGCAAGGCTCAGCGGTTGGCAGGTGTGCATAATGTAGAGTGTGTGGTGCCAGCTGCACAACTAGCAGCCAGTGTTGCGCATCAGACTAGGGGGAGCGTGCAGCGGCGGTGGTGTTTGGTGCTGAAGGATGAGGAAGTTGAGAAGTGTGCTGAGCTTGACCCTGATGCCCACAGGCTGCTTCGCACCATCACTGGGTCACGGGCCATGCATGCAATGTTCTTCCCTGCAGATGGGGTTGCGCCCATGTGGTCTGAGACTGCATGTGCGTGTGTGAGGCACATGGGCAGCAAGCCACAGCAGTGCATGTGTCATGGAGCATCTACCCTGAGCAGCATACCCATGTTTGGACGTGTGACACTGGCAAGTGACAAGAAGGAAGATGCTGAGTGCTTGAGGCTTCTGCATGCACGGGCACCACACATTGCAGGGGCCCACATGACCTTGAATGTGCAGCTGCTGAAGGAGTATGCACGGGAGTGCTTGGGCTGGAAGGGCAAGAGGTTGACGCAGAAGAAGCCATTGCTTAGGGCTGACATCCTAGAACATCTGAGGTGGGAGCAAGAGATGGAGGAGGATCAGTTGGCTGAAGTGGGGGTTGACGAGGTAGATGAAATGTAAGGCCAAGCACTTTCGATTGAAACCAGCAGCACCAACTGAGCCAGAATAGCACGAACTGAGCCGATAAAGCCGATTAAGGCAATGGCCAAAAAATTGACAGTGCCATGCGCCCAACTTGCACAGTTTCAGCTAAGCGTGGCGTGACTCAGTCTCGTGGTGTAATGACATGGCTCGGTAGCATGGCGCACTGCGATGGCCTACTCCGCAGTACTGCGAGGCTGCCTCCATGGTGCGAACTTTGCTACGGACGCCACGGAGCGCCTCGCCACCCTGCTCTTGTAGTTGGGTCGCTGCTTGTTTGCGCTATCTCAAGTTTCGACCTGGTGGCGGGCGGTGTACTGGGACAAGGCTTCAGTCTAAAACGCGAGTTTTAGCGCGCGCGAGTTACCGCGATAGCCTTCGCTATCCTCCACTAGGGCGTGGTGCGATGCCAATGGCCAATGGCCGGGGTGACCCAGGTCGTAAGGGGTTTTTCAACCGGATGGGGTCCTTCACCCGGGTTGGGTGAAATAGGGTCCATCGTGGGGTGCATTGTTGTGCACTGGGTCGTAAGGGGTCGCACTCTTTAGCTCCTGACATCCACCCCCAGCCATAGAGAGCCCTTGTAAACTCGCATGTTGCTGCCTGTGGCTCCAAGACACAGGGCTCATGCAGTGACGTCCCTGACAATGTACAAATTGCATGCTAGCTTGAGTTTGAGTTGAGCCGTAAATGACGTACGGCATCCAGTCCGCCTAGCTCGCGTTGCAGCAAACCCAAGGCAGCCCTGATCCTGTTTTGCGGCGCTCTACGCAGACCCTTCCACCTGCGGCGTAACGGTCAATCGCAAATGGGTTGCGGCGCTTCCGTCGATGCGTGCTCTCCGCTCCGTGTATCAGAGGCAAATACGCGTACCATGACGGTGAGTGGGGAAGGTACGACAACCGCTTTGACTATCTTGACTGGCCGCAGCCGGAACACGCCTTGTAACAGGGAGCATCGCTTCGTGGAACTCCTGCAGGGAGGTCCGATGGCTGAGGCTGAGCTGATTGCGGACGGATTGAGCCGTTGTCACAGTCAAATGCCTTGGCAGATGGATGGGCGATCTATTCCGGAGCATGTGACCATCATGTTCGTGCTGGGAGGCCCAGTGGGTGCACCCAACACGCAAGCTTGTGCTCCACCCCTGCTCCTTTACCCCTTCCTTGTCCTCTGCCATGCTGTATCATGGTCCCGCCTACTGTCAGCACGCTGCTCCCATGAATGCTTACATCGTCCTGCTATATGTCAGCACGCTGCTCCCATGAATGCTTACATCGCCCTGCCATACTCTTCCTTGCCTGCAGGGCAGTGGCAAAAGCACACAATGCCAGCATCTGCAGGGCTTGCGTGCGGTGACATGCTTATCCAGTGGCGACCTTTTGAGGGAGGAGGTGGACTCAGGCACTGCGCTTGGTGGGTGTTGTTGGCTGCCATCAGTCATAGATGCAACGCCCGCACAGGCGGCAGGCATCGAAGCAGGCAGCAGCACCTATGCGTCATCTCTGTCCATCACACAGCATGCCCTGCCTCTATCCTCTGTTTTACGCGTGTTTCCTCTGCTTCCACTGTTGACCATCATACCACAGCCTCCCTGTCATCCTGACGTCACCGGGGCGTGTCCGCAGGCTTGTGGGCTGAGGACCTGATGAGGCGGGGCCGGCTGGTGCCGCTGCAAGTCACACTCACACTTCTGAAGCGAGCCATGCTGGACGCGGCAGACTCCACAACCATAGTTATTGACGGCTTCCCTCGCTGCCTGGAGCAGGTGTGGCAGCTGTGGGCTATGTTCCTCCATTCTCATGGTCACGAGGCCTGCTGGGTTCACCAGGCTCCTCTGGGGCTCCTGCCAAGTCAGACGAGTGCATTGCCATCATGATTGCATGTAGATTACATGATGATTACATGATGATCTAGCAGCCCCCTTGTCCCTCACTAGGGCCTCCATTTGAGCCGGATCAGAAGTACCTACTAGCATACACTATCAGCCACTAGCAGCCACTAACTAGATCCGGGTCAAACAGTGTTGATGGGCTGTGTGGAGTAAACCCAGTGCACATGGCACAAGAGCCTGCCTACCGCCTACACTATAGCCTGACCACGAGGGCAATGTGTAGAGTTGGCATGACAATGCATGCACTAATTGTAAGCTGATGACAGCTCAACAAAGGGGGGGGCGCACATTACTGTGCCTCAGCAGGCTGCTGCTGCTGCTCCTGGGCCTTGGGGGGCTTGTCTCGCAGACGCTTGTAGCCCAGGCCAGGGTACTCCTTGCCCTTGGCTGGCAGAGCTCCCTGGTCTGGCCAGTAGCACAGCTCTAGTGGGCGCCAACTGCTCTCCCCAATGCGCTGCATGTTCAATGCTGCATTGCAGTCCCTGTCCAGCCACCTGCCAGGCTGTGGTGCTGGCTTTGCCTTGGCAGCCTTGCCCTTGCCCTTGCCCTTGGTGGGCTCAGCTGCCGGCTTGCTGCGCTTGGCTGGAGGGGGAGTGCTGGGCCCTGGCTCTGAGGCTGCTGGCTGTGTGGCTGCCTGGCTGCTGCGTGGGGCCTGTGGGGGCTTGCGGGGGGCCACTCCCGGGCACCACACCAGGCCCCGCACTGGCTGGCCACGCTCCTGGCTCCAGGCTGGGCGCACCAGGCGGGGTTCCACCTGCCCTGCTGGTGGCTTCCAGCCTGCGGGTCTTGTGGCACTGAGTGTGTTCAGCTCCACCTCACAGGGCTGCTTGCCATTCACTGCTGAGCTGACCCGGCTGGTGCGGTGCTCATCCACAAGCACTACCCTGCCCCCATCCTGGTCTTTGCCCCTGGGCCTGCACACCACCTTGCGGCAGGCACGCAGCACCGCGTCAGCACCCCACCCTCCTGCTGTGCCAATGGTAGCAGCGCCAAAGAACACCACCAGCTGCTTTGCATGCCCATGTCGCTTCATGGACAACTCCGCCATCTCTCTCTCCAACTGCAGTCATGCACACAAGAGGCACACACATGGTGGCTGACATGGAGGCACCAGGTTAGGCATGACACACTCAAGTACTCTTTCACTTCATGCCCAACCCACCACCTCCCAGTCCCTCACCCTCCCTCCCACACCCCTACCTACCCACCCACCCACCCTCACCTTGTTGAAGAACTGCTCCAGCGCCCGGTCCTGGGCTCCGTACAGCCTCAGCCGCTGCCGTGCCCACTTGGGGTCCAGGTACACCTCCCACACCGCATCCCAGGTGGCCAGGGTGACAGTGATGTGCTTCAGGTTGGCCTCCAGGGAGGTGCCGGCTGAGCTTGCTGCTGCCAGGTGCTGGAGGTGGGGCTTGATTGGAGCTAGCCACCGCTCTGTGTCACGGCGGGCATTGTGCAGGCCAGTGCGACGGGCGGTGGCCTTTTCAAGCAACTTGGGTTTCCCGTGAAAAATACACGGTTGTGTGACGCTTTAGCAGCGGATGATGATCTAGCAGCCTATAGCCGCTAGCAGACAACTATGTGTGATAGCGGTCTGTAGTGTGACGAGCAGCCTGTATCCGTACAGCCCGTAGCCGCCACGGTCACACGCTGTGACACTAGGCTTGATCTTGCGGAACAAGTCATGCCTCTGGTAGTTGTGATTTGTTCGTTCTGATAGTTTTGCCTATGTGATCTATCTGGCTCTCTCAGCTGTGCCTGTCCACACCTTGGACTCTTCCTCTATTGGGGGCCCTCATAACCTGACAGTGGCTGTGTTGCTGCTGACATTCTGGCCACAGGTGCAGCTGTTTGAGCGCACAGTGGCCCCTTGCCATGCGGCCATCTTCATGGATGTGCCAGTAGAGGTGAGCTAAGGTTGTATTGAACCAGGTCATGGGAAGGCAGTTGGCATGGATCGGAACGAGTCAGCTAGTCAGGCAATATGAAAAGTACTTGCAGGCAGTTCAGGTGATCCATGCTCCATACTGTGAACAGCGGGTAGAAGCTTGGGCTCAGGTGTAAACGGCTTAGTCAGTTAGGTCTGTTAAGGCGGAGCAGGTGGAAGGAGGCTGTGTTTGTGTGCACATGCCTGGTGGGTGGATGGCTGTGAGCAGGAGGGCCACAGGCGGCGCTCTGGAGTGGGCCGGCGGCGGCGCAGCGACAGCTCCCTCACTGTGGATGAGCAGTGGTCTGCCTTCCTGCGCACCACCACCGCCGTGCGTCAACACTATGCGGCGCAGGTACGCACCGCATCAGGCCAGGCAGGTGTGCAGAGCGGCTCACACCCCACTACCACAATCCTCCATAGTCTCTAGCTCAGCTGTCGATTGGTACACACAGCTCACAGCAGCAGGTAGCAGGATATCAGTGCAGCATGTGTGCCTCTGCCGTTGTTGCTCAGCCAACCAGGGCAGCCAGCCATTCATTTGGCTTCACACCCTAGCAGTACTTGCCACTGCCAAAGCAGCAACTATTATCATCATCGTCATGCTATGGCAGCGCTCCCAACCTGATCCGATTTCTTACCGCATGCGCTCTTGTGCCGTGTGCCAGCACTCACACTGTGTGTATTGCCCTGCTGCTGCTGCTGCTGCTGCTGCTGCTGCTGCTGCTGCTGCTGCTGCTGCTGCTGCTGCTGCTGCTGCTGCTGCTGCTGCTGCTGCTGCTGCTGCTGCTGCTGCTGCTGCTGCGTCGCCTCCAGGGCAAAGCAGTGTTCCTGGACGCCTCTCGCCCTCAGCCTGAGGTCACAGCTGCCCTGCTGGCGGCCTTTGACTCCGTGTGCTATCAACGGGGCCTACAGCAGCAGCGGCTGCAGCTGCAGGCTGACCTGGTGAGGCCTGCAGCAGCAGCAGCAGCAGCAGGCAGCAGTGAACACAGCTCCAGCACAGGACCACCACCCTGCATATCTCAACCTCATGGGCCTGTATGACTGCTGGCGTGCAGGAAGGAGCCAATGAAAGCATGCGGCCCAGTCCCTTGCCACCGCCTTCCTCCACAGTCGCATAGAGTGGCAGGCAGTGACCTGTCCCTTGCCCACAACAGCAGGAGGGCCAATACCAGTAATGGCAGCAGGAGGGCTGCAATGATGGGTTGGCTGACCTCACGAAGGCTGGGCAGAGCTGGGCAGCAGGTGAGCAAGCGGAGCTGGGGTGGTGGCCCAACAAGGACGCCATCACGCCCCACGCTACACACTGCATGGGGGCTGCTCAGGTCACTACGCCAGCTGTGTGGCGGTACACAGGGCGAGGATGTGCCTAGGCCAGGTTATGGAGCTTCACACGCTGCCTGGGCATACAAGCCCAGCATGCAATCAGGTGGGCTGTGGCTGCTCAGTGGCAGGGACGGCGGCCCTCTGTAGCACCAGGTACTGTTGGGGTTGCAGCAGCGACTGGGGCTGGGTCCCTTCCATCAGCAGGCTCGGAGGCTCAGGAGGGTTGGGAGGGCACAGCAGGGCAGTACACCAGCAGCCCAGGAGGCAGTGGGGCAGAGGCGGCAGCCAACACGCTCCAGGCCAGCGTCGTCCAGAGCAGGCCTTGGTGATGAGGTGAGGTGATGTGATCAACATCGCAAGCTAGCTAGGCAGGGCTGACCAGGCCGTGGTGGTGAGGTGACCATGTGGTGAGGTGAGGTGGCATGTGCAGCTGAGGAGCAGGGCGAAGCAGCATTTCCCAGGGACGTGTAGATGTGGTCAGCAGCTGGTGTGGGCCAGCTCACGGCCTGCTTGCAAGATGCAAGGCTGATAGGCTCGGGATGGCTAAAGTAGGGTTGGCAGCTGAGCTTAACTTCCAGGGTAGGGTGGTCAGGAACTCAAAATTAAGTGAACTGTTAAGATCGTATTCTATTTGTATAGCATACTCTGTCAAAACTGGGGGCATGTCGAACTTAGTGATACATTTTATTGTTGAAAGTTGCGAGTCTACGTTGTGTGACTCTTTGTTGTGTGTAGCAGTGCTGTTGCAGTAGAACTGGCATAAGTAGTCAGGAATGCTGTATGATTGCATAGGAGTGTCGCTGAAGGTAAAGAGCAAGTTTATGAGCCATTTATTGTTGGCCATGAGCTGAGCCCTTTGTTCCGGCTGTTGGAGTGCATTGTGCTGCTACTGTAGCTGGTCGAATGCTGTGATGTCGTCAGATGTCGGAACAACGAAGCAAGCACTCAACAGGTCCTCAACAAGACAGGCCAACAAAACTTGCCCAACAAGGAACAACATGTTGAACTGTAGGTAATCTCACTCAGCTACTCCAACCAAGTTGTTCTCAGCAAGACAGGCTGATAGCTGACAGCAACAGTCTGGCTACCAAGACGGATGCAAAACAGTCAGCTACCCACTTACTCGTCGTATTACACATGGAACCACAGGTTGCAACAACCAAGTATGCAAGCCAAGTGAGGTAGCCTACACCGCTTAAGCCGTCAGTCTCCCCCTCTAGGTGTTCGGGACTTTCTGTTACACACTTCATTGCAAGGTGCACAAACAAAGGTGCACATGGGCTCAAAATGATGTCATGCAAGTTTTCATTATCGTTCTAGAAAAAAAAGCTGGATGATATGCATGGCGTCATTCACTACCCCCTATCCACTCAGCCACGTGAGTGGCATTGGTTTGGGACAAGGCATGCAATGCCAGATGTATGCGTTGCTAGATGCATACAGTGGATTGCCCCAATGCTCAAAACACGAGGCCCTTCTCCTGCAGTTGCTGCTCCAGCTCCTGAGCCCCGGTGAATAGCAGAGACTGGATACCCAGGTCCTGAGCCCCGTCCACATTGACTTGGCGGTCGTCCACGAACACGACGTCCTGTGGGGCCAGGGCCAGGTGCTGCAAGGCGCGCTGGTAGGCAGCCGGGGAGGGCTTGCGTACGCCCTGGGGCAAGAGAGGAGATGGCTTAGACCGCTGCAACCGTCTGCAGTTGCTTGGCTATTCGGCTGCCTTTGCACATAGGCTGGGCATGCAGGCAGGGCTTAGCCATGAAGTTAACCACCGCTCGAGTCACGACGACGCCATCCACACCGCAAGGGGAGAGGGTGGCCAGTAACAGGCACTTGGCAGGGTGCTGTGGTGGGCAGCAGGGCAGTGGTGCCAGGTGCAGCCAGCAGGGGCAGTGTGCCTACAGCCTGCATAGTGACCTTGGATGGGGATGGTGGCAATGGGTGTGTGTGGTCCAGGGCAGGGTGCGGCAGCCAGTGATGTTGGGTGCTGGGTGTCGGGTCAGAAGCCAAGCGTTCAATTGCTGTCGCGTGTGTTTTCAGGCGCGCAGGTGTGCTTTGATCCGGGCACGGGCCTGCTCAACAAGGAGACGTTCATCACACCCACCACCCTTCCCAGCCAAGTGCATGTGCCTGCATGGCTGATTGGCTGCATGCATGCATGTGTTTGTGTAATGTTTGTGTAAAGTGGTTGCAAGACAACAGTGATTAAGATGCCAGAGACAGCAGCAGAGAGGGGTGGGCAGCACTAGAAGCGTGAAGCACCTGCATTGGCCCAGAGCAGCTGATGAAGGTCCAGCGCAGGTAGCGGGACAGGCGGAGCTTGTCCTCAATCATCTGCCACCTGCACACAGTTTCACCAGGATAGCAGCAATTGCCATTTCTCAACCAGGGAGTCGGTGCAACAGCACAACACAGCACGCCAGCATGGCAGACTAGACCACAACAGCACCATGGCCAGCCTGTAAGGGCCACCCAGCCCTCCAAATCCTGGGGCGGCTCAGTATCAGATGGATGCTGCTGAGGAAGCTGGCAATGGCAGCTGACAGCGTCCCCTTGCTGCTGACAGTGTGAAAGCCTTCCTCCTCTCCCTCCCTCCCCCGTACCCTCCCTCCCCCGTACCTCCTCCTCCTCCTCCTCCTCCTTCCCCTTCCCTTCCTCCCTCTCCCTTTACCCAACCTCTCTTTCCCTCTCCCTCCTTCCCCTCTCTCTCCACTTCCCCTCCCTGCTGTAGTGAGGGCCCCTCCCCCAGCCCCTCCCCTGACTGCTCACCAGACAGGGTAGTTGGACAAGGCATGCACCTCGTAGCCTGCCTGGGCCAACCTGGCCAGCAGCGGCTCCATGCCGTCCAGGAAGCGGTAGTTGCTGAGCTGCAGGCACCAGCACCTGGACCAGGGTGCCAACAGGCCCCATGCTCATGCTCATGCGCATGCCCATGCCCATGCCACAGCTCATGCTCATGGTCATGCCACAGCTCATGCTACCACTCTCACTGGCTGGCGACAGCAACAAGTCTGAAGCAGTGCAGTGCCCAGGGTGATGCCGAGGATTGGCAGCTAGGGCTGGGACAGGAAGGAGGGCACTGGCTGTGGAGGTGGGGTGCGCATCAGTGATTTTTTTTTTCAAAACTGCCAAGCTGACGCTGGTTACGAACGGTCCAGGAACATCACATGGCTGGTTACGCAGTTGATCCCGATTGGTTATGAAAAACAAGTATCGCAGCATTTTCTTATGCCAGAAATCATGTTATATAAATAACATACACAAAAAGATATATTTCGGTTACCAAGCAGCCGAGGCCAGCCAACGCAAGGGTCCGTTTGGTAACGAAAGCCAGGCCTAGAGAACAAGCTTTTGGTTCCGATCGTTACGTATAACGCAGAAACAAAATCACTGGTGCGCATGTACACGCAAGCCAGTGCTGAAGGATGTCAGCCGGACTTGTGGGCAGCAGGAACACGGCCTCCAGGGGTTCAGCAAGGCCAGCCAACCACAGGTTCGCTCATGTGAAAGGGGCACGGATGTGGGCAGGCATAGCAGGCTCATGGGGTGCCACCAAGACCACATGCACTACAGCTTAGCTCCATGCATCCATGCAGCATGTGCGGGCCTGGCAAGCTGCCAACCTACCAGACTCACCAGCATAGCCTTCAGGGATTGCTTGTCCACTGGCCGGCCGTCCGCAAAGAAGATGCGGCACAGCTCGTCCTCACTGATTCTACCGCACTCGAACTCAACCTAAGCCAGTGGCCATGCCAGCAACAGGCTTCAAGGGTTGCTTTGCCTGACATGTGACATGTGAGCTGACATGTGAGGCCATGCTGGCATGTGAAGGCAGCAATGAAAGGCAGCGTGTGGCAGGTGTTGGCTCAGTGGCTCAGTGAGAGAGAAGGGGTGAGCATGGCATAGTGGACCAAGGCAGGGTGCGGCAGCCAGTGATGTTGGGTGCTGGGTGTCGGGTCAGAAGCCAAGCGTTCAATTGCTGTCGCGTGTGTTTTCAGGCGCGCAGGTGTGCTTTGATCCGGGCACGGGCCTGCTCAACAAGGAGACGTTCATCACACCCACCACCCTTCCCAGCCAAGTGCATGTGCATGCATGGCTGCATGCTTCAGTGTGTTCAAGCATGTAGTGGCATGCAGCGGTATTGAGCCTGATGCTTTGCTCCTTGCCAACCAACATGCTCAGCAAGTTCAGGATCAGGTTGGCTCCATGTGCAGCCACCACATGACAGGACGAGTTGAGATTGACTACCTGTCACTAACTTGCCATGTGCAGGACGAGTTGCAATTCACTCACCTACCCAAGCAGTGGGGTGCTTGGCATGCAGCAGCTCTTTGAAGGTCATGCCAAAGTGCACCGGCATCGCTTTGAAGAACGGATCGTAGCAAATAGTGTCCTGCGGCGACAGCGAAAGATGTGGTTGCGGTTTATAGATCCATCGTGCTGCCATCTTCGGCAGCATTCCTCGCACCATGACATCGATGAGTAGCACCGGCCGCTTGATTTGAGCCCGCTCTGCCGATGCAGCCATTTGTACAGCTGGGCTGGGCCGGCAGAGCTGTCTAGCGAGAGGCAGCCGGTGCTGGAGCATCATGATGCTGGCTGCGGCGTCATGCACAACTGCAGCCGCCGATCTACACGCAGTCGGCAGAGATGGTCGGATTGCGGTGCTGCTGCGGCTGATGGCCGATGCAATGTATAGGTGAGCCAGCCAGTCGACGCATTTACTAGTCACACGGATGATCACACCGCCAATTCCGTAGCGTGGCGGGCGCGCAAACTGCCCGTGCGGAATGCAGTGTGTACGTGTGGGATGTGTGCGATGTGCATGCTTCACCAGGCACTGCCACTGTAACCTTCACCAACGACCACTGCCACCTAAAGCAGGCACCTAAGTTAGGTCCTAACACTAAAACCGCAGAGCCTGATGAGATGTAGGGCCCCCCGCCACGTCGACGCCAACCACACCATGGTGGGCGCGTCCCGTGCACCGGCCTCAGCCTTGAGTCAAGGTGGGACCACATGGTTGGCAGCCTGACAGCATGGCTTCTGAGCGGGTAATGCTCTGCAACCTGCTCGGCGAAGCAACAACCAGCGCCGGCGACGCCTTGACAGCTGCCCGACCAGTCGCGAGTCGGGCACCGGGCACACGTAGTAGGCGGACGTCACAGACGCCCAGGTTAGGCTGACCACCCGAAGGCTGAAGCGGGGCACCAACCGGCTGGTATTCGCCTGGCGTGAAAAAACAGACTAGGTGCAACCCGTGAAAGACCGGTGAGTGTGGCGGCGCGACGCGCGGGTTGCACTACGCTGCACCTAGTCGAGGCATTAACCGAGCTTAGCCGAGGCTCAGACAAAGCCGAGGTGGAAGATTGTGACCACCATAAGGTGTTCCACTTGGCAACACCCGGCGTGCGTTTAACTAAACGACCATGCCTTGGAGCAGCAGCAAACTAAGGGTACAGAAATACAGAAAGACCAGGTGCGGTACGACGAAATGTGTGCTAGGTACAGGGCAAACATGCTGCTTTCTGCTAGTGCAGTTGGATGCACCTCAGCCCAGTTGGTGCGCTTTGGCACATGCCGCTCAGGCTTGCAAGAGCACAGCCATCCCCAGCGTGCAGTGCTTCATTCCTGTACAAGCAGGCGTTCTCTTCTGTACCCAGGTCCTAGGCTCGACTCCCAGGCAAGCCAGGGCCGCCCAGGCCTGAGACAGACCCACTGCTCACACGGTCGTTTGCCATTGTTACTGACATGGCTGGCCTGCCGCTGCCTTGCCACACGCTCTTACCACGAGGTCCGCTATCACGCAGTTCCTTTTGAAAACCTCTTGTACCTAGCTGCCGCTGCAAGGGTGCGTTGCGGACGGACGGCCCTGCAAATGTTCACTCCCACCCTGGGTGCCTGCTCATGACGTGCCCCACTCTGGTGACCCCTCCCTGGTTCATCCAATACATACTTGGGTGCCCCTCCCGCCCACTTCAGCGTCCCCTCACGTGATGCCTTTCCAGAGCAGCCAGGCCGTAGCGCACTGTGGTGCGGCAGCGCTCGTCATACTGTGGACGGTAGTACTCCGCCATGTCCAAGATGTGTGCAAAGGCCTTCTGGTCCACCTGGGCGGACACACATGCAAGGTTAGGTGCCAGCTCAATTACCGGACCCAATGCACGTCTAGTTGCCAGTTGAGGCACTGGCTAAGGAGGGTGGCCAGGGCCAGATGGGCAGGAGCCAGGTCCTGGCAAGTTGCAAACAGCGCGGGGCGGAGTGGGACATGGAGTGCAGCACAAGGACGGAGTGCCTGGGCTTAAGATGGCTGCCAGTAGCCAGCTGGACTCACAGCAGCAACACACAGTGCCAGGGCTAGGCAGTATCACAACGAAACAACAGCTACACAGCGGTGCCTAGTGCCTGGGCTAGTGCCACAGCCATGTTGCATGCCTGGCTGGCTGGCTGCCTGGCTGGCTGGCTGGCTGGCTGGCTGGCTGCCTGGCTGGCTGGCTGGCTGGCTGGCTGGCTGGCTGGCTGGCTGCCTGGCTGGCTGCCTGGCTGCCTGGCTGGCTGGCTGCCTGGCTGCCTGGCTGGCTGGCTGCCTGGCTGCCTGGCTGGCTGGCTGCCTGGTTGGCTGCCTGCTGGGTGTTTGCCTGGCTGGCTGGCTGCCTGGTTGGCTGCCTGCTGGGTGTTTGCCTGGCTTGCCTACATAGGCTTGGCCATTCGCTGTTGGATGCCGATTGCGTGTCTTTTGTTGACAGCCAGCAGGCAGGTGGCCACACCACAGCATGTGACCGGGCATCAGCAAGCTGGTGCACGCACCGGGGCGGCCCATGTGCCGAGCGCCCAGACCGCCAGCAGGAACTCTTTGGGAGTGAGGGCCTGAGCTCCCTGCTCACCCACTGCTTGATGGCCAGTCATGTCGGCCTGCGTGCTCTGCCCCTGCTCCTGACGCTGCCCCTGCAAGCCCTGTCCCTGTCCCTGCCCCTGTGTTCCTTGCCCCTGCCCCTGCCGCTGCCCCTGTGGTGCCTTGTCCCAGAGCCGTGGCTGCTGGAAGTTACCAGACATCTCCTGCCCCCGCCCCTCCCTGTCCTGTGTGTGCTCGCCCTTGCCCTGACGCTGCCCTCTGCCTACCCCCTGCTCCCCCCACGGGCCCTGCCCCTGATGCGGGAGCATGAGGTCAGGCCGCTCCAAGGCAGGCCCCATGTGCCTGGTGCAGCAGCGCAGGAACAGGTCCAGCCACTGGGGGCTGGGGTGCACGCGCAGCCGAGCAAGCGCCCAGGCCCACGCCACCAACAGCGAGCCTGAGGGGGGTGGGGCTGTACAGCTGCTGCTGCTGCCGCCTCTGCCTGTGCCACTGCTGATGCCACTGCCACCGCTGCCTGTACTGCTGCTGCTACTGCTAGCACTGTCGCTGGCTTGGCCTCCACTGCTGGCCCTGCTGCTGGTGTGCTGGCTTCTGCTTTCACCGGGAAAACTGTCGCCGCGTGCACTGCTGCTGCAGTCAGGACTGTTATGGGCTTTGCATGGGCTGCTGCCAGGTCCCTGAGCAGGGCTGCCGCTGTCGGCACGGTGGACTCGAATGCTGCTCTCGCTGCTGTCTGATGCAGCTTCTGCCATCCTGGGTGGGAGGCTGATGACTTGCCTGGGTCTTGCATGGGGGAGCATGGCGGTGGCAGAGCCTATGTCATGTGGGGGTGAGTGTGATGGGAGGAGGGCTGGCTGCTGAGTAGGTAGGGGGTGAGTAGGCAGGGCCGGCGGCTTGGCAGTGGGTGCAGGCACAGGAGCAGCTTGCGAGGTCCTGGGCCAGGGGCCTGGTGAGCGTCGGTGGCTGCGGACCAGCTTGGCGTCCGGGGGGGGTGGCATCAGGGCGGAGGGGAGGGGCAGGGGCGGGGGGGGGGGGGGTGCGAGTGGGGGTGGAGGGTGGGGGGGGTGGCAGCAACACGGTGGTGGCCAGGTGGCACTTAGGAGGCAGATCTCGCATCGATTTTGAAACGCCACTGACAGTCACCTCTGATGTAGGGGTGGGCTCCGTGCAGCTGGGGTGGGGGCTGCAGGGGGGCGGGTTGGGGAGCAGCAGGGGAGGGTTCGCTTGGGAGGTCTGCCCAGGTGCTGCACCAGGTCTGGGATGGGCAGGGGGGTGGGCGGGGGGGATGGTGGCAAAGCGAGGAGGGGCTTGCTGGCCTAAGGTCGAAGGCTCCAGCGACTTCAACACTTGCAGGTCTGCAGCAGCAGAGCTGTGGTGGAGGTGCTGAGGGGGAGCAGCAGGGTGGGCAGTCGCCAGGCAGGCCGGGGTGGTCGTGGCTTGCAGTGAACCTGGGACAGTACTTGTGGGCTGGGCTGGCTGGCTGCTGGCTGGCTCTGGGCTGACAGGTGCTGAGTGGGCGTGGCGTTGAGATGCCTGGGGCTGGGAGGGGGCTGGGCCAACCAGCAGGGGACGGTGACCGCCCGCCTCTGCCCTGTGTGCAGTCAGGCTGTTGTGCATGCGGTCAGCCGTCTCATCCATCCAGGCCTGCAGGAAGGCCTTGTCTGGCGCCTTGCCTGCCCTGACACAGCCGGTGATGAGGGCAAGGAGCTCGCTGTGGGAGAAGGCGGGCAGTATGGGCTGGGCTGTGCGCAGCAGCAGACGCTGCAGGCGCTGGCTAGCTGCGCCCAGCACACAGCCAGCGGCGTGGGCGATCATGGCCATGTCATTAGGTTGCAGGAGGGGCAGCTGATGTCTTAACTGTGGCCAGCAGGCAGGCAGGTGGGCGGGCGGGCAGGTGTATGGGCAGGCGGACGGGTGGGCGGGCAGGCAGGCAAGCAGCTAGGCAGGTAGCATGCAGCTTTCCCTACACCATCCCTGTCCTGCTTTTGTGCCCTCCCCTCCCTTCTCCTGGGTGTAGGGGTGTGTGAGGGGGGGTGCCTAGGCCATGTGGGGGTGAGTGTGAAGGGAGGAGGGCTGGCTGCTGAGTAGGTAGGGTGTGAGGGTGTGCTGGGGTCACCTCTGGGGAGAGCAGCAGGTCCTCAATGTAGGTGGACCGCTCAGCGTCCCCCTGCACCCGGTCTGCCAGCCCGCCTAGCACCACCGCCCACTCCTGCGCCGCACATCATTGTTACCATTAATTCGTATTGCTCGTCGTGGAAAAAATGAGCACCCCAGTGGAGAAGCCAGCAGCAGCAGCAGCAGCAGCAGCAGCAGCAGCAGGAGGAGCTTGCTCTTCCTATGACGTTCCTATCCGCTGCTGCTCCCCTGATCCCTATCACAGCAGCAGCAGCAGTAGCAGCCTGGCCCTGCCCCACCTCAACAGGGGCAGCCACACTTAGCACTGAGCATGACTGACCAGCCAACGGAAAAACAGCCATGCCCAGCCCAGCTTTGCCCGTGTCAGCTGTTGGCGCCTGAGGTCCCTACAGCTGTTGGCCGTGGATCTGCTCCGTCCCACGCACCTTGGCCGTGAAGGTAGGTGCCAGGGCCTGGCAGTGGCGGACCAGCTGCTCCAGGAGGGCTGCGTCTGGGGTGTACTGCAGGCTGCGCAGCGCCCAGGAGAGGGCGGCGGCTTCGCGGGCAGTCAGGGAGGACATGCGCCTGGCCAGGGCAGCAGCAGGGGCAGCAACAGGGGCAGCAGTATCGTCGACAGTGGCGGTGGCTGGGGGTCATAGGGTCAGGCGGGAGGTCAGGGGTCCTACAGGGTCAGGGTCGGGTGGTCACAAGAGTAGGGCATCAAGGGGAGAAGCATGAGAAGCTGCCTGGCTGGGCGTGCCATTGCTCCTGCAGCCCACACTCCCTCCCACACCATGACTGCCCCACACTGCTTTGCTGCATTCACCCACTGCTGCCGCCCTGCCCCCTGCCTGACTGGCCACCAGCCCACCACCCCTCCAGCCCAGCCGCCCTCACCTGTACAGCGACCCCTCCACAGGCAGCAGCGATGCCGGTGGCGGCCGATAGCCCAGCCTGCCCAGTGCCCACAGCATGACTGCACAGTGCCCTGGCTGGAAGGCATCACACCGAGCCACCAGTGTGGCTGCCAGCTGCGCCACCACACTCTGCCCAGGCTGAACCCCCAGCTGTGCCAGCCCCCAGCTCAGCAAGGCCAGGTCCTGGCCGCTGGTGCGGGAGAACGTCAGCACCGCTTCCGCCAACAACTGCTGCAGCCAGGGGTGGTTGCCCCCGCCGCCAAGTGGTTGCAGTGTTGGTTGGGTAGTTGGGCTGGTTGCAAGGTGGTTGAGCAGGGGTGACCCGGATTGATGGTGCTCCGCTTGAAGGGAAAAAGCTGCTGCGCCCTTGTGAGCAGCAAGGGGTGAGGTGGCAGCCTGGTTGGCATGGGCAGTTGGGGAGGTTGAGGTGGTTGGGGGTGTGGTGTGCAACCGGGCCAGCGCATACACCACTTGGCTGATGTCCCGACCATTGAAGGTGTGCAGCCGGGCTTGCACTGCCCGCCAGAAGGCAGCCAGCCAGGCTGGGGAGGGCTTCACTCCCAAGCGGGCGAGGGCCAGCATGGTATTGGCGAGGTCACGGCTGCGCACCCCTGAGCCAAAGCCAGGCCAGCCAGGGGCAGGGGCAGGGGCAGGGGCAGGGGCAGGGGCAGGGCCAGGGCCAGGGCCAGGGGCAGGGGCATGGCCAGGGCCAGGGGCAGGGCCAGGGCTTGCACCCAAGCCAGGGGCAAGGCCTGTGCTGTGGGTGAAGTCGTGCCTGTGAGTTGAGCCACTGCTTAGGTTGCCTGTGGTGCTGCTGCTGCTGCCTGAGGTGCTTTTGCTGCTGCTTGTGGTGCTGCTGCTGCTGCTGCTGCTGCTGCTGCCTCTCCCCCTGCTACCTTGGGAACCTCCACTGTGCTCCTGGCCAGCGCTGGCTTCTAGGGTCACAGCGTCATAGTGGGCGTGCGCTGCAGCCAGCAGCTGGTGCAGCAGTGTGGGTGAAGGCTGGAGCCTGAGCAGGGCCAGGGCATACAGGGTGCTGCTGACCTCAAGGTGGCTGAGGCGAGGCGCACCAGAGGAGCTGGTCTGAGGTCCCCTCCCTCCTGCTGCTACTGCTACTGCTGCTGCGGTGGCTGCTCCCACCTCCACTTTCGCTGCTGCTTTATTCCCTGCCCCTCCATGCTCCACAGCTGCCCCACCAGCTGCACCCACTGACCTTAACCCAGGTGCCCCTGATGCTGCTGTCGCTGTTGCAGCAGCCCCTACGGCAGCTAGCTGCTTTGTCAGGGGCTGGTCCTGGGCAGCAGTGCTGAGGCCAGCTGATTCACTGGGGTGCAGGTATGGGCCAGCAGCACCACCCCTGGCTGCCACCTGCTGCTGCAGCCCCTGTGCCGCCACCACCTCCCCTGTCATGCTGACCAGCTGAGCTTGCAGCCTGGACAGCATTTGCTGCAGCCCTTCCCTGTTTGCCCCAGACTTCATGCGACCCAGCGCCCACAGGGAGTTTGCAAGTGCTTGCATGCCCATGTGGGGCATGCTTGCATGCATGTGAGCGGCCACTGCGGAACCCCATGCAGCAGGGGGGCAGGCTTTGAAGCGGGCCAGGGCCAGCAGGACAAGGGACAGACTGTGCTCGTTGTAGTCGCTGAGCTTGTGCAGCACCGCCTCCTGCACCGCCTCGCACCAGGCTGGCGGAGGGGCTAGGGACAAGCTGCCAGTCCCTGTGCTTTGGCTCGCAGCAGCTGCAGAGGCAGGTAGGCAGGCAGGAGGGCTTGCTCAGTGATTCCTTCTTGTGCATTTCTGTACATTACCATGTCATAGGGGTCGTCTAGCACTATAATACTGTGGCAGGCCAAGGGAGAAGTGGGCACCAAAGCAGTGCTACAGTAAACAAGAGTGGAGATTTGAACTTACTCAGCTAATGGGTGCAGGCTAGCAGGGCAGAGTATATACACATGCCACCTCACTTGGGCCCCCTGCACCAAATAGGAAGATAGCCATGGACCCCTGGCCAGCAGCTGGGTACCCTT
>JASKMD010000006.1:9154574-9343467 GCA_030144725.1 Haematococcus lacustris
TCCCCTTCCCCTCCCCCTCCCCCTCCCCCCTTCCCCTTCCCCGCAACAAGTGGCTGCATGCTGCCTTCTCAATGACCAGGTGGCCAAGAGCGTAGGCAATGTAGGCAAGTTTGCCGCACTGCTTGGCAAGCGCATCAACAAGACAGCCACCAATGTCAGCAAGGTGTGTGAGGGGCTGGTGGCTGCTGGACTGCTAGTAGCTGCATGGTGGTGGAGTCACAAACTGTCGTGCAGGCTAGCACACAATGCTGCAAAGCAGGGCAGGTCAGCCAGGTAAGGGGTTGTGGGTCAGGGCGGGGCGGGGCGGGGCGGGGTCATGTGTCTGAAAGGGGCTCGTGTGGCTGAACAGCCTGGCTTTCAATTGGTGCTGTCGGTGATGGTGCCCAGACCCCTGACCGCAGAACCTATCAGAGCGGAAAGGCGCAAACATAGCGACCCGCAGCCCTGCTCGACCTCCTGCTGGGGGGCCAGGGCAGACCATGGGGGTGCAGCCAGGAGGCGTGGGAGCTGAAGAGGAGGCAGAGGGGGAGGAGGACGGACCGGCTGCAGCAGGTCAGGCCAGACCAGGCTATGGTGATGGGAGGGGAAGGCCGGGCTGGAACAGAGGTTGGATATCTGACCCAGGGCTGTGGCTAAGGCTGACCCAGGGAAGGGCAAGCCAGATCAGGTCAGGGTCAGGTCTGGGCCAGCGGTCGGCTTGTTGGGCCAGGTAGGGCTGTGGCTAGGGCTGACCCAGGTAGGGCTGCAGGCAACCGCAGTGGCAGGGAAGAGGCAAGACCAAACGGCTGCTTGAACATGCCGTGCTAAGCGTGCTCCTGCACCCTGTTGCGTGGCATCTGTAGTGTTGCTACACTGACTGCTGCTGCCTGTAGTGCTCACGCTGCTGCTGCTGCTGCTGCTGCTGCTGCTGCTCTGCTGCTGGTTCTGATGGCTTAGAGGCCGGCAGTGGCTCCTCCTCCTCACGAGGCAAGGTCAAGGCGCTGCTGTCGGGGCTGGACGGCTGCATGACCCTGGTGTACAAGAGCGGGCATGTGGAGTGCTACTCAGAGCTAGGCCGGCTGCTGTGGGGCCTGGACTCCAGGCTGGTGCTGCACTCAGGTCAGGGCAACAGGCTGACGCTGCACTCAGGTCAGGGCAACAGGCTGACGCTGCACTCAGGTCAGGGCAGCAGGCTGACGCTGCACTCAGGTCAGGGCAACAGGCTGACGCTGCACTCAGGTCAGGGCAACAGGCTGACGCTGCACTCAGGTCAGGGCAGCAGGCTGACGCTGCACTCAGGTCAGGGCAGCAGGCTGACGCTGCACTCAGGTCAGGGCAACAGGCTGACGCTGCACTCAGGTCAGGGCAACAGGCTGACGCTGCACTCAGGTCAGGGCAGCAGGCTGACGCTGCACTCAGGTCAGGGCAGCAGGCTGACGCTGCACTCAGGTCAGGGCAGCAGGCTGACGCTGCACTCAGGTCAGGGCAGCAGGCTGACGCTGCACTCAGGTCAGGGCAGCAGGCTGACGCTGCACTCAGGTCAGGGCAGCAGGCTGACGCTGCACTCAGGTCAGGGCAGCAGGCTGACGCTGCACTCAGGTCAGGGCAGCAGGCTGACGCTGCACTCAGGTCAGGGCAGCAGGCTGACGCTGCACTCAGGTCAGGGCAGCAGGCTGACGCTGCACTCAGGTCAGGGCAACAGGCTGACGCTGCACTCAGGTCAGGGCAACAGGCTGACGCTGCACTCAGGTCAGGGCAGCAGGCTGACGCTGCACTCAGGTCAGGGCAGCAGGCTGACGCTGCACTCAGGTCAGGGCAGCAGGCTGACGCTGCACTCAGGTCAGGGCAGCAGGCTGACGCTGCACTCAGGTCAGGGCAGCAGGCTGACGCTGCACTCAGGTCAGGGCAGCAGGCTGACGCTGCACTCAGGTCAGGGCAGCAGGCTGACGCTGCACTCAGGTCAGGGCAGCAGGCTGACGCTGCACTCAGGTCAGGGCAGCAGGCTGACGCTGCACTCAGGTCAGGGCAGCAGGCTGACGCTGCACTCAGGTCAGGGCAGCAGGCTGACGCTGCACTCAGGTCAGGGCAGCAGGCTGACGCTGCACTCAGGTCAGGGCAGCAGGCTGACGCTGCACTCAGGTCAGGGCAGCAGGCTGACGCTGCACTCAGGTCAGGGCAGCAGGCTGACGCTGCACTCAGGTCAGGGCAACAGGCTGGTGCTGGGGGGAGTCAGGCAGGAGGGCTGGGAACAGGAAGGGGAAGGTGGGAGGGGAAGGGAAGGGGAGGGTGGGGCAGAGGGGGTGGGCCTGGACATGGGGCTGCAAATAAGCTAGCACGGGAAAGGAAGAATGAATAGGGATGGTAGGGAGAAGCTCAGCAAAGGGAGTAGAGTTGGGTCAGGGGTGGGTCATGGTCAACCTAAACCCTACCCAAACCCTAACCTAAACCCTACCCAGAATCCTGACCCAAATCATGACCCAGGGAAGGGAGGGTGAGCAGGTGAGCTCAGCCTTTCAAAGTCAGGTTAAGGAGATGGCTGTCGAGAGCCAGTGTGGAGGAGAGGTTGGCCTGAGAGGCAAAGCTGGACAGTTAGGCTGCAGCGGTCAGGTTAGAAGGTCTGTAGTGCTGCTATACTGACTGCTGCTGCCAGTAGCGGTCAGGTTACAAGTCATCTCATGCCGTCCCTCATGCCTGCCCTGGCCCTGGCCCTGGCCGGCGCCGCTCAGCTGAACCCGCCCCACGGGAAGCAGCCCTTGCAGCATGGAGGCAGAACAGTGATGCAGCCCTTGCTGACCCGCCCTTCTGCAATGATGTGCACGCTCTGCCTCCTGACTGTGCACTACCCTGCCCTCCTCCCTCCACTCCCCCATTGCGTCACAGACAACACAGCACAGACAGACAAGACTGCTATTATATACACACAGACAACAAACACCCCAATTCAGCATTTACAATCATATTGCAGAGGAAAAGGGCGTCTGTGCTAGAGTCAGCTGCTGCCTGACAGCGAGCTTGATGCTCCATTCGTTGGTGTGCTCATCATGTGCACATCCCTCATTCTTTCATCACATGACTACCACCTTCACTGCACCCCCTCTCTCATCTCCACCCCTCACCCGCCCTGCTGAGGATCATAACGCGCCAACATGGCCAGCATACGCCCTGCATCACATAGACTGCCAGAGCACTAGCTTCAGAGCCACCAAGAGCCTTAGCAGCCAGCCTCAGTCAAACATGACGTCACCCACAAGTCCATTGCCACTGGGCTGGGATGACTTGCGCACATAAACCCTCACCTCCACCCCTCACCCACCCTACATGTCTCCCTCACACCCTCTTGACCGCGCTGGCCGTGTCTCGGTCACTTTCATGCCTACAGGCCTGCTGGTGGGCCGCTCCCTGTGGTTGGGCTGCGGTGATGGCCAAATAGTGATGCTGGATGCCGGCAGCGGCGGTCTGCAGCACCGCTGGGTTGCTCACCTTGCCCCTGTCCGGGCCCTGGCCCTGGTGGCTGGCCTCATCTACTCGCTGGCCAGTGACGGGGCCATCAGGGGCTGGCCCGCAGTCCAGCCACCCCCTCCGGACTTTGTCAATGCATGGAAGGTGGGGGAGGTCACACAATAGCCTGGCAGGGGCCTGGGGCGCATTGATGGGGCAGGGTGCTTGCCTGCTTCCGTAGCAGCCATTCTCTGGTTGGTGGTGGTGATGGTGGTGATGGTGGTGATGGAGGTGATGGAGGTGGTGATGATGGTGATGGTGGTGATGGTGGTACTGGTGGTGGTGATGGTGGTACTGGTGGTGATGATGGTGGTGATGGTGGTGGTGATGGTGATGGTGATGCTAGTGATAGTAGTGGTGATGATGACATTGGTGTTGGGTGGAGGGGTGATGGTGGCAATGAGTGCAGGATGGAGTGGCTGAAGCGCTGCGCATGACCCCGCTGCGTGTGTTGGCGGGCACCTGGAACGTAAACGTCACGCGCCCCCAGCCTGCCTCCATCCAGCTGTGGTTGGGCCCCAGGGCTGAGGACGCGGACATTGTGTGTGTGGGACTGCAGGTGGGGTACAGCGGGGCCCGAGGGAAAGGGAGTGGGAGAGGTTCATGGGAGGAGGCGATGAGGGAGCAGGGAGCATAGTATTACTGCTCGTGGGTTAAGACTGAGCACTGCTTGCCTGCCCCTACCCTCCCCCCTGCCCCTGCCCCTGCTGGCATCATGCCCCCATGCTTCATCCTCTACCCAGGAAGTCGAGGTGGGTACCAGCAGCGTGGCGCTGGAGGCTGCGCTGTCTATGCTCAACAAGGGGGCGCTTGAGAAGGGCAACGCTAACGCCCAGTGGTGGGCGGACCAGGTGCTGCGGGCGCTAGGGGGCGCTGACGCCTGGGCACGCTGCGCCCTGCGCCAAATGTCAGGTGAGCTGCCGCCTACTCCAGCAGTGCCCAGAACTAGCCACAATACAGCAACACCCCCTCCGTTGCCACCATTGCCACACTGTCGCTTTCTCCATCACCACCACCGTTACAGGCTGAGTTATTATCTTCAGGCGTGCAGGTCCACCTCTGTATGAGGAGCGCAGGGTCCTCTTGTCCTCCCTGGTGCTGGCGTGTATGTTGCCGTGGATGATTCGCAACCTTAGAAGCCCCTCCACTAGCTCTGACCACCCTCACCCACCCACCCACCCACCCACCCACCCACCCACCCACCCACCCACCCACCCACCCACCCACCCACCCACCCACCCACCCACCCACCCACCCACCCACCCACCCACCCACCCACCCACCCACCCACCCACCCACCCACCCACCCACCCACCCACCCACCCACCCACCCACCCACCCACCCACCCACCCACCCACCCACCCACCCACCCACCCACCCACCCACCCACCCATTGCTACCCACCTGCTTAGGCATCCTGGTGATGGTCTTCTGCCGGCGTGTACTTGCGCCTCATGTGGGCGAGGTGGCCACCGCCAGTGTGGCCTGCGGCCTTATGGGCGTGGCGGGCAACAAGGGCGCAGCAGCAGTCAGCCTCACGCTATTCCGCCGGTGAGTACTCAGGCCAGGCCAGGGCCGGGGATCGGCTGGGACAGGGACAGGGGCTGGGCTGGGCTGGGCTGGGCTGGGCTGGGCTGGGCTGGGCTGGGCTGGGCTGGGCTGGGCTGGGCTGGGCTGGGCTAATGCCAGGGTAAATGCCAGGGTAAGGCCCAGAGTTATGATCAGGGTGTAGGACAGCACCGGGTCTGAGGGTCATGGCCAGCTTACCCTCAGCGAAAGGGACAAGTTCTGGCAGACCACAATCCTCCTGCATGGCTGGAACCTTTTGGCAAGCCTGACTTGCCACCTTCCTGTTATCTTTCACTTTTCATCACTCGAGTGTGTGTTGCCATCACCCCTAGACTCACCTGCACCCAGCTGCCTGCCTCCCATACGCTGCAGACGCTTCGTCTTCCTGTCCTCACACTTTGCTGCACACCAAGACAAGGTGATGACCCCACCGCGTCCTCCTCCTACCTCTGCCGTCACCGCTTTTTGTCAACACCACTCACCACCCAACCTCCCACCACACACCACACACCAGCCTGCTATCCACCACCCATCACTCGCCAGGCACCACCCACCTTTGGCACAGCCCCTCACGTCCACCCAATGTGGTTGAGCTCAGTGCCCTCCCTACTCCATGTCGCTGCTGCCCCAGCTATTGACTTGCAGGCTGAGACTTGCAGGAGACCCACCTCAACAGCTGCCCCTCACACGCTCCCAGCTGTCGGCTTGGTGGGAGGTGTCTTGTCCTTCAGCGCTGCCCCTCACAACCACGCAGGTGGATGAGCGCAATGCAGACTACGCCAAGATCGTGCGCAGCCTCAGGTTCCCAAACACCTCCACCATGCCGCCTGCTCTGGTCCCCCATGGCCCAGCCACACCCACCGGCGGCCCACCCGCCATGCCCCCGGCCTCTCCCCCCTCAGAACCCCTCCCCCCTTCCTCCTCCTCCACTGCTGCTTTGGGGAGGCAGCAGCAGCAAAAGCTACCAGGATGGGGAGGGTCACGCAGGGGCAGCGATGATGAAGGGGAGGCGGCCAGCTCTCCTGCGGCAGAAACCGGGCTAGCCAGACACAGCCGGACCAGCAGCATGGGGGGAGGTGGGCAGGGGGTCATGGCGGCAGCAGCAGCAGCGGGTACGCCCACTATGGCTGAGCATGGCCCTGGGCTGAGGGATGCGGACGTGCTCATCTGGATGGGCGACTTCAACTACAGGTAAGGGGCACACCTCCACAGCCATTCCCTCACTGGGTTTCAGGCAGCCATAATAGGCTGACGAAAAACAAAACAATAAAAAATGAAAGGAATATACAACAATGAGAAGCACTAGTGTGAGTCCTTGTCACAGCCCAGGCATGACCTCCTCCCTCAATGGCTGTTGGAGGTGTGCAATCCCATCCTCCCCCTCCCAACCCAAATGCCTTCAACACCCTTCCACCCTTCCACCCTCATGCCTTCTAGCCTGTATGCTGCTCTGTTGCGGTGGCCTGCGGCCCTGAAGCCGGAGCCCTGGCCCAGAGTATTCTCAACCTCTGCCAGTGCTCAGCCTCACATCCTCATGCTCTCTCAGGCCCGCTCAGGCACATCCTGAGACTCACCCCCATTGTGGCCCTAGTCTCGCCTGATGGCGGTGTGGCCTCCTTGCCTCATGGCATTCTCGACCTTTTCCAACCCTCAGGCACATCCTCCTGGTTGTGACCTTGATGTCAGCTGATGGCAATGTGCCCCCATGCGGCTGTGCAGGGTGCAGGCGCAGTACGAGTGGGTGGTTGACTGCTGCACCCGCCTGGCCTTCCGCCAGCTGCTGCCACTGGAGCAGTGTAGGCAGGAGATGGAGCGGAGGACCATTTTCCATGCCTTGGTGCGGCCTGCCTGCCTGCCCGCTTGCCCGCCTGCCCGCCTGCCCACCCGCCTGCCTGCCCGCCCGCCCGCTCGCCCGCCTGCTCACTATATTAGTGCATACTGTTGGGTGGCAACCACCGCAGGCGGAGGGCCCCCTGAACTTCCCTCCCACCTACAAGTTTGACAAGAACATCGCGCACACCATCACCGCTGAAGGCTGGGTGGCCCTGCCTTATGACAGCAGTGAGAAGCGGCGGGTGCCCGCCTGGACTGATCGCATCTTGTGGCGAGGTAGCCTACCCTGGTTGCCCAGCAGCCTCTCACACCCCAAGGTGGGTGCCAGGCCTACTAGCATACATACCCTAACCTTTGTCATGCACTCATGGTGATGGGGGTGATGGGGTGGATGATTCCATATGAGCATGACCAGCCAGGGATTAAGGACCACTAGCCAGGAGGCATACAACAGATCAGCCCAACACAGCAGCATCCCATCCAAGACTCAGAGCCAGACTCAGATCAACGCAGGCTCGTACCTTGAGGTCTTCCACCTACCCTCACCATGCACCTACTCACCAACATCTCATCACATTATGAAGCAATCACACCATCACATGCACTCTATGTGCCCGCCTACACACGCTGTGGTTTACACATGAACAAAGTTGTCGAGCGCAATGCGGGTTACCGTCATCACCACCAGCATCAGCACTACCATACCATCACATAACATCCACCTGTCGGCATTGCTGCTACATACTGACCCATGGACTCATCACGCGTAGTGACATGGGCGACTACGTTGCAGTTGGTACACACCGCAGCTATTTGCATTCTTTATACATACAAAAAAATACGTTGAATATATTGTTTGAGTTGTAAAGTAATCTTCGACTGAACATGTCACGTTGCACGAGTGTTCAAGCATCATGGTTGTGTTGTGTGAGCAGGACACGGCAGCGGCAGCGCTGATGCGGTTGCGCCCCGGCCCTGACAGCTACGGCTGCTGCCTGGACGTCTGCGACTCCGACCACAAGCCAGTGTATGCCAGCCTCGAGCTGCTGCTGCCGGTGCCTAATCAGGAGCTGCAGCGCAAGCACAGCATGCAGGTGCTGGGCGCGATGAGGGCCGCCATCACGCCGGCCTCGCCACCCAGCCTGCTCCTGCAGCTTCCCTCTTCCCAGCAGCCCCACCACCACCTTGGGAGCGCTGACACCGCACACCCTACCCTGCACCTCACCTCAGACAGGGCTGAGGCAATCCGCCTGGTCAACACCTCAGCCTCCCTCGTGCACTTGGCCCTCACAGGTGCCAGCACTGCCCCCAGCAACGGCGGTGTTGCTCACCACAGCAGCAGCAGCAGCACCCAGGCCACGTCCGCCACACCGCACCCTCATCGCCTGCCGCTGTGGCTGGATGTGCAGCCTTGTGTGGCTGTGCTGCCGCCCGGGGGCTATGTGGATGTGGTGTTGCGAGGACCCACTCAAGAGACCTCCTCCTCCTCCTCTGCCCTGCCGGCCTCCACCTACTCCGCCCTGATGCTGTCAACAGGCCCTGCACACGCGCCTGCGCAGCAGCTCAAGGCCGACCTGTGTGTCGTGTTCCAGCACCTGGCCAGCCTGGGCTCCGGCGGCTTGGCTCAGGCTCAACAGCAGCAGGGAGAGGGTCAGTCTGGCCAGCTCAGCCTGCTCGTCAGGCACACGGCGCACTGAGGGCTTCTCTGGCAGTGCCGTGCCAGGGCCTCAGCGCCAGAGTCGGCGCCACAGCCCGGCCAGGGGCTGTGTGGCCCTCAGGATCTTTAAGCTGTCACAGCCTGGCGGGTTGCCCCATCTGCGCATAGGAGCAACGCCTGGCACAGTTGCCGGAAAAGGGACAAAAACATAGTATTGCAGCTTGGCAGTAGGGAGCGGGGAGAAGCAAGTTGCATCTGAGCGGGGCAGGGACGAAATGGGCGCATGTCTGCTTGGCGGGTGGCGGGTATTGATGGCTAAGGACGTAGCGACACACCTGATGCTGCAGCGGAGCGCTCCACGGGAACACCAGGATGCCTGGTCTGTGCGGCATCTCACACCTTGACAATTAATAGCGAATTATAGCTTAGGTAGGGGTCAAGCGTTTTAAGCTTTGCGGCCAGTTTAGCAGTTTAGGAGGGCTTGAAGAGTTGGCAGGTCTCAACATGTGGTCTGTAATCCCCATGTGGGACGGTGTAAAAACGTGCATCGGTTACATTAATTGGGAGCCGCCTGCTAGTTGCCATGACACCACCTGGAGAGGGCTTCCAGCACCCTTCATCATTCACGCACGCACAGTCGAGCAGGGAATCACCACACCACTGCTGAGCACCATGAAGCAATGTGTTGCCTGTGGAAAATCCCACACAGTTACGGTTCAGTTGTAACTTCAACGGTCGCACCCTTGATGACTGCAAACCCCACATAGGTGGCACGTTCCCTTCAAAAACCACTGGGCACCTGGGGGTAAGGCTAACAGCCTGTCCATACTACTTGGCCCTATGGGCCGTTGCGGACCCGGCCATCAATGCCCTGCAGTACTCTGCAGCCCGGTGCAGCCTCTGCCTGCCCTTGGGCACCCGGTCATTGACCAGCTTGCAGCGCTGCTGGTACTGCTTGCCAATGGGTGGCAGAGACGCCAGGTCATCCCATTAGCACAGCTCCAGGGGGTGCTGCACACCCCCTCCAATGCGCTGCAAGTTGAGACACCCGTTCGTGTCCCGGTCCAGCCACCTGCCCCAGGGGGGGGCCTGGGTTCGTGGCACTGGGGGCGGTGGGGCCTGGGCAGGGGGGGCCTGGGCAGGGGGAGGGGGTTGGGGTTGGGTGGCACCTCATGGCACCACATCAGGCCCTCCCCGACACAGTCCAGTCACACAACAACCTTAAGCCCCGGAAGTACAGGATACTGGCTGTCAGCAGTGTGCTAGCATGCTTTAACGCCGAGCCATATGCTCACTGCCTGGTGCACTACTCACCATGCCCTGCTGCCTGGCCAGTCTGGGTCCCTCCCAGGCTATAGCACTGTGATGAGCAGCCCACCAGGCGTGCAGGCTGGAAGCCAACAGCAGGGCAGGTGGAACAGCGCCTGGTGCGCCCAGCCTGGAGCCAGCAGCGTGACCAGCCAGTGAGGGGCCTGATGCCAGATAATGGCCCCACGCAGCAGCCACGAGGCCACACCGGCAGCAGCCTCAGAGCCAGGGCCCAATACTCCCACGCCAGCCAAGCGCAGCAAGCGCACCAAGGCTGAGCAGGCAGCTGAGCCCACCCAGCCCACCAAGGCTGCCAAGGCCAAGCCGGTTCCACAGCCAAGCAGGTGGGTAGACAGGGACTACAACATTGAACATGCAGCGCATTGAGGAGAGCAGGTGGCGCCCGCTGGAGCTGTGCTACTGGCCAGACCAGGGAGCGCTGCCAGCCAAGGGCAAGGAGTACCCTGGCCTGGGTTACAAGCGGCTGCGAGACAAGCCCCCCAAGGCCCAGGAGCAGCAGCAGCAGCCTGCTGTGGCACAGTAATGTGTGCCCCCTTTGTTGAGCTGTCATCAGCTTACAATTAGTGCATGCATTGTCATGCCAACTCTACACAATAGCCCTCAGGGGTCAGGCAACGATGTAGGTGGTAGGCACTCATGCACCATGTCCATGTGCGCTGGGTATACTCCACACAGCCCAATAACACCACTCGAGTCGGGCGACTATTGCCCACTAGTGGTCACTCGTATTCCCGCTAGCGGCCACTAGTGGTCCCTGGTGGTCCGGCTCAAATGGAGGCCCTAGTGAGGGACAAGGGGGTTGAAACACTACTGGCCACACTCTGCCATGCTGCAACACCTCGAGCACCTTGAACACCAACACTAACACAGACCTTCAACACCAACAGCTTCAAAACTGACTTAACCATGTTCACACTGCGTGGACCCTGTTCGTGCACAAAAGTCCAACCAAGAAGGTCTTTGCTGCATTTCTTGACGTCAGGCTGTGACCTATGACCACATCCCTCCTGTGGGAGAGTCAGGGTGGTTCAGCCTTTGCTTGCCTGCCTATGGGGCCTGGTTTGGAGCGACAGCTACTAGGTCCTAGTAGGAGCCAAGGGATCCCTGGTCAAGGCATCCAGCAAGGCTGGCCCCTGAGCTTTCTCCTGCTAGCGGTGAGTTTGTTTGCCCTACTAACGCTGTGGAGGTGCATGGCACACCCGTGACTGACTCCACGTATGCTGGTGACTCAACCTTGGTGCCTGCTGCTGCAAAAAATGCATGCAGATCCACACTCCATGTTGGGAGCAGGGCAGCGCTACGACAAGGTTGGGATAAGACGCAGCTTTGCGAGCAGGAAACACCTCACAGTCGATGCGGGCAAGTCAAAGGCGATGGCGTGTGCTCTCCTTGGGGCTGCACAGCAGCCAGCCTGATCCAGCAGCCTAGCATCGGCCAAGCAGCCTAACGGCTGACGGCTTAAGCGGTGTAAGCCACCTACCTATCTGATCCAGCAGGTCTATGTCCTTATGTATCCCAACTCCATCACTTCCCTGTATCCCTACAAACCCTACTCCTGCACACTGTGTTTGCGTTGCTCACGTCAACATCGCAAGACAGCTCGTTTGCACTCACTGCGCAAAGCATCCTTAAAAGACAGCTTGATGACATTCTTAACACGCAAACATAACGACAGTTCTACAAAACCTTGGAGCACTGAATACGACAACTGGATAAAAGGGCGCATTTGGGTGAGT
The DNA here is from genome assembly GCA_030144725.1 of Haematococcus lacustris. Lineage (NCBI taxonomy): Eukaryota > Viridiplantae > Chlorophyta > Chlorophyceae > Chlamydomonadales > Haematococcaceae > Haematococcus > Haematococcus lacustris. The sequence continues at coordinate 9,166,177 of JASKMD010000006.1, forward strand.
TCAACAACAATCGCAAGTGACACAAAGCAGTCGCACAGCTGCAGGAAGGCTGCGGGGCCATGGCTCAAAATTGTCGTGTTGAAGGGCCGTGCATCCATGCTGCTAGAGCTGGCTCTCAGCAGCATTGGCAGGGTCCTGGTCAGGACTCTTGACGCAGTAAATCACAGCAAGGAGCAAGCATGCATGGCGCGCACCAGGTGTGACTGTTGTGCTTGGTAGGGTTGCCTAAACAGGCACAGCGAGTGGCGCTAGGGTGACACTGTGTACTGCACTGCCTCAAGGGCAGCATCGCCCGGCACTGCACCTTGCAAAACATCACCTGTACAAAGCCGGTCCCAACCTGCTCACATCACTGGTACCCCATGCAGCTGGCCTGTGGCCCACAAGCTGCAACCTGCCTGCCTGCCCGCCCCTGCCGCTGTGCCCTGTCACCCCACCCGCAAACCACTACAGCTATCATCTAACTACATAGCTGGCTAAGGTGCAGTGGGGTGTGCCTGATGTGCCTGAGAGTGTGTCTGGCATGCTGGGACACGGTAGTGGCGCCAGTGCGACCAGCAACCTGTGATGGCACTTGCTGCTAGCTGGGCTGAGAAAGGTTGTGTGATGCGCACGATGCTACTCGACTACCCACCCCTCCCCCCCTCACCCAGCTGGCTGTGCCCTGATCTGCCCTGTGCTGTACTGCTTGCCCTGATCTGCCCCTCCCTGCGCCGGCCCCCATCTGCAGTGGGGCTGACCACAGCAGGGTGCCTGTCCATGAGGCTGCTCAGCAGGGGAGCTCCAGCCCCGCCGCCCCGCCCTCATAGGAAAGAAGAAGGCGCAATCTCCAGCAGTACCGGTGTGCATCAAGGGAGGAGCTGGGGCCTGGGACACGGCCTGCTCCTACCACCCACCCCGCCCTCAACCCCCTACTGCACCTGCTCCAACTGCTGCTGCAGGTCAGCTACCACGGCATTAAAAGATGGGCGCTGGTCAGGCACAGCTGCCCAGCAGGCCTTGATGAGAGCGGCCAGGCTGGGTGGGGTGCAGGCAGGGATGTCTGGGCGCAACCCCTGGTACACCACAGCGGTGGCTGCCTGGAAGGGGGCCAGACCTGCGCCAGGCAGTGGGTGTGGGTGCAGGGGGTGGCAGGGCTCCCTGTCAACAGGCCTCACCTGCAGCACACGGCTGATGTTGAGCGTGCACGGCTGCCTGCCTGTTGCTACATTGAGGTGGTGAACCCCCTAGCCTGGTGTGATTCATGACCGCTGCGTGTGAGAGGGAGGGGGCTGTAGTGAGCTGGGTGAGTCGTGTGCCATCATACGATCATTGATGGTGTCAAGCAGACTATGCCTCATGCTATGCTCTAGAGGAAGAGTCCACACCAGCTGGCGATCAGGAGAGCCTGATCAGGCTATGTGAGGTGCTGACTTCTTACCAGACCAGGTGGAGAGTGCGTGGCAATGGTGGCTTGCACAATGCGACACGCAGGGCAGCTGGCTGAGGCTGGGCTGTGGCTGTGGCTGGCTGTGGTGAGCGCCTACCTGCATAGGGCAGCTTGCGGGTGAGGCACTCCCACATGACCACTGCAAAGGAGAACACGTCAGCCCGGATGGAGTAGTGCTGGTGGGACAGCACCTCAGGGGCAGTCCTGCAGCGCAGGAGGCAAGCAGAGGGGTAGGCAAGAATGGGAGTGAGAGAGAGTGAGAGGGTGCGTGCAGGGCCAATGGCAAGGAGGAGTGAGAGGGAGGAAGAGGAGCGCAGCACGACTTGGGGTGAGCAAGCTGCTGGCTGCTGCGCACCATTGGTATGTGCCCAGGCCGCCTGTCATAGCCTCTCTTGGGCTATGGGCCTGCTGCTTGCTGAGGCCAAAGTCTGCAATCTTCACGCTGCCCATGTCGTCCAGCAGCAGGTTAGCACTCTTCAGGTCTGCAGTCCAGACATCAGGCAGCAGGTAGCAGGCCAGACATCAGGCAGCAGGTAGCAGTCCAGACATCAGGCAGCAGGTAGCAGCCCAGACATCAGGCAGCAGGCAGCAGGCCAGCCAGACTGTGCCTGCCAGTGCTGAGGGCGCTGTGGTGCTCGAGGTTGCGGTGTGGGTGGCTGATGATGGTGGTGAGAATGCCTGGCCAATGGAAGCCACCCACCATCACACCCCATACAGTGTAACGTGCAGCCCTGAGCCAGTCATCATCAGCATGTGGTTGTGCACAGCACTGTCAGCACTTGTCATGCAATGGGTGCATGTGAGCGTGAACTGCCAGTCGTGCCCTCAGATGCAAGGAGCATGGGACTATGCTGCCTCAAAGCCAGGAATATTCAAGGTGAGGTAAGGTGAGGTAAGGTGAGGTCACCAGGGTGGCTGTGGGCTATGCATGGTTGGTTGAATGGGGGAGCCGTAGTATGGTTGGAGGGGCAGGAGTGCACATGGCTGTACAGGGGGACGCGCAAGTGCCTGGTTGAATGAGGTGTGAGAGCATGGCAGGGCCTCCTTCCTTGGCGGCAAAGTTTGACGCCGAGTGGGTGGTTGGGGGGTGGTTGGGGTGCGATCGTCTAGTGTAAGGGCATGCAGTGAGGAGTGCATGCTCGAGGGGTTAAGCTGACCCACCGCGGTGGAGGATGGGCGGGCGGCATGCGTGCAGGTGCGCCATGCCCCTGGCCGCCCCCAAGCACAGCGTTAGCACCTGGCGGAGGCTGAGAGGGGGAGCGGTGTGGGAGTGTAGGAGGGAGTACAAGGAGCCGCGAGGGCAGTACCTGGGCAGGCAACCGAGGGTGAGACAGAGGGGAAGCGGGAGGCCAAGGAGGTCAACCACAGCTTCTGGGAGGTGCTGGTGGAGGGTGCCTGCAGGGCCTGGCGACAGCGATGGGGGGCACAGACATGTGGGCAGGGTGGCAGAGGTGGCGCTGCTGGCCTGCTGCTACCGCGTGTTCCTAAGCAGGGGGGCCGCAGTACTGGCTGTGGCAGTGGCAGTGGGACAGACATGTGGCCAAGGTGGCGGAGGCCCTGTGCCCTGCCTGCCCTAATCCATCTAACACACCCCACTGGCGTACAGCAGGGGGTACAGTAGTAGGGGTACAGCAGGGGGTACAGTAGTAGGGGTACAGCAGGGGGGCTGAGTGTGTGGAGCCAGCCAGCGCTGAGGCTGCAGGGCGCTCATCCTCATGACATGGCATTGGCCGATGAGAGGCCTAATTCAGTATTCATACCCACTGGTCCTGTCCCTGCCTGCCCTGATCCATCTAGCACACCCCACCCCACTCCAGGCCTCCCTTCACCTCCGCCCCTCCACCTACCCACCCACCCACCCTCCACGTCACAACCTGTCCACCCCTCCGCTGCCCTGCCCTGCTTCTAGCTCACAAGGCCAGGCGCCAGAGCTTCCACTCACTCTGTGACCAGGGCCAGGTGGGGCAGTTCCACACAGGCCGCCAGCAGCCGCAACACGTTCTGCAGCCACACACACACACACAGGCACACTGCGCTACACCACACCCCATTGCTGCAGCACAAGTGCCTCACCTCGCTGCCGTTCCAAGCACCTCAACTGCCCATGTGCCACCAGCACTTCCTAGCAGGCATTGAACTTGACATGTTAGGGCAACAGGGTTGCTTGCAGTGGGAGGGCAGCAGCAGGGCAGCGGCAGGGGAGGGTAGGTCAGAGAGGGTGGGATTGGACAAGGAGCCGGGAAGTGAGCTAGCATGGGAGAGGGAAGGGGGAGGATGAAGAGGGAAGGTAGCACTGATAACAGGCAGCGACCATGACATGTTATATCAAGCATTAGGAAAAGGTGGTGCGCTCTGCGCCTCATGCTACGTGAACATTGGTGTGCTGAATAGCTGCATTGCGCAAACTGCGGGTGTGGACTCCCCCAGTGCCACTTTTGCTTATTTGTTGCTTTTTTTGTTTTGCCTGTTGAGCTTAGCCTATGTTGCTGTCCTCCTCCCCTGACAGCCAGCAGGGTCCACCAGGCACTCCCTGCCTCCCATTCACCCCTTTGCCCCTTTGGCCCTTTTGGCCTACCGGGTGGTGTGGGATGCGGCTCATGGTGGTGACCTCCCGCTGGAACTCAGCCACTGTGCTGGCATGCGCTGAGGCTGACTGCTGGTCAGGGCAGGCAGCAGCCAGGCCTGCTGCAGGGCTAGGGTGGAGGGGCCGCAGCACAGCCACCTTGATAGCCACTGGACTGCCCTGCAAGTAACCAAAGTACACCTACACACACCCCCCCACACACACACACAGCACCTGGTCAGGAAGGTATGCAGAAGCTGAGGTTGAGGCTGACCAGGCAGTGAACGCAACCTCCCCTCCCCCTCCCCACCCCTTCACTCACCCTCCCTGTACCCACCCCTCCCTCCACTCACCCTCCCTGTCCCCACCCCTCCCACCACGCATCTCCTCGCCCCGTGCTTGCAACATCCTTCACATGTCCCTGCCCCTGCACCCCAACCCTGGGCGCGTGCCCCTACTCACATTCCCGAACCCGCCACTGCCGATCTGCTGCTTCAGCACCAGCTCGTCAAAGGCCACACTCCAGACATGGCAGGACTGCTCCCCTAGGGACACCTTGCTGGCCGCCTGCCCCGCCAGCAGCGGTCTGGGTGCAGCGGTGGCAGCAGGGGGGCGGCGCGCGTGCTGGTCTCCCGTGCCCTGGCCCAGCCAGCATCCCTGCCAGGGTCACGCCTCACTGGGGTGCCTGGCTGTGCCCCCGCTGCCTTGTGCTGCTGCCAGCCGCCAGCCTGCGCTTTGCCAGCGTCGCGGCGGGTGTCGTTGCCATGGCTGTCCAACACGCAATGCTGGGCACCAGACTGAGAGGGGCTGGCCATCTGCTTCACGACGGTGTGGATCCCTGCAGCAGCCCCGCTGGACAAGCCAGTCATGCGGATGAGAGGTGCGCCCCAGCCAAACCCGCGCAGCTGCTCAGTACCCCAACCGCCGGCAGTGCCGCCCAGTCCTGTCCCAGCACCCGCCCCCTTGGCCCCTGCTTCTGGCACTGCTGCTCGGTGCCCAGCCACCAGCCTGGCTGCAGCCGCCTCAGCCCAAGCCAGAGGGGAGCGCTTGGTGGGAGGGGACACCCAGCCAGGTGCCTGAGGCTTTGTGGGAGAGGCGGCCAGGCTGGGGGAAGCAGGCTTGCTGGGCGGGGGGCTCTGGCTGTTGCCCAGGAGCGGGCCAGACTTGCTGGCTAACAGGGGCAGGGGCCGGCGGGTGGTGGCTTTGCAGGGGCTGTGCCTGGCCCCCTGCTCAGCCTGCCTCCAAGACCGTGGCGAACTGAAGTCAGCATCCTGGCAAGGGGTGGGCCCATCGTCTGCATACACAGGGCTAGGGGACCAGGGGAGTGACCCGATGCCCCGCCCCTCCAACACTTCACCTTGCAGGTCGGGGAGCGGTGGGCCTTGCGGCCACTCTGGGCTGATGCGGCTGCTGCTGCCTGCGGCGCTGAAGTCCTCTGAACATGCAGAGGTGGCGGTGTGCTGGCCAGGCCTGGCTTGGCCCTGGACATCCTGCTGCCAGGCACAGTCCCCGCTGACTGTGCATGCTGAAGGGGGTACCGTGGAGCAGGTGCTCAAGCTGCTGCTCACAGCTGGTGGCACTGGCGCTGGGGTGGGAGCAGCTGCACTGTTGGCCTGGGCAGGGCGGGGCGCTGGGTGGGCTGGCAGCAGCACCTGGGCTTGGTTACCTTGGGCACTTGAGGGCGATGGCAGGCGCCGAGGGAGGGCGCCCGACCTGGGCTTGGGGGAGGTGGTGGGCGGGTGGGTGGGCTGGTGTGGGGTCAGGGAGGGGCTGTGGGGGTGACAGGGTGCGTGCCAGCCTTGTGCAGCTAAGCTGCACGGTGACTGCCCCTGGCCAGCAGGCCTGACAGCACCAGATGCTGCTTCAGGGAACTGAGTTGTGCCAGCACCACCCTCACACCCCAGCACTCCCTCTGGCAGCCTGATGGGCGACACTGGAGAACGAGGGAGAGGAGGCGGTGAGGTCGGCAAGGTTGATGGGCGTCGCGGGGTTGGGCAGGCTGCTGGGTCAGGCCAGCTGAGGTTGACTGCTGTTGCGGGGTCCTGCTTGACAGTGGCACCCAGCCGGGAACTGTCAGACAGCTCTGAGCTAGGGCGGCAGGGCTGAGTGGCATCAGTGCGAGCATGAGGTGGGAGCCTGCAAAATGGGTCCACGCTGCTGGCACTGCCGGTGGAAGCCATAGCGCAGGCAAGAGGCGGGCCAGGTGCCAATAGAGCCGAGGCGGCTGCATGGTAGGCTGGGCGGCTGTCAGGGTCGCTGGCCCTGCTGAATGAGCTTGATCGTCCAGGCCTCCCATCAATCACCGGCATTGCGGTGGCATAACCTGACACCTCACAGGCACCCCGCATGCTGACACGCCCATGCACTGGCTTGCATGAGTGCAGCTCACTCAGTGTCATAGCATATGGATTGGCGATGGCGTTGGGTGTTGCTGCCTCCAAGTCAGGCGGGGGGCCAGGCAGGCGGCCCCATGCACCACTGCTGCCCAGCCTGGCTGACTGTGAGCCTCCCCATGAACTCAAAGAGGTCAACGTGGTAGAGGTGCTGGTGGGTCTGATGCTCCTTGCACTTGATCGCCTAGTGCCATTTGTACCACACGCGTCCCCAGTCCTGCTGCTGCTGCGGCTGCTCACAGGGTCACAGCTGTTGGCGAAGCTGCTGTCAGAAGCTAGTGCAGCTGCCTCCAAATCCTTGCTCTGTTGCGTGCCAACAGAGGCAGCATCAAGATCAGTTTTTACAGGCAAACAAAAACGTGATCAGTTTTACAGTGAGGGTGCAGCCTGTGATCAGTTGTTACAGTGAGGGTACAGGCGACACAAGCATCAGGCATTAGCATTTAGCGATACAAGTCAGGCTCGGCAACTCAATTGCCTGTCAGACGAAGGTGTCAAGAGGATGTGGCTGTACTTCTGTGCATGATCTGCTTGGCCTATGTCTGTCCGGCCAAGAAAAATGCAGGCTACCGAGCGCCGAGCGCAGACTGCAACGTCCACCAGCGTACCCTACCTCGCTGCTCCAGTCGCTTGCGACTGGGTGGATGCGACAACTGCCTGCCAGCGTTTGTGCTAGCCACTGCATTGGCGTCTGAGTGTGCCAGCAAGGTCGCCCTGTTATCCGCCTAGGTAAGACATTGTCGGTCAACGCCGGGCTTTTTCCTGGCTACTCAGCTCACGGCGTGTTGGCCATTTCCCGTTCTCTGTATTCCATCTACGTTGACATCAGCAGCAAGCGTGCTGTGGTTAGGCACGTTACGCCTAAGACGTTTTGAAAGTCAGTGGATACCGTCAGTTTAGGCAGTTTTTGCCGTCGGGGCGGGACATCTCAGGGACTCGGCAACATTCTCGGAGCGGAGTGGCCGTGCTGGAGGGTGCGGCGGAAGTGAGAAAAAAGGGCGGCAATGCCAATCACAGCGCGACCAGCACGCCGCAGCCACGAAGGTCGCCGCTACGCGGAAGGACTATAATTAGCGTGACCAGCGTGGTGGCACAGCAGCAGTGCCAGGAGCTGCAGCATGAGTTCGGCAGCTCGGCGGGCGGCGGCCGGCAGCGGAGGTGGCAGAGTAGAGAGTCCAGGTGCGGGCGATGTAGCTGTCGATGGGATACGCTCGTACTTCTTCCCGGGCACGCCACCCCCATTGGGGCTCATAACCTGCACACACAATCCTTACAATGGGAGCATAATTTAACAAGCACACTTTCGGCGAAGCGCGCTTTAACTATGGCGGTGGGAAAGTTTAGACTATAGCGTCTGACTATGGCTATTTCTTTACATCGGCCCAGCCCAGCCGGGTCAGTTTAGCCCACCCCGATCATCAGCAGAGTTGAGTTAACCCTTCTATTCAGGCCCCTTGTAACCTGACAGTGGCTGTATTGCCGGGACAGTTACCAGCCTCTGTATTATCTTACCTCTTGCATTAGGCTGCTGAGTGCAACCAACCAGCATCCTACTGACAAGCAGAACCCAACCCAGCAGGTATCAACAACAGCCATGTAAGGCCACCATGCAAGGCCGCCATGCAAGGCAGCCATGCAAGGCAGCCATGCATAGCAACACCTTTCAACTTGCTGGCATCGACCATGGCAGCCTGGAAAAACGTCCTGATCTCCCACAAGTTGAAGTACTCGTCTGAATCTGACCTACTGCCCATGTGGTATACTAATCTCGCATGCACCCAAGGAAAGCCAGTCAAACACACCTCCTCGCGCAAGAGGTGCCAGTGCAACGTTCACCTACCGCGCCTCCCTGTATTGCCCGCCTTGTCTGACGGCTGCATCAGCTGACAACTTCTGGACCAACAAGTTGGCCAACAACAAGTTGGCCATTTAGTGTGAGGCATCAGGGCATCAAAGGCAATGGGACCCGCAGGTAGATGGGAGCAGTAGCCCCAGCATCCTAGTGCTGTGCTGAATGCGCACGCTTACCCACATTCGCATTCACACCGCCACTCACAGCCTGCACACCACCCCTCTTTGAGCTTCGCACTACCTCATCCTGACTGATAACATCACATGCAATGCAATTGCTGGTGGTTGTGCTTGGATCGCCCCTGGTCTGCCCAACAACACCTACAGCCTGCATGTGTATGCCGCAGCCCATGGCCTGCAGCCCTGAGTGCCCGGCACAGGCCACAGCCCTAAGTTGAAGCACTGTGCTTGAGCCAATCAGGACCAACCTGGTCATGGACCCCTCCGTCGCTCATCTGTGGCGCAGCGTGTGACATCATCCATCCCACCTCCGTCCTCCTCAGCCCCACCCTCAACTCCGCTATGCTGTCAACAGCCCTGCCATCACCCTTGTCAACTCCACACCTCACTGCCCTACCACCTGCCACCTTGCCCTGGTGCCTCAGTCATTCTTGGCCTTGCGCTTTGCCACATAGAAGGACGAGTACATGTTGACGCGGTCCATGTAGCCCTGGTCTGCCCGGCTGATGCAGCGCACGTCGAAGCCAGCCTTGCGGATGATCTCGGCGTAGGGCGGCACGTTGGCTGCGGAGCGCCAGATAACGATGCCGCCCGGGGCCACCTGGCAGGCCAGGGCGCGGGCATACTCCTCGTGCTGCTCCTGCTGCATCCAGTCCAGGTGGTCCATCAGGATGACCTGCAGCAGGCGGGGTGGCAAGGCTGGGGCAAGTGACAGGCTGGGCTGGGGTGAAGGGCCCAGGGCCGAGGGGCAGGCTGGTCCAGAGTCCCAGAGTGACCAAAGTCAGGGACAAGGCTGCAGCACACCTGAGGTTGGCCTTGTGAGTACCCTAGAGCTGCCTACAGGTTGTGTGAGATACAGTGTGGAGTGTTTGTCAGGGTGGGCGAGGGGAGGGGAGGTGGGCAGGAGGGAGGGGAGGGGAGGTGGGCAGGGGTGAGGTGAGGTGAAATGTAGCACACACTGCCACCCAACCGTCTGTCCTATTGAGTGCTTTGCCGCTCACCTCCCACCCAATGCTGACCCATCACCCACCTTGGTGTACATGCGGGCCTTGAGCTCGTCCATGAAGGTGCCAGTGGCCACGGTGAGCCTCTCAATGGCTCCTGCCTTGAGCTGCCTGAAGCCTGCCTCCTTCAGGTAGCTGGGGCAGTTGTCCCGCAGGAACTTGCCAGTCAGGCAGTTGTAGTAAAAGTAGTTTTGCTTCCGCAGGTGGCTGTGCTCAGCAACGCCTGCAGTCCAGAACGGTCAGGCAGGGGTGGGGTGGGATGAGGCAGGCTGCGTTGGGCAAGCTGGGTGAGTTACTGGCAGGTGGCCCAGGCTGCTGCACTGTGCTGCTCATAGCTGGTCTTGCCCATTGCCTGGCCAGGTCCACTAAGTTGGCTGCTGCAGCAGTAAAACTTGGAACAGCTGCCAGGACAGCACCTCAACTGCTTTGAACTCAATCATGGCGGTCACTGGAACAATTGGCTCATAGGTAGCACTCAGGTGCTGCTGCTGCTGCTGCTGCTGCTGCTGCTGCTGCTGTCACCCCACCCAGCTACCCACAGTCAGGCCTACACAGCTGGACGGCTGCTGAGGCCAGCAGGTCACACTGATCACTGCCCACTGACCTCCACTGCACCTCCCACTGACCTTCACTGTCCCTCCCCTTGCCCTCCCCACTGCCCTCACAGCTGGACGACTGATGAGGCCAGCAGGTCACACTGCCTTCCCCTGTCCTCCCAGTGGGTATGACTTTGGTCCCGCAACGACCGGGTGAAGCAGTGACTGGGAGTGGGACACCCCACACCACAATGGCGCCAACCAGTGTGCCCACCCCTCACCATCCATGGTGCGGGCGATGTAGTTCTCAATAGGGATGTTGTCCCGCTTGATGAGCTCGTACTGCTTCCCGGGCACGCCACCCCCAAACCTGCACACACAGCAACTAGGAGGGCACTGTCACAGCTGCGGTGCAAGGGAGGTCCTGCAGGTGCCTGAGTGACAATGCCTGGGGGGGTGCAGGAGCACAGCAGGAGCAGGAGCAGCCAACTCACCCTGCCCCACCCCACCCCCGACTGCATGTGTGCATGCATCCTCTGGTATGGCATGAGCTGGCATGGCACGCATGCTGCTGTCACATGGCACCTGGCAACCAAACAAGTGGGCCACAGCCGCGCTTTGGACCACCCAGCACTTCATACCCTCACACATGAGCACGCTTGAGCACACCTTAGCGGTGAAGCAGGTTCTTGGCAGGTTGCCAGCTGTGAGGGCGCCTAACACTTAGCTCCTCCTACCCTCTCCCTCCCCCTGACCCCCTCCCAGCCCACCCAGCCAGCCACTCACCACAGGACGAGCCTGTTGAACAACAGGAAGGAGACGACTTTGCAAAAGATCCACACCAGCAGCCGCGGGCCATGCTTGATGAAGCGCACCAGCAGCACCTCATCCCAGATGCGCTGCTGCTCTTCAAGGCTAGGCGCATTGGCCAGGCGCTGCACGCTCTTGCCATACCCCAACAAGGCAGCTAGGCACTGCAATACCCAGCACAGCTTGCCCTGCGGACACACACAGGGGGGTGACACACTATCATCATTATCACCATCATCATCACCACCCTCACCTACTTTGTGACCATTATCAGTACATCGTGACAGGTTGAGACGTCAGGGTGAGAAGGAGTGTGTGAATATGAGGTGTAGTATGTTGGCCAAAGCAAGTGATGAGAGAATAGGATGAGCTAGGGTGAGAAGCCAGGCTGTGGTGGCAAGAGCGTTGTGGGAGGCTTGGTGCACGAAGGTTGGTGTTGGTGTTGGTGTTTGTGCTTATGCTCATGCACAAAGGTTGGGTGTGGGTGTTTATGGTGTTCGTGTTGGTGGTGTTTGTGGTGTCCCTGTCCGCAGTGCTGGTACTAAGCCTGGCACTGCATCCACCAGCAGGAAGGCCGGTGTTAATGTTTGTGTTTCTGTTGGTGGGTCTGGCACTGCACTGAGCTGCACTGCACTGCACCCACCATGCCTCCCTGATAGTAAAGGCCGTGGTGGAAGTACCACAATCTTGAGCTCCAGAAGTTGTTGCTGGTCTGGCTCAGGAAGGGCGACAGCTTCTTCTCAAAGAGCTGCTCGATGTGTGGGTGCACACCTTCCCCAAACAGCTGCCAGGTATTCTCAAAGTCCAGCTGCTGGATGGCAACTGCCTTCAGCTCCAAAAGGGCGGTCTGGGCAGGGTTGCAATCCACGCTGACCACCTGCAAACAGCAGCAGCAGCAGCAGCAGCAGTGGGTACAGCAGCAGCAGTGGTGGGTACACCACCCCATTAAGATGCAAAAGGGGGAGCAGCAGCAGCAGTGACCACAGCAGCGGGTGCAGCAGATGGGGCAGTAACAGCAGCAGTGACAGGGGTAGTGGCAACAATGGTGACATCGCCTTCACTTCACTCCAGCCTGCTCTGCGATCTCCCTGGTATGTGTAAGCTGTGTCCATTGCTTTGGCAGCACGCTTGCCTGCCTCACACTGTCACAGAGGCACTGCAGCAGAGGCACTGCCAGGCTTGTGGTACACAGCATGCGCACCAGGCCAGCAAAGCAATGACCTGGAGCCAACAGTGGTGATCACCCTGGCAGTCCTGTACATCTTAGCCCCCTTCGCAGCGAGCAGGTTTGGCTGCCGGGAAGAGAGGGGAGGGGTCAGACCAGCAGCAGCCAGGACCCGATTCCTGCGCAGCTCACCTCGGCTGCTCCATGTAGCAGCAGGTTCAGGGCATTGCAGCCGCCACTGGTCAGTGTCAGGACCGTGTCCTTGGGGTTGATGTCCATGACCTGTGGAGGAAACAATAACACGGGCACGTCCAGTGACACGTCAGCTGCACAGCTGCGCCTGTTTGCTTATTTTCCTTGATGCCAGTACTGGTAGGGCTCCCTGCTGACGATGCTAGTTCCACACCACTCAGCCTCACACTTTGGCCTGCCTCTGCATCCCACTAGCGTTAGTGACATGCTGACCGGGCTCTGGCTCCAGGCATGGGCTACTCCAGGCTATGAGGACACCCCATTGATGCACCCCAGCCACACGCAGCCACATGCCATGCAGGGTGGTTGTGCCTACTGGTCTACCCTGGCTGGGAAATGGTCCCTTGGGCAGCACAGCACATGCACCTAGATGCAATGCCAGCGCACACACTCCAACAGCGCAGTTGGTTGTCGCCAGGCAGGCTGCCCGGCACAACGCTGGTGCAGTGCCATAATCATCATTAAGAGGCAGCATGGCTCCGCCCTAGCGCTGGGAGCAATCCCTCCTACAGGCAGAAGCTCCTCATTCGGCCACCATGCCCAAGCTCCTCCCTAGTGCAGTGCCGTCATCATTGCCAGCCTACAGTGTGCTCCTGCCCTCCCTGACGCGCATCAACACATGATAAGCGCTGCAGTGATGCAGGGGAAGGCGGCTGGCATGAGCCAGGCGCTGACCTGCATGTCTGGCTCTGGGTCTTCCCATGATTGTGTGTAGAGGAAGGTGGGCGGGAACAGGGCAGGCCGGTCCACCTTGTTCTCATGAGGAGGGTCTGCGGTTGACAGGCGGTTGACAGGCGGCGCTGGCAAGAGGCTGAGACAGAGAGGCCAGAGGCTGAGAGAGGTGCTTGCAAGAGGGTGAGAAGAAAAGGCAGGGAGGCACAGGGTGAAGACAGGCCTATGCTGAGCGTGGTCCAGGCCCGCCGTGGTCGCTTGCAGTCCGGGGTTGTATGGGGTATGCCGCAGCAAGAGCGTGGCGTCTCTGTTTGTGAGGCATCATGTGAGGCAGGTTATGAGGCAGATGTGCTGTGGGTCAGCGTCAGGGATGCTATCAGGGTCCAGGGTGGGAGGGTGAAGGTGAGGTGGGTTTAACTGTGAGCCAGGTAGTGAGCTACCCACAGCACACTGCAGCCGGCCATGCCCCAGCTCAGCCCTGCACTGCATGGTACATGCATGGCAGGGGACCCTTGGGGTGCTGCCACTCACGCCCCATCTGCCGGTGGCGGCCAATCCAGACGTAGTAGGGTGCGCGCAGGTAGGGCACGTAGGGGATGGAGCCCTGGCTGTTCACCTCCCACACCCGCTCCAGCCTGTTTTCCAAGTAAGCGCGCCTCTCAGGTCCAATGTCAATGTTGTCGGTGTCAAAGGTCGCCCTGCGGCAGCATCGACCACATCGTGAAAGCGGCAGCCACATGGGGAGGGCAGCAGTCACATGAGGGCAGCAGCTGGGTGGCAGCATGCCCTGGCAAATAGTCCTGGGTCAGCCTGGTGATATCTGAAGTGTGAGGTCCTCACCTGTCAGTGTATGCATCATCTCCAACAGCCAGGTGGCCAGTGTAAGCATGGCACCCCAGCTAGCTTAATGCAGACGAGGCAGAGAGTGCCCATGGTTTCACCAGGGGCTGATGTGCTCATTGGTAAGTGGTGTGACGGTGCAAGCTGGCTTGGGGACTGGGCTTCCCTGTTTCTTGGCCTGTCACTACATGTCAGACCACACAACCTCACCACCAGGACACCATGACTATTTGGACGTCAACTGCAGGGCTACACAAGCGGTGCAGCCTACGGAAACAGACTCACCAAAAGCCACACTGGCATGCAGACTGCCACAAGGCCTTCGGGTTCATACACATGGGCTGCAAGGTAGGGTGTGGCAACTTTGTTTATATGATGGGCAGGGCATCAGCGCTCACCGCCAGAAAAAGCGGCGTAGCCAGCCCATCTGCCGCATGGGCAGGTCATATCTGCTGGACACATAAAAGTCGGCCACACCCAGGATGCCATCAAGGTCAAGGTATGAGGTTGCCTGGTCCACAGCAGCCAGGAATGGAGGGATCACTGCAGGCGGCATAAGGCACACCAGCTTTACGTTTACCTACCACTGCCTGATTAAGACCATTCGGGCATTGCTCCGTGCATATACAGCAGTGTCCATGGCATGGCACCCACTTGAAAGGGAGTAGGAGAAGGTCACCAAGGTGGCAGTGCCTTCTGGAGGTGCAAACTGGCACGCGTCGCCCTCGATGACGTGCACGTTCTTCCATCCCTTCGCCTTCACCTTCTTCTTGGCGACCTCGCACAGTGAGTGGCAGAGGTCCACGACGTAGATGGCGCTGAAATTTTCAAGTGGCATATAATCTGCCATCATGTCCACGTTCTCCTGCACCGTGCAGCAGGCAGCACCACATCGTAGCGCGCACTGCGATCGCGGCAATGTGCGACCCCATCGGCGCATCTTAAGCGATATGAAGTTATGTGCTGAGTATCCGCTAACGCCCCTGCGCTCACCCCAGTGCCGCCGCCCAGGTCCACCCAGATCAAGTTTGTCTTGCCCGCAAGCCGGGCTGCGCAAGCTGCCAGCATTGGCTTCCGGCCCCACAAAAAGTTGGCTCGGAACTTGTCGTCTACGCGAAAGCAGCGCACACAAGCTCCATCGCAGAGCCCTGACGTGGCTACATCGCGGTGATGAACACCCACATGCTTGTGCCTGGGGCCCATAGAAGTTCTCCAAGCGTGCTGCGTGGTCGCTGCCCTTCGCCTTTGAGAACCACATGTGCCTGAGCACCGTCAAGTCATCCCTGAGGGACGACTGCAGCTTGTCCAGCTTGTCGAAGCTGAAGTTCCGCGGCTTCCTCTTGTATGCATCCTTAAGCGGACGGCCATCACCTCCTGCAGCACAACAGTCCCGTCGATCTGATACAGCCGAGTGTCCGCAGTCAGCCACGATTTGCCCGGATCTCCGCTCACCTGCACCCATCGTGCAGGTGCTCCTTCAAAGACTGCTCCGAGGGATGGTGAGCAAGATCGCGCGAGGAGAGCCGGACATGAGGAATATGGTATCTTATACTTTTGAAAAGCCGCCTTGTCTGATTCTGAGTTGACTCAAGACTCATGGCCACTGAGAAGAATAGACCACGGGCGCTAAAGGGGTTTGTGTTCCAACATGGGAGCGGCATCGCTGGCGCTGACGCATTTGTGCCCAAGTCTGTTGCCATGACCCTTGCAAGGCCATGGTGGTTTTTTACCGCTACACCGTCAACCTAGTAAGTCTGCTAGGCCTTGAACTCCAACTCAGGCTAGGTCAGGCGTTCCCAACATGGGGTTGATAATCTTCATGCAAATACTCTTTCGATACTGCACCCTTTTCGATAGCGTGTATCACATTGGCAGCTGCAAAGTACTGCCCATCTCCTGGCAAGCGGCGCGTTGACACAGCGGCGGACACACCTCAGCTGCTCACAAGCTAATGTTCTAGTGGATTGTAGCGGCATCAGTAATTGAACTAGGCCTGCTATCGAGCCGGAAGTCTCCGCGAGCCTTCTATTGCTGCAGGCGGTGTTGGAGGACCATCGTTGGGCGAGTCGACACTCCACATTGCAGCGAGGTGCGTTTCTCTCTGTCCAACAACATCAAAATTTGACCCCCTTGCAGATATCGGCATATTGTCAGCTGACCACTGTGTATTTCCAAACTTTCGATGTTTTTTACTTTGTACTAAAAGGAAACCCAAAGAGGAGAAAACGAGGAAGTAGAACTAGAACGAGGAGTGTCAACTTTGTTCGTTACTTAACGACACAACTGCTGGAAAAGAAGGCACGGCAAAGAAATCAGGCCTGCCTAACTTTGCCTTGCAGTTCTGACTCGCCCATATTGACCGCCTGGACCCTGCCCCCTCGCACCCCCAACCCCTCCTAGCCACAACACCGCCCTCCCACCCCATCCCAGCCACAGCACCGTCCTCCCACCCCCTCACACCCCCAGCCCCGCCCTCCCACCCCCTCCCACCCCCTCCCACCCCCAGCCCCGCCCTCCCAACCCCTCCCAGCCCCAATTGGTGCTAATGTCGAGGGGTGGCTGACACAATGGTTTGGTCGCCATGAGAGCCAATTCTATTGCAGGAATCGTCTCACATTCTTTGCAACTGCTTCTTGGCCACATTGGCTGCAGCGGTCGATGGCGGCGAGGCCCGCGTGATCAAATACACATGAATGCAACTTGTAAGACTTAAGTCGCATTGCAGCGCATTACCAGCGCATTTCTAGCTAGGACCAGATGACCTGGGGTTGGTGAGGGGAGTGGTGAGTGCCTGCACTTCTGCATTGCCGCACACAGCAGGTTTCAAGGGGAAGGGTGCCAGCCTCGGACCCGAGTGGTGTGTGCAGCAGCCATGTGAGCCTGGTTATCGACGCGGCTCGGACCAGGCCTCAGGCCCAGGGTATGACGGGCCGAGTAAGGGGCCTGAAGCTCGGACTTGGCTCAAGGCCCCGTCACCTGGGTAACATATGTTTAATGTGGGCCTTGGCTGCTAACTCCTACTTGGTGCCTTAGTAGGGGAGGTGGACGTGCTTGGCCCCTTCGCTGCTGCTGCTAGGGCGGCTGCTAGAGCACACTGACTGATATCCCCCTGCTTGTTGCAGCCAAAACTTTTGCCAAAGCTGAGAAGACCTGCTGCTGGGACCTTTCAGTGGGAATATCAATCTGCAAGTATTGCTGGCATGCTCCCTAGCCTACAGCTGCAGCCTGCTGTTGCTTCTGGCCTGCTGCTGCAGCCTCAAGGTGCTGCTGGCCTGCTGCTGCTGGATTTTTCTCACGTTGCAACCATCTTAACAGGCCACTCCAAGCTTTGATATGTCTTGTATTTCTGTCCAAATGTTGCAGTGCTACACTCCCAGTGGGGTACTAGCTCTGTGGGAATCTGGTAAGCGGGGGGGCCCTAGCTTGCGATCTTTGGAGGGAGGGAAAGGTGGGAAGCAGTGGCGCGCCAATAAAGGGGTTGAAGGAAGGCAGGTGGGGAATAGGGTCAGCGAGATCAAGCAGATAGTCTTGCTGATTGAGTGGTATCTGAGAACTAGGTTTCCTAACATTAGTAGTGTAAGCCACTATGACCCGCCGATGGTAGATACCATGCAGGACACGTGTTTACATCTGGCTCATGCGAAATCAGTTGAACACACATGCAATCATGACTAGGTGCACGCAATGCCAGGGGGCAGCGTCCCCATGCCAACGCTGTCGGGAGAAGCGTTGTGCTTACTATCGCACGCGCAGGGCCGAGGCCAAGGCTGCAAATCTGTGCACTCAATGCCACCTTATTGCGCCCGTGCACGGAATGGTGTCGTGCCGAGTTTGTGCCGATCGCAACAACCGCCAGATGCAGAGTCTGCGGGATAAACAGTTCGAGGGAGAGAGGTCGGCAATAAACCACCGTGGCAACACGAGAGCCCGACAGGATGAGGGATGGACCTGAGACATTGGCAAGAGCCTTCACAAAACAGCGTAGGTCGGCGGGGTCGGAGGCCGTCGTGAAGTTAGCATCTGCGTGTAATCTGCGTCGTGAAGTCAGCATCAGCAGTTGCGTGTAAATTGCAGGTTCATGGCGGTGATGTATCCTCAAGGAGGGGATAAGGCGCGGGCTACTTGCGTGGCAGTGATGCCGAACGGACAGCTATGCGGAGAGAAGGGCACACTCAATAGAATGAATTCAGAAATTAAGTCGTACAAGGCGGCTGATGGCCAGGTCTGCAATGTCCTGTGCGCCTTCCATAACAACAAGTATGGGACGAAGACAACCACCAAGCAGCCAGAAGCTGAGGAGGAGGAGGAGGAGGAGGAGGAGGAGGAGGACCTCAGCAGCAGCAATGAGGCAGAATCAATCAAGCCTCATTGCTGCTGAGGTCCTCCTCCTCCTCCTCCTCCTCCTCCTCCTCCTCAGCTTCTGGCTGCTTGGTGGTTGTCTTCGTCCCATACTTGTTGTTATGGAAGGCGCACAGGACATTGCAGACCTGGCCATCAGCCGCCTTGTACGACTTAATTTCTGAATTCATTCTATTGAGTGTGCCCTTCTCTCCGCATAGCTGTCCGTTCGGCATCACTGCCACGCAAGTAGCCCGCGCCTTATCCCCTCCTTGAGGATACATCACCGCCATGAACCTGCAATTTACACGCAACTGTTGATGCTGACTTCACGACGCAGATTACACGCAGATGCTAACTTCACGACGGCCTCCGACCCCGCCGACCTACGCTGTTTTGTGAAGGCTCTTGCCAATGTCTCAGGTCCATCCCTCATCCTGTCGGGCTCTCGTGTTGCCACGGTGGTTTATTGCCGACCTCTCTCCCTCGAACTGTTTATCCCGCAGACTCTGCATCCGGCGGTTGTTGCGATCGGCACAAACTCGGCACGACACCATTCCGTGCACGGGCGCAATAAGGTGGCATTGAGTGCACAGATTTGCAGCCTTGGCCTCGGCCCTGCGCGTGCGATAGTAAGCACAACGCTTCTCCCGACAGCGTTGGCATGGGGACGCTGCCCCCTGGCATTGCGTGCGCCTAGTCATGATTGCCTGTGTGTTCGACTGATTTCGCATGAGCCAGATGTAAACACGTGTCCTGCATGGTATCTACCATCGGCGGGTCATAGTGGCTTACACTACTAATGTTAGGAAACCTAGTTCTCAGATACCACTCAATCAGCAAGACTATCTGCTTGATCTCGCTGACCCTATTCCCCACCTTCCTTCCTTCAACCCCTCTGTTGGCGCGCCACTGCTTCCCACCTTTCCCTCCCTCCAAAGATCGCAAGCTAGGGTCCCCCCCCCCCTACCAGATTCCCACAGAGCTAGTACCCCACTGTTGTAGGGATTGCACCGAGTATGGCATGGGGGAGATGGGAAGGGCTTCTGCAGTTGATCCCCTCTTCAGAGCAGGGGCATGGCAGGGCTGGCCTGCCCTCCTGTTGCTGGCCCCCCAGGTGAGGGCAGGGCTGGCTTGCCCCCCTGCTGCTGCTGCTTCTCCCTACCTGATGAAGGAAGGGGCAGGGCTGGCCTGCCCCACTTTTGCTGCAGGCCCCAAGGGGAGGGCAGGGCTGCCATGCCCTACTGCTGCTGCTGCCCCCCCTGGCATCCAAGCGAGATAAGGCAACAGTCAGGGTAGGGGTTGCCAGCTGCACACTATACATATCACGCATCCACTCATCAAATACCTTTGGCTTTCTGGCTGATATTTGCCCTCCTCGGTACAGCTCAGCTGCCTTGTCCCGATGCTGGTGATAGCTGGGCAGGCTGTGGAGGTGAGTGCAGACCATGTGCCGGGAGCTGATGCTGGGAGCATGCTGGAAGCATGCTGGAGCATGCAGTCCTAGCAAAGCAAGGTGACAAATGCCTCAAAGACTGCCAGCAAGGCTTTGCAGCAGGCACGGCTGTCTGCCGTCTAACTGTTGCTTGTCGAGCAGGCTTCTCGCAATGCAGGGAGGATGGGGTGGAGCCCAGCCTCAAATTTGAGCCACACAAGAGGCAGTGGGATCTCGAACCTGGCAAGGCAGGTAGGCAACCAGGCAGACGGGCAAACAGAGATGAGCTTCCTGCACCAATTGCAACAAGCTGCAGGCCTCTATGCACAGGCCTCACCTCTCCGCGTAGAACGTGGTAAGCCACGTGGCATGCTCTGGCTCCCAACCGCACATGGCCAGGACGGGCTCCATACGAGAGTAATGGAGGTAGTGCTGCTCTGCGACATCCTTCGACCACCCACAGCTATTCTTTATGTCCCCGTGCTGCACCCTGTACATGCACATACATACACAAACAGTTAGGTGTGGTGCATTTGGCTGGGCTGGGGCTGGGCTGGCCTGCCCTGCTGCTGTTGCTGCTTCACTCACCCAGACTTGGCCATCTCTGCAGGCACGCTTTTGCGAGGGGCATGTGCAGTGCTCCCCACATCCACGCCGTTGCTCACAAACAGTTGGTCCATCTTCTCATACATGGGGTCGTACTGGATGGGTTTCTGCCAGAGAACAAGGGTAGCTGCGTGAATTGCAGGTGGTCATCCAGGTGCAGAGTCTCCTTCTTTACTGTGAATCGGTTGTACGTATACATCGCCATAGCATGAGCAGGGCAGCAGGAGATACTGCTGGCCCGGACGAAGGAGAGATGATCCACACAGCCCGCCTGCAGGGCCAGGGGGCAGGGGCAGGGGCTGCTGGGGCAGGGGCTGCTGGGGCAGGGGCTGCTGGGGCAGGGGCTGCTGGGGCTGGGGCAGGGGCCCAGGCAGGGGCAGGGGCTGCTGGGGCAGGGGCTGGGGCAGGGACAGGGGCAGGCAGCTCACCACAGTTGTCTTGCCAGCTGTGTAGCACTGGCAGGGGCGCTACCTTGTCATACTACGCGTTCTGCACTGACCCGAGACATGTAAAATGGATAAACCCCAACACAGTACGACATGACACCTGTCGTTCCAATATTGCATATTCCGCAACATGTTGTAATCGCTCGCGCAAAACGCTAACAATTGCACGTAGCTACGTGTAGGGAGGCAATACGTAGCAATCCGCTGCCAACATACGAATGCGCACTTTCCACGCAAGCCTTCACGCTGCGTGGGGCGTGCGGCTACTTTAGCATCCCGGCTGCAGGTTACATTGCTAGCCCTGCTCTAGCCCTGCGGCCTTCGCGATGACGCACAGGCAGCAGCTGGGCCTCGGCACACATCACAGCACACCGACTGCCAGCCGAGGTCCAGTGGCATCTTCATCGTCTCCTGTCTCGCTTCCCTACCGCGCCTCCCCCAATATTTCCTGTTGGAGTCCACGCAGCTCTTCTCTCTGTACCATTTTCCACGTACACCCCAGCTCACTGTTTGCAGCAAGCAGACGGCAGCTATGTGATCACCGAGGTAGCACTCAAATAGCCAGGCATCATGTCATAGCTTGCTTCACTGGCTCCCATCCAATCGATGGCCTCTCTCCCACTGAAAAGTCGGGTAGCAGCCATGACAGGCGCGAGCATCAGGCAACAGAAACAAGCCACAGCAGGCATGCCTCTGGCAGCCCAGCCCACAGTATATATCCATCCAATAACAGCAGCAACAATGGTGACAGCAGTTTCAGCGACTCATCTGCGCAATGGACACAGCACACTAGCAGCAGCAATGGCAGCAGTGGCAGCAACGGCAGCAGTGGCAGCAGTACCCAGGGCACACTGGAGCGGAAGGCTAGCCGGTATGCCAGGGGGCCTGACTACGTGGGCATCCCGTCAGCTGTGGGCAGCAGCGACACAGAAGATGACGACGAGGATGAAGCAGGCAAGCCTAGGCAGTCCTCAGTCACTACAAGGCACACTTAGGCATGCCAGACCCTCCTGCTGCTGCTGCTGCCACCACCACTGCTGCCGTCGCCACTGCTGCTGCCGCTGCCACCACTGCTGCCGTCGCCACTGCTGCTGCCACTGCCACCACTGCTGCCGACGCCACTGCAGCCACCGCCACTGCTGCTGTTGCCTCCGCTGCTGCTGCTGCTGCTGCTGCTGCTGGTGTGACCACCTACTGCTGCTACTGGCACCACCTGGCACTACCCTGCCTACTGGCAGCCGTTTTCAACCCCGCTGCCCCCTCTTCACGGCTCTCCTCCCAGGCGGCTGTGAGTCAGTATGGGAGGAGAACTTCTGGGCCAACCCCTCCCCTGTCCGGGCACACCTGCTGGAGATTGACCCGGGCCTGAACCAGCGCCTCATCTCCTCTGGCACCACTGTGGCCCAGCTGTTTAACCAGGTGAACAGGGTGGAGCAGACAGGCTGAAGAGGCGGCGGCTCAAACCTATCATGCCTCCACCCTCCACCCTCCACCCTCCACCCTCCACCCTCCACCCTCCACCCTCCACCCTCCACCCTCCACCCTCCACCCTCCACCCTCCACCCTCCACCCTCCACCCTCCACCCTCCACCCTCCACCCTCCACCCTCCACCCTCCACCCTCCACCCTCCACCCTCCACCCTCCACCCTCTACCCTCCACCCTCCACCCTCCACTCCAGCCTGGCCTCCCCACCTCCCACCTCACCATCTGCTTCCCTCCCTGCCACTCCCAGGACATGTGGGAGCGACACCGCCAGCCTGGCCGCTACCTGCTGTACATGACCCGCATGGTGCACTCCACCGTGCTGCGCCGCATCTTCCGACCCTGCGCTGCCGCTGCCGGGATAGCAGCGCTGGTGGGACTCATCAACACGCTGCTGCCCGCCAGCTGTGAGTGCTGGCCCGCTGCTGCTGCACTGCTAAGTGTCTGCTGTGAGTGTTGGTCTGCTGCTGCTGCTGTGCTGGCTGTCAGGGGCGGGAAGATAAGGCTGGGGTGTGGGTGTGGGTGCTGACCTGCTTGGTCGCTTCCCCCGGGCCTGCAGGGCCACGGCTGGGCATGTCCCTGGTGCCCCACACCTTGCTGGGGGCGGCACTATCCCTGCTGCTGGTCTTCCGCACCAACAGCAGCTTTGCACGTTTTGTTGGTGAGTGTATGCAAGTGGCTTGGACCATGGCAAGGGGAGTGTATGGGTTTGTGTGAATACCCTTCTACTGCAGCACCTGCTGTATCTGCTGTATGTGCTGCTCCAGCTGTATGTGCTGGTATACAGGGGTAGCTTGAACCATGGCAAGGGGAGCGTATGGGGTTGTGTGCTGCAACACCGCCGGCAGGCGATGGTCACGTGAACACAGTGTTGAGAAGCTGGGGCCAGGAGTGGGCAGCAGCACTAGGCGCGCTGAGCTGCGAAACCGCTTGTACTGCTGCTGGTATCCTTGCCGTGTCTGCTCCTGTTGGTGCTCTTGTGACTGCCGCCCTACTCTTCAAATGCTGCTACAGCTGCTGCTGCTACTGCTGCTGCTGGGCTGCTGCTGAATTGCCACTGGCAGAGGGGCGTGCGCTGTGGGGGGCCTTGGTGCGCTACTCACGGGATTGGACCCGCCTGGCAGGTGAGCCTGGCTGACCTGTGCGCCCACCCATTGCCAACATATGGGCTAGACGGCCCTGTGCAGCATGCAGTGTGCTACGAGTGTCCTCGCTTAGGCTGAGCTACATTTCGTCAAGGTCCCACAATAGCCTCTCTCCCCACTAGTTCCAAGCTCTGCCACAAGCTAACAGGCTCACACACACTACAAGTATCTAGTAAGGCCTGACTGTGCAGCACACACCCCATGCAGGTACACCATGGTTGGTGGCATGTGCAGACTGCAGATGACCCTGTAGCATTGCAATGACGGCCAGCATTGCAACGAGTCAGGCACGGACATTAGCCTGCCTACCAGCTCTGCCTAACCGCGTCTAACCCAGCTTGGCATCAGGCCAGGTGTTGTGTTGCTGGCTGCACCCGCAGCGTACCACTTCCCGGGGGAGTTGAGGGGACGAGCAGCTCGGTACATCCAGGTGAGGGGACAGCCTTGAGGTGCCCCTCCCCTCCTCCCCTCCTCCCCTCCTCCCCTCTTCCTCCCCTCCTCCCCTCCTCCCCTCCTCCCCTCCTCCTCCCCTCCTCCCCTCCTCCCCTCCTCCCCTCTTCCTCCCCTCCTCCCCTCCTCCCCTCCTCTTCCCCTCCTCCCCTCCTCCCCTCCTCCCCTCCTCCCCTCCTCCCCTCCTCCCCTCCTCCCCTCCTCCCCTCCTCCCCTCCTCCCCTCCTCCCCTCCTCCCCTCCTCCCCTCCTCCCCTCCTCCCCTCTTCCTCCCCTCCTCCCCTCCTCCCCTCCTCCTCCCCTCCTCCCCTCCTCCCCTCCTCCCCTCCTCCCCTCCTCCCCTCCTCCCCTCCTCCCCTCCTCCCCTCCTCCCCTCCTCCCCTCCTCCCCTCCTCCCCTCTTCCTCCCCTCTTCCTCCCCTCTTCCTCCCCTCTTCCTCCCCTCTTCCTCCCCTCTTCCTCCCCTCTTCCTCCCCTCTTCCTCCCCTCTTCCTCCCCTCTTCCTCCCCTCTTCCTCCCCTCTTCCTCCCCTCTTCCTCCCCTCTTCCTCCCCTCTTCCTCCCCTCTTCCTCCCCTCCTCCCCTCCTCCCCTCCTCCCCTCCTCCCCTCCTCCCCTCCTCCCCTCCTCCCCTCCTCCCCTCCTCCCCTCCTCCCCTCCCCTCCTCCCCTCCTCCCCTCCTCCCCTCCTCCCCTCCTCCCCTCCTCCCCTCCTCCCCTCCTCCCCTCCTCCCCTCCTCCCCTCCTCCCCTCCTCCCCTCCTCCCCTCCTCCCCTCCTCCCCTCCTCCCCTCCTCCCCTCCTCCCCTCCTCCCCTCCTCCCCTCCTCCCCTCCTCCCCTCCTCCCCTCCTCCCCTCCTCCCCTCCTCCCCTCCTCCCCTCCTCCCCTCCTCCCCTCCTCCCCTCCTCCCCTCCTCCCCTCCTCCCCTCCTCCCCTCCTCCCTCCTCCCCTCCTCCCCTCCACCCCCTGCCCCATCACCCGCCTCACCTAGCCCAGGCATGACATGGCTGCTATGCTGCTTGCCCCTGACCAGGTGCTGGCCTTTGTGCTCAAGAGCCATCTACGAGCCGGCCGTTTTCGTGCCACTCCCAGTGATCCCACCGCCTTTAGAGATGACCCCTCCGTGGTGGTAGGTGGCCAACAGGAAGTAGTCCGTGCCTTCTTGACGCGCATGCTCGCGCTGTCGACGTGGTATAGGGCAGGCCAAGGTGGGTCAAGTGGCCTCACGGACTGGCTGATCGACTGACCAATCGACAACGCTTGACTGTCAGCCTCTTACAACCTGGCAGCTGGCATGTCATCAAGCAAGAGGCAGGCCCTTTGACTGCAGTCAGGTGACGCCAGTCAGGAAGGAAGTGACTGGTACGCTGCTGTACACTGGAAGCCTGCCTGCCTTGGCTGCCTGCCTGCCTGCCTGCCTGCCTGCCTGCCTTGGCTGCCTGCCTGCCTGCCTGCCTGCCTGCCTGCCTGCCTGCCTGCCTGCCTGCCTGCCTGCCTGCCTGCCTGCCTGCCTGCCTGCCTGCCTGCCTGCCTGCCTGCCTGCCTGCCTGCCTGCCTGCCTGCCTGCCTGCCTGCCTGCCTGCCTGCCTGCCTGCCTGCTTGCCTGCCTTGGCAGCCTAGCTGCCTTGGCTGATTGCCTGCCCCTCCCCAGGTCAAGGAGCTGCTGCCCTGCAATGAGGCCACTGAGGTCCTGGCGCAGAGCAACCGCCCCTTCTACATGATCTGCAAGTGAGGCAGTGGGTGAGGGTCTGGTAACGGAGCTTCAAGCAGCCAGCTAGACTAACCAATGCTCAGCTGCAGGGAGCAGCCAGCAGGAAGAGCAGCAAGATGACTAGTTTGGCGTGAGAGTCGGTGGGCATCAAGGGAGGAGCTTCTGCCTGGGGCATGGCCTGCTCCCACCTCGAGAAGCCACCAACACATGCACAATCACCCTTTTCCCGATTTCAGGCAAATGAAGCTGGCATAGCCCATGCCCAGCAGGCTGCAGGGAGCAGCTGCTGAGACATGCATGGAAAAGGCGCCAGCAGAGGGGCAGTTTTCTGGGTGCCTGATTGGGCTTGGGCCAGGAAAATAGAGGGGCGGTTGTTTGGTGTCTGACTGGGCTTGGGCAAATGTAGGGGTTAGGGTGGGGTTGTTTGACTGGTCTCGGTTCTGGGTTGAGTGCATCAGGTGGTGGCTGCTCCCCTTGCAACGTCCTTGAGAGGAGCGGGGGGCCAAGCAGTTGGATCAGTTGAGCAATTGGAGCAAATGGAGCAGTTGAAGAAGCAGGTTGTACGGGCATGCTCAGTGCAAGCTGCTCTCTCACTCCACTCCATGCTGCTGACCTCATACGCCTCGTGTGGCCCTGGTGGTGCTGCAGGCTGACGTCCCTGGTGCGGGAGGCTTCTCGCAAGGCTGTAGCGCGGCACGTGCTGCTGCAGGCAAGCTGGCTGGCAGCAGCCCCACTATGGCAGGGAGGCTGGCAGGCAGTGCGGCACTGTGCCTTAGCACCAGCAGCGAGACCAAGAGGCAGCAGCACACTCAGACCTGGCAAGTGCTGCCTGCTGCTGGTCATGGTGGGCCTTGTGCCTCCAGCTGTTGACCCTGACCCCACTGCAAGGGGCTGTTTAGGCGGCCCCTGGCATGCTGATTGATTCTTCCAGCTGCTTGCGCAGCTGCTTGTCAAGCACTTGGTGGTGTTCTTCACCGTAGCTGGCTGCTGTCCTTGCTGGCTGGATCCATACCAGCTGCTCTCCCAGCTGCTTGCCCAGCTGGCTGTTGCCTGGGTGGTTATATCCATAGCTGCTGGCCTGGCTGGCTGAGTCCACAGCAGCACTGCCCCGCCCCAATGAGGCCGGAGGGAGCCCTGCAGTAGAGAGACCTTGGACACAGTCAGAGGGACCCTGGACACAGTCAGCATTGGTGCCCTGCTGGCTGTGGCCTACCAGTGTCTGGCCCCTGGCTGGCAGGGTCCATGAGCCCCACAGCTGCTCCCCTCCCAGCTCCCCTCCCTGCTCCTGTGATCCTGGACCATGTGAAGTTGTGCCCTGAACAAGGGAAGGGAACTGTGGGCCGCAGACAATGCCACACACCCCACCACACTTTGGTTGATTTGACCTGTACTGAACCATACCCCTCCCATAACACGCATCTGGTTCCTCATGCCAGCGGTCACATTCTGTTGCAAACCAGTGCTTTTGTTCAATCCCCCTCATGACAGACTGTTGCAAACCCCACCCGGCCCATGCACCGGTGCTCCTCACATGGCTGGGTGCTAGCGGTGGTAATGCCACAAGCCCCTTGGCCACGCTGGCCACTCCCCTGCCCCCTCCCCCTTGCATCCCTATCCCTTGGGCTCCTACGCCTCTACTCCGGGTCCTGTGAACCCCGCTTCAACGTGATACAACGCTGCAAGCAAATGGTGATGATGTTGTCGATGACGGCGCATGTGCGCCACGCCTGTGCTGCTGCCTGCCTGCTGCCTGCTACAGCTGGAGCACACCATCAGCGAGTTGTGTGCGGTAATTGGTGGCTGCGACCGCATCCTGGGCACCCCCATCCCCTTGTCTTATACCAGGTGGGCTTAGACCAAGTGAACGGCAGGCCTGCTCAGGGTGGGGCAGCGCTGGATGTGTAGGATGGGCTGCCCTGAGGGACAGCGCTGGGGGCCCGCAGGCCTGCGCTGGATGGTGATAGAGCAGTTGGCTGACAGAGTGGTGAGGGTGGTGGTGAGGGCGAGGAATGTGGTGGGGCTGCGCTGGAGTGAGGGAGTGTTGGTGACTGCGGCTTGCAGTGGGTGTAATCCTGACCCCAACCCTCAACTCTCAACCCTGATGCGGTGGTGCATTGGAGGCAGTGGTGTCGCTGTCACTCCCGTTCTCACTGGGCTGGAGGTTGAGCTGGGTTGTCCATTGGGTTGAGCTGCTGGGGTGTGCTGTGCTGCCTGCTCTGCCGGGCTGCAGGCACACCTCTCGCTCCCTGGTGCTGTGGCTTTCCACCCTGCCTCTGGCACTGTGGCCGGTCACAGGTAGGGTTCGGCATGGCCATGGGTGTTGTCACCTCGCAACCGCCTATGCTGCCATTGTCCATGTGTCATTGTCAAGTGTCAAATGTCAGACCATGGGGCGTGGCTTGCCAAAGGTGTGAACCTTGGTCATGCGGCATAGGTCACTTGTCAAGTGCTAGATCCCTAACAGAAGCTGAAGCTCTTGTTGTTGGAGGGATAGCATGCCATGCATCATCGGCCTCAGCCTCATCATGCCTCCTGGCATTGATGGTTCATGGCACAGGCAGTTGCTGGCATTGTTGCTGGCGCATAAGAGGGCTGGGATGTATACCAGTCATGCTTCACAACTGTGGTACAGCATCTTCATACTCGTTCATAAACAAGGTTCATGGGCTTGCACAGCTGCCTGCATGACATGTGTTGCTGGTCACACATGTTGCTGATGTGTTGCAGAGTGGCTCTCAGTGCCGGCCATGTTCATCATTGCCTTCGTGTTCATTGGCATTGACGAGATCGGGGTAAGTCACACTCACCCTTACCTACTTACCGCGGTCTGCCGCTTTGTCATGTCATTAAGGATGGGCAGCACAGGCAAGATACATGGTTCGCAGTGCTGAAGCTGTAGCTGGTAGGGTTTCAGGGACTTGCAGGACACGGACAATGCCGCCTTGCCAACCCGTGGACAATGCCGCCCTTGGTAGGCCTACATGTTGCTGGACCACTGCCATCGGCCCACAGCGCTGGAGTCGGTGCTCATGTTGCCTCGTGTTCCACACAGGTTGAGATTGAGGAGCCCTTCTGCTTGCTGCCGCTCCTACCCATGTGCCGAACTATTGTGAACGACACCAAGATCGCAATGGGCCTTGCAAACGCAGCGTAAGAGTCGCAGTCGGCTCCGAACCACGTGGTACGACTTGACTATTGGCGGCGCCCAAGAGGAACAGAAGCGTGCAACGACTCGCTTCGTATGCTCTTGGGTTTGCGTCGCCGTGCGCATGTTCTGTGACACGTGGCACCGCGCAAGTAATTGAATACGTATTTGTGGACTGGCACTTACTCATGAAGCATGTAATGTATCGGAGCTAAAGTTCCGCGCGTACCTGTCAATACAATTCTAACAACTGTGACGTACTCTCGCACACAACTCGCGGACACGGCCAGTTACAGACACTGAGGGTGAGTACCTGCGCCGCAAACGGAGCCGCGCAACTCGCTCCCTTGTTTGACTCACGAAGGCGAGTTTGTTCTCTACTCACCTGCTCTCCATCGCTCCCACTGCGCGTTACGCATATCGAGAGTACCCTTGGAGCTGTGGCTGCACCGTGCAGTCAACCTTGAGCCAACCGCTTCCCGTCCTCCGCATGGCGCCCATGCCGCCCATCGCCAGCCTCTGCGCCCCCAACCCGCCCACCGCGTCAGAGTCGCAGGACAAAGAAATTCCAAGCCCTAGTCCTGCTGCTCTCACCAAAGCAAGACTGGTTGGGGAAGACCTGGGGGCATACATTGACCCTGACTTCCATGTTGATGGCGCTGAGTCAGGCCCCCTGCACGGCTTCAAGGTGGCTCTGAAGGACATGTACGCTGTGCAGGGCTACAGGTGCGTGACTCCTGAACCCACTGCATGAGGGCACTACTGCAGGTAGCACTGCCACACGGCACTCGCTAGCATATAGCATGGTCGACACAGCACCTCCTCCCTCACTAGGGACCACTGGGGACCACTACAAGGGGGCGGTGTTTTGCTTTGTGGAGTAATGTTCCCATGCTCATGGCATGGGCGCCTACCACCTACACCATTGCCTGACCCCTGTGACAGGGCTATAGTCTAGAGTTGACAGAGAGGGCATTAGACAAACATGCACTAGATGTAAGCTGATGACAGCTCACGATCTACTTTATTATTTGATATTCATTATTATATTTTTATATTACATTACTGTGTCACAGCACCTTGGCCCTCAACCTTGAGCCTTCATTGCAGTCGAACACACTAATTGTGGACCACTACAAAACAGTGTTTTTTTCTGTGTGGTGTTCCCATGTACATGGCATGCTCATGGCCTATACATGGCATACACATGGTCATGGTCGCCTACCACCTACACTATTGCCTGACTACGAGGGCTATGATGTAGAGTTGGCATGACAAGACATGCACTAATTGAAAGCTGATGACAGCTCAACAAAGGGGGGAGCGCACACTACTGTGCCGCAGCAGGCTGGACCTTGTCTCGCGGTGGCTTGTCTCGCACTCGCTTGTACCCCAGGCCAGGGTACTCCTTGCCCTTGGCTGGCAGCTTCCCCTGGTCTGGCCAGTAGCACAGCTCCAGTGGCCGCCACTTGCTCTCCCCAATGCGCTGCATGTTCAATGCTGCGTTGCAGTCCCTGTCCAGCCACCTGCCTGGCTGCGGTGCTGGCTTGGCTTTAGCAGCCTTGCCTTGCCCTTTGTGGGCTCAGCTGCCTCTGGCTCAGCCTTGGTGCGCTTGCTGCGCTTGGCTGGCAGAGGAGTGCTGGGTCCAGGCTCTGAGGCTGCTGGCTGTGGGGCTGCCTGGCTGCTGCGAGGGGGCTGTGGGGGCTTACGGGGAGCCACTACCGGGCACCACATCATGCCCCGCACCGGCAGGTCACGCTGCTGGCTCCAGGCTGGGCGCAGCAGGCGGTGTTCCACCTGGCCTACTGGGGGCTTCCAGTCCGCAGGCCAATCAATCGGATGCGGCTCTGGCTCCGCGCTACTGGGGCGCTTCCTCGGAGGCATTGCGCCACTAGGCTCATATCAGCTCACACCTGCTGATACCTATTTATACCCAGGAGGCGATGTCACTCACTCTCGCACCTCCAAAGGGCACTTCCAAAGGGCCAGGGTCCAGGGTCATCGTGGGGGCATCACTGCCCTGTTAGGCATGTCTCCAGAGTGACCAAGCAGTAGCATGGGGCTGAACAGGTACTTGAGACGTGTGCTCATTATGTGCCCTCCTTTGCACACGCCCTCCTTTACAACGCTACTGATAAGAAGATCAGCACTTAGGGGGGCTGCCATTGCTACTGCTGCTGCTGCTAGCACTAGAGACCAGCAGGGACCACTATGTGAGGGCGGTGGTTTGCTGTGTGAGTTTTGCTGTGTTGACGCCGGGCTTCACACTGCCCAGCCTTTGCCTCTGCGTCAGCCTCAGCAGGGACGAAAACTTGAATCCTTAACTCAGCCCTGAGCGGGATGGGAAGCACTCTGAGCACTGGCCTAGCATGGCTTAGCATGGCTTAGCATGGCTTAGCTCAGCTGCCAGCAAGCCACAGTTGCAAGCATTGGACCAGGAGCAGCTGGTCCCTACTCGTCCCGGTCACCTTTTACCTGTCCTGCAGAGCACCTTGGAGGCTGGTCAGGCCTCATACCTTGTCGTAGCCATACCTTGTTGTAGCACACCGATAGATCCTCCCAAGAGGAGTAATGGGCGGCAGGTGCTGGGCATGCACCATGGTGTAGTCCGTGTCGCACCCCTGCGGCTGCGGGCCTCGCTTGCCTGCCACAGCCTGTTTCTATGGCTGCCGGCTGCCCCTGTTGTGCAGGACTGGGTTTGGCAACCCCTCCTGGCGAGCCACCCATGGCCCAGCAACCCGCACTGCCCCAGTGGTGATGCAGCTGCTGGCAGCAGGGGCCAGCATCGCAGGCCTGGCTCACATGGACGAGTTGGCATACAGCCTGAATGGTGAGCTCCGCCGCCCTTGCTGACCAGCTGCCTGGCAGAGGGAGGGTGAGGGAGGGGAGGGGCCAATGACTGCCAGGAAAGAGAAGGGAGGGATATCAAGGATGGGCCCTGCCGGCCGGCCCAGCAAGGGAGGGGGAGAGAGCTGTGTATGTGGTGTGGTGAGGAATGGCATGCAGTGCTGTGTGTAAGTGCCTTAGTGCCTTGCTGCAGGGAGAGGGCAGGGGCTAGCCTTAACCTCATCCCTAACCTCGACCCTAACCCTAACCTTAACCCCAGCTCTAACCTAATCTTATAGCCCTAGCCCTAACCTTGACCCCAACCCAGTGCCTGGTTTCATTGCTGTAGGGGAGAACATGCACTACGGCACGCCCACCAACCCTGAGGCCCCTGGACACATTCCTGGAGGATCCTCCTCAGGCACAGCGGTATGTGGGGCTGTGTGCAACAGGGACCAGGCCGCCTCAAACCCTCACTCTCTCACTCCCAGTTATGCAAATGTTGAAGACTTGAAGACATCAAGCTGCATTGACCTGCTGGGTCTTGCAATGGGCTTCTTTTGCATAGTCGTGCAACCATGTCTGGTCGCACTGTTGAGTTTGGGGGCTAGGTCTCGTTGCCTTGATTGGCTCCTGTAAAGCCAAGTTTGACGATGGGGTGAGGACAGGAGTACACTATCCCTACCCCAATAAGCTCACAGGTGTTAGGGAAGGGAGGTAGATGGTGCTGCATCACTGCATGCTTTGACATAGCAATGGTTGTGTTGTGATAGGTGGACTGCTCACCCAAGTGGCCTAGCTGAAAGCTGAAGCATGGCTCTTACACTTGCCCTATGGCACCCATTACCCTTACTTTGCCGTCATCACCTGCTTAAGATATGGAGCATGGCTGGTTTATGAGGCACCGTATGTCTAGTGTGCAGCTCACGCCATGCATTAGCTATGTCATGAGAGGCCGTGCAGGAACAAGAGGAGGGTGATGA
Source organism: Haematococcus lacustris (assembly GCA_030144725.1). Taxonomy (NCBI): domain Eukaryota; kingdom Viridiplantae; phylum Chlorophyta; class Chlorophyceae; order Chlamydomonadales; family Haematococcaceae; genus Haematococcus; species Haematococcus lacustris. The sequence continues at coordinate 9,198,436 of JASKMD010000006.1, forward strand.
CTGCAGGTGGCTGTGGCAGCCGGCCACACTGAGATCGGGCTGGGCAGCGACACAGGCGGCTCGGTGAGGTCCCGGCACCTGCCCCTACCCCTACCTCTTAGCTCTCCTGTCGTGCAGTTCCTGCCTCCCTTATAGGCCCCTAACATTTGAAGCTCCGCCCCTGCTCCTCTGGCTTTCAAGAGTCACGAGTTCTACCAAGAGCCAATACAAGCCTCATAAACTTTCCAAAATCTTCCCCTATACATCCGTGCCAGTTTTACTGGTTTTGTTAAACCCTGCTCATGAGCCTCTAAAGCCGCTGTGGCCTTCCAGGTACCTGACTGCCCTGCAGCCCTGCCCCTGGTTTCACTGCAGGTGAGGCTGCCTGCCTCCTACTGCGGGGTGCTCAGCTTCCGCCCCTCCTGGGGCCGGGTCAGCATGGAGGGCGCCTGCAACCTGGCAAAGACCCTGGACGTGGCGGGCTGGTGAGGGCTGAGCTGTTGCCTGGGCTGGCCGTGGTAGGGACCACGAGGGAGCACTATGTGGGGGCGGTGTTTTAGTTATGTGTGGAGTTATGTACCCATGCACCTGGCCCTTGGTCAGCTTTCAACTTCTTCTCCAGCTCACACTCCACCGTGAGTTGCTGTAAAGACATCACAAACTTACCAAAGCGCAGCCTCCTTCTCCTCCGCTTCCTCACCACCTTCTCCCCTCCTGCCCAGGTTTACCCGGGACGCTGCTTTGTTGAAGGCAGTGGGGGAGGTGCTGCTAGGGCCAATTCTGCACCCCCCAGACGCCTTCCTGCCCACCGGCGACCTCCCCTCCCCTTCCCTGGATTCCCCAGGGCCCCCTCCTCCAGAGGCCGCACCCACTCCCTTGAACACCCAGCCCCAAGCAGCTCCTGATGCAGGTGAGGTGTTGCCTGCTTAGGCCATGCTCGCTGGAGCCACAGGGCAAAGCCGCTTGCCAAACAGCCTGGCAGGCTGTCAGTTGGGCAGCACCAGCACTGGCAGCACCAGCACCAGCACTGGCAGTACCAGCACTTGCACTGGCACCACCAGCACTGGCAGTACCAGCACTGGCAGTACCAGCATTGGCAGTACCAGCACTGGCAGTACCGTCCCACCTGCACCTACAGACAACTACAAGGGGGCTATGCTAATAGTTACCTGATATAAGAACCTGATATAAGGAAACATGGAGCACCATTACCACTACCACCATCCCCCTCATCAGCTTATCATGGGCACCCCGCCCTCCTTGCCACAGCCGCCCTTGGCTCAAGCCCCCGCCTGGTCCGCTGGCTGGTGGGCCGCGACGCATTTGCCCAAGCCCTGCCCGCCACCGCCGCCGCGCTCCAACAGCGGCTGGTGCCCCTGACGGCGTCTCTAGCTGCTGTCCTGGGGTCTCCACCTGAGGAGGTGGAGGTGGCTGGAAGCAGCCCAGAGCTGCAGGAGGCTGGCTTAAATGAACTGAGGAGCTGGGCTGAGGTGTTCCGGGTGTGCCAGGTGGGCTCCCTCCCTCCCTCCCCTGCTGTGCTCCCCTCCCATCCGCCCCCTAGCAGACTCATGCCTGGGCTCCACATGCTTGTCACAATACGGCCCAAAATCTGACATACCCCCCCAAATAGGGTGTTTAGAAGCTGATTCTACCTAATTCCGGCCACTTGCAGTACTCCCAACTTTGACTTAAACCCTACCCTGCATTTTTAGGCATGTACTCACCATGGAGTTGATCCCAAAATGCAATAGAAATGGTTGATGAAAGTTGTGTTGTGAAGAATCGTTAGAGCATCACGATGTGCGCCCCCCCCTACACGCGAGCCCATCCGCCATACTTAGCTGCCCTCATGGAAACCTATCCTTGCCTTGCTTTACCCAGCACCTTGGCCCTCAACCTTGAGCCTTCATTGCAGTTGAACACTAATTGTGGACCACTACAAAACAGTGTTTTGTCTGTGTGGGGTTCCCATGCACATGGCATGCTCATGGCCTATACATGGCATACACATGGTCATGGTCGCCTACCACCTACACTATTGCCTGACCACGAGGGCTATGATGTAGAGTTGGCATGACAAGACATGCACTAATTGAAAGCTGATGACAGCTCAACAAAGGGGGGCACACACACTACTGTGCCGTAGCAGGCTGGGCCTTGTCTCGCGGTGGCTTGTCTCGCACTCGCTTGTACCCCAGGCCAGGGTACTCCTTGCCCTTGGCTGGCAGCGCTCCCTGGTCTGGCCAGTAGCACAGCTCCAGCGGGCGCCACTTGCTCTCCCCAATGCGCTGCATGTTCAATGCTGCGTTGCAGTCCCTGTCCAGCCACTAGACTCATATCAGCTCACACCTTCCTCGGAGGCATCGCGCCACTAGGCTCATATCAGCTCACACCTGCTGATACCTACTTAAACCCAGGAGACGATGTCACTCACTCTCGCACCTCCAAAGGGCCCTTCCAAAGGGCCAGGGTCCAGGGTCCAGGGTTATCGTGGGGGCATCACTGCCCTGTTAGGCATGTAGGCCCACACTAGAGACCAGCAGGGACCGCTATGTGTGCCTTACCTAGCGTCCATACCTGGGCAGCAGCAGCAGCATGCAGGAATATCCCATGTTTCCTCGCACTCGTCCACATGCCACTGGCGCCACTTTCCTGTACTGCCCACTTCGGTCAGGTACTCAGATCATCACTGGCCAGAATATGCATTGTGTCATGGCATTTGCCAGCAGCACTGCACCTCCTCTCAATAGGGCTCCCATGGGCCCCAGAAGCAATGACGAGTTAGCATTGAGCAACAGCAGCAGCCTCCTGCCACCTAGCCAGCCCCCACCGCACCCCCTCTCGACGATGCTCTTGCCCTCCTGCCTGGTGCTGAGCTGTGCGCTCAACAACCTGCCAGGTGGGCAGGCTCCAGGCTGGCTATGGGGCACACCTTACTCGGGCAACCTTGGCAGTGGCCGGAAGCGAATATGGCTGGAACTGCATGCGAAGAAACAACAATTGGGTTGGCATGAGACAGACAATCAACTGTGCGATCCCTGGTGCTGGGTCCTGGCTGGCTCGCAGGCCTGGGAAGCATGGCAAGCCAACGGGGCATGGGTGAAGGAGGGTCACCTGCTGGGCCCTGGCATCAAGGAGAGGATGGAGATGGCGGCCAACGTGTCCCAGGAGGTCGGTCGGTACGGCAGGGTGGTGTGGAGTGGGCTGGGTATGGCCTGCTGTATGTCCATGACAGCAGCGGCAGCAGCGGCAGCAGCGGCAGCGGCGGCAGCAGCGGCAGCACAGCTGTAGCAGGCAGGCAGGTGTGGGTCTAACTGCGCCTGATCTAGATCCATGCGTGGGTCACTCACAGGAGTGGCGAGCAAGCTGTGTCAAGCGCCGCCTGATCCAGCGATCTGTTTTCAAGCTGTTGGGTGAGTAGGGTGGCTCCCTGGCTAATGTCCCGGCCACTTATACAACCCCATCATATCAGCTGCCCTGCGCTGATGATGAAGAGAGTGAGAATGAATGCCCTTGGTGGCGCGCGTCAAGGGAGAAGGGTGGCATCGGGTGTGTCCACTGCGAATGTTCCATGAGGGTGCTGACGATGGTGCTGCTGCTGGTGGTGGTGGTGGTAAAGGTGGTAATGGTGACGATGTGCAAGCCCTCATGCATTGCTGTCAATTGGTCAAGCTCTATCTGTAAGCCACAGGCTGTTGTAAACCCCTGTGGCATTGAGCACTGCGACAACTGAGCACTGACCACTTCAATTCTCATCTTTATCTTGCCCTTAGATGCCCCAATCCTGCCCCACCCTGCCCCTGGCCCCACCCCCGCCCAGTCCTGCCCCTGGCCCCAACCTTGCTCTTCCCTACCCTGCGTCTGGCCCGCCCCTGCCCTACCCTTCCCCTGGCTCCAAGACTGCCCTGCCCCGCCCCTGGCCCCAACGCTGCCCTGCCCCTGTCAGGCAAGGATGGGGTGCTGATGCTGCCATCTGCCCCGGGGCCTGCACCACGCTGCAATACCCCGGCCGAAGAGCTGGATGACTGGCGGCGCCGCATCCTCAGCCTCACCAGCATCGCATCCCTGTGTGGCGCACCCCAGGTGAAGCTTCCTCAGGCCTGCCTACAACTGCCACTGCCTGACACTGTTTGCCTGGCACAGCCACTGCCTGACACTGTTTGCCTGGCACAGCCACTGCCTGACACTGTTTGCCTGGCACAGCCACTGCCTGACACTGTTTGCCTGGCACAGCCATTGCTTGCCACTGCCTGCTGCTCCTGGGCCCCACTGCCTGCTGCCAACGCCTGCCTGCCAACGCCTGCGGCTGAATGTGGGAGAAAAGGGAGCTTCTGCATGAATGCATGCTACCCCTTTTACATCAGACAAGCGGCAGCAGCACCTATGCGTCGTTTATGCGTCATGTGATTGTGCACCACAGCGTGGAAGAGCATTGGACATGCAATACAGCTATGCAAGCCATGCCTTACAAAACCTATGTCAGTGCCAGGGCTGCCATGGGTTCACTCAACCTCCCTTTCCACGCCTGCATGCTCCACTCCTCTCTCTTTCCATGCATGGACCCACTCACGGGCCCATGCATGAAAAGCGAGAAGTCTCCCAGGTCAGATGCAGACCTGTTCACTTTTGGTCCTCCTTGCTTGTCTGACCTGACACTCCCCCTCATCCTATACACCCCATGGCCTCACCCACCCTCCCCCTCCACGCCTGCATGCCCCTCATGTGCCCCTTACGGATCCCAGGTCACCCTGCCCTTCACCAGTGTGGCTGGCCTGCCAATTGGCCTGGGCTTCATGGGTCCACCAGGCAGTGACGAGCGCCTGCTGGAGCTGGCAGTGCAGGTCATGCAGCTGCTGCAGGCCACTCCACTTGCCCATGGGCAAGGCCAAGCAGCCATACAAGGCTGACATGAAGGCAAGGGTGCGGTGGGCTGACACTTCCACTACCGCAGACCAACAGCTGTACTCCAGACAGCTGGACTCTGCGTTACAAGTCAGTCTCACAAAAATTCTTACACTCTTACAAGTCAGGCAGTAGGCTGCTGGGCGTAAATCCTAGGCTACACTACTCTGCAGTCAGCATGATTGGCACAAGGCATGGTCGCAAGGCACAAGGCACGTGTGTCCCCTGCATGTCAGGTCCAGCAGGCCAATAACACCCTCCGTACTAGGCACAGTAGTGTGTGTGTGACCTAGGCACAGTAGTGTGTGTGTGACCTAGGCACAGTAGTGTGTGTGACCTAGGCACAGTAGTGTGTGTGACCTAGGCACAGTAGTGTGTGTGACCTAGGCACAGTAGTGTGTGTGTGACCTAGGCACAGTAGTGTGTGTGTGACCTAGGCACAGTAGTGTGTGTGTGACCTAGGCACAGTAGTGTGTGTGACCTAGGCACAGTAGTGTGTGTGACCTAGGCACAGTAGTGTGTGTGTGACCTAGGCACAGTAGTGTGTGTGACCTAGGCACAGTAGTGTGTGTGTGACCTAGGCACAGTAGTGTGTGTGTGACCTAGGCACAGTAGTGTGTGTGTGACCTAGGCACAGTAGTGTGTGTGTGTGACCTAGGCACAGTAGTGTGTGTGACCTAGGCACAGTAGTGTTTGACAGTACATGACATCAGTGTGTGACAGATATCACTGCAACAGCATTGCATCACTGCAGCCAACATCATCACTGCAACAGGCCATGTGGCAACACATCATTGCAACAGCGTGCCCAAGCCTGGGCAGCTGGACAGTGTGTTGAGGTTCAGGGCACTCAGGGGTTGTGTGCAGCGAGCCCCTCTGCGCACACAAACACCAGCAGTGGCAGCACTTTCCTCCAGTCGCCTGGTTTACAAGGCCTGGCTGGCGTCCTTGCCTGACCAGCAGCAACAGCATGCAGTGTTATTCCATGTGTCCATGCACTCATGCACATGCCACTGACGCCACTTCCCTTTACTGCATTGTGTCATGGCATCTGCCAGCAGCACTGCACCTCCTCTGAACAGGGCCCCCTTGGCCCTAGAAGCAATGACACATTAGCACTCAGCAGCAGCAGCAGCCTGCTGCCACCTAGCCAGCCCCCACCGCACCCCCTCTCGACGGTGCTCTTGACCTCCTGCCTGGTGCTGAGCTGTGCTCAACAACCTGCCAGGTGGGCAGGCTATGAGGCGTAACAGGATGTGTTGGGTTGGATGACAATGTAGGTTCAGTTTGTTATTATTGATGTGGCTTACACCGCTGAAGCCGTCAGCCGTTAGGCTGCTAGGCCGCCCTCCCCCTCTAGGGGTTCGGGACTTTCTGTAACGCACTTCAATTTCTTATTTAGGTTGAATTCTGGGCTCTACTCGGGACTTTCGGCGTGAACTTGCTGATATCAAGAATGTAATGCCAATGCGCCACCGTGTTCTGCTACAAACAATGGCCCGTACCATGATATCCCATTAGAAGGCTGTGATTGTAAGGGCCTTGTCGCTCATCAGCATGTAGCTCAGGACTAAGAGGTGGTGGGGAGCATACTGTGCAATGTTCTGCAGCGAGCACTGAGGGCTGCCAGGGCATTAGCCTGCTCCAGCAACGAGTGCCTGATCTCCCGATCCAACCGCTGAACCATATCAAATTTGCTCAATGTGATAGCAAAGGGGTACACCAAACCTGAAATGCTCGATTGTTGGTTCCGGCGGTTGGGTCGCCACGGGTCGTCCATTTGCGCTGCTGAGACGCTCTCCAAGCAGCTACAGGTGTGCAAGCGAACCGTATGGGGTCAGACCGCGCATCGCGCTAGCCAGTTTTGTAAACGACCAAAAAGTGCAGTGGTTGAGAGCAACTGGAGCAAGTATAGCACCCCCGGCTAGCACAAGCGTCAAGTTCGTTGCAACGGACATACCTGCTAGATACTTAATAATTCACACTATTCAATAAACCGCGACCGCGAATAGGGCCATGATTCTAAAAACTTGGGAATAGGACTCCTAACACCATATTACATCGTTCTCGCCGTACAACTCCGTGCTACCCTTGGTACTTAAGCCTTTTCAAGAGGAGCTGCGTTGTGTGAATTTCATGTTGCCGCAACGACATAACCGATACGTGGCCGCCGGCCAGCACAAGCCGCCGTTCCCAATACTGCCTGCAGTAATCAACAGCTGCAGCCATGCCGAAGAAAAGCACCAAGAGCAAGAGCAAGCGTATGAGCCTTAAACAGAAATATAAGGTCATCCGCAAGGTCAAGGACCACCATCGCAAGAAGAAGAAGGAGCTGAAGGAGCTTAAAAAGAAAGGCATCAAGCCCAAGGAGCCCAAGGACCCGGGGCTGCCTGGTCAATGGCCGTTCAAGGAGGAGCTTATCAAGGACTTTGCCTGGCAGCGCGCCAACATTCTTGCAGCGGAGAAAAGAAAAAAGGAGGAGCGCAAAGCCCGGCGCATGGTACGCTTGGCTACCCTTTGTTGTGCATTGTACCCTCCTTGCTTGTTTTTTTGCCGTGTATTCCTGTATGCAAAGCATGGGCGTGTAATGGTTGGGAGAAGGTAAACCCTTGCTGGCAGTGGCAGCAGCACATGTTGCATGGTGTGGCAGTGATGACAATGAAAAATGTGATAACCCTGATCAATCAACAGTTTGTATTCCCTGAGCCACATTGCCATGTGTCCTGCACACAGAAACACTCCATGCTGCATTTCATTGTCTGACCAGGTATTGCATGCTCGGTTGTGATTTGTCGTGCCATTGTGCTTGTCTTCTTGTATCATGTCATCACGCTATGCCCTGAACTGCGATGCTTAGCCCATATCCGACCACCCACCTTGGTCGCTGCACACACGCAGGGTCTGACAGCTGGTGAGGAGGCAGGAGGCGGGGAGGGAGAGGAAGCCATGGCCGCCTTTGCCGCACGGGCACAGGCAAAGGAGGGTGACTTTGAAACCCGCAAGCGCGCACGCATCACAGCTGAGTTCCAGTCTGACACAGGTGAGGATTGGCGCAGCACATGGTTCAGCCAGCAGTGCTAAAGGCATCAACGGCAAAGGCACCAGCAGCAGTAGCAATCAGCGGGAGGTTATGGTACATGGTATAGGTACCTTGAGGCAGGCAGGGACACAGGTGCCTGGTTTGTGGACTCAGGCGTGGCAGCACCCTGGGCTATGTGTGTCATGGGTTCTGCTCCGTGGTACAGTGCAGGTGGCATTTACTCAGCCCAGGCATCAGAGCAGGCAATGCATTGGTGCAGCAGGGTATGCAGGCCTTAAGATGGTGAACATGTGACCTAGATCCTGGAGCACTTGCAGCGCAGGCCGGCAGGGGTGGCACAGCCTATGCACAAGGCCCTAGTATCTCCTAAACATCCCTAGAGACAGCCTGCCCAGTCAGCCTGCCCAGACACCGCAAACTCCTTGCTGCCCTGGGTATCCCTGGAGACAGCCCTTCTTCAGCCTTCCTCCCGCCTCATAGCCAGTCCAGCCCTCCATCAGGCACCGGAGGCACTGAGCACTCACTGGCCAGGCTGGCTCAGCATCATCCTGCAGACTCAGCGCCATCACCTGGCCTGCAGGTTGATGTAGAGCAGATAGGGGGCTGTAGACCTGGAAGTCTCCTACATGATCCTCTGCTATCCGATGCTCCTCCTGCACTGCATTAATGGCTGAGCACTTAAACAGCGGGCGATGAATCCAAGCTTTCTGTCTGTCCCTGTCGATTGCTGCCTGAGCTGCATGCAATGCTGATGGCTGCAGACAACAGCCGCAAGGCGTACTACAAAGAGTTCAGGCGTGTGGTCGGCCTGTCTGATGTCATCATCCAGGTCTGCCTCCTCTTGTGCTAAGCCACTGCTGGGTCACTGCCCTGGTGCCTAGCAACTGCTCTGGTGCTGAGCTTCAGCCTGAAATGTCTAGTTTGTCACAGAAACCTGCATGGTGTTCAGGGGCAGCACCAGTGGCAGCACCAGTGGCAGGGTCAGGGACAGCAGCAGCAGCAGCAATAGCAGTCACAGGATGGCTGAGTAGCAACTGCACTGTACCACGCAAGGCACTGCAGCACCCAGGGTGGTGAAGGTTTGGTGACCTAGGCCCTACGGCCAAAACTCAGGAGCTCACATCTCACACCTGCACCCGCACCGTCACACTTGCTCCGCCCTGCATCTCACAGTCAGGTGCACCCACATGCCTTGACACCCCACACCTCACACCCGCACCTCACCTCACCGCACCCACAGCACTACCACCTCAGGGTCAGGGGCACCCAGGAGATTAGGCCATGCCAACCCCAGCTGGGGCTCGCGATTGCAGTCCACCCCACCTCCTGCCGCCATCCTCCTCCACCCTCGACACCCTATCTTCCGACCTCACTTTGCCGGTCTTCCAAGGATCTTCCAGCCCTGATGGACATGAGTGCCTAGCGGCTACTGAACTGTCAAAATGGTCATGGTGCTTCTAGCAGTTCCTAGGCAGCCGCAGCGTGTATCAAAACCCAGACACTAGCAAACCAGGTAGGGCTGGCCACACCCTCGGCCTAAAGCACCACCCAGCAGTGACTGTGTGTCTGGGCCTGGGGGGACGCAGGTGCTGGACGCACGTGACCCCATCGCCTGTCGCTGCGTAGATGTGGAGCGGTATGTGCGCTCTACATCCCCAAACAAGCGCATCATCCTCCTGCTCAACAAAATGGGTGGGTGCCTCCAGTCAGACACTCGGGCTGGCATGGACGAAGACCGGTGTCAGTAGCATCGTCACTGGGCTTATAGGAGGGCTGATGGCAGCAGGCAGGAGGCTCACGGCCTGGTAGGCTGCTGGCAGCTTCAGCATCCCATACCTGCAATGATACTGGTGGCTGTGTTTAGCTGATTCATCCTGACCCTGTTGCACTGGACCAAGCTGCTGCATCACCCATCTCTTCTTTGACTGCGCCGCCCTTCTCAGGCAGGCCCACCTCACCCCCCAGCCACCTAGCCCTGCCCTGCCCTGCCCTGCCCTGCCCTGCCCTGCCCTGCCCTGCCCTGCCCTGCCCTGCCCTGCCCTGCCCTGCCCTGCCCTGCCCTGCCCTGCCCTGCCCTGCCCTGCCCTGCCCTGCCCTGCCCTGCCCTGCCCTGCCCTGCCCTGCCCTGCCCTGCCCTGCCCTGCCCTGCCCTGCCCTGCCCTGCCCTGCCCTGCCCTGCCCTGCCCTGCCCTGCCCCTGCTGTCCAGCATCGTTTCTGCCTGGCCATGCTGCCCTGCAGACCTGGTGCCTCGGGAAGTGGGTGAGCAATGGTTGAAGTATTTCCGGGAGGAGCTGCCCTGTGTGGCGTTCAAGTGCTCCACCCAGCAGCAGGGCCAGGGCCTGAAGCAAGCCAAGATGCCGACAGCAAAGAACACTACTGGCGGCCTACAGGTGGGTGAGCTGGCGGCGACTCCCTTGACATACCAGCCACACGTTTCCTGCAGACAAGGGCAATGTGAAAGAGTTTTTCGCACACCTGTCAATGTAGTCCGCAATGTAGGTCACGACAAGGGACGGAGTCAGGGCCTGGGCTGAGCTGTGAGGTCAGGGTCAGGGGCAGGGCAGAAGCCAAGGTCAGGGGCAGGGGCAGGGCAGAAGCCAAGGCCAGGGGCAGGGGCAGGGCAGAAGCCAAGGTTAAGGCCAAGGTCAGGGCAGGGGTAGAGGGCCACCTGGTATGTGAGGATCCAGTGGACCTCTTAGCTTGGCACTATGTAAAGTCATCACCATCATCACATTACATCTGCTTCCACAGAGTGCACTGTTGCACTGTTTCAGCAGCTTGAACAGTTCTCACAGTGCTTAGGGGTGCAGTGCACCTACCTAGCACCACATAGCATGGCGCTTGCCAGGGTGCGGCATACGCTGCTGCTGTTGAAGCACACCAGGCTTGGTCTGGATGGCCCTGCTGGCAGAGAGTGTGGTCATGACATGCCTGCAAAGCCTGCACCACCACAGACGCAGGGCTAGACTCACTATGGCAGCTCCTTCCATGACCATCACGGCGATGGAAGCTCAGGGACTGGACCCAGCCCCAACCCCTCCAAACCTCTTTCCTGCCTGGCTGCAGACGTCCGGCTGCCTCGGTGCAGACACCCTGCTGGCCTTGCTGAAGAATTACTGCCGCAATGCCGGCCTGAAGACAGCGATCACGGTGGGCGTAGTGGGCCTGCCCAACGTGGGCAAGTCCTCCCTCATCAACTCCCTGAAGCGTGCGAGAGTAGCACAGGTATGGGGGTGTGGCACTGTGGTGGGGACGATAGGGAAGATACCGAACTGGTAGATCAGGGTGCCGTGGTGCAGGGGCAGCAGGCCATACTCTGTGGCTGGATCAGCAGCCTTCATGACTTGGGGTGGGGTCCATCAGTGCTGTGGTGGGGCTGTCATCCACAGCCCTTCAGACCTGTGGCTGGAGTCGGCAGTGACATGTGCCGAGTCATGTTTCTGTGCGTGACATGCACTTCTGAAGCGTGTGCCAGCCATCAGTGGTTCTGCATTGCAAGGTCAGGGATCCGCAAAAGGCGCACAGCCAGCTGAAGGGTGCTTGTGGGCTAGGGAGCGGGCAGAGTAGGCAGGAACCAGGGATGCAGGCCCCTGGGTTGCCCTCCCACCAAGCCTGTGTCACTCCCACCACGCACATACCTACCATGCCTGCCTGTTGGCATGGCCGTGTCTGGCAGTGCACTTGCAGCACCACCAACCCCTGCTTGCACCTCTGTTTCCCTCTCAACCACCTCGCTGCAGCCCCTCCTTTGCACTGCCTATGGACAAGGAACACCTCTGTACCCTACGCCCCTACCCCTGCCCCGGCTGCTGCCCTTCATGCACCTGCTTCTTAGGCTCTTGCATGTGACCCTATTTTGGTCTCCAGCCTGCTTCTCAGCCCCTGCCGCCTCAGCCCCCTGACCCGCAAGCCCTTGCTCTTGAGCCCCTGCCCTGCCTCTTGAGCCCTGACGCTCATACCCCTGCCCTGCTCCTGACCCTTCCAGGTGGGCAATACTCCGGGGGTGACCAAGAGCGTGCAGGAGGTGCACCTAGACAAGAACATAAAGCTGCTGGACTCCCCGGGCGTCGTCTTTGCAGACGCTGAAGATGCAGCCGCAGCTGCCCTGCGCAACGCACTCAAGATAGAGAAGCTGACTGACCCAGGTGCAGTGCAAGCACACCTTCATATGTTCAGTAGAAAAGAAACCGTCTGACGAATGTAAAGCTGGGAAAACCTCCAGGTGGCACTTTAAGTGCAGGTCCATATGTGCACATGTGCATGTGCTTGAGCAAGGATTTGAGTTGATCTGCTACCGCTCCTGTCCCTGATCTTCTCGTATTGCCCCTGCCCCTGCCCCTGCTGCTGGACGACCCAAGAGTGTTGCTGCTCTTGCAGTGCTACCGGTGGGGGAAATCCTTAAGCGGGTGCCAGCAAAGCAGCTGATGGCGTTGTACAAGACGCCAGCATTCAAAGATGTCGATGAGTTCCTGGCGGCAGTGGCCGGATCCCGGGGCAAACTACGCAAGGGAGGTGTTCCACACATGGCGGCGGCCGCACGCATTGTGCTGCAGGTGGGCGCATGGTGCGGGGGCGTTACACTGTGAAATCTTCATGCTAGCGACTGCTCCTATTGTTTCCTGCCACACGGTGCTCCCGTAGGATTGGAACGATGGTCGCATTCCTTACTTTACGCTGCCGCCCTCCCGCGGGAACACGGAGTGGCAGAGCGCCGAGGTGGTCAACACCTGGTCAAAAGAGTTCAACGCCGATGAGGTGTTCGCGGCAGAGCAGAGCGCGGTCATCGCACATCTTCCGAGCATGGACGCCTCCGGCGCACCATCATTTTTTGAAACATCCACGGCTGGTGCGTGGGCGCCGGACGGACGCTGGGAGTTATGTGTCACAGTCGATGTGGCACTTCAGCGCCGGAGCATGCATCGGCCTTGCGAATATGACGAACATACGTTTGCCTTAGCCTGAGCCTAGCTGCTTTGTGCTGCAGGCGAAGCCAAGGTGGATGCAGCCGCGATGATGATGGAAGATGGCCCCAGTGCTCCCCCCTCCACTGCTGGCAGCGAGGACAGTGAGGAAGGCGGCGATGAAGGTGGCAGCGACATGGATGAGGGGGAAGGGCCTTCCACCCGAGGTGTGGAGCAGGGTGGCGAAGCCACAGCTGATGAGTACGGGGCTCCTAGCAAAAAGACCAAGGGCATCCTGGCTACCGCTGCAGCAGCTGCTGCAGCAGGCGGGAAGGAGGCTAGCCAGGCAGCGGTGCTTTACAGCGAGCCAGGCATGTTCAACCCCCATGCAGCTCGGCAACAACGCAAAAAGTTGAAGAAGCAGGCAGTGAAGAGCCCCTCCGACGCGCTGCCAAAGAAGAAGTCAGGTGGGCAGTTGGAGTGTGCTGCTTTTAGGTTGGCTACAAGCATAGCCACCTGCTTGCATATACACTGTGAGGCAGACACAGCACTTTGGTGTCCTTTTGCACATGCACACATAATGGCATGTGTCTTGCTCAACTACACCTGTGCTTGCTCTGTCCCAAAGTTTTCTGGCCCCTGATGTGTGTAAGCTGTTTTCTGTGCAGGCAAAGCAGCAATCATGGACGACGACTTTGATTTTGAGAATGCTGCAGACGGCCCGCAAGCTGCTATTTCGTAATGCTAAAGGATGCGCCGTCATGGAGTTGTGCTCAACTGTCAGCTTAGTCGATTCTTCATTCTTCTCGCAATGGCCGCGTGGATATGTGCACCACCCGTCCACTTGGTGTCCCCTATGTAACTTTAGTATTCTTACTCGGGCCACACATCAGGGACAGGGATCGACCCCTAGTAGTAGGACGGCTAGCCTTGGTGATAGGGTAGCAAGGGGCCCCTTGACCCCGAGGCTACTCTCCTCCCTTGATGCCCGCCCCGCCCTGCCCCGCCCAGCCCAGCCCCGTGGGCCATGCTGTGGGCTGTGCCACCGGGCTGCCGCTGTTTCCCGCGAGGTGCTGCCAGGCAGTGATGGGTAATACAAGATACGTGTATCGATACCGATACGTATTTTTTCTATAATACAAAAATACACGTATCGTATTAAAAAATACAAGTGCCGGCCGGCAAGTTGCGTGGATGCCTTCGATGCAGCTGCTGGTTGCTGCCACTACTAGAGTCCGCGCTAAAGACATGCCGCGCGGGGCTAAAGCCATCGGCCTGCTCCCGGAGCAGTCGGTCGCATGTGCCGGTTTTTACATGCAAGAACATCAGAGTTGGGAGGCCCTGACTTTCCGACGTCGCCGTGCTGCCCAGACATCAAGGACAGGCTGCAGACTGGCTGCGCTGCTCCTTTCACGCGTGACATGTTGCCTCTGTATCGCTGTATTGTATCGATACAAAAAATGCACGTTTTTTCTTGTATATTCAAGATTGTATTTCCTGTATCGATACATGTATTACCCATCACTGCTGCCAGGTGCTGGCGCGCTGCTCTCAGGTACTTGGCTACCACGTGCAACTGCCGCCCCACAGCGGTGCTCTGGGAGGGGTGGGCTGATGGGTGGGGCGGGGATGGTGGGTCGTTGCATGCCGTGACGAGTTATGGCAGATAGATTTGTACCATGCATTTGGGAGCCCGTGAATGTATGGGTTGCCTCGTAACATGCCGTTGTCCCTGGGCTGAAAAGTTGCAGCTGGACTAACAAGGCTGGGGGACAGCTGGGCTGACTAGGACTAGAAGTTAAAGCTGGTAAACGAACGGCTGCCCAAGGCACCGGGCAGCAGGGTACAGGCAGCCCTCCAAGTCCAGTCCGGATGCGCCGTTCACGCCGCGCTGGGTCCAGGCTGACTATAGCAGTCACTATGATTGTCTGCGACGCTCCAGAACACGACGCCGGTTAGGGGCCAGCCACCCGGCAAACCGCTGGGGCTGGCTGCACACTCGTCAGGCCATCACCAGCTCATCACACCAACCGGCGGCCTCATCCGTGCAGAAATACGTTTTTATCTCTTGGGCCATGGGGGGGTGGGCAAACCGCCGGGGGCGCGGCTGAGCTTGCAGCCATGAGGACTAGGTGATACTGCCGACCGAAGCCGCCAGCCGTAGGCCACGCAGCTGCTGAAATAGCAGCAGGCGCAGGGGGGAGGGGGCAGAGCTGGTCGGGACGGTGTTAGAGATAGAAAAAGAAAGATAGGGGCCGCTTGGAGACCCCCACACAGTGTTCCCTTGTGATACCTGATGGTACCTAGTGATACCTCGTAGTAGTCCCTAGTGAGGGAGGTGCTGGTCGGGCCCTTAGTAAATAGCCCGTTGGCTCCCATACTACCACTCTTTTGTTTTAAAGCCCATAGTTTTCCACCATTCGCGTTCTCTTCCCTTCCCTGTGCTGTTGTAGCCAAGTCGTAGTCCCAGTAGCACCAGCGGTGTCGCCCACCATTCGCCTGCTAATTACGGACCGAGCTGGGAGGGTGCGCTGATAAGGTACGCTTGGTAGGGTATGAGCTATCGAAGCACGAGCTGGGGTTGAGTGCCGCTCTCGTATGGTTTACGTGATTAATCGGAGCACCGTTCTTCCTCTGTTCCAGCGACTCTCTCATCAGCAATCGCTGGTTGATTTGGTGGACACAGCGTGAGCTGCACATGGCGGCCTGCAGGTCTTTGGTGTAACCGCGACTGTCGAGACTTGCGGGATATGACTGATCATCAGCTTAACGGACTTGTTGGCCCAGGGGCCGCTAAACAAGTCAGTGTACCTTTGCTGTCGTCCCAGCACCAGCCACGCATAGCAACTGGTCGAATTCCAATGTCTGACATTCTTCCGTGTCTGCAGACCTGCACATTCTTTGTGAGGACTGGGACATGTGCCTATGGTGACCGCTGCAAGTTTCTCCATCCTGCTGATTGCCCCCCGCCTCAGCTAAACTCAGCTGGGTACCCTCTACGCAATACTGATCCAATCTGTGCGCACTACCTCAAGAAGGTATGGCTCTGCCCACACCCTATGTCTGCTGTCAACATGTCCTTTGTAGTGGTGAACTGACATGGACGCTTGTTTGCTTGCAGGGCTGGTGTGCTTTTGGCATTACCTGCAAGTTCCATGTGAGTCAAAACCAGACACCCACTAGATGAAATTGTGTTTGCCAGGTGCTTGCCCTTTCAATACTTTCAGTGCCTGTTCTGCCCAGACATCAACATGTCCCTAGTTTGTATGTCCTCGACCTGTCTGTACATGAGCAGATCATGCAACACCTGTCGGTGCTGTACTGTGCATGCAGCACCCTGAGATGGGGGAGGCACTTCTGTCCCCACTGCTGAATAACGACCCTGGCAGCATGCTAGGCATGGCAATGTCCAGCCTGTTGCCCAGCTCGCTAGCCCTGCCAGCCGCCAATGCGTCGGCCATTGATGCGTCTAGCAGCTTCATGGGGATGAACTCCAGTGCTCTCCTGACTCAGCAGCTGCAGCAACTGCAGCAGCTACAGCAGCAGCAGCAGCTGCAGCAGCAGCAGCTGCAGCAGCAGCAGTTGCAGCAACAGCAGCTGCAGCAGCAGCAGTTGCAGCAGCAGCAGCGGCTCCTGTTGCAGCAGGGCCTTAAGCCTCAGTTAGAACCCCTGTCACAGTGGCAGCTGCCTCACGCTGCTGGTGCTCAGGCACAGGTGCAGAACATGGGTCAGGCACACGACCCTGGGGCCTTGGCCTGTCCTCCTGCTGGCTTGCCCTCACCTAACAGACAGCAGATGATGACCAGGATGCTGTCAAACAGCGCGCAAGGGAATGGGATGCGTCCACAGCCGCTGCCCCCCGCCCAGCCCCTGCAGGCATCGCAGCAGGCACCGCCTTGGCAGCCATGGGATGCTGCTGGTAGGGCTGTCATGGGCAATAACATCCAAATGCAGAGCCTGTCTTCGCAACTGCTGCAGCAGCTGGAGCTAGCCGCCGGAGCAAACACAGCTGTCAACACCTCTGCTGTTCATTCCCCCCCTCTGCCCTCAGTCATCCCCCCTGCTGCGAATGCCCTACTACTCCACCACGCTGACGGCAGCAGCTCAGACCTCCTAGCAGCTGGAGCAGCTGGGGGCAGCATGCCAGGCCAGCCTCATGTGCTTACCCATCTGCAGGGAGCTGACGTGCCGTCTGGTGAGCGGCTGCTGCAGCAGCAGTGGCAGGGGCTCAAGTCAACGCCGCAGCATGTACTCGGCCAGCTGCTGGTCAGCAGCAACACTGCGCTTGGTACTGGAGAAGCTGAAGTGTCAGCTGGCAATGGTGGGCCGCAAGGGGATAGTGGCAGGCCTGTGAGTGTGGGCATTTCCTCTGACCCGCAGCAGCAGCAGCAGCAGCAGCAGCAGCTGGGCCACAGCAAGCAGTTGCCGCATCAGCCCCCAGTGGATACCAGCTCTGGTGTTGGCTCTGCATCCATGAACCCTCAGCAGCTGCTGCAGCGGCACCTTCGCCAGCAGCAAGCGCAGCTGCTGCAGCTGAAGCAGCAGCAGCTACAGCAAGCCATCATGCAGCTGCAGCTGCAGCAAGAAGCCTTGACAAAGAGCGTGGCCAGTTTGGCGGATGCCTCGCCCAATCAGCAGGCAGCAGCAGACCAAGCTGGGTCTGGGTCTGATGCAGGGCTGTTGGTCAGCAGTGCCATGCAAGCCACTGGCATGGGTCTCAATGGACAGGCTTTGCAGCACGACAGCGATTTGATGCAGTTGCAGATGCTGCAGTCAATGCAGCAGGATCAGCAGGCACAGGATGGTGGGGAGACACTGAACCTTGTCAGGGCGCCTACCGCTCAGCAGCAGCAGCAGCAGGGGCAGCACGTGCAGCCGCAGCAGCAGGACTTCAGGCAGCAGCTGCAAGGTATGAGGGCTCAGCACCAGCCCAACACAGACATGCTGCAGCACTACCAGCACCATCAGCAGTTGTCAGGCCCACTTCCAGACATGGCTGACCTGCCCAGCTCCACTGGGCCAGGGATGCCCGGCCATTTGCAGTTCCTTGCTACAGGGGACCTGGACATGTACAGCCTGAGCCAGGCAGCCCACAGCGGCCCCCTGCACTCCAGCTCACACCCCCTCTCCTGCCCCAGCCTGCCTGCGTACGTCTCCACCCTGGCTGACCGTGGTGCCAAGCGCGGCAGTGATAACAGCAGCGCACTCCCTCAGGCGGGACAGCTGCTCAGTCGCCCAGTTGCAGAAGCAGCAGCGCCTTGTCTGTGACACAACACAGCTCTGCAGCCAGCCCAGATGCCGCTGTCAAGCTTGCCGCTCAACCCTACCTACCAGGCATGGCAACCAGCCTACCCGCTGTGGCGCCTGGCTCGGCAACCTTGTCTAACCTGCCAGCCATGCCTGGCATGTCTGCTACCTAGTGGCTGCTACCTCCTGAACGCACGCAGGCAGGGACCACCCGACCCTCCAGGTAGCCCACCTCGTTGCAATGAGCCCCACCTGCCTACCTGCCGCACCTGTTTGCTGGTCAGCCCGGTGCTGGCCCCCCAAACACCGAAGATGCCAGCAGCGAGCAGCACAGAGCTGCAGGCCCTAACAATGCCGCCTTCAACACCACCATTGCTGGCAGCCTCGTAATGACGCAAGCTGGGGTCAGCCAGCCACCCTGCCAGCCAGCACCCCCCTAGCGCAAGTGCAGGGCTCGTCAGCCCTTTGGCTCCCAATGGAGCGAGGGGCGGGAGGTGGGCGCAGTCAGGAGCGCAGGAATGCCAAGCCCTGAGTGCTTCTTGAAGCTGTGTGTTGGTTACTGAAGTGGTGGTGCTGGAGTTGCAGCTGGCCCAGCAGCACCTGCAGCAAACTCAGTCAGATGTAAGGATTCAGGAAGTTTGGCTAGGTGAGATGCACCCTCCTCCCCTCCTCTCCTCTGCTCCTCCCACTTGCCCAGCTCTGCCTCTCATCCTCTGCTTCTGCTTCTAGCAGCCGGAGCATTCTGCCGCTTATGCATGGCTTGTCCCTGCATAGTCTCAGTACACAAGGGTGGTTGCTGTCCATGCAGCCCACTCAGCTGCCATGGCGGCCAAGGCTGCAGGCCCTCAGACGCCCACCAGCAGGCCTGCGCCGTGTGGCCTGTGCATGTGGCAGCGTTTCAAGCAGTGCACACAGAGTTACGGTATGATAGAACATGACAGCAATAAAGGGCGCAGCGCACCACACCACCAACGCAAGCGCACACAGCAGGCCAGCGTGGCTGCTGCCCTATGGTAGCGTGGGACTTGCAGGCATAGGCCCTCCCCCAGCAGAGTGCATGGGCTATGCTGCAGAGCATGGGGGTGTGGGGTGCCTATCAGCTTCATTTGATGGGACACGTCTCGCCTGGCCTAGCCAGAGAGATTGGAGTCCAGCACTGCAGTGGTTCTGTAGAGGGGTTTTGAAGAACTGCTGGGACAAAACCTGTCTCAATGCCTCAGGCGGTCGCGCCGCACACCACACAGCTAAGCTTATTCTGTATAGGCTATGCTAACAAGTCGTCAGCTGCTAACTGGGAATGCTACTATGAGGGGTAGGGGTATGGGGACACCGGACAAGCTGGCTTTGACTGTAGCAGGGGCTGTGGTAGGTGAGTGGTACTGGCATTGTGCAAAGTGGATATTGCAAGGCTGGTGTGGGGTGGTGTTAGCAGGGAGCATGTGGCGACACAGGTGGTGCATGGGTCACCGCCTTTTTTACACCATCAACGCCACGGGATATGAGCAGTAGCGTCACACCACCCCAGTTGGCGGGCAGTTTCAGTGGGCAGGGCATGACAGGGTGCGTGCGGCAGTAGCGTCATTGGGTGGCAGCCGTGCAGGGGTGTCTACCCGCTGTGTGTCCTGCTCGACAGTGTGAAGTAGCAGGCTAGCATTAGTTTGGTTGCAACTCGGTGGTCCTGATGCTAAGATTATTGCTATGTTTGTTGCACATGGTATGTGGCCATACACCGGATGCTCCCTTCCTACTGGCTTGATGCACGAGCATCAGCCAGCATCGCTGCTGTGCTATGGTTCGGTGGTGTCGAAATGTGGCTAGAACGTCGTAAGGTTTACGTGTGGGAAATGTCGTGTAAAGGTAGTTGAGCTGTATTGCGCTGTCCACGGGAATATATAGGAACTGAATGAAAGAGCTCCACCTCGATGTTATATAATCCCGATGGTCATCATGGCTGTGTAATCCTGCTGCCACCCTGGCCTTCTTCAGTGCTCTAGAGGGTGTGGCCAGAGTTTCCTCAAGCCCTTAAACCCCTTCATAGGCATCATGTACTGACATGGAGGGATCCTTTTTCAGCACCCTTCCAGCTAGGAAGCACTCTGGGTGTGTGTCCTTCACCCACTTTCAAAGGCCAGACCATTGCCTTCTCACCCTGTTCTTGTTTGGCCCATTGGCCTTGGCAGCGTCATTGACCCACTGCTTGTTAGCTTGCTGCTGCAGCTGCTCCACATTCAAGCCCTCGACCACTCTCAGGACCTCCAGGGTGAATATGCAGTCCTTAAGGGACTCAATCTGACAGCTGTTGTTCTTCCCCTCCCTGTGGCTCTTCTCTGGATCGACCTCTAACACCTTTGAAGGGTGCTATGCCTCCAGGCTGGCCTCTGTTCCATGCATCCACCATGGCCTGGAAGCTGTTAACAGACTTCAGCCACTCTCCCTGTCTTCTTTGGTTCTGTTTCCTAGCACGCGGCTGGGGGCCTGGGGGCCCTGCAGGTTTTTAATGCGAGCTGATAGGTTGTCAATGCGACCTGATTAGTTGGTTGTTTCACCTTCAGCTATCCCTGCGGCTTGGAAGGTAGCTAGGATCAGCCCCCTCTTCAAGGACACAGACCCCACAGACCCCAACAAGTACAGAATGCTTGCTGTGAGTAGTGTGTTGTACCGCCTGTATGCTAACGTCTTGCGGCACGTGCTGACTGCCTGGTGCATGACACACAAAGTGCTGCCAGCTGAGCAGTTTGGGTTCATCCCGGGACGCAGCACCATGCAACCCATGTTCATTCTGCGCCATCTTGTCCACGCTCAAAAGGCTAGCGCAGATGCCAAGCACCGCAAGCTTTACACTGCCTTCATTGACTTCAAACAGGCCTATGACCACATACCTCGACAACAATTGTGGGAGCACTTACGGGTTGGGGTCAAGCTGCCACAGCCCTTGCTTGCCTGCCTGGAGGGTCTGTATAGGGATGATAGCTATGTGCTGATAGATGGCCCCCACCGCACCCCCCCAGTGATTCCGGACCAAGGTGTCAAGCAAGGCTGCCCCATCAGCCCACTCCTGTTTGCTCTCTATGTTCACGACATTAGTAAGGAGTTCCTGGGTCCTGTTGATGCTGTGAGGGTGCAAGGCACACCTGTCACCCACTTCATGTATGCTGATGACCTGACCCTGGTGAGCACCTCGCCCCACGGGCTGCAGCGGCTGGTCTGCCAGCTTCAAGGCTTTGCAGACAGGAAACACCTTACAGTCAATGTGGGCAAGTCAAAGGTGATGGTCTTCAATGGCAACTCACAAACAGCAGCACCTAGCGTTCGGTACAAGCATGAGATCCTGCCTGTGGTGAGAGAGTTCAAGTACTTAGGCATGCACTTCAACCCCAGCGCCACCCCTGCTTTTGCTGCCACTCATATGAGGGCTGGCATGTTCCTCGCCATGCGCCAGGCGTGCAAGCGTGCTAGAGAGTATGGGGTCCTGCATGATCCCTATGCCCTGTGTCACCTCATTAGAGCGTTTGTGCTCCCCTTAGGGCTGTATGGCAGCCAGGTATGGGGCACTGCCTTCCTTGGGCACGGTATGCAGCTCTCCAACCCAGTGCAAACACGCATGCTCAGCTTTCTCAGGTTTGCTGCCAGGGTACGTGGCTCAGTGTCAGGCCTGATGGTGCTGCATGAGTTGGGGCAGCTGCCCCTCCAACTTTACTGGCTTAGGGCTGCATGCAAGTTCTGGAACACTGCCAAACTATCCCACAGTGACCTGCTAATGAGGGTCATCAAGGCAGATGTGGAGTTAGGCAGGGGTTGCCAGGCCAGCTGGAGTGCTCAGTTCCAGCTTGCCGCCAGAGAGCTGATGGGGGGTGAGTTCACCTTGAGCCCGGACATGGTCCTAGGCACCAAGGCTATGGAAGTGAAGTGGCTCGAGAGGTGGGGGAGGCGTTGGGTTGGGTTTGAGGGAGACCCTAGATTGCCTGAGACGGTGCATCGGGAGAGATGTTCGTATGCTGCATGGTTCAAGCATGGGGACGGCATTGGCATCAATCACATGGCACCACACCTGCTTAACAGACAGCTATCTACAGAAGTTCGCACGAGCTTGACTAGGTTCAGGTTAGGCAACAGCGGTCTGGGGGTGGAGAAGGCTCGGTTTGAGGGGGTTACTTTCATTGATCGCACATGCACCAGATGCACAGAGGGGGTAGTGGATGACGCCATGCATTTCATCTTTGAGTGCACTGCCACGAGTTCCATCAGGGAGCAGCCGGAGTTTGCCATGACTCTACAGAACAATAATGAGAATTTGCATGACTTCATGTTGAGCCCATGTGCACCTTTGTTTGTGCACCTTGCTTTGAAGTGCGTTACAGAAAGTCCCGAACCCCTAGAGGGGGAGGGCGGCCTAGCAGCCTAACGGCTGACGGCTTAAGCGGTGTAAGCCACATCATCTCATCTCACCTTCAGCTCGTGCTCGACCCCGATTGGTCTCAAGTGCTTGAAGGCCTGCAGATCTTGGTCTCAAGTGCTTGAAGGTCAGGTCAGGTCAGGTCAGGTCCAGGTCCAGGTCGGGGTCGGGGGAAGGTCCAGACGCTTTCTAGACATAACAATCTATACATGGCGTCATGCGGCCAGCTGGGCGCACCGCACTGAGGTGCCTCGAGAGCCCCTGACAGGAGGACCTGGACTGGAGTCGAGCGGTCTTTGGGACTCCGCTTCCCAGTCCTTGTTGGTAAAACTACATTCGCTACCTACAGCAGCAGCAGCAGGGGCAGCACGTGCAGCCGCAGCAGCAGGACTTCAGGCAGCAGCTGCAAGGTATGAGGGCTCGGGACCAGCCCAACACAGACATGCTGCAGCACTACCAGCACCATCAGCAGTTGTCAGGCCCACTTCCAGACATGGCTGACCTGCCCAGTTCGACTGGGCCTGGGATGCCCGGCCATTTGCAGTTCCTTGCCACAGGGGACCTGGACATGTACAGCCTGAGCCGCTTCCCAGTCCTTGTTGGTAAAACTACATACACTACTACATCTCTGTAGTCGCAACCACTGCCAAGCTCACAGCTGTATACTGAAGCTTGTGCGTCAAATCCTAAACCTGCAAGCTGGAGAATGGACGGCTGCAGTACAGATCGCACTCAATAAAGCTGCCTATAAGTGTCGTGTGGCGTTGGGCGCATGCTGTGCCATACTGTGAGCCAGATCCACCAGCCACTGCCGCCTGTTTATCAGGAATGTGTAGCACTGAGGGTTGTCCAGGACGATGGGTGGAGCTGTCATGTTGGCGGGCTCCGCCCTCCTCCATTGCATCAACTCGCCCCCGGCCATGTCTAGTCCATTTGTGATGCGATACAGGAGCGTGGCAGGATGCCGATTCTTTGGCGTGTTGTATTCTGTGTGACTGTAGCTGGTTAGCTTCGATTGAAACTGTTCCAGCTTGTCAAAGCAAGAGCTGCAGTGCCACCCGCCGTTGCGGAAGCAACCATGTGCTGCCTTATTGCCACGAAAGTGCACTGGCTCTGGGCCGGGGACGCCTTCCTGGTATCTGAATCCATTAGGATGCTCCCAGCTCGGCATGTTCACTGAGACGTATTCATCTGCGGGCAGGTCATATCACACATTGACATGACACGGTAATCTTGTACATGCCACTCTAGTCACTCTTCCCTGCCCGAATCAAATGTGGAGCACATGTAGGATGATGCACACATGCATGTGAGGCTCGACAAGATGGCAGCCATACACCGACTGATGTACACATACACCGACTTACTAGCACCCAGTATCAAGGGCCCAACTGAACTCAATATCAAGTGTGACAGTGTAACCAGTCCATTTTGTGACAATTTTGTAACCAGTCCATAAGTTGCATGAGACGACCTAGACTGCCTTTCACTCACTGCTGTTCAAGAACAGGTACGCAACCCACAACCCCCCGTGACTTGGAACCCACTCCCACCCAACACCCTGCCACACACCACTCACAGCTGTATAAGGAGAAGTGTGTGTTGAAGCAAAAGTACTCCAGGTTAGCTCCATCACACCACTTGAGTGTCTCAAGCATGCTGGGATCCATCAGCTCGTCCAGATCCGCCATGACTATGAGGTCATCCGTAGTCAGGGCCACCCCCTTTAAGCTCTGTTCGAGGCTGAACTGTGCTTTTCGGGCAGCTCGCTCCCTCTGCAGCACACCACACATGCAACACATGCAGCATTTGTACTCTGAAGCCACACTAGCATAAACAGGAGGCGCATGAGATCTGCAACCTCTACGCATGTGTGCAAACTGGCACTTTAGTGGGCATAGCCCGGTCGCGGGCCCTATCACGATCATGCCCTAAAACGGTGCCCCATAACTGCAAAACCAGCTGCATCACATCAAAGTAGCAATGATGCATAGGCAGGGAATCAGTGGATGCGCATGCTGTGTTGTAATTCTGGCAGCAGCACAATGATCAGCTTCATCAGAGTGTGCAAATGTGGCACAAGGCAAGGTGCTAGTGGTGCGGGCTGCAGCTGTCAGTGCAGGCAGCACCTTCCCACACATTAGTGAGGCAGTGCTGCCTAATCATACATTTGAAGCCAATGACGCACCTCCCATTGCCCTGGCGGCATTTCCTGAGGGTAGACCATCACATAGTGATGAATCTTGCTCATGAACTCGGTGTAGCGGCCCTGGTTCTCAAAGAAGTGCAGTTGCTTAGGCTTTCCGGTGAACGTTGTGTTTGACTCCACTATTACGAACGTGTCCACCACATCCCACAGGGTGTGCAGTCGGATGTCTAGCATGTCAAACTCATCATTGAAGGTGAAGGTGTCAATGATACTGCAAGCACCACGGCACACCTGCTGGGCACAACGATGCACTGCTTGCGCTACTGGTAGGTTACTAACCGTCGCTGCTTGGCTCGGGGTGAAAGGCTGGGGGAAGTGCCATCGCCATAGGTCAGCTGTCGAGTCGAACACCAGCTCGGATCGCTACTGTGGTCCGGTGTTGGAGGTCGTCCCTTGAGCGTGAACGCAGGACAAGGCGGCTTGCACCACACACAGGTTACTGCACATGTCGCCAGCAGCAGAAGGAGTGCGCGGCGTTGCAACAACAACACAAGCATCAGTGCGGAGCGTACCGCTATAGACAAGATACAAATCCTAGCTTACGACGGGTGTGATTTGTCGGGCCCGTCACTCACTCACTGTGCAGGGGAAGCCGATTTGAGGTGGTTGCCTCTCAGGTGCTGCTCAAGCATCACAGAAAAGGGCTCTGTGTGACTGAGCGATTTAACTGGGATCCCTGGCTCTGGTCCAAACTTTGTACCTGCTGCGAACCAGCGTTGTGAAAATTTCAGATTTTCATTCAGATTTTCAATGAAAATTTTCATCTGAAAATCTGAACGTCTTCACTGAAAATCTGAAAGTGCCGGGTGCTGCCCCCGGTCAGATCGCAGACTGAAAATCTGAAAATCTGAAAATCTGAAAAACTGAAAAACTGAAAAACTAAAAAAATGAAAATCTGAAAAACTGAAAATCTGAAAATCTGAAGATTCACAACACTGCTGCGAACATGTCAGCTTGGCTTCCTATCCAGCTGCAGCCATGAACAAAACAAAGATGCCGGCTGGGGAAGGGGGAGTGACGGACCTGAGCAGCGGCACAGTGAAACCTGTTTTTCCGTTAGTATCTTACACATGAGTGTCCGAGCTCGTCACATCATACCTCTGTACAATATACCCGTGTTCAGTCACTCGGGCATCTCAGGCAGCATCCACTCGGATGTTGCAATGTGCGGCGTGATGTACAGCAATGTCACACTGTGGTGCAGAGAGGTCCATACACAGCACTGAGGCTTTCATGCTGCCAATGTGTAAGTGGCTTGCTGTACGCGGCTTGCCACTGGTTGTAATCGTGCAGCAGCAGCTGCTGGGCCACACTCCAGTGGTGAAGGGCGGAGTCGTACTGCGGGTGCTCTGGCCCGCTCACCCCAACCGACAGTTGAGCCGCTAAGTCGGAAGGGGCAACCAAATCTGCCTCGTGACCGCGCACTGGCGCGAGATCGGGGTCCAGGCCGTGAGCGGTCGCACCTGTACCCATGACACTCGGCACGGCTGCCGCTGTCGCTCCGTCAGGGGCACCACGTCCGAGCTTTGTGCTGCTTTTAGGGCTGGGAAGGGCGGGGTCCGCAGAGCTGGAAAGTAAAGACGTCGCAGCGAGAACTGAACTCGGATCGTTGCCACCAGTGGCCGTTCCCGACCGCTGTACACTTCGCGGCGTAGCCCGCGCCATGTCCAGTTCCTAAGGGCAGTGGCATGCCATGACATCGCTTTAACGTGATTTGCTGCTTCAGTAGCGCTTGGCGGCTAACTGCGCGTCGTGCTTGGCACTCGGCTTGACCCCATGAGCTGATACGGGAGTATGGCAGTCGTGAGCAGCCTGCCACATATGGACTGTGATATGGTGTTGCTCATGACAGGCATTGATGAGAACACGGCACGGTGCTGTCGCAGGATAGGCAGCGTCTGTGTGAACGAACGAGAACAGCAGTGCCAGCCATTGCACAACCAGTCTGAAACCCCCCACACAGAACCCCTTACCAGTTGTGTGATGAACATGTATTGTTGTTCTTTTTACATGTGGTCAACCCGTGCAGGTGAGCACTGCCTGCGGTAGTCCCAGCTCCTTCGCTCATCCTCCCTTCACTTACCCTCCCACCCCCTCCCTCACCCTCCCATCCCCAGCCTTTACAGCCCGTCTCTAGCTCGGCACCCACCTCAATCGCGCCTACCTGCAGCCCGTGTATTGCAGGCGCTGCAAGGCAGTTCCCTCCGCAGCTGGTAATAGCATTCATATTAGCTCATATCAGCTCATATTAGCTCCCAATCGCCGGGCCGCCGCTGTAGCTAATGTTAGCTCGTATATGAGCTAATACTAGCATTTTGGCCCGGAGCTAATATTAGCGGACACGCCCTACTTGCAGCCCCCTCCCACCCACCCCCGCCCCACCTCTTGCGCTGCCAGCCACCAGGGCGTGCACTCCCAGGCCACGCCACAGTCAGCCAGGTCGTCCAGGTCGAGGGCAGCCAGGGTGACACGCGGCGCGGAGAAGCCGCCCAGCAGCCTACCATCAAAGCAGCAGGGGACGGCAGGGCAGCAGGGGCTAACCGCGGTGAAAGACTTCCTATGTCAGCCTGCCAGTAAGACTGCCAGGCAAGGGTCAGTGAGCCAGGCTCACAGGGACTTATGTTACCCCACCACCCTCTCCCTAGCCACCTAGGGTTTCCCTGCCCACCCCTAGGGTTTCCCTGCCCACCCCTAGGGTTTCCCATGCATCACAGGGTGGCTAGGGATGGCTAGGGCAGGGCATGAGGCACAGCCACGCACCTGTCCAGGACCAGGCCAGTGCCCCTGTCCCTGTCCGGCCCCTCCCAGGGCGAGCTGTACCACACACCACCCTCCCCCACACCCCCTTCCTCGTCCTCTCCCCCCTGCCCCTGCCCTGGCCCCCGGCCCCCCCGCCCAAACCCAGGGGCACTCCCTCCCTCTGGGGCAGTGACCCATGGCAGGGGGAGGCTGGGGGGGCCCACCACCGCCCCCTCCAGGCGCAGCGCTCGGTCTGTGACTGAGAAGTGTGACCAGAGCACGGCATCCTGGCAGGGTAGTGAAGTGGGGTAGGGCCCTTGAGGCGCATGAGGACTCTGGCCTGGCTGCCTCCCCCCTGCTGCTGCTGCCGCCCCGCCTGCGGCCCCATCGCCCTCTGAGCGCGGTGCAGCTCCACCTGCGCCCAAACTGCCGCCCCCACTTCTCCCTGCTGCACTGGAGGCGCCTGGCGTGCCCCCTGCTCCCGCCGCCCTCAGCAAGGGAAGAGTGACAGCAGGGGACCAGGTCACACCTGCGGTGGCGGCCTTGCTGGCTGTGGTGGCGGGGCTGAGCCCGGTGCCGCCAGAGAGGCCCTGCCAGGCTCGTGTTACTGCGGCCGTGACAGCCCCGGGCAGCTTGCTGCTGGCTGTGGCAGCTGAGGCGCCAGCGCCCTGCCCCTGCCCTGACGGCCCCAGGTCGGGCCCCAGCGCCTTAGCTGCCAAGGACCCGGGCGGCAGCTGCTTCACCAGCGCAGACACCGCAGCTGTGGCCTGCCCATGCTGGTAAATGGGTGCTGCTGATCCAGGGGTGCCTGCTGATCCAGGGGCACGGGTGAGGGCTGGGCAAGGGAGGGGAGGGGGGAGGGCAGGGTTGGAAGAGGGGCGACGGGAGACAGGCGGTCCTGCTGCTCCGCTGCTGCTGCTGCTGCTGATGATGACAGTTGAGGGCGGGGGGGGCTGGGAATCAGCCATGCCATTGGCTTGGCAGTCAGTGCCGGCTGCATGGGAGGGCGCTGCGGGGGGGGCGGCACCCAGGATGGCGCCGCGCAGCAGCAGCAGCAGCAGCAGTGGGTGGTGCCCCTGGGGTGAAGGGGTGGTTTGCATAGCCGGCATCAGGGCTGTCTTGAGGGGGTGGACTGGGTTGCAGGGGGTGGCTGCCAGGGGGGGTGGGGGGCTGGGCTGGGCTGCATGACAGCCCCTCCAGCGTCTTGCTCTGTTGGGTGCCTGCAGTGCCCCCTCCAGCAGCAGCCACCCCCCCTCCAGCTTGGCCCCCCTGCTCCCCCCCAGCCCCCCCCACCCCCCACTCCATGAGTCCCACCCTGGCCAACGCAGCGACAGCCAGGGGGGTGGCAGGGCTGGGGGGGGTGCCCTCCCCTGTCCGGTCTGCCTGCACAGGCACCCCCTGGACAGCGACATCAGCAGGGCTGACCCTGGCTACGCTGCTGGCCTCTGCTGCAAAGGAGCTGGCCCCTGCGGAGCCATTCGCTGCAGCTGTGCGTGGGGTTGAGACGGCTGGCCCCGCCCCTAGCCCGGCTGCTGCAGTGATGGGAGCAGGCATGGGGGGAGGCCCCTCCCACAGTGCAGACACAGGGCAAGCACCCCCCTCCCCTGGCCGCCCCACCCCCACCCTCCCCCCGCCAGCCGCCACCGCCTGAGCCTCCGCCTCGGCAGCTGCGGCCTCAGCAGCACTAGGTACCACCACGGCTGCCACTGCCGCCAAGGCAGCAGCCGTGGCCCTGGGCACAGCCCCCTGCCCTCCCCCCTTCACTGCGTCCCCACCTCCCACGGCGATGAAGTCGTTCAGCAGGGGTGTGCCACCCACTGCACGTTGGGTAGGCCCCCCACCTGCCTCACCTGCCTTGCCTCCCTGACCTGTGAGAAAGCCGGACAAGAATGCAGGCGCGGCTGTGGGTGGTTCAGGCTGAGCAAACTCCCCTGGGCCTGCTGCCTTGCCAGCTTGGCTAGCTGCAGCAAAGGGGGAGGCCACTGCCCTGCTGCCGCCATTGCCTCCGCTACCACTAGTTCCTTTTCCGCTGGCCGTGGCAGACGCGGGCAGCACAAGGTAAGTGGCGGACGGGCGTCCCCCGCTCGCCTCGCCTCCTTCTGTCCGTAGGGGCGAGCCCGATCGACGCGGCAGCACCCCCGCGCCCGGGTTCATCACCGGGACCAGGCCCGCAAACCCGCCACTCGCTGAGCGGTGTGCGACGAAGCGGCTTTGTGCGAGCGCAGCGTCACCAGACGCGTTGACTGCGGTGACGCCTGCCCTCGCCGCAGCAGCTGACGATACCACCCCGCTGGCCATGCCAATTGACCCCCAGTCGCCTGGTCGCCCCAGTTGCATAGCAGTCGCCGCGAAGCTGCTGAACATCGGGGTCATCGCGCGTCGCCCTCCCTGCCTCGCCTCTTGAAGCTTCGCAGCGTGGATGGCCTGGGCCGCAGCGCGGCACGCGCCAGGCAAAGGCGTTTTTGCGGCATTCACGGTCGCTGCTGCTGTCGCCGCGGCCTTTTGTTCCGGCAACGCGGCGAGGCGAGCCTGCTCCTGGAACAAATCTAGTAGCTGCTGGCCGGGTCCACGTATCTCCACCTCCAGCCCCCACCTCAGCTTGGCTGGGCGCTGTAAAGTGTCCAGGTCAAGGCCAGGGTGCAGCGGGAGGTCGCGATGCCATTCAGGTAATGACGGTTGTTCCAGCGGTGGCTGCAGCAGCTGGCCGTGAAAATCTAGACCGGACAGGGCTGAAATTTGAACGAACGCGGGAGCGGCTGTCGGTGGGCCACCGGTTACGGTGGCGCAACCGGAAGCCACGCGACTAATCACCCAAGAGTGAAGCGGCGGGGAAGCTATCACAGGATGTGGCAAGGGCGTGCCGGGAACGCTGTTCATTCGTCGGGGACTGCCAAACACGCCAGACATGCGCCGCGATAGCCCCTGCCCGCCTGCCATCGCCGTCAGGCTCCCGACAGGTACGTTATCTGGGTCTTGCGCAAAGTGCATAGGCGAGAAGCCGGGCGGAGTAGTGAGCGAAACCTCCTGAGGGCCGCCCAGCTGCCCGCGGCTTAGGTTGATGCTCATGCGATTTGGCGTCGCAATGTCCGCGAGGTGCTGTTCTTGCAAATCCGCCAGTTGCTGTAGTAAGTTCGGGTTACTGGAGGTGCGCGGAGCCAGGGGAGGCGCGGGCGCGGGTGACGACGGGGGCGCGAGGGTGGTGGGTAGGAAGCCGGGACTTAGGGCGGAGACCGCAGGTGCACTGGTGACGCGGTGCGCTCCGGAGAGCAGGCTTAGACCTAGCCTTGGCGAGCGGGGCGACGGGATGCGCAAGGCAGTGGGCGCAAAGCCGTCTACGCCCGCTGTAGCAGCAGGCGTGGCTGCACTGGTGTCACTGCCTGCCACGCTGAGGAGGTGGAGAAGGGTGGTGGGAGGTGGGTGGGCAAAGGGGTTGGGTAGTGGTTGGGTGGTTGGTGTGGAGGGGTCCTGTGTGCCGTCCTTATCACTGGGCTGTACAAAGGGTGAAAGAGTGATGGGCTGGGCTGCAGGGGCCAGTGCGCTGGCTGGTGCCTGGCTGTTGGCCTCCAAGCCACACATCACATCCGCTGCTACCATTGCTGTTGCCCCCTCCCCGGCAGCTGCTGCCACCCCCGCTGCTGCTGCCTCCCCTGCTGCCTCCGCCTCCACTGCGGCTGCTCCGTTTGCTGCCCCTGAGCTTGAGTTTGCTGCCCAACCTGTACCTTGCCCCTGCCCCTGCCCCTGCCCCTGCCCCTGCCCCTGCCCCTGCCCCTGCCCCTGCCCCTGCCCCTGCCCCTGCCCCTGCCCCTGCCCCTGCCCCTGCCCCTGCCCTTGTCCTTCTCCCTGCCCCTCCCCCTGCCCAACCCCCTGCCCAACCCCAACCTGCCCCCCCGCTCCTCCACCTACCTCTGCCCTGCCCCCTGCCCTTGCCACCCCCCTGACAGGCAGGGCTCCAAACAGCAGGCCAGCCGCCACAGGGTCCCCTGCACCCCAGGCGCTGCTGCTGGCCCCCCTGCCGCTGCCGTCAAGCCCCCCACTCCTACTCAGAGCGGGGTGTAGGCCCTCTGCCCTCCTGGGAGGGCCGCCACGCAAGGCAGCAGAGGCCAGGGCCTGGGACTGAGACCAGCCACCGTCACTGACCCGGCGGGTGAGCACCGCGCCTCGCCCCCAACCCTCCCCCGGCTCTCCTGCCAGGTGGCTTTGCCCCGCCTGGGACAGGTTAGGGTAGCTGCCACGAAGCTGCAGGCAAGCAGGCAGCGTCAACGGGGTTGGCAGTGAGTGAAACCCAGTGTGACCTGCGTGACGACTGTGACAAGGGCGACGTTGTGTGACCTGCGTGACACGTGCGGTGTTTGTGACGAGGGTGAGTTGTGTCACGAGGGCGGTGGAGGTGCTTGCACTGCCTTGACCCCAAGCTCGCTGTCGTGTGCGGCGGCTGCAGGACTTACTGAGTGTGCAGCAAGCCAGCTGGATGCGGGTTGCTGGCTGGCCTGCAGGCGGTGCAGCGACGAGGCCACCTCAGCCAGCTTGTCGCGGGTGCTGCGCCGCAGGACTGTGGCCGAGTCCTGGAGCAGCAGGAGCAGCAGCAGGGGGCAGCAGTAGCAGGGGCACGGGCCCGGGCTCAGGTGCAGGGCTTCAGGGGCAGGGCTTCAGGGGCAGGGCCACAGGTTGTTCAATGGTGGGAGCTTGTGTCGTGACGATGGAACTGCCCCAGGTGCTCCAGGTACTCCTCTTCCCACCCAGGCCCCCTTCAACAGTGAGTCCACGCTCCAGGGCCACCTCCAGGCCCCTCACTCCTTCCTCACCCCCCTCTTCCCCCTCCCTGCCCACCCCACGCCCCTCTGCCGCGCACCACTGAGCTGCGCGGCTTGTTTGCCGCGTTGTTCGCGTGCCGCGTGCGCCAGCCTAGGCGGTGCAGAGCGCTCACTGTGGCTGGGAGCACCCCGGGCCCCCCCGCCTGGCTCCCACCCTGCCTCCCCCCGAACCCACTCAGCCAGCCGCTGCCGCTGGGCTGGGGCTGAGGGGGCAGGTACACCCCCCCTGCCTCTGCTGCAAATTGGGAGGGGGAGGGGAAGTCGGTGGGGTGGGGGTGGGTGGCGCGGTCGGGCAGCAGGCTTGAGGCCGGGGTTAGGGTACTGGGTCCTGGGGGTGTCAGGGTGGCCAGGGTCGAGTGTGATGCGTTCAGGGCAGCCGTGCCTGAGGTCAGCTGGGTAGTGTTGAAGGGGAAGAAGCTGAAGGCCTGCTGCACAGCCTGCCACATCATGGAGGTGTTGGCACTGCCTGACTGGGTGGTGCTGTACAGCCGCACTGCCACGGACTGCAAGGCAAGGCCAGGGAGGGGCAGGGGCACTGGGTCAGGGTCAGGGTCAGGGTCAGGGTCAGGGTCAGGGTCAGGGTCAGGGTCAGGGTCAGGGTCAGGGTCAGGGTCAGGGTCAGGGGCAAAGTGGTGGGTCAGGGGCAAAGTGGAGCTAGTGCCTTACTCTTCGGCAAGGTTGGGCCAGCAGTGCGTCAAACGAGGTCAGTGAGGGGCGCAGGTCCTTAGGTACCGGCACGGCTGTCAGGCGGCTGGGGGGTGCCCAGATGAAGGAGTTGAACAGGGACCTGGAGGACCCACACCGCCAGGTTGCCAAATCAGGCCACAGCTGGCACAAGCCATGGCCAGATCAGGCAACTGTACAAGGCACAGACAGTGCTAGCTGACGTCCGGATGGTGACGCGCTTCCTGCTTCCCCTCACCACCTCTCACTAGGAGCCACCGACTTCTAGACTGTCTACCGACTGTACACAGTAACATGCCTCATTCTGGCCACCCCGTTTACCATGTTCTCTTGTTTCTTTATCTTTCGTGTTATCTTTGGCAAAGATATGGCCGGAATTAGGCATGTTACTGTGTAGCCCTACCCCTGCACACCTGGACCGGCACACAGCCTGCACACCTGGACCTGGGCCCCAGCTTCATCCCCTCCCTCTTCTACTAAGCCCACCCTCCTCATGATCAGGGTCCACCACCCTGACCCACGGCTATAGAGAGAGGGAGCAGGGGCAGTGGGTGCTTGGTGGGTGCCCCTTCCTCCCCCTCACTCCCCCTCACTCCCCCTCACCACCATCACCATCATTGCAGTCTGACTGGTCACCATCGACATCCCACCCAGACTGGCCCCCCCTGCCCCTCCTGCTGCCCTGCCCCCTTGCTCACGTGAAGGTCCATGCCCCGGCAGCCGGAGCCGGGCGTGGGGCTGAAAACAGGCCAGTGAAGGAGAAGGCGGGGCGAGAGCCCCCGTACGCCTGGGGCTGCACCGCGTGTGTCACCCGCCTGCTGACCCCAATCTCCAACTCCGACTCTCGCCGGGAGAGCGTGCGGGGGCTGCGGCTTGCATGCGAGTCTCTAACCGCTCCAACCAACACTGTCTCTATGTCCTCATCCTCTGACAGAGTGAAGAGTGACGCAGGTGGAGGAGGAGAAGGCTGGGCAGAGCCTGAAGAAGAGGGTGGCATGGCAGCGGACCTGGTGGGTGGGCCACCAGGCAGCAGGCTGAGACCCAAGAGGGAGACTGCAGCATCATGGAGGGGGGTGGGTTGAGGAGGGGGGGGCTGGGCGCCCCCTGGCCCTGGCCTGCTCCCTCTGAGGCCCCCCTCCCCAAGCATGCTGAGCAGGTTGGATGCGGAGGGGGCGGAGGCGGAGGGGGGCGGAGGGACGTCCAGGCTGTCGAGGGGCACGCCACCAGAGGTGGTGGGGGGGTCCGCCTCGTCGCCTGAGGACAGGCTGGCCAAGCTAGCCAAGCTTGGTCGGTCTGCAGGCGGTTGGGCGCAGTAAGGGGCAGGCGAGGCGGCAGCTGGGGCAGGGGCTGGGGCAGGGGCAGGGGCAGGGGCAGGGGCAGGGGCAGGGGCAGGGGCAGGGGCAGGGGCAGGGGCAGGGGCAGGGGCAGGGGCAGGGGCAGGGGCAGGGGCAGGGGCAGGGGCAGGGGCAGGGGCAGGGGCAGGGGCAGGGGCAGGGGCAGGGGCAGGGGCAGGGGCAGGGCAGCTCATCACCCACTGAGGGTCAGGGGAAGCCTCAGGGAATCAATGGGATCGTCCCGAGTCAGGGGGGGAGGCACCCCCCACGCAGCCAGCCTTCGCTCCCCCTCCCCCTCCTCCCCCTCCTCCAGCTCCTCCCTTCTCACTACAAGGCAATGAGCAAGGCATGCATGCAAGGCAATGAGCAAAGCATGCATGCAAGGCAATAAGCAAAGCATGCATGCAAGGCAGTGTCAAAGGTGTATGATATAGGAGGTCGCAACGCCATGGTCAGAGGTTCAAGCAGTCATGGTGGCACCTCTTGGAGCAATCGATTAGTTTTGGGGTGGTTAGAGTGGTTGTAGAAAGCTAGGCACAAGGAGCCGGTGCGGAAGCCGTGCATGGGGTAGAAAGGGCAAAGGTAAGGTCGCCGTTTGAACATACAACGCCCCAGCGCGGCAGCGTCTTCAGGACAGGGGTGTCTGATCTGGTCCTCGGGGGTCACACCCGACAGGGAGTGAGGAGGACCGGAGGGCCAAGAGCCGGCCAGAAGGCTGTCACGCTTGCGCCGTCCTGTGCTGGGATCTGCAGCAGCAGCAGCAGCAGCACAGAGGGATTGAGCCTTGGGAGTGGGGGTGAGGTGCAGGCAGTGGAGCAATGGCCAGGGTTCAGGGCTGGGGTTCAGGGGTCTACACAGTAACTCGCATAACTCCGGCCCAAACCGTCAACGTAACTTCTCCATTACTGCGGCCGTAATTAGGCAATTTGTATGGCTATGTGTATGGCCATGCAGGGTCCATGCAGCCACCTGTTGCATGGAGGTACACGTCGTTTTCCAGCTCCCACAGCTCTGGCTGGCCAGGTGTGGACGGCACGTAGTTGCCCAGGAACAGGTTGATGGCGTCCTGCTTCTCCGCATCCGTGATGGAGTTGGAGTAGAAGCGCCTGATGCTGGTGATCACGTCCTAGACACACCACCACCACCACCACCGCCTTCACCTTCTCCTTCACCACCACCACCGTACTCACCTTTACCACCGCCTTCACCTTTACCTTTACCACCACCACCATCACCACCACCACGGGCTGTGCCACGTTCTGTAACCTGTATGCTGTGCCCACCCCTTCAAATATCCACACGCACCCTGACATCACACCATCACACCCTCAGCTCCACCATCACACCCACCCCCACACCTCCATCCACCCTGACAGCCTGCAGCCCCCCTCCCTCCCTCCCCCCGCTGCACCCACCACCCTGCCCCTCATCCCCCCCTGGCTGCCTACCTTGCCCAGGGTGCTGGCCTCCCAGCCTCCCTTCTGACGCTGGAAGAACACGGAGTGCGCGTCACTGCCACCGTATTGCATGGCCAGGGAATCGCCCATGAACTCGTACTGGCTGCTTAGCACTCGCGCGATGCTGCTGTCTACATAGGCCAGGGCAGTGCACAGCAATTACTCAGCAATTACACAGCAATTGCTCATGCCACAGCAGCCAGCCCCTAGCCGTGTGGTGCGTGGCTCAGTTGGTAAAGGGTGATTTCTGCAACCAAGAGGTCGCAGGATCGAATCCACAGTGGCGCTAAGGAGTTACACCAGGGTGGCGGGTCC
Organism: Haematococcus lacustris; assembly: GCA_030144725.1. NCBI lineage: Eukaryota > Viridiplantae > Chlorophyta > Chlorophyceae > Chlamydomonadales > Haematococcaceae > Haematococcus > Haematococcus lacustris. The sequence continues at coordinate 9,234,448 of JASKMD010000006.1, forward strand.
CCTCCAGGCTCAGGTGGCTATCTACTAAAATGGAGCATACATAGAATGTTATGCGTAAAAAGAGTGATGCCCCCTCACCCTCCCTCCTCTCACTCACCGTCATCAACATGTGGTATGTCCGACAACCCCAGCAGGAACAGCTGGCGCCCAAAGCCAGCCAGCCCACACGCATACTGCGCCACATTAGTGCGGTCCAGGCAGTCGATGCAGTTGGTGCGCAGCACCCCACGTTGCAGCAGGCAGAAGCCCACCGTAGGGGAGCAGCGGGAACTGCCCGGGGCTGCCGGCCTGCCTGCCCCTGCAGCTCCTCCTGCTGCCGCTCGTGCCGCTCCGCCCCCTGATGCCTCATCACCAGCCTGCCACCCCACAGCCCTGGCCAGGCAGCGGGCTGCCGCCAGGGACGCAGCCTCCTCACAAGCCACAGCCATCGGCCCACTGCCCTGCTGCTCCAGCCCCACACTCCCCGCCTGCCTTCCCCCTTCAGGCCCCGCCCCACCCTCCTGACTCACACTGCAGAGGGGACTGCCCCCAAGGCCTGTATGGTGGCTGGGCCTCCCAAGAACTTGGGATGCTGAGCGCCGCACCCTGGGCTGCACTGCGCCCCTCCCCTCCACCCCCTCCACCGCCCCTGCCCCCTCCCCCTCCCCAGCCTCTCCCCCCAACCGTGAATTCACATCTGCCACCCCCTCACCCCCCACTGCTGTGGAGGTCATACCCTGCTGGCCTATGCCTGGTTCAGGGTGGCTGCTGCGGGCCAGCCGATCCGCCCCTGCAGCCAGGGCTGCCTGCAGGTTGCGGCGAGGGGGGCCAGGGGGGGGGGCAGGGGGGGGGCCAGGGGGGGGGGCAGGGGGCCCAGCGGCAGGCTGGGGGTGCAGGCTGCTGCACGGGGGAGGGTAGTGGGGGAGACCAAGCGAGTTGAGGGCGAACAGGGAGGTGGCGTCCAGGGCGGTGGTGGTCAGAGCGGACATCTCTGACAGCAGCATTGCCGCTGCAGGGCCGGGGGGGAGGGAGGGGGCAGGGGCCAGGGAAGGGTGGGGTAGTCGGAGAGCATGAGGGGCAAGGGCAGAGGTAGGGGCCGTGGGCAGCAGGGGCAGAGGCAGGGTGTGCTGGGTTGATCAGGGGCAGGGTCAGGGCACCAGGGGTGTAGCGCCAGGGGCAGTGGCGGGTTGGGGAGAGTTGCAACGGGGCAGGGGCAGGGCACCATGGGCAGTATACCAAGGGCGAAGCTTTAGGAGCACAGGCTCATGGCCATGGCGTCAGACGTACCTGAGCCCTGGGCTTGCTTGAGGTGCTTCTGAAAATCCCAGGGCAAGTAGATGACCCGCTGGCTGCGCTCCTTAGTCTGCAGGGCAACAACCAGAGCCTGCGCCTGAGCCCCCCGCCAGCCAGCAGGCCCTGACCAGCTGCTGCTGCTGCTGCTGTGGGGGGGGTGGGGGGGGTGGGTGGTGGTGGTGGTGGTGGTGGTGGTGGTGGTGGTGGTGATGACAGCTACACAGGTGGCACATGCTTTGCACAGCTGCCTGTCAGTCTAGCTGCACACTCCGCATCGAAACCCCGCCTGCAGCTGCACTCTGCTGCCACCCATCCCTGCCTTCCGCCAACCCTTGCCATCCCTTGCCACCCCTGGCTGCCCCTGGCCACCCCTGGCCCTCACCTCACCTGGGCATTGAGCAGGGAGATGGCGGCGGCCAGCTCGCGGCGCAGCAGCACCTCGCGGGGCCTGCGCTCGCGGCTCTTCAGCAGGTTCAGCACCACCAGCGGGTCGCCATAGCGCCGTCGCAAGTCCGCGAAATGTAGTGCGGTGGCCTGGAGGCAGGCAACGGTCGCAGCACACGGTAGACTGGTCAGTCAGTCGGTCGGCCGATTCGTCGATCGGTTGGTCAGTCGGTTGACCGGTCGGTCGCTTAGACGGCTGGCCGGTTGGTCGGTCGCTCGGTCGCTTGCTCGGTCGGTCGGTGGTTCGGTCTATCAGTCGGTCGGTGGGTCGTTCTGTCAGTAGGTCGGTCGGTCGGTCGGTCGGTGGATGGGTGGGTGGGTGGGTCGGTCGGGACTACGGCAGCACCCTACCTTACCTGGGGCATGGTGGACATGGGTGTGGTGCACGCTCCCCTGGATGGCCCCGCTGCCACCCTCCTCCCTCAATGCGTGCATGCATGCATGGTCTATGGTCTATGGTCTTAGTCCTGTGGCTGGCAGCTTTGGTTGACTGTTAACCTCCTTGGCCTACATATATGGTGGGCTCTCACCCTGCGGGCGATCATGGTTTGCTTTTGCCATGGCCATCACAAAGACCCAAGGCCAGGGGCAGCCCTGAGTTACCGCTTGCTCAGTCCTCCAAATCATGGCACCGTTGGCCCAAACACCCATAAATACGGGTAGACTCCCATGGCATGATGCTCCAACGCATGATGCCCATGGATTGCTTGGCTGTCATTCTGTTAATGTTAAATGTACTGTGGCTGTCTGCTGTGGGATGGGCCCACTTTGCTAGTTCACCAAGTCAAGCCACCCGGTCACCAAGTCAAAGCCACTGTGCAAGGGCACTATCACGATGCAACAAGTCCCCGTCTGGACTCTGCACCAGATAGGGCACTAAACCTCCTGCATGAAGTCATGGTGCTCCTGTGGCTGCTTGCAGTGCCGGCATATCTCTTCATCCTCCTCTGAACACTCAAACTTGCCCTTGTAGTCACCCCATGCCGCAGCCTTGGCCAAGGCAAGCACCCCAGTAGCTGACTTGGTGCGGTTAGCCTCCCGAGCTGCTGCACCAGCTTGGCCAGCCACCCCGGCTGCTGCCCCAGTCTGACCAACCACCTCAAAATCTGACTTTGTGCAGCCAGCCACCTCGGCTGAAAACCTGCTACCCACCTACTACCCACCCCTCGCTGCTGGCACTGCTATCGTCTCTGTTGGGATCATGGCAGGTCATTGCTCGCTGCTTGTGTCATTGCTAGGTCATTAGGTAGCTGTCATTAAAAGCACGCATAGTGCTAGCATTCTAGGTAGCTGTCATTAAAAGCACGCATAGTGCTAGCATTCTTGCAGCCTCCAAGGACGAGGTCACTCATGTTGTTGATGTGCTGGTGGGCTGCAACAACCCATACCAGGCTATAGGCTTTAGACATTTGCCGCTGATCAAGAGCTTTAATGGAGCATCACGATCGAGAGCCCTCTGATAGTGCATTTCATCATGTTGGTCAGCCTGGCGTTTTCGGCTGCGTCGTCAACACCGATGCCACGGACCACAAAGCAGCCCATCGCAGCACCATTTACGCAGGTCGACCAATTGTTTGACCACTTCGCGATTCGGTAAATAATCACATTGTTTACTCGTTCGCGACTTCGCGAGGCTAAAAAAACAATTCGCGGACGCGAATCGAAAGAGAGAGTACGGTTTCTACATTTTTGGTTTTTATATTTCATTGTTCTTTCTACTCAGCCGCGCAGCTCACCTGGTACATGGGGTCGAAATGCTGCAGCACGATGACAGGCTTTGGGCTGAGAGGGGAGGGCTGCTGGGACCAGAACAGCGGCACTGACCCCCGCAGCTGCGCCAAGGCAGTCCAGGCAGCGCCAGAGCAGCACAGCACAGTGGTGGCAGCATCAAGCCCACAGCAGCTGGTGAGGCGGCAGTGAAGCTGTTGCAGCCGCAGCAGCAGGGGGGGGCGGCAGCCGCAGCGGGTGTGGCGCGCAAAAGTGGCACCCATGGACTGAGTTGCACAGTCATGCAATGCAGCAGCAGCGGCAGCAGCGGCGCAGGTGGTAGGGGCACGGCAGCGGTGTCCATACAGAAGGTGGTGTGAAGATGAAGTTGCACGGGGGGAGGGGCTGGAGCTGTGGCAGGGGCAGCGGCAAGGTCAGGGGCAGCAGCAGCAGCACAGGCGATACAGCCATCTGTCAATCACAGCCAACAACTGTAGCAGTACACAAGTCATACCTGAACCAGTGAGGAGATGAGAGGCAGGCCAGTGTGATAGTCAACCCCAGCATCCAGGATTTGCTCCACCTCAACCTCGTTGGCCACCTGGACAGCAGCAGCAGGCAGGCAATGGAAAGCCGGGGACAGGGGCCAGGGCAGGTCTACTGGGAGGTGCAGGCTGCGGGTGCCAGACCCCCTCACTTCTCCTCATACTCACCCCGCCTTCCTTATATGCTCACCCTCCAGCCCCTGACCACACCCCTGCCTCTCCCCCTCACCCCCCAGCCCCTGCCCCCACCCCTTCCCTTCCCCCTCGCCCTCCAGCCGCTGTCCTCCTCCCCGCCCCCTCACCTTGCCCTGGTCGCTGAGTCCGCGCTTCTTGAAGCGTGTGCCGGCAAAGTGGCGCGAGCGCCGCGCTAGCAGGGTCACGGTGATGGGCCGCCCAAACACTGCGCGCCATGCCAGCATGGCAAGGAAAGGAGTCAAGGGCTGGAGCTGCAGCCCAGCCCTGCACGCTCCCAGTCCCCCTGTACACACTCTTGGCCCACCCTGGCGTGGCTGGCGTTGCAGCCGGAGTAGGCTGGGCCGCGCACCCTGCATGACCCAGCCACGCCCAGGCTCCCTACCAGTGGGGGGGCCTCATGGCCCTTCTAGGCAGTCCAGCCCTTCATGACCTGACAGCTGGAGTCCAGGCATGCTACACGGTCCATCCATGCATGCATCCCCGCTGAGCCCGCATAGGCCCTATGTGCCCCTGGCCCCTGCCCCTTGCTCCCTACCCGCTGCCCTGACACCCTTGCCCCCAGCCCACACAGAGGAGCCTCATGGCCCCCTGTAGCGGCACCTTTCACAGTTCAACACCTCACACCACATCCATGCTGGGGCCCGACCTAGGCAAGCCCCCGCTCCCAGCCCCGCAGGCTGGATCCTGTATCCTACTGACTCTCAGCCCCCAGCCCCCTGCCCCCTGCCCATGACACACACCCCTGTCTACACCCCTGCCCCCTGCCCCCTGCTCCCTCCCCCTGCCCCCCGCCCCCCACCCCCCGCCCCAGCCCAGCCCTCCCTTACCTGACAGCTGGCGCTGGTCCCAGTAGCCGTGCACCAGCGCTATGGCCCACAGGGAGCTGCCCAGCACCGCCCTCAACGCCCGGGTCAGGTAGCTGTTCCACACAAACATGGAGTCAAAGTCAGCGGTGCTGCCAGCACTCACCAGCTGGGCGGCAGGGATGGGCGCCACACCTGAGGCACAGCAGGGGCAGGAGCAGGGGGTCGGGGCGGGGGCAGGGGCAGGGGCAGGGGCAGGGGCAGGGGCAGGGGCAGGGGCAGGGGCAGGGGCAGGGGCAGGGGCAGGGGCAGGGGCAGGGGCAGGGGCAGGGGCAGGGGCAGGGGCAGGGGCAGGGGCAGGGGCAGGGTGGGAAACAAACTCCAGCTCGCCTCACTCCCCCTTGCTCTCCCCCACTCCCCCTCACTCTTTTCCCACTGCTCCCTCACTTCCCCTCACTCCTTCCCACTGCTCCCCCACTTCCCCCCTCTCTTTTCCCATTCCCCCTCACTACTCTTCACTTACTAGAACTGGCCAGGTGGGTGGCGGGGGCAGCGGCGGTGAGCACCCCCGCTAGGTAGTTGGCCTGCAGGAGTAACTCAGCCGCTGGCATTGCCTGGCCAGGGTAACCTCACACAACACCTCACACTACCCCTCACATCATTGATGCAGGCTGAGGTCATTTCATGACAACGGTGGTGGTGAGCCATGTGTCATGATTGCGAGGCACCGCTTGCATTGAGTGAGCCTGTGTGACTACTTTTTGTAATGTTATGTTTATGCAGCAACTTTGTGTGATGACCCTGCCATGTAACAATGATCATGATGGAAGCTTGCCGTTGCTGGCTGTGCTACCTCGAGCTATGTTGCTGGCGGATGGGGCAGCAGCCTAGGCAGTACTCAGTGCAGCAGCATTGCGACCAGCCACAGCCACAATTACAACCACAGCAGCAGCAGCCACAGCCGCTGCCCAGCCGCCACCGCAGCAGAGCAGCCACGCAGCAGCAGCAGCCGCAGAGCAGCAGCTACAGCCGCCGCAGCCGCCACAGCAGAGCAGCATCCACACAGCAGCCCATCACCAGGCACGCCTGCATCTGTGTCCACGCACCCCTCACAACTGCCTGACGTGTGGTCTGCCCCTGACGGCCTGGTACAGCCCACTGCCAGCAGCCCCCCGCACCCTCACCACTTGCCTGCAGACTGGCCGCTAGGTGGTAGGTGAGGGAGAAGTAGAAGTTCTTGGTGAGGTCCACCGCCATCAGCAGGCGTCTGCAGCCGCAAGCAAGCACAGCTCAGTGGGCCGGCAACACCCTGCCTGCACCTTGTACTGCTTGATGATGAACAGAGCCATTCTGATGCCATCACCATTTCCAGCATGACATGGCGTACGTCAAACTTCTGCTGGAGACTCCAGTGCGCAGCTCAGCACATGGTCAACAATCAGGACAGCCATACTTGTGCTGTTGCAAGCGAGCCAGCTGCGATGGCTGGGCCAGGTGATGGTGAAGGTGATGGTGTTGATGATGATGAGGCTAGTGAAAGGATGCAGCCCACGCTCCGCGAAACGTCACTGCCCCTACCTGTACCGCTTCTCAATGTGTGATTCGGGCTGCTGCGCCACAGCGGCTGGGGCTCCTAGGGTGACTAGTGCCACGCCCCTCACCGCATACACCTGCACAGCCACAGGCCCAGGGGCTAGGGCGCTAGGGGCCAGGGGCCAGGGGCCAGGGGCCAGGGGCCAGGGGCCAGGGGCCAGGGGAGGGTGTGTGGTGCAGCCCTAGCCAGCCACAAGGCCCAGGGGCAGGTGCTGGCGTCAGGGTTTTGCAGCGCTCTTGGGCTCTTGGCACACGCTGGCGCCGGAACATGCTGATGGTGCTGGCATAGGGTGATGGTAGCGCCAACATTGCTGGTGTGCAGCATTATGAGTGCTGAAGCACTATAACCACACATGGAAGCTCATGTTCGCTTGCCCTGCTGCCCTGCTGCCCTGCTGCCCTCCTGCCCTGCTAGGGTCTGAAGTGGAAGCTGGCATGACGGCGTGGATGGTGCGGATGGTGGTGGCAGTGGTGATGATGCTGGCCTGCCCTGCTACTCCAGCCGCCAGGACCTCGTGGTCACAAAGCAAGAGTTGGGCTGTTGGGCATTATAGCAGACAGGGTGTGTGGCAGTGGTCTATAGTGGTGTGACATTGGTCAGTGTTGCTGTGTTGGTGAGTGTAGCTGTGGATTGCTGGCAGTCAAGGTGCCGGCAGCAGCAGCAGGAGGTGCAGCAGCAGCAGCAGCAGCAGCAGCAGTCCTGCTGGCAATCATGGCCATGACCACTCGGCAGCAGGGACACTACTGCCCCATTACTACCCGGGGCCAGAGAAGCGCATGGCTGACATGAGCAGAACCAGGGCTACACCTACTTAAGTTGAATGGCGGCAAGAGCAGCAGGAGGGCAGCAGGAGGGGCAAGCTGGGGAGTTATCGACAGTCGCATACTGCAGTGTAATGCCACACCTTGTGGCCACAGATCGCTCCCACATGGGCCTTCTTTGTCACGATGAGCAAATAGTAGGCAGACGTAAAGCGGATGCAGCCGATGATCCCATATGCCTGCACTAGAGCAGAGCATGGACATGGTGTGACATGGACATGGTGTGACATGAGCATGCTGCTACAGCTGTCGCTGCCGTCGCTGCTGTGGCTGCTGCTGCTATGGCTGCTGCTGCTATGGCTGTGCCCTGTGTGGTTGTGGCTGTGGCTGGTCCCTATGCCATAGACTCAGTGTGGGCTGCCAGCCGGTGCGTCAGAAAACGGGGTCAGCCCCTCAGGCTGCAGCAGCTCAGGAGCTGCAGCGCCCTGTGTGTCATCATCGCTAAGGGAGCCTGGCTGAGGGTAGGAGCGCCCCACCTAAACCAGCAGCAGGCCTACTGCTCAACATGCTTAGGTGCATGCAGTCCCCCACCTTGATGGGCGAGGCTGCTGCTGTTCAACCCAGTGCAGCCACCCTTCCACACACGGCTAGCTGAGGGTTGTTGTGGCTGGCATGGAGGGTGGGGGTGGGCCTAGGCTAGCTCGTGCAGGAGTGAAGGCAGGGCCAGCATTCAGTGAGCCGGAGCAGGGCTGGCTGCGTGCTTGCACCTCACTGCAGCTAGGTGAGACTGGTGGGGCAACGGTCCAAGCCAAAGGCTGGCAAAGGGAGTGATGAAAAGGTGGCGAGGAGGTGGCTAGAAGGCTACAAAGAGTGACGAGGCCCCTCAAAGCCGACACTTTCCAGACCAGCAGCAGGATTCTGTGACCAGGCTGACTGCAACCTACCATCAAGTAGGGCATGCCAGCTAGACCTCCATGCAGAAACTGTGTGAACGTCCTAGTGAAGAGTGAGCTGGCAACTGGTGGCCAACCAGCAATGCCATCCCCACCCCTGCAGCCCTGCCCCTGAGGCCCTGCTTCAGAGGCCCTGCCCCAGAAGCCCCTGCCCCTCAATCCCTGAGCCCCTGCCCCTGTGCCTGAGGTTTTAATGCTCACAGGCTGCAGGTACCTTGGTGACATACTGCAGACCGCCCTGGCTTGCAAACTGGATCTGGCGCAGCATGCCATTCAACTCCTTCAGGGTGTATGAATAGGGGTACTCGCTGGCTTGCAGCTCAGGCCCGTCTTGCCGCACTATCTGCCAAACAGACCGGGAGACAGAGCAAAGCTGGTCAGGCCGTCATAGGCAGTAGCCCGACATTATGCAGGCAACTGCCTGTGCAAGGCAACATACCTTGATGAGGGCATATCGGCACCGTGACCGGCAGTAGCCAGCAATGAAGAAGGCATGCCGGGTATGGTAGATGTAAATGCGCGAAAGATGCGCTGTGCCTGGCCCACCACCGCCTGCCTGTCCGCCTCCTGCTTCCGCGACCATTGCGGGGGATCGAAAGGTCTCTCAGCTGATGTTTATCTCGCCAGCGCCCTTGCCTAAGGCTCTGCATCCCATGGCTGACAGGGATATGACACTACTTAGGCACATGCTTTCACGTAGGCCTACCGCTGCGTTGTTGGTAGGCAGCTATACTATTGCTCTGTAAATGCAGTCTGCTGCATCAGTAACAATGGACAATGGGCGCTTTGGTACATTAGCGTGGCGCATTCTGACATCAGTGTCGTTGATGCTTTGAGTATGCAGTATATCTAAGCCATGCTTCAATGATACAATGAGGGGGAAGGGTGGGGGGGTTGGAGATAGAATCAAAGAGTCAAAGAAAAGTCAAACGCTACTTGAATAGTTTCATGACTGCACCCGACCTTGATGGACTTTTGGCACGGGTTGCTGCGACCTCATATCAGCAACTATGTTGTGTGCCTTTGTGTGCACACTCTAAGGTCGTTGCGATTGGTCGTAGCGGCGCGAGAACGTAGTTTGCAGATGGCTTTGTAGCTGCCAGCTTGAGCAGTTCAAAAACTCGCAGAAATGCCAGTCAGTCTGGAGCGCCTCATAGCGGAGGTGGAGCCCAATGTCATTACAGAGGCGCTCACCCGCGATTGCATCCAGGTGTGTATGGCATGTCACTACGTACCTCCCTCCATTAACCACTAAGCATGCCATGCTTCATACAATTTGCACCCTCGATGCATGCACAGATTGCTGGGGGAGACCCAGACACCCTGGATGAAAAGCGGCGCAACATGCACTTCAAGGACATTGAGTGCCTGGCATTCAGCTTCAGAGGCCTAGCCAGAATAGACAACCTCAAGGGACTACACAGTCTCACCAAGCTGCAGCTCGACAACAACCAGATAGCCAAGATTGAGAACCTGGACCACCTGGTGTGTGTGTGGACGGTGTGGTCGTAAGCAACCAAGATGCCTAGGGGCATCGGCATGCACCGCCAAGGTCCAGCTAGGTCAGTAGCTGCCACCATCTCTAGACAGCCTGCTCACCGTAGCCTGCGCCTGCCAGGTTGAATGAGTTCATGGAGCCTCACAGGCTGGGGACTAGCCTAAGGAATGGCGGCTGGGTGAGAGGGGGCATCCCTGACACCTGCTGACCACCTTGTGCGCCTGCAGACCAACCTGACCTGGCTAGACCTGTCGTTCAACAAGATCACCAAGATTCAAGGCCTGGACCACCTGACCAAGCTGGTGGATCTGTCGTTGTTCAACAACCAGATCACCGAGCTGGAAAATCTGGACAAGCTGGTCAATTTGAATGTGCTGTCCCTAGGTAAGTGGGCACCGCACCTGGGCCACTAGCAAGATTCAGAGAGCTTCAGTTTCAGGTAGCCGGAGGTTAGGCGTGGGGCATGAGCTGGTGTTGAGTGATGCCAACGGCAAGGCAGCAGCAGACCCTACTCGATACCAGCAAATACCAGTATGTCTGCAAGTTTGCATGTTTGATCTCTCAGCAAGAGTATGATTGTGTAGGGTGCCACTACCACTGGGGTTGTGGCAGCAAGAGCAAGGCAGGCCTGGGGCATGAAGGGGGTGTCCTGGTGGTGGAGGATGCCGCAGGCACAGCAGCAGCCGTGACAACCTTTCCCTACCAAGATAATTTCTTGACCAGTTGCACGGCTACACACTCTGCCAGACACTTACAGCACTTGTATACAGTTTTGTGAGAGAGAGCAGGCTGGAGTCATCATATGGATGGTGCTGATGATATCTCACACCGCTTGGGCAACAAACGGGCTTCTCATGGATGGGTAGGTCTGTACCGGGAGGCAGGTGACCAGGAGTTCAGCACGCACCCTGTGGGTTTTGCGAGACACAGATGTGCAAGTTTGGGATCGCAAGTGTTTATCTGCTTGCAATCGCCGTATATCAGGCCAGTCATGCATGGTCTGGGCGTGTGGATGTGGCCATGTCTGTGTAGGGTGTGCAACTGCTTGCCTACAACACAAACATCCCCTACACATCCGCCGGGGCTGAGTTGACTGCCATGCACCCCGACCCTTGTCTGTGCCGGGGGTGTGGCAGCAGCAGCAGCAAGGAGGTACCCAGGTGGTTAGTGTGCATTGCCCTTGGGGCTGCTGACGGCTTGCCTACAGGGAACAACGCGCTGAAACGCCTTGACAACATGATGTACCTGCGCCAGTTTGGGCAGCTGCGCCTGGTCAACCTGGCAGGCAACCCTTTTTGCAAGGACCATGACTACAGGCAAGCCACCGCTTTCCCAGTCTTTTCGGGCCATGAATGGCTCCAAGCCACAGCTGTTGCTGCTGCCGCTGCTGCTGCTGGCTATACCTGCTTGTTTTCCCGCCGTGAAGCATGAAGTGTGTTAGAGCATTGCAAACCATACTGTCGTGAGTAGCGCAGCCATCCACAAGTGTGTCTATATAGTGTGACGTGATGCTGCCTCCTGGGCAGGTCATATGTGCTGTCCCATGTCAAGGACCTGACCTACTTGGACTATCGGCGCGTGGCTGGGGCTGATGTGCAAGCGGCCATGGAGCAGCACCAGGTATTCGCGGGCACCAGCCGCCATCAAGCATCCCATGGCTACTCATCACACTCATTACCCTCACTTCACTACCATACCTGCCCTACACCCTACCACTAAGCTCACACAGCATTGAGTCCGCATGTCATCCTCAGCGTCGTGGTGAGGTGGCCTTAGCCAAACATGGCTTTGCTGCAGACCCAGCGCCATCAGCACAAGCGCAAACATCATGTTTCTCCCAGCAAAGGCAGCTCCAGCCTGTTCCACAGCCAACTATGAGCTGACTAGGGCCAGCCACACCCTGCCAGCTGTAAAGCTGCGCAGAGGGTCTGCATGTCCGGTGACATGCTGACAGGTTTCATGTTGCTGGGACGCTCAATACCTGCAGGTGATAGGCAAGGGGCTGTGTGGTGCGTGTGCAGGATGAGATGAACGAGCTGCAAGAGCGTGAAGAGCAGGCAGCCCTTGAGGCCAAGGCAGCACAAGAAAAGTTGGCGCATAACGCCTTGATGAAGGAGGCAAACTTGGACGGGGTGGAGAGTTTGGTGGAGGACATGGTGGGTCATGGAAAGCAGGGTAGGGTGTGAAAGAGCTTCGCGGCCTCCCATCATAACCCTAAAGTCTGAGCACTGACAGGTCAGACCTCACTCCTTTTCCACAAACAGTGACCCTAGAGGTGTGACCCAAAGGTGTGACTAGGGTGGACCAAATCTGAAGCTTTTGACCCTGACCTCAAATCACTGCCTTCGGCCACCCCTCAGATCAAGGAGGACCCCGAGTGGCCTCGCTTTATCACCGTGCCGGGCTTGACCGACGCCTGGAATGACGTGCGTGATAAATTCAACGTGGCCACTGAGGACTTCAAGGCCATCATCCTGGAACAGCACAGCCGCAAGAAGAACGAGTACGCGGAGTGGAAGAGCGTGGTCACCACGTTCCTGGCAGAGAAGGACACCGCCGCCAAGGTACAGGAAGGGGTTGGGAAGTGGCGAGGGCAGAGCAGGGGCGGTACAGACATCTGTAAACTGGGCTGGTGCTGTCGTATGCTTCAGAACGGCGTCTAATGGACGTCATTCTACATCTGCAGTGAATGCTGTGACACCAGCGGCAGTCATGTTGCCAGGTGCTGATGACACCTGACAGGTGTGAGTCCATGCTAGTGCCAATCCATGTTGCCAAAAATGGGCTGTATGGCACCATGGCAACATAGCGCTTATAGCACCATGCCCAACATGTCAATGTTGGGCCTGCTTGTCTCATGATGACGACAGCAATGGAAGTTGATCACTACGATGAGGGCAGCAGCAAGGGCGTGCCGGTGATGCTGTGCCTCAGGTACACCTCACAGAGTATGAGAAGATGAAGAAGAAGGCAGTCCGTGCCATCCAGGCCAGCCCAGGCGATGCAGACACCCAGGTGCTGGGGCCCAAGGTGTGTCTCCTCTCACCAGCCGGGGCCAGGGCCTTGTCATTCATACGACAGGAGCACCAAACCCCTAGCACCAGCCCCTAGCACCAGCCCCTCGTACAAGCCCCTGTGCGGTGCCATGCCTGGTGCCTCAGGTCCGACTGATGGCCCTGAAGGATGAGCTGCTAGACCTGGAGCAGGAGGCTGTGGAGGTGCTGGGCGAGCTGCTGCAGGAGTTTGACCGCAGCTACAGTGAGATTGCAGAGTCAAACAAGACCCATTTCAACACCTACTTCACCCAGGTAACCCACATGCCTGTTGCACCCACATGCCTGTTGCATCTGCTTGCCTGGTCTACCTGCATGTCTGTTGCGCCTGTTCCACCCAAATGCCTGTCTCACCCACATGCCTGCTTCACCCACCCCTTCATTCCCAGCTCCTGTACTACCCAGGGGCTGCACCAACGCCCTCCATGCAGCTACCTCACCCAGCTAGTCCAACACGCAGTCAGTCAGCACATCTCTGCCACACTGCTCCTGCGCCTTCATCATTACCCTACCCATTCCATTGCATCTCTGGTGCACTAAAGTATAGGTATAGACAACATGCTGCTGTGTAGGGTACTTGCTTCATCAGGAGCATACAGATGCAGCGCTTGCCCCTGTCTTCCAAATGCTGGGCATACATTAAACCCGCAGCTGTATGTTACTGTGCTCTGTAACCTTGGCTTGCCAAGTAAACTGCATTGGCTGCACTGTTTGCAGATCCGGGACCTCCAGAACAACTTCTTTGCGGCCATGACACAAGCTGCCATGGGCATGTATGATAAGTACAACCAGGTGCGGCCCCCATGTGCTCAGGAAGAGCAGGCAGCTTGCCACCGCTGACCAAGCCCTGGGTTGGGCAAGGGCCCACCGTCCCTGCTAACAAGGGCGTGTGGGTGTGAGTGGGTTGGCATGTCACAGCATACACGGTGCCCGTAGTGTGTATGTAAGCCTGCCATTAACGGGTAGTCTGTCAGAATAGCAGGTGCTGACGGCAGTAAGGGTTGATCAGGGCGTTGTTCAGTAGGCAGCAGGCAGATGAATAGCCAGAGTAGTCATGAGGCTGAACAAGGCGGGCTTACCTGCTCTACCTAACCCAGCACCCACCTTTTAGCCAAGGTGTGTGGACCATCAACAGGAGCAGCAGCCGTGTCCTGCTATAACAGAGCCGGGTGCAAGGGTGTGTGCCTTATCCCGCAGGAGAACAGTGACCTTGAAAGCCTTCCTGAGGACGCCCGCATCCTGCTCTCCGACAAGGACGCTCTCATCAACTCATTGCAGGTAATTGAAACATAAAGATGTATCTATATATGAGCCTGAGAGTGGGATGACCAGCATTTAAACAACATGCGCTTGCAAAGTCATAGGGGCTGGCCCAACTGCGAGATAGTCAAGCATATGTGGCAATGGGCATAACATCATTGTAGGTGTAGTGATCAAGCTGGCGCACGGGGCACTGTGGCAATGGGGCGTCAAGCAGTCGTAGGGGGTGTGCGCTCACACAACCAAGTAAGAGGTGCCTGGAGTCCGCATTGAGTGCGATGGGAGTCTACAGTCCAGCACTGTAGTGCCCACACCTCCTCAGGCTTGGCTTGCACGACATCAGCCCTTAACACGGTGTGGGCAGCAGCAGCCATTGTGGGCCAGTCAAGAAGCCAGCAACAGACCAGCTTCCAGCTAGACCAGCTTCCAGCACCTGCTGCAGCCCCGTACCCAAGGCAGCTTGGCACACCCCTGCCCAGGGTGGGTCAGCCAGCCTCTTGTCTGACCATCCGGGCTGTTGTGTTGTGTCGGCCAGGCTACTCTAGGTGCCAGCTTTGCGGCTGCCAGGTGATGGTGAGGAGTGGCTGCCAGGTGTTATCACCTCGCACAGACCCGCCAGAGCAGCCACAGACCAGCATCATAGGGCAGGAGTCGGCCAGATAGTCAGCCAGGTGTGTCTGATGGGTAGGCCAAGCTAGAGTCCAGCACCAGATCTGGCCACCCACTAGGCCGACTAGGCCGGCCCACTAGGCCCACGAGGCCCACCCACTAGACCCACGAGGCCCACCCACTCCTCTGCCCCTGTACTGCTGGGGTCTGCTGCCAGCGGATCAGCCCATCAGCCTACAGCAGCCCTGGCCTGTCGGGCCCCTGCTCTCAACCACAGGCCTCCCATGATGCCCACACCTCCCGCATCGACATGTTGGAGGACCGGCTGGTCAGCACCGAGCTACGCAGCGCAAACGACCTCAACAACCAGGTGCGCAGGCAGTGGCAGCAGGCAGCCCAGCCATCAGGGTGCACCAGGGCCTGGCAGGGGTGGCGGTAGATTGTTGCTGCTCAGGCTCAGGCTGGCAGGCTAGGCCTGGCAGGGAGGGGCATGGGTCAGGGCCTCCCAATGGCCTGTCCCTGTCTGCATGGGAGTCATCTCAGCTGCACGCAAGCAAGGTGGCAGCCACATCCAGCCCTGTGGAGGTGGGGGCCTGGGCTTGTGTTGAGCAGCTGAAGACCCAGCGCAAAGCTGGAGGCAGCGCAGGCTGAGGGCTTGGCTCACCTGGTATGGCACGCTTGCCCAGGGCCCAGCCCTGTCAGCGCTATGCCATGCTGGTCAAGCCACCTCACAGTCACTGTGTTGCCAAGCGCCTGTACACAATAGCCCATGCGGCATGGAGGGCTGGATAGCTGACCTGCATTGTGCTCACCTTTCAGAACGCATTGTGGTCGGCTAAGCGCAATCGAGACCGCATCTCTGAGATCATCAACTACATTGAGCGCAACATGCTAGAGCTGGACGAGCTGGCCGGGGAGGAGGACAATGGCGAGGGGTAAGTGAGGGCCGCCTCGGCGCCAGATGTGCTGGCGGCGGCATGCAGGCCCCTGCAGACCCCGGCTGTTTCATCCATTGATGGTGCATGAATCGACCTTGATGACCTTGAGGGTACATCCGTAGCTCTCCTCCGCAAACCCTGCTGGAGTACACTCGAGCTCGCCTCAAGGACTTGCAAGCTATAGCTGTTGTCGCTAGCTGTGTGCAGTGACCCCGACTCTAGTTAACAAGGGCCCTGTGTATTCTGTATTACTGGCCAGTGCCTGACATGCTTTCCTGGGAGTGAGGCTGGGCACAGAGTTCCTGCTAAGCACAACAAGGGCAGGGCAGGGCGGAATGAGCGGTTGACAGTTGGCAACAAATACACCCTACTAATGACTGCCAAGAAAACCTAGACGGGGGTCATTGTAACAGGAGACCTAATTGCATTAAACTCACGCCCGTCGGCCAGGGCGTAGTATTTATGTCTATTAACAGCTCCGATGATCACAATTGGGCTTTGTCTAGCCGGTCTGTCCTGCCTGTCACTGGCAAGGCTGCGTCCGCCATAGCTGTGCCTCATGTTAGAGGCCCCTCAGGACCTAGCGGAAGAAGAGGAGCTATGGTTGCATGGTACTTTCAACAGTAGATTTGATGGTGGCTGTCAGCTCACATAACGGGATATGCATGTGCACGAGCAGGTGTCCGTTCAGCGTGGCTGCGACGCCGTCTAAACAGCATGTTTTGACCAAAGTCAACAGTCACTCTATTCTCGAAGTAACCCTCTGCGCTGCGCTGTAGCTTACGATTATGCGGAAATGGTACTGCAGCATCATCGTACTGCACCAGCACACAATCTCGCATGTGTAGTCAGTAGTGGAGCTGCCCAGGGTCTTTAGATCGCGGGCCATCCAGTTAGCGAGATGCCACCCAGGATTGTCACCGCCGACCAGGTATGCACCACACCGCAGCTTTGAGACAGCTCTACCGTGTCATCTTAACTGGCTGCGCACCGGGGGGTCCCTGCAGGCTGGTGGGGGGTTCTTAAACTGGTACCAATCCGTGCCACCCATCACACGCTACATGGCCACAGCCATGCTGGTTACAACAGTGGCTGTCAACCTGGGTGTTATACCTCCCATGTGGCTTGCCCTCATGTGGCCCAACATCCTGAAGAAGTTTGAGGCGAGTCCACCCTCATTCATGGCTTTACTGCTGTGCTCACCAGGCTAAGCATCGCACCTGAAAGGTTTCCCTGTGCAGTCGCTTAGCCAGCCTGTGCAATGGCTGCAGAAACCAGCTGATTTAGCCTTGTGGATTAGTGCAGGACACTGTAACCCACTGTGCTCACACTACTAGGCACCATGCACTCCAACCTCACACATTCATATCTTCTTAGCTTGAGTGTCTATGGGCCTGAATACAAACTGCGGTAAATAGCTCACAGCAGCCACCAGCCCAGCTGTTGCCACCTTGGAGTCCAGGCGTCACCCCAGGTGCCCGCCTCAACACTTTCATGATTCTTTCTTTGGAGCTCTCTGAGTTGACTGCTAGACTGCCATGCACCCTCACCTTCCCATGTACTGGCCTCAGGTGTGGCGCCTGGTCACCCACTTCCTGGTGCTGGGGAAGCTGTCGCTGAACTTTGTGGTACACATGCTGTGGGTGCTCCAGTACTCAGCACCCCTGGAGCAGCAGACCTACCAGTTCGAACCCGCTGACTATGTGTGGATGCTCATCATCGTGGGGGGACTGTGCACGGCTGTGGCCGCACCGCTGGAGTACCTGTTCAATGGCATGTCAGTGACAAGCAGCTGCCCTGCCCCGCCCCGCCCCGCCCTGCCCCGCCCCACCCCGCCCCGCCCCGCCCCGCCCCGCCCCGCCCTGCCCTGCCCTGCCCTGCCCCGCCCTGCCCTGCCCTGTCCTGCCCCTGGTGTGCTTGATATGAACTCTGTTGCCAGCCTCTCTTCATGGGGTGCATGCCAGGCGCTGCCCACATACACAGGACCATGCTGGTTAGGGCGAGGTGTCCTCTCACCTCCTGCTGGTGGTTGGTCGTGTTGTGTGCAGCCCTCTCATCATGGCCATCATCTACGTGTGGTCCAAGAACTTCCCGGAAAGCCAGGTGCGTGTCCTGCTGCGTCCTTGCATATGTGACAAAATGTGGTGTCATTGGCAGTGCATCACAATTATGTATGCCTTTGTGACCATGCCATCTGCCAACACCCATGTGTTTCTGAGATGCTTAGCATGCTTGCTAAACTCAATGCTCATGGCTTGTGCGGGTCGACAGAAAAATGGTATGGAGACAGCACCCCTGCACAACTGACATCAGCCCACCAAAGTTAGGGAAAGGTGCCCATCAAATCAGGAATGGAGCCTTACCTACAGCATGCCAGCTAGATGTGGTTGCACGTGTTAACAAGAGATGCTGGCTCCTCACAGCCTCACAGTGTGTCAAGTGCCTGCTAGTCCAACGTGTTGCGCCTCAACCCCACAGCTGCTGTGTGTGGCTGCTGTCCTGTTCCAGGTGTCCCTGTATGGCCTCGTCCAGGTGCAGTCCTTCTACCTGCCTTTTGCCTTTGCTGCCATCTCGCTGCTGCTGGGGCAAAGCCCGGTGCCCGCCATCATCGGCATTGTAGTGGGCCACATCTACTACTTCCTCAAGGACGTGTACCCGTTGCAGTCGGGCAGGGACCTCATCAAGACGCCCTCCTTCCTGAAGCAGTGGCTGGCAGACGCTGGATTGAGGGGCGCGGTGCCACCACCCCGGCAGGCAGCAGGGCAGCCACAGGGCTTTACGGCTTTCAGGGGGCCTGGGAGGCGCCTGGGAGGGGAGTGAGGCTGGGCACAGAGCTGGCAGGGAGCTGCTCAGCTGGCAGCCCTTTGAACCCCTCTTGTGCACCGCCCTTGCCCATCTCTTGCCACCACCCATGTATCCACTGGATGACCGAACATGAACACTTCTTGTTGACCATGCATGTAATGGTGGTGAATTTCCAGGCGCAAGGTGCAAGCATTCAGCCTCATGCAACATTGGGTGCATGGCCTGCAGAACTGCCACAGGGTTGTGTACACTTTGATCATGTGCCGCGGCCATGCTCAAAATAGCACGGAAACCGCTCGGCAGGATAGCTGTATTACCAGGAGATTACCAGGAGTCGGTTTCCTGTGAGTTGGGGAGGACCGAGTCACTTTGTGAAAGCCCCTGTGTTCTGCTCAGCACCATCGTCGGAAAGTTTCGGACCTCTGATTTGCGCCTTATCAGAACCTTATCATAAGAGGCATGGCCCCCTCCTGCTTGCCTAGAAGGGACAGGTGCGACCTTGCATACGGCAAGAGGCCTGTGACAGCGTACTGCATACATGCCCACAAGTAGCAGGACGTGGCTGGCAGGTCCAGGTAGTCCCACATGCTGGCAGGAGTGCAGCGGCAAGCAAAAGAGCATGCGTGGGGGGCTGCACATGTTCAGGGTACGCAATGCACACAGACAGACTGAAGTGATGGGCAGGGTGGCTGCACCTGTGGCTGCTGCCACCAGCTGCATGACCTCATAGTGAATTGACAGCTCCCATGATAAGGCCGGGAGTGTTGGCCTGAAAGCTGCTGCTGCTGATCAACCCAACTAAACCTGACCTGCATCAGTGAGTTTACCATGGTTACCTATGCCAGATGGTTGAGTGAGAATGGCTGCTTGGAGATGTGTATGTGAGAACCCATATGTTCTGTTCACCCCACTTTGGACATCTCCACCTTGCAGGTGACAAGGCGCAATACAGCAAGGACGGGGCGTGTTGTCGCACAGGTCATGCACACCATCACTGGCACTCAGCACCATCTGACTCAGCACTGGTTTACACGTGTTTATATCACTGCAACAAAGGGAATGTCAACGTCACATGGGTCACATCTCCTATCACTTCTACACGCTCACTCTCCGTCGCACCCCTACTAGGCGCTCTATGTCCACGAACCAACGGCAACACCATCATATCTACAAACATTACACAGTCGTGCCACAGCTGCTAGCAGGGCCACCGCAGCAGCTCAACCGCAGCAGCAAACTGTAGTCAGCTTCAGCTGAAGAAGGTCATCTTGCCCAATAGGCCAGCGATGGCAGTCCAGCGGAGAGGCACCAGCCAGGGCATGATAGTGTCGGTCACCAGAACCTGCAGCCAATGTGCACAAATACAAATGTGGCATGCAGCTGCACCGTTGCATTGCACCCACCAGCACTGACACTGGCGACATTGGTCTGTGCATGCATGCAACACCAACACCATGTGCTGGTGGCAAGATTTCATGCAGCTGGCATTACAGATGTGGCTTTGCATGGCAGCAGCCTTGCGCATGACAGGCAACAGTGCAGGCACTGTGGAAGGCAGCTCTGCAGGCAAGAGCTATGCGCAGCACAGGCCCAAGACCCGACAGACCCAACCCACCTTGGTGACTGTCCAGCTGGCCCTCATCCACGTGCACAGGAAGCACAGGGGCCACAGCAGCGGGGTCAGCACAGTGAAGAAGGAGCAGGCAATCTTCTTGGCCTCGAACAGGAATGCCAGGATGCCGCCCACTGGGATAGCGAGAGGAGCCACCACCAGGTACTGCACACGAGCAGCAGCAGCAGCAGCACATGTGGAGTGAACTAGCATGGCAGCAACAGCAACATGGTTGCAGGGGGACTGAGTCACGATGCTCCATGCAGGCTCGATGCAAGCTGCTGTTTGCGTGCACGCTGACAGCACCGAGTCTGAAGTAGTAAGGATGGGCTCATGCGTTGTGGTGGACACGGCTGCTTTGCCAGCTGGACACCATCAGCACAGGCAGATGGCATGTACATGATCCCAATGCTGCACGATGTATGTATGGTTGGCAACCTGCCAACTGCCAAGTGGAGGATGTGACTACTTCAACAGCACTGCGCTGATGAGGTGGCACGGCTGCAGTAGCTCTGGGCCACAGCCCTGCACCGCTGGCACGCCTGCTTTGCCATGCTGACATGCAACACCCAGGTGCCCTGCTCCCACACACCAGAGGGAAGAACAGCACGATGCTGAGGTGCTTGATGATGATGGACACCGGCACGATGATGGGCGAGAACAGCAGGCCCATGATCGCGTACATGATGGTGAGCGGGATGGTGGCCAGCGTCACCAGGTACAGCACCGGCAGCATCCTGCGGTCAGGGCGGCAGCGCGGAGCAGGCACCTCAGGCGGCTGAGGCCCTTGCGCGCACCACGCGATGCTCGTGCATCATGACGGTCTAGCGTCGTGTCGCGTCCTGTGCCGCGGCAGCCATATGTAGCGCGTGGTTACTTCACGCAGCTGACATGCCGCCTGCATTCCAGCTGCCAGTGCCTGCGCTGCGCTGACTTGCGAGCAGGGTACCTACAGCGGGGTGAGCGACTCCAGAGGCATCTTGCTGATTTGCTTGAACGGAGGTGGTAGTACGGCGAGAGCAAGGAATGGTCTGGTGGGACGGAGAGCTGCACAAGCTTACGAGGGGGACAGGTGTGAGCTGTGTGAGGCCAGGGCGGTTTGAGCACGTGCGATAGTGAGCGTGTGACGCCGGCAACTGCCTGCGAGGGTGACACGACACGACAGCCTTCCAGCCACGTCGCAGCAGTGGCGCAATTGTGAATGCAGCCAGTGCAGCTCGTGACACACCAACGCGACTGACCGCGGTGACCAGCTCATCTCCAGCATTCGGGGCCTCGACACGCAGGTCCACAGGGTCGTGGTCATCACTGCAATGCTAGCAGCAATGTGCGGCAAGCTGGGCGGGGCAACGCGCATGGGTTTGTAGAGAACTGTGGACAGTTGCCTGGTCTGCGCCGCCAGCTCGGCGATGTCACATCTCAGGGCTAGTGCCACTAGTTGCCACAGCTGCGTGCGCTACATCCCTGAGCAGTATGCAGGTTTGCATGGCTGCGTCCCCACATCTCCCACTAACACCCTAGCCAGCATGCTGAGCAGCTGAAGCTGGCTTGGCGTTTAGGGTGGTGGCAGCGGTAGCAGCAGCAGCAGCAGCAACAGATATGGCAGCAGCAATGGCAGCGGCAGCGACACAAGAAGCCCCACTATTGATGACCATATCTCAGTTACTTCAGCCTTCTTGATCCTCAGGGACCACGCTGACAGGCAGCACTGGGGTGAAGCAGCACACCCCTCCATGGCAGCATGTGCATCGACTGGATGCACTCAGCTGAACCACAGTCAAACTAGCTGTCCTTGTCCGCAAAGGCTGCATGCTATAACCTAGCCAGTGGTGTGCATTAGACTGACAGTGAAAGGTGGGGTGGAGCAACATCACTAGCACCAGAATGTCTCAGCAGTTGCCATGTAGCAAGTACTTGGCAGCACCTTGAGAAGCATGGCCCCCTCCTGCTTGCCTAGAAGGGACAGGTGCGACCTTGCATACGGCAAGAGGCCTGTGACAGCGTACTGCATACATGCCCACAAGTAGCAGGACGTGGCTGGCAGGTCCAGGTAGTCCCACATGCTGGCAGGAGTGCAGCGGCAAGCAAAAGAGCATGCGTGGGGGACTGCACATGTTCAGGGTACGCAATGCACACAGACAGACTGAAGTGATGGGCAGGGTGGCTGCACCTGTGGCTGCTGCCACCAGCTGCATGACCTCATAGTGAATTGACAGCTCCCATGATAAGGCCGGGAGTGTTGGCCTGACAGCTGCTGCTGCTGATCAACCCAACTAAACCTGACCTGCATCAGTGAGTTTACCATGGTTACCTCTGCCAGATGGTTGAGTGAGAATGGCTGCTTGGAGATGTGTATGTGAGAACCCATATGTTCTGTTCACCCCACTTTGGACATCTCCACCTTGCAGGTGACAAGGCGCAATACAGCAAGGACGGGGCGTGTTGTCGCACAGGTCATGCACACCATCACTGGCACTCAGCACCATCTGACTCAGCACTGGTTTACACGTGTTTATATCACTGCAACAAAGGGAATGTCAACGTCACATGGGTCACATCTCCTATCACTTCTACACGCTCACTCTCTCCGTCGCACCCCTACTAGGCGCTCTATGTCCACGAACCAACGGCAACACCATCATATCTACAAACATTACACAGTTGTTCCACAACTGCTAGCAGGGCCACCGCAGCAGCTCAACCGCAGTAGCAAACTGTAGTCAGCTTCAGCTGAAGAAGGTCATCTTGCCCAACAGGCCAGCGATGGCAGTCCAGCGGAGAGGCACCAGCCAGGGCATGATAGTGTCGGTCACCAGAACCTGCAGCCAATGTGCACAAATACAAATGTGGCATGCAGCTGCACCATTGCATTGCACCCACCAGCACTGACACTGGCGACATTGGTCTGTGCATGCATGCAACACCAACACCATGTGCTGGTGGCAAGATTTCATGCAGCTGGCATCACAGATGTGGCTTTGCATGGCAGCAGCCTTGCGCATGACAGGCAACAGTGCAGGCACTGTGGAAGGCAGCTCTGCAGGCAAGAGCTATGCGCAGTACAGGCCCAAGACCCGACAGACCCAACCCACCTTGGTGACTGTCCAGCTGGCCCTCATCCACGTGCACAGGAAGCACAGGGGCCACAGCAGCGGGGTCAGCACAGTGAAGAAGGAGCAGGCAATCTTCTTGGCCTCGAACAGGAATGCCAGGATGCCGCCCACTGGGATAGCGAGAGGAGCCACCACCAGGTACTGCACACGAGCAGCAGCAGCAGCAGCACATGTGGAGTGAACTAGCATGGCAGCAACAGCAACATGGTTGCAGGGGGACTGAGTCACGATGCTCCATGCAGGCTCGATGCAAGCTGCTGTTTGCGTGCACGCTGACAGCACCGAGTCTGAAGTAGTAAGGATGGGCTCATGCGTTGTGGTGGACACGGCTGCTTTGCCAGCTGGACACCATCAGCACAGGCAGATGGCATGTACATGATCCCAATGCTGCATGATGTATATATGGTTGGCAACCTGCCAACTGCCAAGTGGAGGATGTGACTACTTCAACAGCACTGCGCTGATGAGGTGGCACGGCTGCAGTAGCTCTGGGCCACAGCCCTGCGCCGCTGGCACGCCTGCTTTGCCATGCTGACATGCAACACCCAGGTGGCCTGCTCCCACACACCAGAGGGAAGAACAGCACGATGCTGAGGTGCTTGATGATGATGCACACTGGCACGATGATGGGCGAGAACAGCAGGCCCATGATCGCGTACATGATGGTGAGCGGGATGGTGGCCAGCGTCACCAGGTACAGCACCGGCAGCATCCTGCGGTCAGGGCGGCAGCGCGGAGCAGGCACCTCAGGCGGCTGAGGCCCTTGCGCGCACCACGCGATGCTCGTGCATCATGACGGTCTAGCGTCGTGTCGCGTCCTGTGCCGCGGCAGCCATATGTAGCGCGTGGTTACTTCACGCAGCTGACATGCCGCCTGCATTCCAGCTGCCAGTGCCTGCGCTGCGCTGACTTGCGAGCAGGGTACCTACAGCGGGGTGAGCGACTCCAGAGGCATCTTGCTGATTTGCTTGAACGGAGGTGGTAGTACGGCGAGAGCAAGGAATGGTCTGGTGGGACGGAGAGCTGCACAAGCTTACGAGGGGGACAGGTGTGAGCTGTGTGAGGCCAGGGCGGTTTGAGCACGTGCGATAGTGAGCGTGTGACGCCGGCAACTGCCTGCGAGGGTGACACGACACGACAGCCTTCCAGCCACGTCGCAGCAGCGGCGCAATTGTGAATGCAGCCAGTGCAGCTCGTGACACACCAACGCGACTGACCGCGGTGACCAGCTCATCTCCAGCATTCGGGGCCTCGACACGCAGGTCCACAGGGTCGTGGTCATCACTGCAATGCTAGCAGCAATGTGCGGCAAGCTGGGCGGGGCAACGCGCATGGGTTTGTAGAGAACTGTGGACAGTTGCCTGGTCTGCGCCGCCAGCTCGGCGATGTCACATGTCAGGGCTAGTGCCACTAGTTGCCAAAGCTGCGTGCGCTACATCCCTGAGCAGTATGCAGGTTTGCATGGCTGCGTCCCCACATCTCCCACTAACACCCTAGCCAGCATGCTGAGCAGCTGAAGCTGGCTTGGCGTTTAGGGTGGCAGCGGTAGCAGCAGCAGCAACAGATATGGCAGCAGCAATGGCAGCGGCGGCGACACAAGAAGCCCGACTAATGATGACTAAATCTCAGTTACTTCAGCCTTCTTGATCCTCAGGGACCACGCTGACAGGCAGCACTGGGGTGAAGCAGCACACCCCTCCATGGCAGCATGTGCATCGACTGGATGCACTCAGCTGAACCACAGTCAAACTAGCTGTCCTTGTCCGCAAAGGCTGCATGCTATAACCTAGCCAGTGGTGTGCATTAGACTGACAGTGAAAGGTGGGGTGGAGCAACATCACTAGCACCAGAATGTTTCAGCAGTTGCCATGTAGCAAGTACTTGGCAGCACCTTGAGAAGCATGGCCCCCTCCTGCTTGCCTAGAAGGGACAGGTGCGACCTTGCATACGGCAAGAGGCCTGTGACAGCGTACTGCATACATGCCCACAAGTAGCAGGACGTGGCTGGCAGGTCCAGGTAGTCCCACATGCTGGCAGGAGTGCAGCGGCAAGCAAAAGAGCGTGCGTTGGGGACTGCACATGTTCAGGGTACGCAATGCACACAGACAGACTGAAGTGATGGGCAGGGTGGCTGCACCTGTGGCTGCTGCCACCAGCTGCATGACCTCATAGTGAATTGACAGCTCCCATGATAAGGCCGGGAGTGTTGGCCTGAAAGCTGCTGCTGCTGATCAACCCAACTAAACCTGACCTGCATCAGTGAGTTTACCATGGTTACCTCTGCCAGATGGTTGAGTGAGAATGGCTGCTTGGAGATGTGTATGTGAGAACCCATATGTTCTGTTCACCCCACTTTGGACATCTCCACCTTGCAGGTGACAAGGCGCAATACAGCAAGGACGGGGCGTGTTGTCGCACAGGTCATGCACACCATCACTGGCACTCAGCACCATCTGACTCAGCACTGGTTTACACGTGTTTATATCACTGCAACAAAGGGAATGTCAACGTCACATGGGTCACATCTCCTATCACTTCTACACGCTCTCTCTCTCCGTCGCACCCCTACTAGGCGCTCTATGTCCACGAACCAACGGCAACACCATCATATCTACAAACATTACACAGTTGTTCCACAACTGCTAGCAGGGCCACCGCAGCAGCTCAACCGCAGTAGCAAACTGTAGTCAGCTTCAGCTGAAGAAGGTCATCTTGCCCAACAGGCCAGCGATGGCAGTCCAGCGGAGAGGCACCAGCCAGGGCATGATAGTGTCGGTCACCAGAACCTGCAGCCAATGTGCACAAATACAAATGTGGCATGCAGCTGCACCATTGCATTGCACCCACCAGCACTGACACTGGCGACATTGGTCTGTGCATGCATGCAACACCAACACCATGTGCTGGTGGCAAGATTTCATGCAGCTGGCATTACAGATGTGGCTTTGCATGGCAGCAGCCTTGCGCATGGAAGGCAACAGGGCAGGCACTGTGGAAGGCAGCTCTGCAGGCAGGAGCTATGCGCAGCACAGGCCCAAGACCCGACAGACCCAACCCACCTTGGTGACTGTCCAGCTGGCCCTCATCCACGTGCACAGGAAGCACAGGGGCCACAGCAGCGGGGTCAGCACAGTGAAGAAGGAGCAGGCAATCTTCTTGGCCTCGAACAGGAATGCCAGGATGCCGCCCACTGGGATAGCGAGAGGAGCCACCACCAGGTACTGCACACGAGCAGCAGCAGCAGCAGCACATGTGGAGTGAACTAGCATGGCAGCAACAGCAACATGGTTGCAGGGGGACTGAGTCACGATGCTCCATGCAGGCTCGATGCAAGCTGCTGTTTGCGTGCACGCTGACAGCACCGAGTCTGAAGTAGTAAGGATGGGCTCATGCGTTGTGGTGGACACGGCTGCTTTGCCAGCTGGACACCATCAGCACAGGCAGATGGCATGTACATGATCCCAATGCTGCATGATGTATATATGGTTGGCAACCTGCCAACTGCCAAGTGGAGGATGTGACTACTTCAACAGCACTGCGCTGATGAGGTGGCACGGCTGCAGTAGCTCTGGGCCACAGCCCTGCGCCGCTGGCACGCCTGCTTTGCCAGGCTGATGTGCAACACCCAGGTGCCCTGCTCCCACACACCAGAGGGAAGAACAGCACGATGCTGAGGTGCTTGATGATGATGGACACCGGCACGATGATGGGCGAGAACAGCAGGCCCATGATCGCGTACATGATGGTGAGCGGGATGGTGGCCAGCGTCACCAGGTACAGCACCGGCAGCATCCTGCGGTCAGGGCGGCAGCGCGGAGCAGGCACCTCAGGCGGCTGAGGCCCTTGCGCGCACCACGCGATGCTCGTGCATCATGACGGTCTAGCGTCGTGTCGCGTCCTGTGCCGCGGCAGCCATATGTAGCGCGTGGTTACTTCACGCAGCTGACATGCCGCCTGCATTCCAGCTGCCAGTGCCTGCGCTGCGCTGACTTGCGAGCAGGGTACCTACAGCGGGGTGAGCGACTCCAGAGGCATCTTGCTGATTTGCTTGAACGGAGGTGGTAGTACGGCGAGAGCAAGGAATGGTCTGGTGGGACGGAGAGCTGCACAAGCTTACGAGGGGGACAGGTGTGAGCTGTGTGAGGCCAGGGCGGTTTGAGCACGTGCGATAGTGAGCGTGTGACGCCGGCAACTGCCTGCGAGGGTGACACGACACGACAGCCTTCCAGCCACGTCGCAGCAGTGGCGCAATTGTGAATGCAGCCAGTGCAGCTCGTGACACACCAACGCGACTGACCGCGGTGACCAGCTCATCTCCAGCATTCGGGGCCTCGACACGCAGGTCCACAGGGTCGTGGTCATCACTGCAATGCTAGCAGCAATGTGCGGCAAGCTGGGCGGGGCAACGCGCATGGGTTTGTAGAGAACTGTGGACAGTTGCCTGGTCTGCGCCGCCAGCTCGGCGATGTCACATGTCAGGGCTAGTGCCACTAGTTGCCAAAGCTGCGTGCGCTACATCCCTGAGCAGTATGCAGGTTTGCATGGCTGCGTCCCCACATCTCCCACTAACACCCTAGCCAGCATGCTGAGCAGCTGAAGCTGGCTTGGCGTTTAGGGTGGCAGCGGTAGCAGCAGCAGCAACAGATATGGCAGCAGCAATGGCAGCGGCGGCGACACAAGAAGCCCGACTAATGATGACTAAATCTCAGTTACTTCAGCCTTCTTGATCCTCAGGGACCACGCTGACAGGCAGCACTGGGGTGAAGCAGCACACCCCTCCATGGCAGCATGTGCATCGACTGGATGCACTCAGCTGAACCACAGTCAAACTAGCTGTCCTTGTCCGCAAAGGCTGCATGCTATAACCTAGCCAGTGGTGTGCATTAGACTGACAGTGAAAGGTGGGGTGGAGCAACATCACTAGCACCAGAATGTTTCAGCAGTTGCCATGTAGCAAGTACTTGGCAGCACCTTGAGAAGCATGGCCCCCTCCTGCTTGCCTAGAAGGGACAGGTGCGACCTTGCATACGGCAAGAGGCCTGTGACAGCGTACTGCATACATGCCCACAAGTAGCAGGACGTGGCTGGCAGGTCCAGGTAGTCCCACATGCTGGCAGGAGTGCAGCGGCAAGCAAAAGAGCGTGCGTGGGGGACTGCACATGTTCAGGGTACGCAATGCACACAGACAGACTGAAGTGATGGGCAGGGTGGCTGCACCTGTGGCTGCTGCCACCAGCTGCATGACCGCATGGTGATTTGACAGCTCCCATGATAAGGCCGGGAGTGTTGGCCTGCAAGCTGCTGCTGCTGATCAACCCAACTAAACCTGACCTGAATCATTGAGTTTACCATGGTTTCCTCTGCCAGATGGTTGAGTGAGAATGGCTGCTTGGAGATGTGTATGTGAGAACCCATATGTTCTGTTCACCCCATTTTGGACATCTCCACCTTGCAGGTGACAAGGCGCAATACAGCAAGGACGAGGCGTGTTGTCGCACAGGTCATGCACACCATCACTGGCACTCAGCACCATCTGACTCAGCACTGGTTTACACGTGTTTATATCACTGCAACAAAGGGAATGTCAACGTCACATGGGTCACGTCTCCTATCACTTCTACACGCTCACTCTCTCCGTCGCACCCCTACTAGGCGCTCTATGTCCACGAACCAACGGCAACACCGTCATATCTACAAACATTACACAGTTGTTCCACAACTGCTAGCAGGGCCACCGCAGCAGCTCAACCGCAGTAGCAAACTGTAGTCAGCTTCAGCTGAAGAAGGTCATCTTGCCCAACAGGCCAGCGATGGCAGTCCAGCGGAGAGGCACCAGCCAGGGCATGATAGTGTCGGTCACCAGAACCTGCAGCCAATGTGCACAAATACAAATGTGGCATGCAGCTGCACCATTGCATTGCACCCACCAGCACTGACACTGGCGACATTGGTCTGTGCATGCATGCAACACCAACACCATGTGCTGGTGGCAAGATTTCATGCAGCTGGCATTACAGATGTGGCTTTGCATGGCAGCAGCCTTGCGCATGACAGGCAACAGTGCAGGCACTGTGGAAGGCAGCTCTGCAGGCAAGAGCTATGCGCAGCACAGGCCCAAGACCCGACAGACCCAACCCACCTTGGTGACTGTCCAGCTGGCCCTCATCCACGTGCACAGGAAGCACAGGGGCCACAGCAGCGGGGTCAGCACAGTGAAGAAGGAGCAGGCAATCTTCTTGGCCTCGAACAGGAATGCCAGGATGCCGCCCACTGGGATAGCGAGAGGAGCCACCACCAGGTACTGCACACGAGCAGCAGCAGCAGCAGCACATGTGGAGTGAACTAGCATGGCAGCAACAGCAACATGGTTGCAGGGGGACTGAGTCACGATGCTCCATGCAGGCTCGATGCAAGCTGCTGTTTGCGTGCACGCTGACAGCACCGAGTCTGAAGTAGTAAGGATGGGCTCATGCGTTGTGGTGGACACGGCTGCTTTGCCAGCTGGACACCATCAGCACAGGCAGATGGCATGTACATGATCCCAATGCTGCATGATGTATATATGGTTGGCAACCTGCCAACTGCCAAGTGGAGGATGTGACTACTCCAACAGCACTGCGCTGATGAGGTGGCACGGCTGCAGTAGCTCTGGGCCACAGCCCTGCGCCGCTGGCACGCCTGCTTTGCCAGGCTGATGTGCAACACCCAGGTGCCCTGCTCCCACACACCAGAGGGAAGAACAGCACGATGCTGAGGTGCTTGATAATGATGGACACCGGCACGATGATGGGCGAGAACAGCAGGCCCATGATCGCGTACATGATGGTGAGCGGGATGGTGGCCAGCGTCACCAGGTACAGCACCGGCAGCATCCTGCGGTCAGGGCGGCAGCGCGGAGCAGGCACCTCAGGCGGCTGAGGCCCTTGCGCGCACCACGCGATGCTCGTGCATCATGACGGTCTAGCGTCGTGTCGCGTCCTGTGCCGCGGCAGCCATATGTAGCGCGTGGTTACTTCACGCAGCTGACATGCCGCCTGCATTCCAGCTGCCAGTGCCTGCGCTGCGCTGACTTGCGAGCAGGGTACCTACAGCGGGGTGAGCGACTCCAGAGGCATCTTGCTGATTTGCTTGAACGGAGGTGGTAGTACGGCGAGAGCAAGGAATGGTCTGGTGGGACGGAGAGCTGCACAAGCTTACGAGGGGGAGGTGTGAGCTGTGTGAGGCCAGGGCGGTTTGAGCACGTGCGATAGTGAGCGTGTGACGCCGGCAACTGCCTGCGAGGGTGACACGACACGACAGCCTTCCAGCCACGTCGCAGCAGTGGCGCAATTGTGAATGCAGCCAGTGCAGCTCGTGACACACCAACGCGACTGACCGCGGTGACCAGCTCATCTCCAGCATTCGGGGCCTCGACACGCAGGTCCACAGGGTCGTGGTCATCACTGCAATGCTAGCAGCAATGTGCGGCAAGCTGGGCGGGGCAACGCGCATGGGTTTGTAGAGAACTGTGGACAGTTGCCTGGTCTGCGCCGCCAGCTCGGCGATGTCACATGTCAGGGCTAGTGCCACTAGTTGCCACAGCTGCGTGCGCTACATCCCTGAGCAGTATGCAGGTTTGCATGGCTGCGTCCCCACATCTCCCACTAACACCCTAGCCAGCATGCTGAGCAGCTGAAGCTGGCTTGGCGTTTAGGGTGGCAGCGGTAGCAGCAGCAGCAACAGATATGGCAGCAGCAATGGCAGCGGCGGCGACACAAGAAGCCCGACTAATGATGACTAAATCTCAGTTACTTCAGCCTTCTTGATCCTCAGGGACCACGCTGACAGGCAGCACTGGGGTGAAGCAGCACACCCCTCCATGGCAGCATGTGCATCGACTGGATGCACTCAGCTGAACCAGTCAAACTAGCTGTCCTTGTCCGCAAAGGCTGCATGCTATAACCTAGCCAGTGGTGTGCATTAGACTGACAGTGAAAGGTGGGGTGGAGCAACATCACTAGCACCAGAATGTTTCAGCAGTTGCCATGTAGCAAGTACTTGGCAGCACCTTGAGAAGCATGGCCCCCTCCTGCTTGCCTAGAAGGGACAGGTGCGACCTTGCATACGGCAAGAGGCCTGTGACAGCGTACTGCATACATGCCCACAAGTAGCAGGACGTGGCTGGCAGGTCCAGGTAGTCCCACATGCTGGCAGGAGTGCAGCGGCAAGCAAAAGAGCATGCGTGGGGGACTGCACATGTTCAGGGTACGCAATGCACACAGACAGACTGACGTGATGGGCAGGGTGGCTGCACCTGTGGCTGCTGCCACCAGCTGCATGACCGCATGGTGATTTGACAGCTCCCATGATAAGGCCGGGAGTGTTGGCCTGACAGCTGCTGCTGCTGATCAACCTAACTAAACCTGACCTGCATCAGTGAGTTTACCATGGTTACCTCTGCCAGATGGTTGAGTGAGAATGGCTGCTTGGAGATGTGTATGTGAGAACCCATATGTTCTGTTCACCCCACTTTGGACATCTCCACCTTGCAGGTGACAAGGCGCAATACAGCAAGGACGGGGCGTGTTGTCGCACAGGTCATGCACACCATCACTGGCACTCAGCACCATCTGACTCAGCACTGGTTTACACGTGTTTATATCACTGCAACAAAGGGAATGTCAACGTCACATGGGTCACATCTCCTATCACTTCTACACGCTCTCTCTCTCCGTCGCACCCCTACTAGGCGCTCTATGTCCACGAACCAACGGCAACACCATCATATCTACAAACATTACACAGTTGTTCCACAACTGCTAGCAGGGCCACCGCAGCAGCTCAACCGCAGTAGCAAACTGTAGTCAGCTTCAGCTGAAGAAGGTCATCTTGCCCAACAGGCCAGCGATGGCAGTCCAGCGGAGAGGCACCAGCCAGGGCATGATAGTGTCGGTCACCAGAACCTGCAGCCAATGTGCACAAATACAAATGTGGCATGCAGCTGCACCATTGCATTCCACCCACCAGCACTGACACTGGCGACATTGGTCTGTGCATGCATGCAACACCAACACCATGTGCTGGTGGCAAGATTTCATGCAGCTGGCATCACAGATGTGGCTTTGCATGGCAGCAGCCTTGCGCATGACAGGCAACAGTGCAGGCACTGTGGAAGGCAGCTCTGCAGGCAAGAGCTATGCGCAGCACAGGCCCAAGACCCGACAGACCCAACCCACCTTGGTGACTGTCCAGCTGGCCCTCATCCACGTGCACAGGAAGCACAGGGGCCACAGCAGCGGGGTCAGCACAGTGAAGAAGGAGCAGGCAATCTTCTTGGCCTCGAACAGGAATGCCAGGATGCCGCCCACTGGGATAGCGAGAGGAGCCACCACCAGGTACTGCACACGAGCAGCAGCAGCAGCAGCACATGTGGAGTGAACTAGCATGGCAGCAACAGCAACATGGTTGCAGGGGGACTGAGTCACGATGCTCCATGCAGGCTCGATGCAAGCTGCTGTTTGCGTGCACGCTGACAGCACCGAGTCTGAATTAGTAAGGATGGGCTCATGCGTTGTGGTGGACACGGCTGCTTTGCCAGCTGGACACCATCAGCACAGGCAGATGGCATGTACATGATCCCAATGCTGCATGATGTATATACGGTTGGCAACCTGCCAACTGCCAAGTGGAGGATGTGACTACTTCAACAGCACTGCGCTGATGAGGTGGCACGGCTGCAGTAGCTCTGGGCCACAGCCCTGCGCCGCTGGCACGCCTGCTTTGCCAGGCTGATGTGCAACACCCAGGTGCCCTGCTCCCACACACCAGAGGGAAGAACAGCACGATGCTGAGGTGCTTGATGATGATGGACACCGGCACGATGATGGGCGAGAACAGCAGGCCCATGATCGCGTACATGATGGTGAGCGGGATGGTGGCCAGCGTCACCAGGTACAGCACCGGCAGCATCCTGCGGTCAGGGCGGCAGCGCGGAGCAGGCACCTCAGGCGGCTGAGGCCCTTGCGCGCACCACGCGATGCTCGTGCATCATGACGGTCTAGCGTCGTGTCGCGTCCTGTGCCGCGGCAGCCATATGTAGCGCGTGGTTACTTCACGCAGCTGACATGCCGCCTGCATTCCAGCTGCCAGTGCCTGCGCTGCGCTGACTTGCGAGCAGGGTACCTACAGCGGGGTGAGCGACTCCAGAGGCATCTTGCTGATTTGCTTGAACGGAGGTGGTAGTACGGCGAGAGCAAGGAATGGTCTGGTGGGACGGAGAGCTGCACAAGCTTACGAGGGGGAGGTGTGAGCTGTGTGAGGCCAGGGCGGTTTGAGCACGTGCGATAGTGAGCGTGTGACGCCGGCAACTGCCTGCGAGGGTGACACGACACGACAGCCTTCCAGCCACGTCGCAGCAGTGGCGCAATTGTGAATGCAGCCAGTGCAGCTCGTGACACACCAACGCGACTGACCGCGGTGACCAGCTCATCTCCAGCATTCGGGGCCTCGACACGCAGGTCCACAGGGTCGTGGTCATCACTGCAATGCTAGCAGCAATGTGCGGCAAGCTGGGCGGGGCAACGCGCATGGGTTTGTAGAGAACTGTGGACAGTTGCCTGGTCTGCGCCGCCAGCTCGGCGATGTCACATGTCAGGGCTAGTGCCACTAGTTGCCAAAGCTGCGTGCGCTACATCCCTGAGCAGTATGCAGGTTTGCATGGCTGCGTCCCCACATCTCCCACTAACACCCTAGCCAGCATGCTGAGCAGCTGAAGCTGGCTTGGCGTTTAGGGTGGCAGCGGTAGCAGCAGCAGCAACAGATATGGCAGCAGCAATGGCAGCGGCGGCGACACAAGAAGCCCGACTAATGATGACTAAATCTCAGTTACTTCAGCCTTCTTGATCCTCAGGGACCACGCTGACAGGCAGCACTGGGGTGAAGCAGCACACCCCTCCATGGCAGCATGTGCATCGACTGGATGCACTCAGCTGAACCAGTCAAACTAGCTGTCCTTGTCCGCAAAGGCTGCATGCTATAACCTAGCCAGTGGTGTGCATTAGACTGACAGTGAAAGGTGGGGTGGAGCAACATCACTAGCACCAGAATGTTTCAGCAGTTGCCATGTAGCAAGTACTTGGCAGCACCTTGAGAAGCATGGCCCCCTCCTGCTTGCCTAGAAGGGACAGGTGCGACCTTGCATACGGCAAGAGGCCTGTGACAGCGTACTGCATACATGCCCACAAGTAGCAGGACGTGGCTGGCAGGTCCAGGTAGTCCCACATGCTGGCAGGAGTGCAGCGGCAAGCAAAAGAGCGTGCGTGGGGGACTGCACATGTTCAGGGTACGCAATGCACACAGACAGACTGACGTGATGGGCAGGGTGGCTGCACCTGTGGCTGCTGCCACCAGCTGCATGACCGCATGGTGATTTGACAGCTCCCATGATAAGGCCGGGAGTGTTGGCCTGCAAGCTGCTGCTGCTGATCAACCCAACTAAACCTGACCTGCATCAGTGAGTTTACCATGGTTACCTCTGCCAGATGGTTGAGTGAGAATGGCTGCTTGGAGATGTGTATGTGAGAACCCATATGTTCTGTTCACCCCACTTTGGACATCTCCACCTTGCAGGTGACAAGGCGCAATACAGCAAGGACGGGGCGTGTTGTCGCACAGGTCATGCACACCATCACTGGCACTCAGCACCATCTGACTCAGCACTGGTTTACACGTGTTT
Source organism: Haematococcus lacustris (assembly GCA_030144725.1). Taxonomy (NCBI): domain Eukaryota; kingdom Viridiplantae; phylum Chlorophyta; class Chlorophyceae; order Chlamydomonadales; family Haematococcaceae; genus Haematococcus; species Haematococcus lacustris. The sequence continues at coordinate 9,269,323 of JASKMD010000006.1, forward strand.
ATATCACTGCAACAAAGGGAATGTCAACGTCACATGGGTCACATCTCCTATCACTTCTACACGCTCTCTCTCTCCGTCGCACCCCTACTAGGCGCTCTATGTCCACGAACCAACGGCAACACCATCATATCTACAAACATTACACAGTTGTTCCACAACTGCTAGCAGGGCCACCGCAGCAGCTCAACCGCAGTAGCAAACTGTAGTCAGCTTCAGCTGAAGAAGGTCATCTTGCCCAACAGGCCAGCGATGGCAGTCCAGCGGAGAGGCACCAGCCAGGGCATGATAGTGTCGGTCACCAGAACCTGCAGCCAATGTGCACAAATACAAATGTGGCATGCAGCTGCACCATTGCATTGCACCCACCAGCACTGACACTGGCGACATTGGTCTGTGCATGCATGCAACACCAACACCATGTGCTGGTGGCAAGATTTCATGCAGCTGGCATTACAGATGTGGCTTTGCATGGCAGCAGCCTTGCGCATGACAGGCAACAGTGCAGGCACTGTGGAAGGCAGCTCTGCAGGCAAGAGCTATGCGCAGCACAGGCCCAAGACCCGACAGACCCAACCCACCTTGGTGACTGTCCAGCTGGCCCTCATCCACGTGCACAGGAAGCACAGGGGCCACAGCAGCGGGGTCAGCACAGTGAAGAAGGAGCAGGCAATCTTCTTGGCCTCGAACAGGAATGCCAGGATGCCGCCCACTGGGATAGCGAGAGGAGCCACCACCAGGTACTGCACACGAGCAGCAGCAGCAGCAGCACATGTGGAGTGAACTAGCATGGCAGCAACAGCAACATGGTTGCAGGGGGACTGAGTCACGATGCTCCATGCAGGCTCGATGCAAGCTGCTGTTTGCGTGCACGCTGACAGCACCGAGTCTGAATTAGTAAGGATGGGCTCATGCGTTGTGGTGGACACGGCTGCTTTGCCAGCTGGACACCATCAGCACAGGCAGATGGCATGTACATGATCCCAATGCTGCATGATGTATATATGGTTGGCAACCTGCCAACTGCCAAGTGGAGGATGTGACTACTTCAACAGCACTGCACTGATGAGGTGGCACGGCTGCAGTAGCTCTGGGCCACAGCCCTGCGCCGCTGGCACGCCTGCTTTGCCAGGCTGATGTGCAACACCCAGGTGCCCTGCTCCCACACACCAGAGGGAAGAACAGCACGATGCTGAGGTGCTTGATGATGATGGACACCGGCACGATGATGGGCGAGAACAGCAGGCCCATGATCGCGTACATGATGGTGAGCGGGATGGTGGCCAGCGTCACCAGGTACAGCACCGGCAGCATCCTGCGGTCAGGGCGGCAGCGCGGAGCAGGCACCTCAGGCGGCTGAGGCCCTTGCGCGCACCACGCGATGCTCGTGCATCATGACGGTCTAGCGTCGTGTCGCGTCCTGTGCCGCGGCAGCCATATGTAGCGCGTGGTTACTTCACGCAGCTGACATGCCGCCTGCATTCCAGCTGCCAGTGCCTGCGCTGCGCTGATTTGCGAGCAGGGCACCTACAGCGGGGTGAGCGACTCCAGAGGCATCTTGCTGATTTGCTCGAACGGAGGTGGTAGTACGGCGAGAGCAAGGAATGATCTGATAGAACGGAGAGCTGCACAAGCTTACGAGGGGGAGGTGTGAGCTGTGTGAGGCCAGGGCGGTTTGAGCACGTGCGATAGTGAGCGTGTGACGCCGGCAACTGCCTGCGAGGGTGACACGACACGACAGCCTTCCAGCCACGTCGCAGCAGTGGCGCAATTGTGAATGCAGCCAGTGCAGCTCGTGACACACCAACGCGACTGACCGCGGTGACCAGCTCATCTCCAGCATTCGGGGCCTCGACACGCAGGTCCACAGGGTCGTGGTCATCACTGCAATGCTAGCAGCAATGTGCGGCAAGCTGGGCGGGGCAACGCGCATGGGTTTGTAGAGAACTGTGGACAGTTGCCTGGTCTGCGCCGCCAGCTCGGCGATGTCACATGTCAGGGCTAGTGCCACTAGTTGCCAAAGCTGCGTGCGCTACATCCCTGAGCAGTATGCAGGTTTGCATGGCTGCGTCCCCACATCTCCCACTAACACCCTAGCCAGCATGCTGAGCAGCTGAAGCTGGCTTGGCGTTTAGGGTGGCAGCGGTAGCAGCAGCAGCAACAGATATGGCAGCAGCAATGGCAGCGGCGGCGACACAAGAAGCCCGACTAATGATGACTAAATCTCAGTCACTTCAGGCTTCTTGATCCTCGAGGACCACGCTGACATGTAGCACTGGGGTGAAGCAGTACACCTCTCCATGGCAGCATGTGCATCGACTGTATGCAGTCAGCTGAACCACAGTCAAACTAGCTGTCCTTGTCCGCAAAAGCTACATGCAGTAACCTAGCCAGTCTCATACATTGGCAGGCGGCAAGCAAAAAGGCAAGCACGGCACGGCAAGAAAAGAGTACATGTGGCGGGCGACATGTATTTAGGGGTATGCAATGCACACAGACAGACTGACGTCATGGGCAGGGTGGCTACACCTGTGGCTGCTGCCACCAGCTGCATGACCGCATGGTGATTTGACAGCTCCCAGGATGAGGCCGGGAGTGTTGGCCTGCAAGCTGCTGCTGCTGATCAACCCAACTAAACCTGACCTGCATCATTGAGTTTACCATGGTTTCCTCTGCCAGATGGTTGAGTGAGAATGGCCACTTGGAGTTGTGTATGTGAGAACCCCTATGTCCTGTTCACCCCACTTTGGACATCTCCACCTTGCAGGTGACAAGGCGCGATACAGCAAGGACGGGGCGTGTTGCCGCACAGGTCATGCACACCATCACTGGCACTGAGCACCATCTGACTCAGCACTGGTTTACACTTGTTTATATCACTGCAACAAAGGGAATGTCAACGTCACATGGGTCACGTCTCCTATCACTTCTACACGCTCACTCTCTCCGTCGCACCCCTACAAGGCGCTCTATGTCCACAAACCAACGGCAACACCATCATATCTACAAACATTACACAGTTGTTCCACAGCTGCTAGCAGGGCCACCGCATCAGCTCAACTGCAGCAGCAAACTGTAGTCAGCTTCAGCTAAAGAAGGTCATCTTGCCCAGGAGGGCAGTGATGAACGTCCAGCGGAGAGGCACCAGCCAGGGCATGATAGTGTCGGTCACCAGAACCTGCAGCCAATGTGCACAAATACAAATGTGGCATGCAGCTGCACCGTTGCATTGCACCCACCAGCACTGACACTGGCGACATTGGTCTGTGCATGCATGCAACACCAACACCATGCGCTGGTGGCAAGATTTCATGCAGCTGGCAGTACAGATGTGGCTTTGCATGGCAGCAGCCTTGCGCATGGAAGGCAACAGGGCAGGCACTGTTGGAGGCAGCTCTGCAGGCAGGAGCTATGCGCAGCACAGGCCCAGGACCCAACAGATCCAACCCACCTTGGTGACTGTCCAGCTGGCCCTCATCCACGTGCACATGAAGCACAGGGGCCACAGCAGCGGGGTCAGCACAGTGAAGAAGGAGCAGGCAATCTTCTTGGCCTCAAACAGGAATGCCAGGATGCCGCCCACTGGGATGGCGAGAGGAGCCACCACCAGGTACTGCACACGAGCAGCAGCAGCAGCAGCACATGTGGAGTGAACTGGCGTGGCAGCAGCAACAGCATGGTGGCAGTGAGACTCAGTCACGAGACTCTATGCAGGCTTAATGCAAGCTGCTGTTTGCGTGCACGCTGACAGGACCGAGTCTGGAGTAGTAAGGATGGGCTCATGCGTTGTGGTGGACACGGCTGCTTTGCCAGCTGGACACCATCAGAACAGGCAGATGGCATGTACATGATCCCAATGCTGCACGATGTATGTATGGTTGGCAACCTGCCAACTGCCAAGTGGAGGATGTGACTACTTCAACAGCACTGCACTGATGAGGTGGCACGGCTGCAGTAGCTCTGGGCACAAGCCCTGCACCGCTGGCACGCCTGCTTTGCCAGGCTGACATGCAACACCCAGGTGGCCTGCTCCCACACACCAGAGGGAAGAACAGCACGATGCTGAGGTGCTTGATGATGATGCACACTGGCACGATGATGGGCGAGAACAGCAGGCCCATGATCGCGTACATGATGGTGAGCGGGATGGTGGCCAGCGTCACCAGGTACAGCACCGGCAGCATCCTGCGGTCAGGGCGGCAGCGCGGAGCAGGCACCTTCTGCTGCAGAGTAAACCGTGCGCTGTCTCGTCCCTGCGCCGTCATGATTTCAGGCAATGGACGGGACGCGGCAATCGCGACTGCAATCATTACGAACTGCGTTATGTGGCCATATTGCCTGCTTGATAGCTGTTACAGTCAGTAGCACTGCAAGCGGTGAGCTGGATACTTACAGCGGGGTGAGCGACTCCAGAGGCATCTTAGCGGGATCGATGTGTCGTGCTTAGATCGGTCCAAGTGAAGAGCAATCGGCGTTTGGCTTCTGCGCGTGCGCGACTTGAAGTACGGGCGAGTGTGAGGTCACTAATGACCGGCACCTCGGGGGACCACGACAGCCCGTAACGCAGGGAATGTTCGCACCTAGTCGCAGGAAGCATCTTCTAAATTAACTATGGAAGACTCGAATAGCCATCCTCCCTCATTGACCTCCTGACCTCCCACCCCGCGCCCCCCTTCCCTGTCGCACCGAGTCGTGCACTGCGCAGTTGTTGGTTTTTCCTGCATTCACGGTGAAGTCAGCACCGCTGACAGTTTGCAAGTTATTCCCACTGTAGGTTTGTCGAAGCTTTAGTGTCTTGTCAATATGCTAGGGCAAATGTACAGCAGAACGCAGACGCTCCCAACAAGGGGTTGGTGATCTTCATGCAACTGTCGCTTACCAACGACAGGGTAGGTATATGACCTCATAGTGAAGTGACAGCTCCCAGGATGAGGCCGGGAGTGTTGGCCTGAAAGCTGCTGCTGCTGATCAACCCAACTAAACCTGACCTGAATCATTGAGTTTACCATGGTTTCCTCTGCCAGATGGTTGAGTGAGAATGGCCACTTGGAGTTGTGTATGTGAGAACCCCTATGTCCTGTTCACCCCACTTTGGACATCTCCACCTTGCAGGTGACAAGGCGCGATACAGCAAGGACGGGGCGTGTTGTCGCACAGGTCATGCACACCATCACTGGCACTGAGCACCATCTGACTCAGCACTGGTTTACACTTGTTTATATCACTGCAACAAAGGGAATGTCAACGTCACATGGGTCACGTCTCCTATCACTTCTACACGCTCACTCTCTCCGTCGCACCCCTACAAGGCGCTCTATGTCCACAAACCAACGGCAACACCATCATATCTACAAACATTACACAGTTGTTCCACAGCTGCTAGCAGGGCCACCGCATCAGCTCAACTGCAGCAGCAAACTGTAGTCAGCTTCAGCTAAAGAAGGTCATCTTGCCCAGGAGGGCAGTGATGAACGTCCAGCGGAGAGGCACCAGCCAGGGCATGATAGTGTCGGTCACCAGAACCTGCAGCCAATGTGCACAAATACAAATGTGGCATGCAGCTGCACCGTTGCATTGCACCCACCAGCACTGACACTGGCGACATTGGTCTGTGCATGCATGCAACACCAACACCATGCGCTGGTGGCAAGATTTCATGCAGCTGGCATTACAGATGTGGCTTTGCATGGCAGCAGCCTTGCGCATGGAAGGCAACAGGGCAGGCACTGTGGAAGGCAGCTCTGCAGGCAAGAGCTATGCGCAGCACAGGCCCAAGACCCGACAGACCCAACCCACCTTGGTGACTGTCCAGCTGGCCCTCATCCACGTGCACAGGAAGCACAGGGGCCACAGCAGCGGGGTCAGCACAGTGAAGAAGGAGCAGGCAATCTTCTTGGCCTCAAACAGGAATGCCAGGATGCCGCCCACTGGGATAGCGAGAGGAGCCACCACCAGGTACTGCACACGAGCAGCAGCAGCAGCAGCACATGTGGAGTGAACTGGCGTGGCAGCAGCAACAGCATGGTGGCAGTGAGACTCAGTCACGAGACTCTATGCAGGCTTGATGCAAGCTGCTGTTTGCGTGCACGCTGACAGGACTGAGTCTGGAGTAGTAAGGATGGGCTCATGCGTTGTGGTGGACACGGCTGCTTTGCCAGCTGGACACCATCAGAACAGGCAGATGGCATGTACATGATCCCAATGCTGCACGATGTATGTATGGTTGGCAACCTGCCAACTGCCAAGTGGAGGATGTGACTACTTCAACAGCACTGCACTGATGAGGTGGCACGGCTGCAGTAGCTCTGAGCACAAGCTCTGCACCGCTGGCACGCCTGCTTTGCCAGGCTGCCGTGCAACACCCAGGTGGCCTGCTCCCACACACCAGAGGGAAGAACAGCACGATGCTGAGGTGCTTGATGATGATGGACACTGGCACGATGATGGGCGAGAACAGCAGGCCCATGATCGCGTACATGATGGTGAGCGGGATGGTGGCCAGCGTCACCAGGTACAGCACCGGCAGCATCCTGCGGTCAGGGCGGCAGCGCGGAGCAGGCACCTCAGGCGGCTGAGGCCCTTGCGCGCACCACGCGATGCTCGTGCATCATGACGGTCTAGCGTCGTGTCGCGTGCCGCGGCAGCCATATGTAGCGCGTGGTTACTTCACGCAGCTGACATGCCGCCTGCATTCCAGCTGCCAGTGCCTGCGCTGCGCTGTTTTGCGAGCAGGGCACCTACAGCGGGGTGAGCGACTCCAGAGGCATCTTGCTGATTTGCTCGAACGGAGGTGGTAGTACGGTGAGAGCAAGGAATGATCTGATAGAACGGAGAGCTGCACAAGCTTACGAGGGGGAGGTGTGAGCTGTGTGAGGCCAGGGCGGTTTGAGCACGTGCGATAGTGAGCGTGTGACGCCGGCAACTGCCTGCGAGGGTGACACGACACGACAGCCTTCCAGCCACGTCGCAGCAGTGGCGCAATTGTGAATGCAGCCAGTGCAGCTCGTGACACACCAACGCGACTGACCGCGGTGACCAGCTCATCTCCAGCATTCGGGGCCTCGACACACAGGTCCACAGGGTCGTGGTCATCACTGCAATGCTAGCAGCAATGTGCGGCAAGCTGGGCGGGGCAACGCGCATGGGTTTGTAGAGAACTGTGGACAGTTGCCTGGTCTGCGCCGCCAGCTCGGCGATGTCACATGTCAGGGCTAGTGCCACTAGTTGCCAAAGCTGCGTGCGCTACATCCCTGAGCAGTATGCAGGTTTGCATGGCTGCGTCCCCACATCTCCCACTAACACCCTAGCCAGCATGCTGAGCAGCTGAAGCTGGCTTGGCGTTTAGGGTGGCAGCGGTAGCAGCAGCAGCAACAGATATGGCAGCAGCAATGGCAGCGGCGGCGACACAAGAAGCCCGACTAATGATGACTAAATCTCAGTCACTTCAGGCTTCTTGATCCTCGAGGACCACGCTGACATGTAGCACTGGGGTGAAGCAGTACACCTCTCCATGGCAGCATGTGCATCGACTGTATGCAGTCAGCTGAACCACAGTCAAACTAGCTGTCCTTGTCCGCAAAAGCTACATGCAGTAACCTAGCCAGTCTCATACATTGGCAGGCGGCAAGCAAAAAGGCAAGCACGGCACGGCAAGAAAAGAGTACATGTGGCGGGAGACATGTATTTAGGGGTATGCAATGCACACAGACAGACTGACGTGATGGGCAGGGTGGCTACACCTGTGGCTGCTGCCACCAGCTGCATGACCGCATGGTGATTTGACAGCTCCCAGGATGAGGCCGGGAGTGTTGGCCTGCAAGCTGCTGCTGCTGATCAACCCAACTAAACCTGACCTGCATCATTGAGTTTACCATGGTTTCCTCTGCCAGATGGTTGAGTGAGAATGGCCACTTGGAGTTGTGTATGTGAGAACCCCTATGTCCTGTTCACCCCACTTTGGACATCTCCACCTTGCAGGTGACAAGGCGCGATACAGCAAGGACGGGGCGTGTTGCCGCACAGGTCATGCACACCACCACTGGCACTGAGCACCATCTGACTCAGCACTGGTTTACACTTGTTTATATCACTGCAACAAAGGGAATGTCAACGTCACATGGGTCACGTCTCCTATCACTTCTACACGCTCACTCTCTCCGTCGCACCCCTACAAGGCGCTCTATGTCCACAAACCAACGGCAACACCATCATATCTACAAACATTACACAGTCGTGCCACAGCTGCTAGCAGGGCCACCGCAGCAGCTCAACCGCAGCAGCAAACTGTAGTCAGCTTCAGCTGAAGAAGGTCATCTTGCCCAACAGGCCAGCGATGGCAGTCCAGCGGAGAGGCACCAGCCAGGGCATGATAGTGTCGGTCACCAGAACCTGCAGCCAATGTGCACAAATACAAATGTGGCATGCAGCTGCACCGTTGCATTGCACCCACCAGCACTGACACTGGCGACATTGGTCTGTGCATGCATGCAACACCAACACCATGCGCTGGTGGCAAGATTTCATGCAGCTGGCATTACAGATGTGGCTTTGCATGGCAGCAGCCTTGCGCATGGAAGGCAACAGGGCAGGCACTGTGGAAGGCAGCTCTGCAGGCAGGAGCTGTGCGCAGCACAGGCCCAGGACCCAACAGATCCAACCCACCTTGGTGACTGTCCAGCTGGCCCTCATCCACGTGCACATGAAGCACAGGGGCCACAGCAGCGGGGTCAGCACAGTGAAGAAGGAGCAGGCAATCTTCTTGGCCTCAAACAGGAATGCCAGGATGCCGCCCACTGGGATAGCGAGAGGAGCCACCACCAGGTACTGCACACGAGCAGCAGCAGCAGCAGCAGCACATGTGGAGTGAACTGGCGTGGCAGCAGCAACAGCATGGTGGCAGTGAGACTCAGTCACGAGACTCTATGCAGGCTTGATGCAAGCTGCTGTTTGCGTGCACGCTGACAGGACCGAGTCTGGAGTAGTAAGGATGGGCTCATGCGTTGTGGTGGACACGGCTGCTTTGCCAGCTGGACACCATCAGAACAGGAAGATGGCATGTACATGATCCCAATGCTGCACGGTGTATGTATGGTTGGCAACCTGCCAACTGCCAAGTGGAGGATGTGACTACTTCAACAGCACTGCACTGATGAGGTGGCACGGCTGCAGTAGCTCTGGGCACAAGCTCTGCACCGCTGGCACGCCTGCTTTGCCAGGCTGACATGCAACACCCAGGTGGCCTGCTCCCACACACCAGAGGGAAGAACAGCACGATGCTGAGGTGCTTGATGATGATGCACACTGGCACGATGATGGGCGAGAACAGCAGGCCCATGATCGCGTACATGATGGTGAGCGGGATGGTGGCCAGCGTCACCAGGTACAGCACCGGCAGCATCCTGCGGTCAGGGCGGCAGCGCGGAGCAGGCACCTCAGGCGGCTGAGGCCCTTGCGCGCACCACGCGATGCTCGTGCATCATGACGGTCTAGCGTCGTGTCGCGTGCCGCGGCAGCCATATGTAGCGCGTGGTTACTTCACGCAGCTGACATGCCGCCTGCATTCCAGCTGCCAGTGCCTGCGCTGCGCTGACTTGCGAGCAGGGCACCTACAGCGGGGTGAGCGACTCCAGAGGCATCTTGCTGATTTGCTCGAACGGAGGTGGTAGTACGGCGAGAGCAAGGAATGATCTGATAGAACGGAGAGCTGCACAAGCTTACGAGGGGGACAGGTGTGAGCTGTGTGAGGCCAGGGCGGTTTGAGCACGTGCGATAGTGAGCGTGTGACGCCGGCAACTGCCTGCGAGGGTGACACGACACGACAGCCTTCCAGCCACGTCGCAGCAGTGGCGCAATTGTGTATGCAGCCAGTGCAGCTCGTGACACACCAACGCGACTGACCGCGGTGACCAGCTCATCTCCAGCTTTCAGGGCCTCGACACGCAGGTCCACAGGGTCGTGGTCATCACTGCAATGCTAGCAGCAATGTGCGGCAAGCTGGGCGGGGCAACGCTCATGGGTTTGTAGAGAACTGTGGACAGTTGCCTGGTCTGCGCCGCCAGCTCGGCGATGTCACATCTCAGGGCTAGTGCCACTAGTTGCCACAGCTGCGTGCGCTACATCCCTGAGCAGTATGCAGGTTTGCATGGCTGCGTCCCCACATCTCCCACTAACACCCTAGCCAGCATGCTGAGCAGCTGAAGCTGGCTTGGCGTTTAGGGTGGTGGCAGCGGTAGCAGCAGCAGCAGCAGCAATAGATATGGCAGCAGCAATGGCAGCGGCAGCGACACAAGAAGCCCCACTATTGATGACCATATCTCAGTTACTTCAGCCTTCTTGATCCTCAGGGACCACGCTGACAGGCAGCACTGGGGTGAAGCAGCACACCCCTCCATGGCAGCATGTGCATCGACTGGATGCACTCAGCTGAACCACAGTCAAACTAGCTGTCCTTGTCCGCAAAGGCTGCATGCTATAACCTAGCCAGTGGTGTGCATTAGACTGACAGTGAAAGGTGGGGTGGAGCAACATCACTAGCACCAGAATGTCTCAGCAGTTGCCATGTAGCAAGTACTTGGCAGCACCTTGAGAAGCATGGCCCCCTCCTGCTTGCCTAGAAGGGACAGGTGCGACCTTGCATACGGCAAGAGCCCTGCGACAGCGTACTGCATACATGCCCACAAGTAGCAGGACGTGGCTGGCTGGGCCAGGTAGTCCCACATGCTGGCAGGAGTGCAGCGGCAAGCAAAAGAGCATGCGTGGGGGGCTGCACATGTTCAGGGTACGCAATGCACACAGACAGACTGACGTGATGGGCAGGGTGGCTGCACCTGTGGCTGCTGCCACCAGCTGCATGACCTCATAGTGAATTGACAGCTCCCATGATAAGGCCGGGAGTGTTGGCCTGAAAGCTGCTGCTGCTGATCAACCCAACTAAACCTGACCTGCATCAGTGAGTTTACCATGGTTACCTATGCCAGATGGTTGAGTGAGAATGGCAGCTTGGAGATGTGTATGTGAGAACCCATATGTTCTGTTCACCCCAATTTGGACATCTCCACCTTGCAGGTGACAAGGCGCGATACAGCAAGGATGGGGCGTGTTGTCGCACAGGTCATGCACACCATCACTGGCACTGAGCACCATCTGACTCAGCACTGGTTTACACCTGTTTATATCACTGCAACAAAGGGAATGTCAACGTCACATGGGTCACGTCTCCTATCACTTCTACACGCTCACTCTCTCCGTCGCACCCCTACAAGGCGCTCTATGTCCACAAACCAACGGCAACACCATCATATCTACAAACATTACACAGTTGTTCCACAGCTGCTAGCAGGGCCACCGCATCAGCTCAACCGCAGCAGCAAACTGTAGTCAGCTTCAGCTGAAGAAGGTCATCTTGCCCAGGAGGGCAGTGATGAACGTCCAGCGGAGAGGCACCAGCCAGGGCATGATAGTGTCGGTCACCAGAACCTGCAGCCAATGTGCACAAATACAAATGTGGCATGCAGCTGCACCGTTGCATTGCACCCGCCAGCACTGACACTGGCGACATTGGTCTGTGCATGCATGCAACACCAACACCATGCGCTGGTGGCAAGATTTCATGCAGCTGGCATTACAGATGTGGCTTTGCATGGCAGCAGCCTTGCGCATGACAGGCAACAGGGCAGGCACTGTTGGAGGCAGCTCTGCAGGCAGGAGCTATGCGCAGCACAGGCCCAGGACCCAACAGACCCAACCCACCTTGGTGACTGTCCAGCTGGCCCTCATCCACGTGCACAGGAAGCACAGGGGCCACAGCAGCGGGGTCAGCACAGTGAAGAAGGAGCAGGCAATCTTCTTGGCCTCAAACAGGAATGCCAGGATGCCGCCCACCGGGATGGCGAGAGGAGCCACCACCAGGTACTGCACACGAGCAGCAGCAGCAGCACATGTGGAGTGAACTAGCATGGCAGCAGCAACGGCATGTTGGCAATGAGACTCAGTCACGAGACTCTATGCAGGCTCAATGCAAGCTGCTGTTTGCGTGCACGCTGACAAGACCGAGTCTGAAGTAGTAAGGATGGGCTCATGCGTTGTGGTGGACACGGCTGCTTTGCCAGCTGGACACCATCAGGAACAGGCAGATGGCATGTACATGATCCCAATGCTGCATGATGCATACTTGGCTGGCAACCTGCCAACTGCCAACTGGAGGATGTGACTACTTCAACAGCACTGCACTGATGAGGTGGCACGGCTGCAGCAGCTCTGGGCACAAGCACTGCACCGCTGGCACGCCTGCTTTGCCATGCTGACATGCAACACCCAGGTGGCCTGCTCCCACACACCAGAGGGAAGAACAGCACGATGCTGAGGTGCTTGATGATGATGGACACTGGCACGATGATGGGCGAGAACAGCAGGCCCATGATCGCGTACATGATGGTGAGCGGGATGGTGGCCAGCGTCACCAGGTACAGCACCGGCAGCATCCTGCGGTCAGGGCGGCAGCGCGGAGCAGGCACCTCAGGCGGCTGAGGCCCTTGCGCGCACCACGCGATGCTCGTGCATCATGACGGTCTAGCGTCGTGTCGCGTGCCGCGGCAGCCATATGTAGCGCGTGGTTACTTCACGCAGCTGACATGCCGCCTGCATTCCAGCTGCCAGTGCCTGCGCTGCGCTGACTTGCGAGCAGGGTACCTACAGCGGGGTGAGCGACTCCAGAGGCATCTTGCTGATTTGCTTGAACGGAGGTGGTAGTACGGCGAGAGCAAGGAATGGTCTGGTGGGACGGAGAGATGCACAAGCTTACGAGGGGGACAGGTGTGAGCTGTGTGAGGCCAGGGCGGTTTGAGCACGTGCGATAGTGAGCGTGTGACGCCGGCAACTGCCTGCGAGGGTGACACGACACGACAGCCTTCCAGCCACGTCGCAGCAGTGGCGCAATTGTGAATGCAGCCAGTGCAGCTCGTGACACACCAACGCGACTGACCGCGGTGACCAGCTCATCTCCATCATTCGGGGCCTCGACACGCAGGTCCACAGGGTCGTGGTCATCACTGCAATGCTAGCAGCAATGTGCGGCAAGCTGGGCGGGGCAACGCGCATGGGTTTGTAGAGAACTGTGGACAGTTGCCTGGTCTGCGCCGCCAGCTCGGCGATGTCACATGTCAGGGCTAGTGCCACTAGTTGCCAAAGCTGCGTGCGCTACATCCCTGAGCAGTATGCAGGTTTGCATGGCTGCGTCCCCACATCTCCCACTAACACCCTAGCCAGCATGCTGAGCAGCTGAAGCTGGCTTGGCGTTTAGGGTGGCAGCGGTAGCAGCAGCAGCAACAGATATGGCAGCAGCAATGGCAGCGGCGGCGACACAAGAAGCCCGACTAATGATGACTAAATCTCAGTCACTTCAGGCTTCTTGATCCTCGAGGACCACGCTGACATGTAGCACTGGGGTGAAGCAGTACACCTCTCCATGGCAGCATGTGCATCGACTGTATGCAGTCAGCTGAACCACAGTCAAACTAGCTGTCCTTGTCCGCAAAAGCTACATGCAGTAACCTAGCCAGTCTCATACATTGGCAGGCGGCAAGCAAAAAGGCAAGCACGGCACGGCAAGAAAAGAGTACATGTGGCGGGCGACATGTATTTAGGGGTATGCAATGCACACAGACAGACTGACGTGATGGGCAGGGTGGCTACACCTGTGGCTGCTGCCACCAGCTGCATGACCGCATGGTGATTTGACAGCTCCCAGGATGAGGCCGGGAGTGTTGGCCTGCAAGCTGCTGCTGCTGATCAACCCAACTAAACCTGACCTGCATCATTGAGTTTACCATGGTTTCCTCTGCCAGATGGTTGAGTGAGAATGGCCACTTGGAGTTGTGTATGTGAGAACCCCTATGTCCTGTTCACCCCACTTTGGACATCTCCACCTTGCAGGTGACAAGGCGCGATACAGCAAGGACGGGGCGTGTTGCCGCACAGGTCATGCACACCATCACTGGCACTGAGCACCATCTGACTCAGCACTGGTTTACACTTGTTTATATCACTGCAACAAAGGGAATGTCAACGTCACATGGGTCACGTCTCCTATCACTTCTACACGCTCACTCTCTCCGTCGCACCCCTACAAGGCGCTCTATGTCCACAAACCAACGGCAACACCATCATATCTACAAACATTACACAGTTGTTCCACAGCTGCTAGCAGGGCCACCGCATCAGCTCAACCGCAGCAGCAAACTGTAGTCAGCTTCAGCTAAAGAAGGTCATCTTGCCCAGGAGGGCAGTGATGAACGTCCAGCGGAGAGGCACCAGCCAGGGCATGATAGTGTCGGTCACCAGAACCTGCAGCCAATGTGCACAAATACAAATGTGGCATGCAGCTGCACCGTTGCATTGCACCCACCAGCACTGACACTGGCGACATTGGTCTGTGCATGCATGCAACACCAACACCATGCGCTGGTGGCAAGATTTCATGCAGCTGGCATTACAGATGTGGCTTTGCATGGCAGCAGCCTTGCGCATGGAAGGCAACAGGGCAGGCACTGTTAGAGGCAGCTCTGCAGGCAGGAGCTATGCGCAGCACAGGCCCAGGACCCAACAGATCCAACCCACCTTGGTGACTGTCCAGCTGGCCCTCATCCACGTGCACATGAAGCACAGGGGCCACAGCAGCGGGGTCAGCACAGTGAAGAAGGAGCAGGCAATCTTCTTGGCCTCAAACAGGAATGCCAGGATGCCGCCCACTGGGATGGCGAGAGGAGCCACCACCAGGTACTGCACACGAGCAGCAGCAGCAGCAGCACATGTGGAGTGAACTGGCGTGGCAGCAGCAACAGCATGGTGGCAGTGAGACTCAGTCACGAGACTCTATGCAGGCTTAATGCAAGCTGCTGTTTGCGTGCACGCTGACAGGACCGAGTCTGGAGTAGTAAGGATGGGCTCATGCGTTGTGGTGGACACGGCTGCTTTGCCAGCTGGACACCATCAGAACAGGAAGATGGCATGTACATGATCCCAATGCTGCGCGATGTATGTATGGTTGGCAACCTGCCAACTGCCAAGTGGAGGATGTGACTACTTCAACAGCACTGCACTGATGAGGTGGCACGGCTGCAGTAGCTCTGGGCACAAGCCCTGCACCGCTGGCACGCCTGCTTTGCCAGGCTGACATGCAACACCCAGGTGGCCTGCTCCCACACACCAGAGGGAAGAACAGCACGATGCTGAGGTGCTTGATGATGATGCACACTGGCACGATGATGGGCGAGAACAGCAGGCCCATGATCGCGTACATGATGGTGAGCGGGATGGTGGCCAGCGTCACCAGGTACAGCACCGGCAGCATCCTGCGGTCAGGGCGGCAGCGCGGAGCAGGCACCTTCTGCTGCAGAGTAAACCGTGCGCTGTCTCGTCCCTGCGCCGTCATGATTTCAGGCAATGGACGGGACGCGGCAATCGCGACTGCAATCATTACGAACTGCGTTATGTGGCCATATTGCCTGCTTGATAGCTGTTACAGTCAGTAGCACTGCAAGCGGTGAGCTGGATACCTACAGCGGGGTGAGCGACTCCAGAGGCATCTTAGCGGGATCGATGTGCCGTGCTTAGATCGGTCCAAGTGAAGAGCAATCGGCGTTTGGCTTCTGCGCGTGCGCGACTTGAAGTACGGGCGAGTGTGAGGTCACTAATGACCGGCACCTCGGGGGACCACGACAGCCCGTAACGCAGGGAATGTTCGCACCTAGTCGCAGGAAGCATCTTCTAAATTAACTATGGAAGACTCGAATAGCCATCCTCCCTCATTGACCTCCTGACCTCCCACCCCGCGCCCCCCTTCCCTGTCGCACCGAGTCGTGCACTGCGCAGTTGTTGGTTTTTCCTGCATTCACGGTGAAGTCAGCACCGCTGACAGTTTGCAAGTTATTCCCACTGTAGGTTTGTCGAAGCTTTAGTGTCTTGTCAATATGCTGGGGCAAATGTACAGCAGAACGCAGACGCTCCCAACAAGGGGTTGGTGATCTTCATGCAACTGTCGCTTACCAACGACAGGGTAGGTATATGACCTCATAGTGAAGTGACAGCTCCCAGGATGAGGCCGGGAGTGTTGGCCTGAAAGCTGCTGCTGCTGATCAACCCAACTAAACCTGACCTGAATCATTGAGTTTACCATGGTTTCCTCTGCCAGATGGTTGAGTGAGAATGGCCACTTGGAGTTGTGTATGTGAGAACCCCTATGTCCTGTTCACCCCACTTTGGACATCTCCACCTTGCAGGTGACAAGGCGCGATACAGCAAGGACGGGGCGTGTTGTCGCACAGGTCATGCACACCATCACTGGCACTGAGCACCATCTGACTCAGCACTGGTTTACACTTGTTTATATCACTGCAACAAAGGGAATGTCAACGTCACATGGGTCACGTCTCCTATCACTTCTACACGCTCACTCTCTCCGTCGCACCCCTACAAGGCGCTCTATGTCCACAAACCAACGGCAACACCATCATATCTACAAACATTACACAGTTGTTCCACAGCTGCTAGCAGGGCCACCGCATCAGCTCAACCGCAGCAGCAAACTGTAGTCAGCTTCAGCTGAAGAAGGTCATCTTGCCCAGGAGGGCAGTGATGAACGTCCAGCGGAGAGGCACCAGCCAGGGCATGATAGTGTCGGTCACCAGAACCTGCAGCCAATGTGCACAAATACAAATGTGGCATGCAGCTGCACCGTTGCATTGCACCCACCAGCACTGACACTGGCGACATTGGTCTGTGCATGCATGCAACACCAACACCATGCGCTGGTGGCAAGATTTCATGCAGCTGGCATTACAGATGTGGCTTTGCATGGCAGCAGCCTTGCGCATGGAAGGCAACAGGGCAGGCACTGTGGAAGGCAGCTCTGCAGGCAAGAGCTATGCGCAGCACAGGCCCAGGACCCAACAGATCCAACCCACCTTGGTGACTGTCCAGCTGGCCCTCATCCACGTGCACAGGAAGCACAGGGGCCACAGCAGCGGGGTCAGCACAGTGAAGAAGGAGCAGGCAATCTTCTTGGCCTCAAACAGGAATGCCAGGATGCCGCCCACTGGGATAGCGAGAGGAGCCACCACCAGGTACTGCACACGAGCAGCAGCAGCAGCAGCACATGTGGAGTGAACTGGCGTGGCAGCAGCAACAGCATGGTGGCAGTGAGACTCAGTCACGAGACTCTATGCAGGCTTGATGCAAGCTGCTGTTTGCGTGCACGCTGACAGGACCAAGTCTGGAGTAGTAAGGATGGGCTCATGCGTTGTGGTGGACACGGCTGCTTTGCCAGCTGGACACCATCAGAACAGGCAGATGGCATGTACATGATCCCAATGCTGCACGATGTATGTATGGTTGGCAACCTGCCAACTGCCAAGTGGAGGATGTGACTACTTCAACAGCACTGCACTGATGAGGTGGCACGGCTGCAGTAGCTCTGGGCACAAGCTCTGCACCGCTGGCACGCCTGCTTTGCCAGGCTGCCGTGCAACACCCAGGTGGCCTGCTCCCACACACCAGAGGGAAGAACAGCACGATGCTGAGGTGCTTGATGATGATGCACACTGGCACGATGATGGGCGAGAACAGCAGGCCCATGATCGCGTACATGATGGTGAGCGGGATGGTGGCCAGCGTCACCAGGTACAGCACCGGCAGCATCCTGCGGTCAGGGCGGCAGCGCGGAGCAGGCACCTCAGGCGGCTGAGGCCCTTGCGCGCACCACGCGATGCTCGTGCATCATGACGGTCTAGCGTCGTGTCGCGTGCCGCGGCAGCCATATGTGGCGCGTGGTTACTTCACGCAGCTGACATGCCGCCTGCATTCCAGCTGCCAGTGCCTGCGCTGCGCTGATTTGCGAGCAGGGCACCTACAGCGGGGTGAGCGACTCCAGAGGCATCTTGCTGATTTGCTCGAACGGAGGTGGTAGTACGGCGAGAGCAAGGAATGATCTGATAGAACGGAGAGCTGCACAAGCTTACGAGGGGGAGGTGTGAGCTGTGTGAGGCCAGGGCGGTTTGACAGTTAAGTCGCCCGGTCACACATGGCCGCAATTCAGCCACAAATGTGTCCCGAAAAACGTCGACAACCGGCTTGTAAGGCCATCCCTGCGCAGTATGGCACTGTCCGCGGTAACAGCTGAGGAACAGCGCCCACGCCTGGTGGCGTGGGTCAACCCAGGCCAGGCCAGGTGGGGCAGCTCACAGCCTCAGCGTAGCGCAACGCAGCAGCCCCCACGCACGCCTGCACCCTCCGCTACAGCTCTGCGGACAAGACAGCTTTTGGGCCAGCAGCTGCTGCGGATGTTGAGGATGGACTGCGGTCTCAGCGGCCAACGCAGCTCGCGCAATAAGAAAGCTTTGTGCCCTCAGTTGCTAGTATACCCGCACATGCTGTTGCTTGCTGCTGTTGTTGCACCTCACCTGCTCAAGTGCTCAATGCACAGCTATGCGTTGCATTGCTTCACTCCTATGTGTGGCATCGTGATGGTTGTGGTGCTCGTCCACAGGTATGGCCACACAAAAGCATACTGCCCAGGCACAGGCAAGGGCATGTTGGCATCACAGCAGGAGCATGCGGTAAGCACAGCTGGGCCACAAGGGGCAGGGGCAGGTATGAAGCGCAGCCGGGGCAGGTGCAGCAGGGGTAGGCAGGCAGCATTGCAGGAGTACGCAGGCAGAGCAGCGGGAACAGGCGCAGGCGCATCATGGGTGTGTGGGTAGTACAGGGGAAGAGGCAGGCGAGCAGTGCAGCAGGGGCATGCGGTAAGCGCAACAGGGTTGCATGCAGCTTGGGTAGGCAGGCGGTGGAGGGGCAGCGGCAGCCAGGCAGGACAACAGTATGCACTCAGAGCTGCAGTGGCAAACACAGCAGGGATAGGCCATCAGAAGAAGGCATGCTTTGCCTAGCAACAGGGAAGGATGTGTTCATGCTTGTGCCTACTGGTGCTTGTGCAGATGCCCGCCCAGGGCGCATGATGTGATGGTGGCAGCAGTGGTGGAGGCAGTGCTGGCAGCAGCAACAGCAATGGTGGTAGCATTGGCGGCAGCACAAGTGGAGTAGACAGTCATAACAACGATGGCAAGCACAGAATGGCCAGGCAGGTAGTAGGGGACAGGGGCAAGCGGACAGCACACCAGAGGTAGGCAACCAGGACAGGCGTTGACAGCGGCAGTGGCGGCAACAGTGGCATCAGTTGCGTTGCCCCTCCCCTCCCTGCCCAGCCCAGCCCAGCCCTACCCCCTCCCAGCCTTGAGTTGCCCCTACCCTCCCTGCCCAGCCCTGCCCCACTCCCTCCCAGCCCTGCCCCACCCAATCCCAGCCCTGCCCCACCCCCTCCCAGCCCTGCCCCACCCAATCCCAGCCCTACCCCACCCCATCCCAGCCCTGCGCCACCCCATCACAGCCTTGCGTTGCCCCTCCCCTCCCTGCCCAGCCCTGCCCCACCCCCTCCCAGCCCTGCCCCACCCTTTCCCAGCGCTGCCCCACCCCATCCCAGCCCTGCCCCACCCTATCCCAGCCTTGCGTTGCCCCTCCCTGCCCTGCCCTGCCCTGCCCAGCCCTGCCCTGCCCAGCCCTGCCCAGCCCTGCCCTGCCCTGCCCTGCCCTGCCTTGCCCTGCCCAGCCCTGCCCAGCCCTGCCCTGCTTTGCCCTGCCCAGCCCTGCCCTGCCTGTGGGTGTGTAGCAGTGCAGGTAGCAGCAGGCTGCAGTGCATGAGCAGCAGTGCAAGGACAGCAGCAGCAGTGGATGGGCAGCAGGCTGTAGGTGTGTGGCAGTGCAGGCTGCAGGTAGCAGCAGGCTGCAGGTGTGCTGCAGTGCATGAGCAGCAGCAGCAGCAGGCTGCAGTGCATGTGCTGCAGTGCATGAGCAGCAGCAGCAGGTTGTAGGTGTGTTGCGGTGCATGAGCAGCAGCAAGAGCAGCAGGCTGTAGTGCATGAGCAGTGCATGGACAGCAGCAACAGGTTGTAGGTGTGTGGCAGTGCAGGAAGAATGTTGCATGGTACAAATGCTTTCAAAAGGCTATCCTGAGATTCCGTTCAGTTCTATGGCACACAACGTGGTTTGTAAGCTGTAAATGGTCAAGATGTAATGAAGAAAACGGTGGTGGTCATTAGCCATGTATCCTCTGTTGTCCATGTATCTTCATTAGCAACATTGCGCACAAATGATACCTACGCCCCTTGTATGGACAACACCATCACGCGGTGATGCGCTAATGCTGCAAGCGTGGTAGCCACCTGCTACATACCCCCTTCGCATGTATGCATCACGGCCATGCTTAGCAAGTGCAGGCCTGGAAGTGATCCACACCCAATGTGTCACAGCTAGCTGGACTACGGATGGTACCTATAGTGGAGGCTCACCACATCCAGCCACATGCTAGTTTGTGGTGCGCCACATGTCCTTGTATGGACACCACCACCACGCGGTGATGCGCTAATGCTGCAAGCGTGGTAGCCACCTGCTACATACCCCCTTCGCATGTATGCATCACGGCCATGCTCAGCAAGTGCAGGCCTGGAAGTGATCCACGCCCAATCCAACCATATGCCACCACACAGTATTACATCGACGCTGCAACTGGCACGGTCAAGGACGCTAGGTCTATTGTAGACCTTGATATTCGAGTTGCAATTGCCCATCACCGGGGGATTTGTCTTACACAACCAATGTGGTGTCCATACGCGGCTACACAAGCAATGAAATGGTTAAACAAACGCAAATTGCATGCCTTTATTTGCATGGAGCTACCAAGACCACCGCAGACCATGCCAGATCTATGCCTTGAAATGAGCTTGCATGCAACCAGACACACACCACACACGTTGTTGTCCTTGCACTGCTGGTCATGCATTACAGCCTGTTGTTGCTGCTGCTGTTGCTCATGCACTGCAGAACATGCACTTTAGCCTGGTGCTGCTGCTGTTGCTCATGCACTGAAGCACACCTACAGCCTGCTGCTACTTGCAACCTGCACTGCTACACACCTACAGCCTGCTACTTCTGCTGCCCATGCACTGCTGCTGTGTTGCTGCTCATGCACTGCACTGCACCTGCAACCTGCACTGCTACACACCTACAGCCTGCTGCTGCTGCCCATCCACTGCTGCTGTGTCCTTGCACAGCTGCTCATGCACTACAGCCTGCTGCTGCTGCTCGTGCATTGTAACACATGGACTGCAGCCTGCTGCTGCTGCTCATGCACTGCAGCACACCTGCAGCCTGCACTGCCACACACCTACAGGCAGGGCAGGGCAGGGCAAGGTAGGGCAGGGCAGGGCAGGGAGGGGCAACGCAAGGCTTGGATGAGGTGGGGCAGGGCTTGGATGGGGTGGGTCAGGGCTGGGAGGGGGTGGGGCAGGGCTGGGAGGCATGTAGGCCGGCAGGCAGGCTGTCAGGCATGTAGGCCGGCAGGCAGGCTGTCAGGCATCTAGGCCGGCAGGCAGGCTGTCAGGCATGTAGGCCGGCAGGCAGGCTGTCAGGCATGTAGGCCGGCAGGCAGGCTGTCAGGCATCTAGGCCGGCAGGCAGGCTGTCAGGCATCTAGGCCGGCAGGCAGGCTGTCAGGCATGTAGGCAGGCAGGCAGGCTGTCAGGCATCTAGGCCGGCAGGCAGGCTGTCAGGCATCTAGGCAAGCTGTCAGGCATGTAGGCAGGCAGGCAGGCTGTCAGGCATGTAGGCAGGCAAGCAGGCTGTCCGGCATGTAGGCAGGCAAGCAGGTGGGCTGTCCGGCATGTAGGCAGGCAGGCAGGCAGGTAGGCTGTCAAGCATGTGGCAGGTGGGCTGTGGGCATGTGGGCAGGCAGGTGGAGGGTGTTGGGCGGGCACATGAGCAGGCTGTCTGGTGAATATGTAGGTGAGGTGGCAGGCTGGCAGGCCAGTAAGCAGGCAGGTGGAGGGTAGGCAGGCAGGTGGAGGGTGGGTGGGCAGGCAAGTGCGGCAGGCCTTCATAGCTGGGCTGGTTGGGGCCCAAGGCGAAAGGGCATTCGCTGCATAAAGGTTTAGTTGCACTCCAGTAATGTTTAACACTCCCAAGCCTGCATTCACGCACAGGGCAATGCACTACATTGCGCGTGTAGGTGCATGCATGTGAGCATGACATGGCATCTGTTTGTTGGTGCATCCACATCCTACTTACCAAGCGGCCACGTGCCAAGCCCTAAGTCAGAGGCGCCTAGCGCACTCAGACTTCCACACCCAGGCGCATGCCGGGATTGAGCAACCTCCAATGCTCATCTGCTACTGTCTTTCGCCGTGCCCACGGGGTGTCCCCCTTCTGTTGCTGCTCTCCCTGCTGTTGCTGCTGTTGCTGCTGCTCATACTCTGCTGCTGCCCATCGTCTTGCTCCTGGTTATGCTGGGGCCTGGCAAGCTTTCTTCGTCGTGGTGGTGACTGGCCTCGTGGTGGTGACTGGCCTGAGGGGCATCGCAGGGGCGCAAAGGGGCTGATACATTCGTCGTCTTGCCCCTTAAGATTGAGCCGGATAGCCAGGACATCGCCCCCGCAGCGAGCGCACACCATCTGTAACCGCACCATCTGTAACCGCTTGCTATCGTGCTCGCGAGCGATGATGCCAAGAGCATCATCGATGCTGCGTTGTGCTACGCTGTGGCGGAGTTATGGGTGTGGGCTGGCCTGGGTGACCAACGCTACTAGCCGTTGGCGCTGCTCCTCAGCTGTTGCCGCGGACAGTGCCACACTGCGCAAGGAAAGCCTTACACGCCAGTCGTCGACGTTTGTCGGGACACATTTGTGGCTGAATTGCGGCCATGTGTGACCGGGCGACTTAACTGGGTTTGAGCACGTGCGATAGTGAGCGTGTGACGCCGGCAACTGCCTGCGAGGGTGACACGACACGACAGCCTTCCAGCCACGTCGCAGCAGTGGCGCAATTGTGAATGCAGCCAGTGCAGCTCGTGACACACCAACGCGACTGACCGCGGTGACCAGCTCATCTCCAGCATTCGGGGCCTCGACACGCAGGTCCACAGGGTCGTGGTCATCACTGCAATGCTAGCAGCAATGTGCGGCAAGCTGGGCGGGGCAACGCGCATGGGTTTGTAGAGAACTGTGGACAGTTGCCTGGTCTGCGCCGCCAGCTCGGCGATGTCACATGTCAGGGCTAGTGCCACTAGTTGCCAAAGCTGCGTGCGCTACATCCCTGAGCAGTATGCAGGTTTGCATGGCTGCGTCCCCACATCTCCCACTAACACCCTAGCCAGCATGCTGAGCAGCTGAAGCTGGCTTGGCGTTTAGGGTGGCAGCGGTAGCAGCAGCAGCAACAGATATGGCAGCAGCAATGGCAGCGGCGGCGACACAAGAAGCCCGACTAATGATGACTAAATCTCAGTCACTTCAGGCTTCTTGATCCTCGAGGACCACGCTGACATGTAGCACTGGGGTGAAGCAGTACACCTCTCCATGGCAGCATGTGCATCGACTGTATGCAGTCAGCTGAACCACAGTCAAACTAGCTGTCCTTGTCCGCAAAAGCTACATGCAGTAACCTAGCCAGTCTCATACATTGGCAGGCGGCAAGCAAAAAGGCAAGCACGGCACGGCAAGAAAAGAGTACATGTGGCGGGCGACATGTATTTAGGGGTATGCAATGCACACAGACAGACTGACGTGATGGGCAGGGTGGCTACACCTGTGGCTGCTGCCACCAGCTGCATGACCGCATGGTGATTTGACAGCTCCCAGGATGAGGCCGGGAGTGTTGGCCTGCAAGCTGCTGCTGCTGATCAACCCAACTAAACCTGACCTGCATCATTGAGTTTACCATGGTTTCTTCTGCCAGATGGTTGAGTGAGAATGGCCACTTGGAGTTGTGTATGTGAGAACCCCTATGTCCTGTTCACCCCACTTTGGACATCTCCACCTTGCAGGTGACAAGGCGCGATACAGCAAGGACGGGGCGTGTTGCCGCACAGGTCATGCACACCATCACTGGCACTGAGCACCATCTGACTCAGCACTGGTTTACACTTGTTTATATCACTGCAACAAAGGGAATGTCAACGTCACATGGGTCACGTCTCCTATCACTTCTACACGCTCACTCTCTCCGTCGCACCCCTACAAGGCGCTCTATGTCCACAAACCAACGGCAACACCATCATATCTACAAACATTACACAGTTGTTCCACAGCTGCTAGCAGGGCCACCGCATCAGCTCAACCGCAGCAGCAAACTGTAGTCAGCTTCAGCTGAAGGAGGTCATCTTGCCCAGGAGGGCAGTGATGAACGTCCAGCGGAGAGGCACCAGCCAGGGCATGATAGTGTCGGTCACCAGAACCTGCAGCCAATGTGCACAAATACAAATGTGGCATGCAGCTGCACCGTTGCATTGCACCCACCAGCACTGACACTGGCGACATTGGTCTGTGCATGCATGCAACACCAACACCATGCGTTGGTGGCAAGATTTCATGCAGCTGGCATTACAGATGTGGCTTTGCATGGCAGCAGCCTTGCGCATGGAAGGCAACAGGGCAGGCACTGTGGAAGGCAGCTCTGCAGGCAGGAGCTATGCGCAGCACAGGCCCAGGACCCAACAGATCCAACCCACCTTGGTGACTGTCCAGCTGGCCCTTGCAACAGTGGTAATGCGTGGGCCCGGAAAAACTCGTAAATGCAAGCGCTAATGGTCTAAGGACTTCTTTCAGCCTAAGGTCGGCTTCTAGAAGTCTCGTAGTGTTAACTACGGCTAGGGTCTCAGCTTAACGCCGGAGCTAGAACTGCTAAGGCTGACTTACTATTGCTTGTAAGGCAACAGCGACCGAAACTATCGAGACCCGTAGGAGAACCGTGAACTCGTATGTGCGAAGCACTACGACCGTTATAGAGAGACAAGTGTCTTACAGTATTCCGTGTACAAAGGACTCTTGTGGTTCAGTCTCTTCTCCCCCCGTAAACACTACAACAACTCGCTTAAAACCTACCGACATCATTCAGTGAGAAACAACGTCATTAGGCAACGTGGCACTTCATGTAAAAGAAAAACAGCATTTGTTCATGCATCCTACCGTGCAATCGTGTACTCTTACACTCTCCCCCACTTGGAGAGAGCTTCGTCCCGAAGCGTGCAGTTGAAAGTGCTATGTGTGTGCCATGCAACCAACAATGTGACAACAACAGACAGGCAGGCATGTTTTCAAACAACCCTATCTAACTTTAACTTACGCAGGCTGCATCCATCCTTTGGGCTGTTTGGTGCGGAAAGCATATGCTCGTAACAACTTCTTGAGGACGTTCTGTGTAACAGTAGTGTTTGTGCGGTCAGGATGCATGGTCGGCTGAGGCTTAAGTGCCGGCTTGCAGCCGTCGAGCATGCTGACTTGTGCGGCTATTGCTGCCGCTGCGGCTGTCTACATACTCATCGTCAGCCTCCGAGTCGCGCAGTGGGTAGTGCAGTGTACTTACATCGTGAAGACGTCGTAAAGAACTAATCCATCAAGAGAAGAGTAGTCATTGCAAGCAGAATAAAAGCAAGTCCATCAGAAGGCTGCAAGAAGTCTGAACCAAGCCCCTCCAGCCTCTAGCACTCAAGATGTCCAAGAAGTCCCCAAGGATCCCAAGATCTCGTCATAAGTAAGATGCAATTCAAATCTCACAGAATCTTGCATGCAAAAAAGAAACACAAACCTACCATTCATCCTAGCTGAGTGTCTGGACTGTTACACTCTCCCCCACTCCGAAAAGCTACGTCCCGGAGCTTGCAGTTTTGAGGTCAATCATGTTCAACAGCATGCAACAGCAGGCATGGACATGCAGGCAATGTCAAGCAGGCAGGAACAGGCTACATGCAACAGACAAGCAAATGCAACGAGCTCCATGCAAACCATGCTGAAACTATGAAATCAGAGTCTTGAGCTGACCGTTGTCTCGTTCTCCTCCTCCTTCCAAGCTGACTGAAGAAACCATCGTGACAGAAACTGAGAAACAGAAGATGTGGTAGTTGTGTTCAGCGCAGGTTGCAATGGGTAATCAGGCCATGCCGGCTGCGTAGTGCTTGAACAGATTGGTGGGACATACGCAGACATATGCCTTGTCCCTAACCAAGACGATGGGTGTATCATGTGCCTCACATGTCAGGTTGGAGCCATTGTGCCAACAGGGATATAAAACCTGCGGAGCCCTCAGACAGTGTGGAACAACAGATTGCCCGCGATTGTGAACCGGCATGATTTGCCAGCAAGTATGATTTGTTGGGTGACAGAGTGCGAGTGATCTGTGCCCTGGGCGGTGATGCCCGATTTGAGTGTGTGCAGCTGCATGATGTGAGCATACACGTGATAGTCAGGCCTATGGGATAGCGCGTCCGCCCCCACGTTGAGTTTGCCTGGGATGTGGTCGAGTTGACCGTTGTTGTGTGCTACCTCAGGTGCTACCTGGGCTGCCATGATGTGCGCATGCCGTGCGCTATGCGTCTTGAGTGTTCTGGCAGGCTGCTGGGCTGGGTAGCTCTGCTGCCATGATGTATGTGTGCTTTCTCAGGTACTACCTGGACTGCCGTGATGTACGCATGCCGTGCGCAATGCGACTTGAGTGTTCTGGCAGGCTGCTGGGCTGCGTAGCTCTGCTGCCATGTTGTGTATATGCTTTCTCAGGTGCTACCTGGACTGCCATGATGTACGCATGCCGTGCGCAATGCGACTTGAGTGTTCTGGCAGGCTGTAGGGCTGCGTATCTCTGCTGCCATGTTGTGTATGATGTTCTCTGCATGGAATGCAGGAGTGTAGGCTGTAGCTGATGGTCTCTGTGGCTGAAGCCAGCAGGGTGCATGAAGCGAGAGATGTGCTGTGTGCCGTCTCTGTGGCTGATGCCAACAGGGCTGATGCGATGGGACTGCGGCTCTGGAGGTCTCGCTCGAAGCGGGATGCGACGGTGCAACACGACTGCGACTGTACCTGTGCAAGGTGTTCTCCTCATAGAAGCGTAGAAGGGCATCCGAGCTCTCCGCTGTGGGGCTCCGCTAATGTTAGAGTTGAGCTGCAAATGGTCGACCAAGTCGTCCCAGAGCGATGTCGACAGTAGAACTGTGGGTTGGAGAAGCGGCGAAGGGTGGCGAATGGTGCTGGGTCAGATGAGAGTGCATGCCAAGACGTCGAGATATGACTACTGGGCTGGCCCCCATGCCACTTTGCCCTGCTTGTCGTTTCTATCAGTTTCAGACAATGCCTGGTAGATAGATTAGATAGACTGCCAGGTGCATGATGTGGCTCTCTGCAGGCTGGTGCACTGCAGGGTACTGTTCTCTGCTTGAGCAGGGTGATGTTGTTGGTGATCACATGTTGGGTGTGCTCTGTGCCTAGAGGTGGCCAGGTATGTGTTGTTGCTGGTGTAAGGCGTCTCTGCATAGGGCAGGAGTGCAGCTATGTGTTCTCTGTTTGAGCAGGCTGGTTGTGGTGATAGAGATGAGGCTCTGCATAGGGCAGGTTGTGTAGGGACCTGCAAGGAGCAGGTTGGTGTAAGGATGTGCAGCCTGATATGCTGTAGGGTCTCAGCAAGGCGCTGGATGTGTGTTGGCTGCAGTTTTCACTGTGTAACTCTGCCAAGGGCAGGCTATGGACGGTTGGCTGCTTCTTTGGCCAGGTTTGGTGCTAGGCTCTCATTGGCTGGGGTGGTGGCGGGGATGAAGGTGGCAAGCAGCGCACATGACATTGTGCAAGGCAAGTTAAGCATTTCTCCGCATGAGCGGGACAAAGCAAGTTAGCAATCATGAAGCCTCTGCAACAGCAAGCTCCGCGCAAGCGGGATTCTCCGTGTGAACGGGCAAAGCAAGTCAGCAAGACAAGCCTCTGCAAACGCAGGCTCTGCACGACAGCAGGCTCCGCTTAAGCGGGATCTCCGTGTAAACGGGAAAAGCAAGTCTGCGAAACAGCAGTGCAAGCACAGCAAGCACAGCAGGTACAGGCTGTACAGCGACTTCTCGGAGTCTCTGCAGCAGCAGGCACAGTGACAAGCGCTGGAGCTGATGCCATCATTTCCGGCTCCAATGGCACCTCCGATTGAGTTGGGTCCGGTGTCACTGCGCAAAGGTCGCGATGAACGAACAATTGCGGAAACCAGATGTAACAGTAGTGTTTGTGCGGTCAGGATGCATGGTCGGCTGAGGCTTAAGTGCCGGCTTGCAGCCGTCGAGCATGCTGACTTGTGCGGCTATTGCTGCCGCTGCGGCTGTCTACATACTCATCGTCAGCCTCCGAGTCGCGCAGTGGGTAGTGCAGTGTACTTACATCGTGAAGACGTCGTAAAGAACTAATCCATCAAGAGAAGAGTAGTCATTGCAAGCAGAATAAAAGCAAGTCCATCAGAAGGCTGCAAGAAGTCTGAACCAAGCCCCTCCAGCCTCTAGCAGTCAAGATGTCCAAGAAGTCCCCAAGGATCCCAAGATCTCGTCATAAGTAAGATGCAATTCAAATCTCACAGAATCTTGCATGCAAAAAAGAAACACAAACCTACCATTCATCCTAGCTGAGTGTCTGGACTGTTACATTCTGGGTCAAGTCTTCTTGTAGTTGTGCCAGAGGCACCCAACTGTTCTCGTGTTCAGGGTGGCCAAGCCACTTCACTTGCAGCTGGAGTTTACCGCGCTGGAAGCGGTGGTTGCGGAAGGCTTCTACGTGGTAATGCTCTTCACCGTCGATGATGTCTGGCTCGGGCGGAGGGGCAGGGTTGCGAGTGGGGAACCGCGCACTGCCGTCGTGGTGCAACTTGACGTGCGACACGTGTACAACCGGGTGGACTGATTTCCACTCAGCAGGTAGTTGAAGCCGCAGGGCGACAGGGGTGACGACCTCTAGGACCTTGAAGGGGCCGTGCTGCCTGGGGGTGAACTTGCGGGCGGCGCCGGCAGCTTGCGTGGCTGGTCTGATGTGGGTAAAGAAGCTGTCGCAAAGGTAAACCATGTCACCAGTGGAGAATTTGTGATCCTGACGGTGGGCATTGGCATACTTGACCTGCCGCTCTTGAGCTTTGATGAGGTGTTGTGTAGCGGCGGCGATGTTGGTAGCCATGCGCTGAAGGAAGGCTGGGGCACTCTCGCTGGTAGCTGGTGTGACCCGTGCCTGAGCAGCTGATGACAACGCTAGAGACAAAGGAGTGTGAGGTTCCTGGCCGGAGTTGAGCATGAAAGGAGAATAGCCTGTACTGGCCTGGACAGATGCGTTGTAGGCAAACTCAACGGCGGTGAGGTGGTTGTCCCAGTCTGTGTGGTGCGGCGAGACGTAGTTGCGCAACATATCTTCAATGGTGCGGTTAGCGCGCTCAGTCTGGCCGTCAGTCTGGGGATGGTTGGCTGTGGAGATATTTAAGTGGGTCCCGGTCTTGGCAAAGAGCTGTTGCCAGAAGTTGGAAGTGAACCTGGGGTCCCGATCAGAGATGATGACCTTGGGGAGGCCGTGGTACTTGAAGACAGAGTCGAAGAAGAGCTGGGCCAGCTCAGGGGCTGACACTGTGGTGGTTGTGGGGACAGTATGAATCATTTTAGTCAACTTATCCACAAAGACGACAATGGCATCGTGGCCAGCCGAGGTGACAGGTAGCTGGGTGATCAAGTCCATGCTGACCTGCTCCCATCGGTGTTGGGGCACGGGCAAAGGCTGCAAAAGGCCAAAGGGTTTTGTGGTGCTAGACTTGTTCCGCTGGCAGTGGGTGCAAGTGCGAATGTAGTCATGCACTGCAACTGCCATGCGTGGCCAGTAGACAAGGCGGGACAGCCGGAGGTAGGTTTTGTCCCGACCAAGATGGCCAGCCGTGGGGACATCATGTGCTTCACACAACAGGTCCGTGCGTAAGGGGCCCGCTGGAATGTACAGTAAAGGGGTCCCTCGGCCTGTGTGATACAGCAGATTGTCCTGAACCGTAAACTGCCGTGCGCGTCCCTTGAGGGCGGCAGTGAGATGACGCTGATACTGAGGATCGGTAGCCGCAGCATCGCGTATGTTCCGTAGCCGTGATTGGTCGACAGAGATGGTTGTCTCAGTGACCTGGGCGGGGTTGCGCTGTGTCCGTCGCCCAACCGACAGTAGTTGATAATCTGACCGACGTGACAGGGCGTCTGCCACTATGTTCTGTTTGCCCGGGATATGATCTATGATGCAGTCGTACTCTTGAAGGACCTCCATCCACCGCGCTTGGCGACGGCAATCGAGGCGAGGCTGTGTTTGAATGTGCTTTGTAGCCCAATTGTCCATGAGTAGGTTAAATGACGCACCAAGGAGGTAGTGACGCCATACCTTTAGGGCCTCCACCAGAGACAGGAGCTCCTGCTCATGGGTGGGATAGTTCCGTTCCGCTGGCAGTAGTTTACGAGAGTGGTAGGCCACGACCCGCTCGGCTGAACCGGTACCCTGGGAGAGCACGGCACCAATGCCGATGGAAGATGCATCACATCGTAGCGTATACGGTTGCGAAGGATCTGGAGCAATGAGAATAGGTGCAGAGACGAGTGCCTGCTTCAGAGCGTCAAAGGCTGACTGCTGGGCCTGACCCCATGCCACGACACCCTGCTTGTCATGCCCGTCTGCTCTGGTCAGAGCGGTGAGAGGTGCTGCAATGGTAGAGAAGTCTTTCACAAAGCGGCGGTAGTAGTTAGCTAGGCCCAGAAAGCTGCGCACGTCATGCACAGTTGTGGGGATGGGCCAGGATTGAACCGCAGCTACCTTGGCTGGATCGCATGCAATGCCCGAGGCAGAGACAATGTGACCAAGGAAGGATGTTTGGTCCATGCCTAACTCACACTTGGAAAGCTTGGCATAGAGCTTATGTTTGCGGAGTAGGTCGAGCACGCGCCGAAGGTGGGCTATGTGCTCTTGTGGGGTGCGGGAGAAGATCAGAATGTCATCTAGGTAGACAAGGACGCAGTCATCTAAGAGATCGTGCAGCACGTCATTCATGAGACGCTGAAACGTGGCTGGTGCATTGCACAGCCCGAAGGGCAGCACCGTGAATTCAAAATGACCGTAGCGTGTGCGGAAAGCTGTTTTGTGGATGTCCTCGGGGGCAACTCAGATTTGATGGTAACCCTGGCGCAGGTCCAGCTTGCTGAACACCTTGGCACCATGGAGCCGATCTAGTAGTGTGTCTAGGCGTGGAAGAGGGTACTTGTTCTTGATGGTCAGACGGTTGAGAGGGCGGTAATCGATGCACATGCGGAATGAGCCATCCTTTTTGCGCACAAGCAACACACCGGAGGCATAGGGAGAGGTGCTGGGGCGAATGAAGCCCTTGTCCAAGAGCTCCCCTATTTGTTGTTTCAACTCTGCTAGCTCACTGCTGGACACATTGTAGATGGGCCGCGCCGGGGGTGGCTTGGCTTGTTGGAGCTCAATACGGTGGTCCACGGAGCGCTGTGGTGGCAGTCCATGCGGAAGGTCTGATGGGAACACATCGGCGTACTCCTGTACAATGGGAGAACAATCCAGAACCTGATGACAGGTCTCGGCATTGCTGTCAGCCGGGGTTATGGAGACTAGGAAGACTGGACACTTATTGCTGATGGCTGTGCGGAGCTGTGCAGAGCTTATGAGCAAAGGGTTGCTGCTGGTGTTTGTGGTGACTGGCTGCTTGACAGGGGGCCGGAGTGTGTGCTGGCGTCCTGCATGACGGAAGCGCATGATGTTGGCTTTCCAGTCGATGCGGGGATTGATTTCCGCAAGCCAGGGCTTACCCAGGATTATGTCGAAGTCGTGAAGGCGTGTAACATGCAGTGTTTGCTCGCCTTTGTAGGTACCCAGCCGGAAACGCGCATTGGGAATCATGGCGCTGCTCTGCTGTTGATGGCCGTCGGCTAGGCTGATGTAGTCGGGGCTCACTTTCTGAGCAGTCTGAATGCCATACTTTGTGCAAAAGGCCGAGTCAATAAACGAGCCAGTAGCGCCTCCGTCAATCAACACCCGTGCACTATTGCCCTTGTACGACCCCTTGAAGACTAGCAAATCAGCATGGCTGCCAGGATTAGAGTTGGCTGCGAGCTTAGTAATACGGAGCCGGGGCTGTGGCGGGGTGATAGCGGTGGTCTCGCCAGTGCTTGCTTTTGGCTGGTTGGACTCTAAGTCTTTGCTTGGTTGGGAGGTTGAGCCGCCCAGTTTTTTGGACCGCGTTTGTTAGGGTGCTTGCAGTCTTGCACCAGATGACCATCCTCGCGGCAGAATGTGCACTTGTTGTGGGCAGCATACCAGGCTTTCTCCTCTGGTGTGAGCCGTTGGAGTCGTGGTTTATCAGCCTGGGTTTGCTGAGGAGCTGAGGTAGATGATGTGTCGCGGGTCTCGCGCTGAGCGCGGTGTGGTTGTTGCTTGACTTGTTTCATGAGGCCTAGCTGCATGGGAACAGCTGTGGAAAGCCCTGCGTCACGGCAGGCGGTGTCATGGGCTACGGCTATCTTGACTGCTTGATCAAATGTAGTGGGAGACTGAATGTCTACCATGGCCTTGAGGTGAGGGTGCAGGCCACGGCGGAACCGGTCTAGTTGTTCATCCTCTGTGATGGTAGGAATGTGCAGAAACAGGCTGCGCAGGTGAGTGGCGAAGGAGAGAGCTGTCTGGTTTGATTTCTGCCTGGCCACATGAAGCTGGTCTCGAGCCTTAGCTGTTTCTGACTGGGTTACAAAAGCTGCTTTAAGGGCTGCTTTGAACAAGTCCCAGGTGAATGACGCGCTAGGGGCTGACCGGACAGAGACATACCAAGAGGCAGCCAGACCTGTGAGCCTTACACCAGTGGACACTATCTTCTGCTCATCAGTCAGGCCTGGAGTCAACTTAAACACCTCCTCCACATGAAACAACCACGTAGAAACACTGCCCTTGCCGTCAAACGGCTGCACGTCCGTCAACTTGACTAAACCCTGTGCAACCCGTGGCTCGCCTTGAGAGGCGTGTTGCTGCTCCTGCTGCCGCACTATCATGTCCATAGTGGCGCCAAGTGCGTTGAATGCAGCTATAATGGTCTCCATGGTGGCAGGCTGTGCTGAGGGCTGCGCCATGGGCTGTAGCTAGTGGTGACGGCGACGTTGGCGCTGCTGGAAACCGTCCCTGTTGTGCTGGGCGGAGTGGGTGGGGGTAGGTGGCGGTGCTTGTCCCTGGTAGGCTGGGTGTGCCTGTGGTGCGGGCTGGCGTCTAGGTGGGGGCGGTGGGGGTGGCGGTGGTGCCACGTAGCGTCTAGGTCTCAGCTTAACGCTGGAGCTAAGGACCGCTAAGGCTAACTTACTATTGCTTGTAAAGCAATAGCGACCGAATCCGCTAAGAACCGTGTAGGACCGTAGGACCGTAGGTGGTTGAGGCAGACCGACCGAAACCGTTAGGGAGACGTCTTACAGTATTCCGTGGACAAAGGACTATTGTTCTTCAGTTCTCCTCTCCCCGTAAACACTACAACAACTCGCTTAAAACCTACCGACATCATACAGTGAGACACAACGTCATCAGGCAACGTGGCACTTCATGTAAAAGAAAACCAGCATTTGTTCATGTATCCTACTGTGCAATCGTGTACTCTTACACTCTCCCCCACTTGGAGAGAGCTTCGTCCCGAAGCGTGCAGTTGAAAGTGCTATGTGTGTGCCATGCAACCAACAGTGTGACAACAACAGACAGGCAGGCATGTGTTCAAACAACTCTATCTAACCCTAACCTACGCTGGCTGCATCCATCCCTTGGGCTGCTTGGTGCGGAAAGCATATGCCCGCAACACCTTCTTGAGGACGTTCTGGGTCATGTCTTCCTGTAATTGTGCCAGAGGCACCCAACTGTTCTCGTGTTCAGGGTGGCCAAGCCACTTCACTTGCAGCTGGAGTTTACCGCGCTGGAAGCGGTGGTTGCGGAAAGCTTCTACGTGGTAATGAGCTTCACCGTCGATGATGTCTGGCTCGGGCGGAGGTACGGGGTTGCGAGTGGGGAAACGCGCACTGCCGTCGTGGTGCAACTTGACGTGCGACACGTGTACAACCGGGTGGACTGATTTCCACTCAGCAGGTAGTTGAAGCCGCAGGGCGACAGGGGTGACGACCTCCAGGACCTTGAAGGGGCCGTGCTGCCTGGGGGCAAACTTGCGGGCGGCGCCGGCAGCTTGCGTGGCTGGTCTGATGTGGGTAAAGAAGCTATCACAAAGGTAAACCATGTCACCAGTGGAGAATTTGTGATCCTGACGGTGGGCATTAGCATACTTGACCTGCCGCTCTTGAGCTTTGATGAGGTGTTGTGTAGCGGCGGCGATGTTGGTAGCCATGCGCTGCAGGAAGGCTGGGGCACTCTCGTTGGTATCTGGTGTGGCCCGTGGTTGAGCAGCTGACGACACTGCTAGGGGCAAAGGAGTGTGAGGTTCCTGGCCGGAGTTGAGCATGAAAGGGGAATAGCCAGTACTGGCCTGGACAGATGCGTTGTAGGCAAACTCAACGGCGGTGAGGTGGTTGTCCCAGTCTGTGTGGTGCGGCGAGACGTAGTTGCGCAACATGTCTTCAATGGTGCGGTTAGCGCGCTCAGTCTGACCGTCAGTCTGGGGATGGTTGGCTGTGGAGATATTTAAGTGGGTCCCGGTCTTGGCAAAGAGCTGTTGCCAGAAGTTGGAAGTGAACCTGGGGTCCCGATCAGAGATGATGACCTTGGGGAGGCCGTGGTATTTGAAGACAGAGTCGAAGAAGAGTTGGGCCAGCTCAGGGGCTGACACTGTGGTTGTTGTGGGGACAGTATGGATCATTTTAGTCAGCTTGTCCACAAAGACGACAATGGCGTCGTGGCCAGCCGAGGTGACAGGTAGCTGGGTGATCAAGTCCATGCTGACCTGCTCCCACCGGTGCTGGGGCACGGGCAAAGGCTGCAAAAGGCCAAAGGGTTTTGTGGTGCTAGACTTGTTCCGCTGACAGTGGGTGCAAGTGCGAATGTAGTCATGCACTGCAGCTGCCATGCGTGGCCAGTAGACAAGGCGGGACAGCCGGAGGTAGGTTTTGTCCCGACCAAGATGGCCAGCCGTGGGGACGTCATGTGCCTCACACAACAGGTCCGTGCGTAAGGGGCCCGCTGGAATGTACAGTAAAGGGGTCCCTCGGCCTGTGTGATACAGCAGATTGTCCTGAACCGTAAACTGCCGTGCGCGTCCCTTGAGGGCGGCAGTGAGATGACGCTGATACTGAGGATCGGTAGCCGCAGCATCGCGTATGTTCCGTAGCCGTGATTGGTCGACAGAGATGGTTGTCTCAGTGACCTGGGCGGGGTTGCGCTGTGTCCGTCGCCCAACCGACAGTAGTTGATAATCTGACCGACGTGACAGAGCGTCTGCCACTATGTTCTGTTTGCCCGGGATATGATCTATGATACAGTCGTACTCTTGAAGGACCTCCATCCACCGCGCTTGGCGACGGCAATCGAGGCGAGGCTGTGTTTGAATGTGCTTTGTAGCCCAATTGTCCGTGAGTAGGTGAAATAAAGCACCAAGGAGGTAGTGACGCCATACCTTTAGGGCCTCCACCAGAGACAGGAGCTCCTGCTCATGGGTGGGATAGTTCCGTTCTGCTGGCAGTAGTTTACGGGAGTGGTAGGCCACGACCCGCTCGGCTGAACCGGTACCCTGAGAGAGCACGGCACCAATGCCGATGGAAGATGCATCACATCGTAGCGTATACGGTTGCGAAGGATCTGGAGCAATGAGAATAGGTGCAGAGACGAGTGCCTGCTTCAGAGCGTCAAAGGCTGACTGCTGGGCCTGACCCCATGCCACGACACCCTGCTTGTCATGCCCGTCTACTCTGGTCAGAGCGGTGAGAGGTGCTGCAATGGTAGAGAAGTCTTTCACAAAGCGGCGGTAGTAGTTAGCTAGGCCCAGAAAGCTGCGCACGTCATGCACAGTTGTGGGGATGGGCCAGGATTGAACTGCAGCTACCTTGGCTGGATCGCATGCAATGCCTGAGGCAGAGACTATGTGACCAAGGAAGGATGTCTGGTCCATGCCGAACTCACACTTGGAGAGCTTGGCATATAGCTTATGTTTGCGGAGTAGGTCGAGCACGCGCCGAAGGTGGGCTATGTGCTCTTGTGGGGTGCGGGAGAAGATCAGAATGTCATCAAGGTAGACCAGGACGCAGTCATCTAAGAGATCATGTAACACATCATTCATGAGACGCTGAAACGTGGCTGGTGCATTGCACAACCCGAAGGGCAGCACCGTGAATTCAAAATGACCGTAGCGTGTGCGGAAAGCTGTTTTGTGGATGTCCTCGGGGGCAACCCGGATTTGATGGTAACCCTGGCGCAGGTCTAGCTTGCTGAACACCTTGGCACCATGGAGCCGATCTAGTAGTGTGTCTAGGCGTGGAAGAGGGTACTTGTTCTTGATGGTCAGACGGTTGAGAGGGCGGTAATCGATGCACATGCGGAATGAGCCATCCTTTTTGCGCACAAGCAACACACCGGAGGCATAGGGGGAGGTGCTGGGGCGAATGAAGCCCTTGTCCAAGAGCTCCCCTATTTGCTTTTTCAACTCTGCTAGCTCGCTGCTGGACACATTGTAGATGGGCCGCGCCGGGGGTGGCTTGGCTTGTTGGAGCTCAATGCGGTGGTCCACGGAGCGCTCTGGTGGCAGTCCATGCGGAAGGTCTGATGGGAATACGTCGGCATACTCCTGTACAATGGGAGAACAATCCAGAACCTGATGACAGGTCTCGGCATTACTGTCAGCCGGGGTGATGGAGACTAGGAAGGTTGGACAGTTATTGCTGATTGCCGTGCGGAGCTGTGCAGAGCTTATGAGCAAAGGGTTGCCGCTGGTGTTGGTGGTGCCTGGCTGCTTGACAGGGGGCCGGAGTGTGTGTTGGCGTCCTGCATGTCGGAATCGCATGATGTTGGCTTTCCAGTCGATGCGGGGATTGATTTCCGCAAGCCATGGCTTACCCAGGACGATGTCGAAGTCGTGAACACTCGCGCCGATTAAGGCCGGAAGTCGCCTACGTCATTTCTTCTCGGGAGGCATACTGCAGATAGCCCCAGGAAAGGCCGACTCATCGCCGTTGTAATCATTGAAAAACTCCAAGTTGTTGCGATGTTATAACCATTTGAAAAGTTACCTAACCCTGTACCGGGTCCTACCGACCCTGTACAGGGTCCTAGGCCACAGGGTTCTGCCGCACGGCTACAGGGTTTTGCGACACATTCTCACAGGGTTTTGCCGCACGGCTACAGGGTTTTGCGACACGTTCTCACAGGGTTTTGCCGCACGGCTACAGGGTCCTGCGACACGTTCTCACAGGGTTTTGCCGCACGGCTACAGGGTTTTGCGACATGTTCTCACAGGGTTTTGCCGCACGGCTACAGGGTCCTGCGACACTTTCTCACAGGGTTCTGCCGCACGGCTACAGGGTTTTGCGACACTTTCTCACAGGGTTTTGCCGCACGGCTACAGGGTCCGGCGACACTTTCTCACAGGGTTCTGCCGCACGGCTACAGGGTTTTGCGACACGTTCTCACAGGGTTTTGCCGCACGGCTACAGGGTTTTGCGACACGTTCTCACAGGGTTCTGCCGCACGCCTACAGGGTCCTGCGACACTTTCTCACAGGGTTCTGCCGCACGGCTACAGGGTTTTGCGACTCATTCTCACAGGGTTCTGCCGCACGGCTACAGGGTCCTACGACATATTCTCACAGGGTCCTCCCGCACGGCTACAGGTTCCTACGACACACGTTCACAGGGTCCTGCCACACGCCTACAAGGTCCTGCCACAACGTATGCAACGACGCCCGAACACCTCGCAACACCACAACAAACGGCATGTGTTGCTGGTGCTAAGCACATGCATTGATGCAAGGTGACAACACCACACAACAACACCACACAACATCACTACAACAACAACACATCGACTCATGCATTGCTCAACACATATGCCATGTGCACAACCGTAAGGACTGGCTGCACCTCATTGCTATGGGCTAACACCTTATCACGGGACTGCTAAGCACTTTGCCTTGCTGCCTATGCCCCATGGCACCAAATCAGGTTGGGCTAGGCTAGGCTGGGCTAGCCTGGGGTAGGCTAGGCTAGGGTAGGCTAGGGTAGGCTAGCCTAGGCAAGGCTAGGCTAGGCTGGGATAGGCTAGGCTAGGCTAGGCTGGGGTAGGCTGGGCTAGGCTTGGCTCCAGGTTGCCCACTCCAAGTTGCCCGCTCCAGGCTGCCCGCTTCAGGCTGCCCGCTCCATGCTGCCCGCTCCAGGCTGCCCGCCCTAGGCTGCCCGCTCCATGCTGCCCACTCCGGGCTGCCCGCTCCAGGCTGCCCGCTCCATGCTGCTACGCCAAGGGCTGCTGGGTGCCATTGGGTGGGGGAGAGGAGAGAAGAGGGGAGGAGGGGAGGAGGGGAGGAGGGGAGGTAGGTGGCAGACTCGGAAGTGGTGGTGGTGGGCTTGGGCAGGGAAGGGGGAAGGGGGAAGGGGGCAAGGGGCAGCAGTGTGACCATCAGACCTGCGGCAGCAAGAGGCATCCTTGCATTTAGGCTTGGCATTGGGGACCACTCATGTGCAGGGACTGGCCACTTACAGTTATGCTCCATGTCACGACGCCGGGGGAGGGTACGGGGTACGAGGAGGGTACGGTCCTTGCTGGCTCCTTGTTGGTTGCTGCTCTACCGCCATGCTTGCAATCAACCCGGCCATGCTTCACCTGCCATGCTCCAGCTGTCGACAACTGCAATCAAACATCAGCCAGCAAGCAGATGGATTAGGACATGCATGACCAGAACCGGGCAGGCTAGGCTGACACCTCCCAAGCATGTGCACTCACCGGAAGTCCTGGCTGCCGCTCCAAGCGCCTCCTACCTGCTGCTCTTGGCTGCTACTCTTGCTTTCTGCTCATGGCTGCAGGGGATGGGAGGGAGGGGAGGGGAGGGAGGGGAGGGGGGAGGGGAGGGGAGGGGAGGCGAGGGGAGGGAGGGGAGGGGAGGGGAGGGGAGGGGAGGGGAGGGGAGGGGAGGGGAGGGGAGGGAGGGGAGGGGAGGGGAGGGGAGGGGAGGGGAGGGGAGGGGAGGGAGGGGAGGGGAGGGGAGGGGAGGGGAGGGGAGGGAGGGGAGGGGAGGGGAGGGGAGGGGAGGGGGGGGAGGGGAGGGGAGGGGAGGGGAGGGGAGGGGAGGGGAGGGGAGGGAGGGGAGGGAGGGGAGGGGAGGGGAGGGAGGGGAGGGGAGGGGAGGGGAGGGGAGGGGAGGGGAGGGGAGGGGAGGGGAGGGGAGGGAGGGGAGGGGAGGGGAGGGGAGGGGAGGGGAGGGGAGGGGAGGGGAGGGGAGGGAGGGGAGGGGAGGGGAGGGGAGGGGAGGGGAGGGGAGGGGAGGGGAGGGGAGGGGAGGGGAGGGGAGGGGAGGGGAGGGGAGGGGAGGGGAGGGGAGGGGAGGGGAGGGGAGGGGAGGGGAGGGGAGGGGAGGGGAGGGGAGGGGAGGGAGGGGAGGGGAGGGGAGGGGAGGGGAGGGGAGGGGAGGGGAGGGGAGGGGAGGGGAGGGGAGGGGAGGGGAGGGGAGGGGAGGGGAGGGGAGGGGAGGGGAGGGGAGGGAGGGAGGGGAGGGGAGGGGAGGGGAGGGGAGGGGAGGGGAGGGGGCCTGTTGCTCCTTGCTGCCGCTCTGGCTGCTGAGCTGACCATCACACCTGCAGCAAACAAGGGGCGTGCTAGGATGAGGAGGAGGCCACTGATGAGGAGGAGGCCACTGATGGGGAGGGTTAGGCTGGGTACAAGGGGTCACTTATGTGCGTGGGGCTAGCCACTCACTGCTTGCTCCATGCGGGTCCCTTGATCATTCCTTAGGGGGAGGGAGAGGGGGAGTGGGGGATCTGGCAGGTGGTGGTGGGCAGTGTGGTAGGGAGGAGGGAAGAGGGAGGAGGGAAGAGCGAGGAGGGAGGAGGGTACGCTTTAACTCTTGTCCGCAGCCCTGGCTGCCGCTACTTGTTGCCGTTGTGGTTGCTGCTTCTGGCTGATGGAAGGTGCCACTGCGCCTTGGCACCGAACCTGCTCAAGCAAGGCACATGGCACATGACACATGCCACGCTCCAACCTCGCGGTCGCACCTCAGAATCGCATCTATGCATCGCACCTTTGCAAGCTACCTTTGTGCCGTTCGCCCTCAACTCTGTGCTTGATCACAAATACCCTATTCCTTTCGCTGATCGCTAATGGCTGCGAGACCGAGCTGCATGCTGGCCTCTTGGCTGATGACTGATGGCTGCGAAGGCTAGCTGGCCCGCATTTCATGGCCGGCTGCGAGGCTGCGCATTTGGGCGCTGTTGATGTCGCTGCTGCTGAGTTTGGGATGGACGTGTCGCGTGTTGCGTGTTGCTGCATTACTGCGGGCTTTGCGAGGTTGAAATGGTTTCCTCTCATGGCGCCTCGCGACCTCATGGCACACCAACTGCATGCTTGGTGGCAGCTAGCGCAGATCCCAATACCAAGCCCGTCAGTTTTCGCGCTCTTGCATGCAAAACACATGCAGAAAGCGGGGTTGGCGAAACCCTGCACAACGTCTTTGAATCACTTAGGAGAAATCAACACAAGGAACGAAACCCCTGCACAAGGTCGGCGAAACCCTGCACGAGGTCAGGGTTGACTTAGAAAAAGTCCATGCTTTGATCGAAACCCTGCACTAGGTTAGCAACTTGACTTTGCACATGCTACCTACTAGGTTGTGCTTCTATTCTGATGCCTGACAACTCCTCATACTCAGAAATATTAAAAAGTCACTTCAGTCAGTAAGCGCCATGTCCCTTAGCCAAATTCGGGGTGAGGGCCAGGCTGATGGTCCAGCAGCTCCGCAATGACTGAGAATTTCACTTTGGCACAAGAGAGTCTTCTCCTCCACTAGGTCACAGCAGCCTACATGCCAAGTCTCAGACCTCAACTCGCAAGTTTGCCGAGCAAGCCAGCCCCTGTGGGCCAGGACCCTGTGGTGAGGTGCCAGGACCCTGTGGTGTGGTGCCAGGACCCTGTGGTGTGGTGCCAGGACCCTGTGGGTGTGGTGCCAGGACCCTGTGGGTGTGCAGCAGGACCCTGTGGGCCAGGACCCTGTGGTGTGGTGCCAGAACCCTGTGGTGTGGTGCCAGGACCCTGTGGTGTGGTGCCAGGACCCTGTGGTATGGTAACGTCGCAGGACCCTGTAGGCGTGCGGCAGGACCCTGTAGCCAATCGTCGCAGGACCCTGTAGGCGTGCGGCAGGACCCTGTAGCCAAACGTCGCAGGACCCTGTAGGCGTGCGGCAGGACCCTGTAGCCAAACGTCGCAGGACCCTGTAGGCGTGCGGCAGGACCCTGTAGCCAAACGTCGCAGGACCCTGTAGGCGTGCGGCAGGACCCTGTAGCCAATCGTCGCAGGACCCTGTAGGCGTGCGGCAGGACCCTGTAGCCAAACGTCGCAGGACCCTGTAGGCGTGCGGCAGGACCCTGTAGCCAAACGTCGCAGGACCCTGTAGGCGTGCGGCAGGACCCTGTAGCCAATCGTCGCAGGACCCTGTAGGCGTGCGGCAGGACCCTGTAGCCAAACGTCGCAGGACCCTGTAGGCGTGCGGCAGGACCCTGTAGCCAAACGTCGCAGGACCCTGTAGGCGTGCGGCAGGACCCTGTAGCCAAACGTCGCAGGACCTTGTAGGCGTGCGGCAGAACCCTGTAGACAAACGTCGCAGGACCCTTGGACGTGCGGCATAACCCTGTAGACGTGTGTCGCAGGACCCTGTAGGCGTGCGGCAGAACCCTGTAGACGTGGGTCACAGGACCCTGTAGGCGTGCGGCAGAACCCTGTAGACGTGTGTCGCAGGACCCTGTAGGCGTGCGGCAGGACCCTGTAGAATAACGTCGCAGGACCCTGTGTGCCAGAACCCTGTGGGTGTGCAGGAGGACACAGTAGGCCAGGACCCTGTGGTGCCAGGACCCTGTGATGTGGTGCCCGGACCATGTGTGCCAGGACCCTGTGGTGTGGTGCCAGGACCCTGTGGTGTGGTGCCAGGACCCTGTGGTGTGGTGCCAGGACCCTGTTGTGTGGTGCCAGGACCCTGTGGTGTGGTGCCAGGACCCTGTTGTGTGGTGCCAGGACCCTGTGTGCCAGGACCCTGTGGTGTGGTGCCAGGACCCTGTGGTGTCTGGACCCTGTGGTGTGGTGCTAGGACCCTGTAGGCCAGGACCCTGTAGGTGTGCATCAGGACCCTGTGGTGAGGTGCCAGGACCCTGTGGTGCCAGGACCCTGTGGTGAGGTGCCAGGACCTTGTGTGCCAGAACCCTGTGGTCAGGTGCCAGGACCCTGTAGGTGTGCAGCAGGACCCTGTGGTGTGGTACCAGGACCCTGTGGTGCCAGAACCCTGTGGTGAGGGGCCAGGACCCTGTGAGCCAGAACCCTGTGGTGTGGTACCAGGACCCTGTGAGGAAAGGCACTCATCGTAGGACCCTGTACAGGGTCCTGGCA
Source organism: Haematococcus lacustris (assembly GCA_030144725.1). Lineage (NCBI taxonomy): Eukaryota > Viridiplantae > Chlorophyta > Chlorophyceae > Chlamydomonadales > Haematococcaceae > Haematococcus > Haematococcus lacustris. The sequence continues at coordinate 9,311,750 of JASKMD010000006.1, forward strand.
CACATGGTCAAAAGCATCCAAACGGGTTCAACAGGACCAACCACAAGCTATGGAGGAATCCTAACATGGTTCTATCACATAGGGATGCAAGGAATGATTAAAACATCTACACTCATCAGGTACACAGGACCCTGTACAGGGTCCTACGACCATGGTGACTCTAGGACCCTGTACAGGGTCCTAGGACACGGGCCATAGCTCATCACTGGCTTGGACTTTTTGCATGCCACCTACTAGGTTGGGCAGCTGTAACCACCCTTTACAACCTCTCATACTCACATTACATGAAAATTGACTTTGGTCACACGGTGCCAACTCCCTTAGCCAAAATCAGGGTCACAGCCCCACACCTGGGCCAGCAACTCGACACCGAGTGAGAATTACACTTTGGCCCTTGAGAGTCTTGTCATCCCCTGGGTCACAGCAACCCACATACCAAGTCTCAAACCTCAACTCTCAGGTTTTTCAAGCCAGCCAGGCCTTAATTTGCACGAGTGAAGGTGTGTAACATGCAGTGTTTGCTCGCCTTTGTAGGTACCCAGCCGGAAACGCGCATTGGGTATCATAGCGCTGCTCTGCTGTTGATGGCCGTCGGCTAGGCTGATGTAGTCGGGGCTCACTTTTTGGGCAGTCTGAATGCCATACTTTGTGCAAAAGGCCGAGTCAATAAACGAGCCAGTAGCGCCTCCGTCAATCAACACCCGTGCACTATTGCCCTTGTATGACCCCGTGAAGACTAGCAAATCAGCATGGCTGTCAGGAGTGGAGTTGGCTGCGAGCTTAGTGATACGGAGCCGGGGCGGTGGCGGTGTGATAGCGGTGGTCTTGCCAGTGCTTGCTTTGGGCTGGCTGGACTCTAAGTCTTTGCTTGGTTGGGAGGTCGAGCCGCCCAGGCTGCGCAGGTGAGTGGCGAAGGAGAGAGCTGTCTGGTTTGGTTTCTGCCTGGCCACATGAAGCTAGGCCTCATGAAACAAGTCAAGCAACAGCCTCACCGCGCTCAGCGCGAGACCCGCGACACATCATCTACCTCAGCTCCTCAGCAAACCCAGGCTGATAAACCACGACTCCAACGGCTCACACCAGAGGAGAAAGCCTGGTATGCTGCCCACAACAAGTGCACATTCTTCCGTGAGGATGGTCATCTGGTGCAAGACTGCAAGCACCCTAACAAACGCGGTTCAAAAAACTGGGCGGCTCGACCTCCCAACCAAGCAAAGACTTAGAGTCCAGCCAGCCCAAAGCAAGCACTGGCAAGACCACCGCTATCACCCCGCCACCGCCCCGGCTCCGTATCACTAAGCTCGCAGCCAACTCCAGTCCTGGCAGCCATGCTGATTTGCTAGTCTTCACGGGGTCATACAAGGGCAATAGTGCACGGGTGTTGATTGACGGAGGCGCTACTGGCTCGTTTATTGACTCGGCCTTTTGCACAAAGTATGGCATTCAGACTGCCCAAAAAGTGAGCCCCGACTACATCAGCCTAGCCGACGGCCATCAACAGCAGAGCAGCGCTATGATACCCAATGCGCGTTTCCGGCTGGGTACCTACAAAGGCGAGCAAACACTGCATGTTACACACCTTCACGACTTCGACATCGTCCTGGGTAAGCCATGGCTTGCGGAAATCAATCCCCGCATCGACTGGAAAGCCAACATCATGCGATTCCGACATGCAGGACGCCAACACACACTCCGGCCCCCTGTCAAGCAGCCAGGCACCACCAACACCAGCGGCAACCCTTTGCTCATAAGCTCTGCACAGCTCCGCACGGCAATCAGCAATAACTGTCCAACCTTCCTAGTCTCCATCACCCCGGCTGACGGCAATGCCGAGACCTGTCATCAGGTTCTGGATTGTTCTCCCATTGTGCAGGAGTATGCCGATGTGTTCCCATCAGACCTTCCGCATGGACTGCCACCAGAGCGCTCCGTGGACCACCGCATTGAGCTCCAACAAGCCAAGCCACCCCCGGCGCGGCCCATCTACAATGTGTCCAGCAGTGAGCTAGCGGAGTTGAAACAACAAATAGGGGAGCTCTTGGACAAAGGCTTCATTCGCCCCAGCACCTCTCCCTATGCCTCCGGTGTGTTGCTTGTGCGCAAAAAGGATGGCTCATTCCGCATGTGCATCGATTACCGCCCTCTCAACCGTCTGACCATCAAGAACAAGTACCCTCTTCCACGCCTAGACACACTACTAGATCGGCTCCATGGTGCCAAGGTGTTCAGCAAGCTAGACCTGCGCCAAGGTTACCATCAAATCCGGGTTGCCCCCGAGGACATACACAAAACAGCTTTCCGCACACGCTACGGTCATTTTGAATTCACGGTGCTGCCCTTCGGGTTGTGCAATGCACCAGCCACGTTCCAACGTCTCATGAATGATGTGCTACATGATCTCTTAGACGACTGCGTCCTGGTCTACCTAGATGACATTCTGATCTTCTCCCGCACCCCGCAGGAGCACATAGCCCACCTTCGGCGCGTGCTCGACCTACTCCGCAAACATAAGCTCTATGCCAAGCTCTCCAAGTGTGAGTTCGGCATGGACCAGACAGCCTTCCTTGGTCACATTGTCTCTGCCTCGGGCATTGCATGCGATCCAGCCAAGGTAGCTGCGGTTCAATCCTGGCCCATTCCCACAACTGTGCATGAAGTGCGCAACTTTCTAGGCCTTGCTAACTACTACCGCCGTTTTGTTAAGGACTTCTCTACCATTGCGGCACCTCTCACCGCTCTGACCAGAGCAGACGGGCATGACAAGCAGGGTGTCGTGGCATGGGGTCAGGCCCAGCAGTCAGCCTTTGACGTTCTGAAGCAGGCACTCGTCTCTGCACCTATTCTCATTGCTCCAGATCCTTCGCAACCGTATACGCTACGATGTAATGCATCTTCCATCGGCATTGGTGCCGTGCTCTCTCAGGGTACCGGTTCAGCCGAGCGGGTCGTGGCCTACCACTCCCGTAAACTACTGCCAGCGGAACGGAACTATCCCACCCATGAGCAGGAGCTCCTGTCTCTGGTGGAGGCCCTCAAGGTATGGCGTCACTACCTCCTTGGTGCGTCATTTAACCTACTCACGGACAATTGGGCTACAAAGCACATTCAAACACAGCCTCGCCTCGATTGTCGTCGCCAAGCGCGGTGGATGGAGGTCCTTCAAGAGTACGACTGTATCATAGATCATATCCCGGGCAAACAGAACATAGTGGCAGATGCCCTGTCAAGTCGGTCAGATTATCAGCTACTGTCGGTTGGGCGACGGACACAGCGCAACCCCGCCCAGGTCACTGAGACAACCATCTCTGTCGACCAATCACGGCTACGGAACATACGCGATGCTGCGGCTACCGATCCCCAGTATCAGCGTCATCTCACTGCCGCCCTCAAGGGACGCGCACGGCAGTTTACGGTTCAGGACAATCTGCTGTATCACACAGGCCGAGGGACCCCTTTACTGTACATTCCAGCGGGCCCTTTGCGCACGGACCTGTTGTGTGAGGCACATGACGTCCCCACGGCTGGCCATTGTAGCGAACGGCTCCTCGAAGCCTAGCTCGCCTCCGAGTACTTCTGTACTGCAGTGTGACATGGTGGGCGAAAGGGGCAGGTGGGCCTTCGCGCACACCTGCTTCAGAGGTTCGACTCCTCGGGGGAAACGTTCTAAACCCTGGCCGTGTCACGCTGTGGGAACGAAGGTAGTTAACGGTTGTCAGCGTGGTGTCTTGCACGCTACATTTTGGTTTCCGACCGAGGTTGCTTAACGTTACCTTCTTTCCTAAGCAATATGACTGCTAACAAGGAACCTCCGCCTGGCGGAGACAAACGGGCTGAGCGTCCCGCTCCAGGGGGCCAGACTCCTGGCTCCCCGCCCCCAGCGACTCCAAGCACTGCCGCTGGGGTCCCAGCAGGAGCTCCTGTTGCAGCTGGGGCGCCAAATACTGGCACGGCACCTGCTGCCAACAACACGCCCTCTCTTTCTGCCGCAGCCCCTGTTTTCGCAGACGTCGAGAAGATCACAGGCCTGCAGCCCGCCCAGGCGCTGGACTTGCTGAGATCTGTTCTGTCTTCTCTGAACAGCATCGCCTCTGCTCAGCCTCAGGCTGCTCCTGTTCCTCCTGCGACTGCGGCTGGTGTTGGCCCTCTCTCGTATGCGGGAGCCCTGACAGCTGCGCCCATCCTCCCTGAAGTCGGCACTTCTGCCGCAGCAGCTGCAGCTGATGAGATTCAGCGCCTGCGCCAGCAGCTGGTGGGGGTCACTGCGCACCTGGAGGCTACCCAGAACGAGGCTGTCCGCGTGCGAGCTGAGCTCTCGGAGATGGAAAGCCTGCAGGACCGCCAGAATGTGGTGGTGAGTGGAGAGCAAGGTGTTGCAGCCCTTCGCAGCCAGTCGGACAGGCCTGTTGTGAACAGAAACAGTGGCACGTCTGCTGCGTTGCCTGCTCCTGGTGCTGCGCCAGCCTTATCAGGCACTGTTGCACCTGTAGCCCCGTTGTCGGGCAGACAGACACCTTTGTCTCAGGTTGCACCTCCTGCAAATGCGACACTTGCTGCGCCAGTCCCTATGTCCAGGGTTAAGATCCCAGGTCCTGACAAGTGGACGGACCAGTGCCTTGCCACTTCAAGGGTAGCAGAAATCTTCTGTGAGGATCTTGAGGTGCATTGTGCATATCTGCGCATAGACCCTGCTGATGCCCTGCCCAATTTCTTGACAGGCAAGGCCAGAGAAGTATGGTACCCAGCAACCAGGAATGCTCACATTCTTGCCCATGGCTCTAGGCCAACATGGGCCCACCTGCGTGCTTCCTTTAAGGAAATGGCTGGTGATGACCTGCGCAATGAGTCAGATGTGCACCGCAGGAAACTCCTGGATCCCAATGCCTTGCGCATGTCAGCTGGTTCCACTTTGAATGCTTATATCACTGATTTCAGGAACACTCTGACGGTGGCAGGTTCTACCTGCATGGCGCCAGCTATGCTGGTGGCCACCTTCATTAGGGGGCTCACGTCTGAGCTGCAGTCCTCTGTGGTGCATGATCTTGCCCTGATGCGTGACCCCACCCTGAACGATGCCATTCAGGCTGCTGTGAATGCACAGAAGGTACTGTTTGCAGTAGCTACCAACCATGTGGGCCGTCGCCCACCTGCTCCCCATGTGGCTGCCTTTGTGCCCCCTAAGCAGATGAACCGCATCAGGACTTTTCCTGGCCCCGCTGGAGGACCACCTCCCCCTGCCCATCGTGGCCCTTACTGGGACGTGTCCAGCAGCAGCAGCAGTGGAGGCCACCGTGGCAGTCGCCACAGCAGCCAAGGTGGGGGTCGCCATGCTGGCCGTGCTGCCCAGGCTCCCCCTGCCACGGCCCCCGTGTGCCCAGCACCTGCTGCTGGCGGGTCTACCCTGCCAATTCCTGGCTATGCGTGCCATCACTGCTGGAACCCCAACCACTTCCGTGACTACTGCAACCTGAAGCACCTGCCAGCAGATGAGGCCCGCCGGGTCAGCGGCTACCCCCGCCCTGCTTCCCTGGGCCCCCCTTCCCGCCATGCCAATCCTCCTGGGGATCTTCCCCCCCGGCCCCAGAAGCGAGACCGCAGCCCTCCGGGCAAAGGGGGCTGGAAGCAGCAAGGCTCCAGGGGTGACCGGCGCCGTTGAGGCTTTGCCCAACCAGTGCGCCAGGCCTGTGTTGGTGCCTGTGGGACTGTGCCAGTTAAGCAGGCATGTTTGCCAAGGGACAGTGCTGCAGACGACAGTGTTTTACACTTCTCGTTCTCTGGCAAGGTGAATGGTAGAGACTGCACCATGCTCTTTGATAGCGGTGCAGCAGCAAGTTTCATTAATTGTGCAGCTGTTGAGATGTACTCTCTGAGTAGCTACAAACTGCAGCAGCCTAGGGAGTTCCAGGTTGCAAATGGCCAGCCTGTCATGTGCACACATGCATGCACTGTACAGCTGCAGGTCCAGTCTTTGAACTGCAAAGTAGGACTTGTTAGTCATGCCAGAGATGTTCTCTGCATTTGATGTGTTAATGGGTAGCGACTGGTTGCAGTCCAACGGTGCTTTGCTTGATTACCTGGCCCGTACAGTGACGCTGCAGATGTCAGCTAACAAGACTGTGCTCAAGTGTGAGCCTGCAGCGCCAATTCTGGCCCCACATTGTGCCCATATACTGGCCAAGCATAGTCATGCTACAGTGTCAGCTAAGGTTGCCTACAAATGGTTAAGAAGAGGAGGCCAATCTCTGGTCGCTCTGATATCCTCTCAACCCGTCAACCTTACCCCCCCTCCAGCAAATCTGCTGTCCGTACACCCTACCCCTTCTCCAGCAAATCTGCTGTCCAATGACCCTGTCCCTCACACTCAATCAACAACCTCACCCCCTGACACACCTATCAATTACCCTACCAACATCCCCCATGCTGTGGCAGCTCAGCTGACAGCGCTCATATCTGAGTTTGAGGACGTCTTCGCACCCTTCAACAAACTGCCCCCTCAACGTCCAGTGGGACATACCATCCCTCTTCAGCCTGGCTGTAAGCCACCAGCTCTGCCATCTTATAAGATGAGCCAGCCTGAGCTGCTGGAGATGAAGAAGCAGGTTGCTGCTTTCCTGGAACAGGGCATCATTGAGCCGTCATCCTCACCCTATGCTGCCCCTGTCCTCTTTGTGAAAAAGAAGTCAGGTGAGTTGAGGATGTGCGTAGATTACCGCCAGCTCAATAAGATTACCTTGAGGGATCAGTACCCACTGCCTAGAGTGGATGACCTGTTTGACAGGTTAGCTGGTTGCACGGTGTTCTCATCACTTGATCTACAGGCTGGTTATCACCAGATTAGGATCCCTGATGAGGATGTGCCCAAGACAGCTTTCAGGACACCTACTGGCTTGTACCAGTTTAAGGTGCTATGCTTTGGTTTAACCAATGCCCCTGCCACGTTTCAGCGTGTTATGAATAATGCCTTTGCTGATGTCATTAATGACTGTGCCCTGGTGTATATTGATGATATACTCATCATGTCCAAATCAGTTCCAGATCACTTCAATCATCTCAGGAGGGTCTTGGAGCTGCTAAGGAAACATCAGTTCAAAGCCAAGCTGTCAAAATGTGAGTTTCTAAAAACTGCCCTGAAGTTTCTGGGTCACATAGTCAGTGACCAGGGTATTGCTGTTGACCCTGATAAGGTGAAATCCATCACCTCTTGGCCTGTGCCACGCAGCTTGACTGCAATGCAGCAATTCCTGGGTGCAGCCAATTTTGTGCGCAAATTTGTACACAATTTCAGTGCTCTTGCAGCACCGCTCACTGATCTGACTGGTAAAGTCGGCATTGAGTTTAACTGGCATAAGTGGCCTGATGATAAATTACAGGCTTTTGATGCTCTCAAGCATGCCATATCTAAAGTACCTCTACTTAAAATACCCGATATCACTAAACCTTTCCAGGTATATTGTGATGCCTCTTTGCAAGGCGTTGGAGCTGTGCTCATGCAAGAGGGTTACCCTCTAGCTTATTTAAGCAAAAAGCTGATTCCAGCTGAGAAAAACTACACCACTGGAGAGCAGGAATTACTTGCTATCATTACTGCGTGTAAAGAGTGGCGTTGCTACCTAGAGGGTGTCCCTTTCACTCTATATACAGATCACAAGCCCTTAGTGGCTCTAAAAACGCAAAAGGTCTTATCAAGACGACAAACCAGATGGTTAGAGTTCCTCTCACGGTATAATTTTACCATAGAATACCTGCCTGGTGATACTAACCCTGCTGACCCACTGGCACGCATGCACCCTGTGTTCCATGTGTCTCTTCTGAGACCCTACACCAGTGAGCATCCTCACTTGCCTCCTCCTGTGGAGTGGTTGGATGAGGCGCCTCTGTATGAGGTAGAGAAGTTGCTTGCCCATCGTGGCGTGCGTGCTGGTAAAGCACGAGGCTACTTAGTCAAGTGGCAGGGTTATGATGACTCTTACAACACATGGGAGCCAAGGAATAACCTTGTGAACTGCCTGGAAGTGTTGACTGCATATAATGCAGTGCATGGTTTGTCCTAACATCACTAATTAGTGTTGCGAGTCCTCGTGTTCTCACGAGGGCGGAACGTTTCCTCTTTGGAGGGGGAGGAATGTAGCGAACGGCTCCTCGAAGCCTAGCTCGCCTCCGAGTACTTCTGTACTGCAGTGTGACATGGTGGGCGAAAGGGGCAGGTGGGCCTTCGCGCACACCTGCTTCAGAGGTTCGACTCCTCGGGGGAAACGTTCTAAACCCTGGCCGTGTCACGCTGTGGGAACGAAGGTAGTTAACGGTTGTCAGCGTGGTGTCTTGCACGCTACAGCCATCTTGGTCGGGACAAAACCTACCTCCGGCTGTCCCGCCTTGTCTACTGGCCACGCATGGCAGCTGCAGTGCATGACTACATTCGCACTTGCACCCACTGCCAGCGGAACAAGTCTAGCACCACAAAACCCTTTGGCCTTTTGCAGCCTTTGCCCGTGCCCCAACACCGGTGGGAGCAGGTTAGCATGGACTTGATCACCCAGCTACCTGTCACCTCGGCTGGCCACGACGCCATCGTCGTCTTTGTGGACAAGCTGACTAAAATGATCCATACTGTCCCCACAACCACCACAGTGTCAGCCCCTGAGCTGGCCCAACTCTTCTTCGACTCTGTCTTCAAATACCACGGCCTCCCCAAGGTCATCATCTCTGATCGGGACCCCAGGTTCGCTTCCAACTTCTGGCAACAACTCTTTGCCAAGACCGGGACCCACTTAAATATCTCCACAGCCAACCATCCCCAGACTGACGGCCAGACTGAGCGCGCTAACCGCACCATTGAAGACATGTTGCGCAACTACGTCTCGCCGCACCACACAGACTGGGACAACCACCTCACCGCCGTTGAGTTTGCCTACAACGCATCTGTCCAGGCTAGTACTGGCTATTCCCCTTTCATGCTGAACTCCGGCCAGGAACCTCACACTCCTTTGTCTCTAGCAGTGTCATCAGCTGCTCCAGCACGGGTCACACCGAATACCAGCGAGAGTGCCCCAGCCTTCCTGCAGCGCATGGCTACCAACATCGCCGCCGCTACACAACACCTCATCAAAGCTCAAGAGCGGCAGGTCAAGTATGCCAATGCCCACCGTCAGGATCATAAATTCTCCACTGGTGACATGGTTTACCTTTGTGACAGCTTCTTTACCCACATCAGACCGGCCACGCAAGCTGCCGGCGCCGCTCGCAAGCTCACCCCCAGGCAGCACGGCCCCTTCAAGGTCCTGGAGGTCGTCACCCCTGTCGCCCTGCGACTTCAACTACCTGCTGAGTGGAAATCAGTCCACCCGGTTGTACACGTGTCGCACGTCAAGTTGCACCACGACGGCAGTGCGCGGTTCCCCACTCGCAACCCCGCCCCTCCGCCCGAGCCAGACATCATCGACGGTGAAGAGCATTACCACGTAGAAGCCTTCCGCAACCACCGCTTCCAGCGCGGTAAACTCCAGCTGCAAGTGAAGTGGCTTGGCCACCCTGAACACGAGAACAGTTGGGTGCCCCTGGCACAACTACAAGAAGACATGACCCAGAACGTCCTCAAGAAGCTGTTGCGGGCGTATGCTTTCCGCACCAAGCAGCCTAAGGGATGGATGCAGCCAGCGTAAGTTAGGGTTAGATAGGGTTGTTTAACACATGCCTGCCTGTCTGTTGTTGTCGCATTGTTGATTGCATGGCACACACATAGCACTTTCAACTGCACGCTTCGGGACGAAGCTCTCTCCAAGTGGGGGAGAGTGTAAGAGTACACGATTGCACAGTAGGATGCATGAACAAATGCTGGTTTTCTTTTACATGAAGTGCCACGTTGCCTGATGACGTTGTGTCTCACTGTATGATGTCGGTAGGTTTTAAACGAGTTGTTGTAGTGTTGAAGGAAGGACGGAAGGACGCAATTACGGGAGTCCTTTGTATACGGAACACTGTAAGAGTATTGCTTCACGGTCACGGTCGGTTTGTCTCAAGCACATACGGTCCTACGGTCCTACACGGTTCTTAGCGGATTCGGTCGCTGTTGCTTTACAAGCAATAGTAAGTCAGCCATAGCAGTTCTAGCTCCGGCGTTAAGCTGAGACCCTAGCCGTAGTTAACGCTACGAGACTTCTAGAGGCCGTCCTTAGGCTGAAAGAAGTCCTTAGACCATTAGCGCTTGCATTTACGGTATTTCCGGGCCCACGCATTACAACTGTTGCATCTGGTTTCCCCTTTCACGTTCATCGCAGTGCCATTGACCTTCGACGAGGCGTTGGACGTATACCCTCCGTCCGGGGCTAGCACCCCGCGGAATTCAGCCTCATCTTACAGCCCGTCCAGCCCTTCTCTTAGCCCTTCGCCAAGCGGAAAATATCAGCCTATTGTTTCGGGTACACCCCCGAACGCGCACCCAGCAGCCCAGCTCGCGGAACAGCCTGAGCAATTTCGCAGCCCAACGTTTGCTTTAGTTTCCACGGGTAACCGTGAGGCGCACCAGGCGCTGCCCGCGTGTCAGGAGTGCCAATCTTTCAAGGCGGCAGCGGACTACTACTCTGGGCTAGCAAGGGCACGAGGTGAGCAGCTCGCTCAGCAACGGGAGTACATAGAGCAGCTCCTAGGCATTGTGCGCAGCCTTGTTGTAGCACCCAGTGCACCTGTAGGCGTATCCACACGCTACGTGGCACCACCGCCACCCCCACCGCCTCCACCTAGACGCCAGCCCGCACCACAGGCACACCCAGCCTACCAGGGACAAGCACCGCCACCTACCCCCACCCACTCCGCCCAACACAACAGGGACGGATACCAGCAGCGCCAGCGCCGTCGTCTCTAGCCACAGCCCATGGCACAGCCTGACAGCATGGAAACCATCATAGCTGCTTTCAATGCACTTGGCGCCACTATGGACAGGATAGTGCGGCAGCAGGAGCAGCAGCACGCCTCTCAAGGCGAGCCACGGGTTGCACAGGGTTTAGTCAAGCTGACAGACGTACAGCCATTTGACGGCAAGGGCAGTGTTTCTACGTGGTTGTTTCATGTGGAGGAGGTGTTTAAGTTGACTCCAGGCCTGACTGATGAGCAGAAGATAGTGTCCACTGGTGTAAGGCTCACAGGTTTGGCTGCCTCCTGGTATGTCTCTGTCCGGTCAGCCCCTAGCGCGTCATTCACCTGGGACTTGTTCAAAGCAGCCCTTAAAGCAGCTTTTGTAACCCAGTCAGAAACAGCTAAGGCTCGAGACCAGCTTCATGTGGCCAGGCAAAAACCTAACCAGACAGCTCTCTCCTTCGCCACTCACCTGCGCAGCTTGTTTCTGCACATTCCTACCATCACCGAGGATGAACAACTAGACCGGTTCCGCCGTGGCCTGCACCCTCACCTCAAGGCCATGGTAGACATTCAGTCTCCCACTACATTTGATCAGGCAGTCAAGATAGCCGTAGCCCATGACACCGCCTGCCGTGATGCAGGGCTTTCCACAGCTGTTCCCATGCAGCTAGGCCTCATGAAACAAGTCAAGCAACAGCCTCACCGCGCTCAGCGCGAGACCCACGGCACATCATCTAACCCAGCTCCTCAGCAAACCAAGCCTGCTACCCCACGACTCCAACGGCTCACACCAGAGGAGAAAGCCTGGTATGCTGCCCACAATAAGTGCACATTCTGCCGTGAGGATGGTCATCTGGTGCAAGACTGCAAGCACCCTAACAAACGCGGCCCAAAAAACTGGGCGGCTCAACCTCCCAACCAAGCAAAGACTTAGAGTCCAACCAGCCAAAAGCAAGCACTGGCGAGACCACCGCTATCACCCCGCCACCGCCCCGGCTCCGTATCACTAAGCTCGCAGCCAATTCCACTCCCGACAGCCATGCTGATTTGCTAGTCTTCACGGGATCATACAAGGGCAATAGTGCACGGGTGTTGATTGACGGAGGCGCTACTGGCTCGTTTATTGACTCGGCCTTTTGCACAAAGTATGGCATTCAGACTGCCCAAAAATTGAGCCCCGACTACATCAGCCTAGCCGACGGCCATCAACAGCAGAGCAGCGCCATGATTCCCAATGCGCGTTTCCGGCTGGGTACCTACAAGGGCGAGCAAACTCTGCATGTTACACACCTTCACGACTTCGACATCATCCTGGGTAAGCCCTGGCTTGCGGAAATCAATCCCCGCATTGACTGGAAAGCCAACATCATGCGATTCCGTCATGCAGGACGGCAGCACACACTCCGGCCCCCTGTAAAGCAGCCAGGCACTACAAACACCAGCGGCAGCCCTTTGCTCATAAGCTCTGCACAGCTCCGCACGGCAATCAGCAATAAGTGTCCAGTCTTCTTAGTCTCCATCACCCCGGCTGACAGCAATGCCGAGACCTGTCATCAGGTTCTGGATTGTTCTCCCATTGTGCAGGAGTATGCCGATGTGTTCCCATCAGACCTTCTGCATGGACTGCCACCAGAGCGCTCCGTGGACCACCGCATTGAGCTCCAACAAGCCAAGCCACCCCCGGCGCGGCCCATCTACAATGTGTCCAGTAGTGAGCTAGCGGAGTTGAAAAAGCAAATAGGGGAGCTCTTGGACAAGGGCTTCATTCGTCCCAGCACCTCCCCCTATGCCTCCGGTGTGTTGCTTGTGCGCAAAAAGGATGGCTCATTCCGCATGTGCATCGATTACCGCCCTCTCAACCGTCTGACCATCAAGAACAAGTACCCCCTTCCCCGCCTAGACACACTACTAGATCGGCTCCATGGTGCCAAGGTGTTCAGCAAGCTAGACCTGCGCCAAGGTTACCATCAGATCCGGGTTGCCCCCGAGGACATTCACAAAACAGCATTCCGCACACGCTACGGTCATTTTGAATTCACGGTGCTGCCCTTCGGGTTGTGCAATGCACCAGCCACGTTCCAGCGTCTCATGAATGATGTGTTACATGATCTCTTAGATGACTGCGTCCTTGTCTACCTAGATGACATTCTGATCTTCTCCCGCACCCCACAAGAGCACATAGCCCACCTTCGGCGCGTGCTCGACCTACTCCGCAAACATAAGCTCTATGCCAAGCTTTCCAAGTGTGAGTTCGGCATGGACCAGACATCCTTCCTTGGTCACATAGTCTCTGCCTCGGGCATTGCATGCGATCCAGCCAAGGTAGCTGCGGTTCAATCCTGGCCCATCCCCACAACTGTGCATGACGTGCGCAGCTTTCTGGGCCTAGCTAACTACTACCGCCGCTTTGTGAAAGACTTCTCTACCATTGCAGCACCTCTCACCGCTCTGACCAGAGCAGACGGGCATGACAAGCAGGGTGTCGTGGCATGGGGTCAGGCCCAGCAGTCAGCCTTTGACGTTCTGAAGCAGGCACTCGTCTCTGCACCTATTCTCATTGCTCCAGATCCTTCGCAACCGTATACGCTACGATGTGATGCATCTTCCATCGGCATTGGTGCCGTGCTCTCTCAGGGTACCGGTTCAGCCGAGCGGGTCGTGGCCTATCACTCCCGTAAACTACTGCCAGCGGAACGGAACTATCCCACCCATGAGCAGGAGCTCCTGTCTCTGGTGGAGGCCCTCAAGGTATGGCGTCACTACCTCCTTGGTGCGTCATTTAACCTACTCACGGACAATTGGGCTACAAAGCACATCCAGACACAGCCTCGCCTCGATTGCCGTCGCCAAGCGCGGTGGATGGAGGTCCTTCAAGAGTACGACTGTATCATAGATCATATCCCGGGCAAACAGAACATAGTGGCAGATGCCCTGTCACGTCGGTCAGATTATCAGCTACTGTCGGTCGGGCGACGGGCACAGCGCAACCCCGCCCAGGTCACTGAGACAACCATCTCTGTCGACCAATCACGGCTACGGAACATACGCGATGCTGCGGCTACCGATCCTCAGTATCAGCGTCATCTCACTGCCGCCCTCAAGGGACGCGCACGGCAGTTTACTGTTCAGGACAATCTGCTGTATCACACAGGCCGAGGGACCCCTTTACTGTACATTCCAGCGGGCCCTTTGCGCACGGACCTGTTGTGTGAGGCACATGACGTCCCCACGGCTGGCCATCTTGGTCGGGACAAAACCTACCTCCGGCTGTCCCGCCTTGTCTACTGGCCACGCATGGCAGCTGCAGTGCATGACTACATTCGCACTTGCACCCACTGTCAGCGGAACAAGTCTAGCACCACAAAACCCTTTGGCCTTTTGCAGCCTTTGCCCGTGCCCCAGCACCGATGGGAGCAGGTCAGCATGGACTTGATCACCCAGCTACCTGTCACCTCGGCTGGCCACGACGCCATTGTCGTCTTTGTGGACAAGCTGACTAAATAATCCATACTGTCCCCACAACCACCACAGTGTCAGCCCCTGAGCTGGCCCAACTCTTCTTCGACTCTGTCTTCAAATACCACGGCCTCCCCAAGGTCATCATCTCTGATCGGGACCCCAGGTTCACTTCCAACTTCTGGCAACAACTCTTTGCCAAGACCGGGACCCACTTAAATATCTCCACAGCCAACCATCCCCAGACTGACGGCCAGACTGAGCGCGCTAACCGCACCATTGAAGACATGTTGCGCAACTACGTCTCGCCGCACCACACAGACTGGGACAACCACCTCACCGCCGTTGAGTTTGCCTACAACGCATCTGTCCAGGCTAGTACTGGCTATTCCCCTTTCATGCTGAACTCCGGCCAGGAACCTCACACTCCTTTGTCTCTAGCAGTGTCATCAGCTGCTCAAGCACGGGCCACACCAGATACCAGCGAGAGTGCCCCAGCCTTTCTGCAGCGCATGGCTACCAACATCGCCGCCGCTACACAACACCTCATCAAAGCTCAAGAGCGGCAGGTCAAGTATGCCAATGCCCACCGTCAGGATCATAAATTCTCCACTGGTGACATGGTTTACCTTTGTGACAGCTTCTTTACCCACATCAGACCGGCCACGCAAGCTGCCGGCGCCGCTCGCAAGTTCACCCCCAGGCAGCACGGCCCCTTCAAGGTCCTGGAGGTCGTCACCCCTGTCGCCCTGCGACTTCAACTACCTGCTGAGTGGAAATCAGTCCACCCGGTTGTACACGTGTCGCACGTCAAGTTGCACCACGACGGCAGTGCGCGGTTCCCCACTCGCAACCCCGCCCCTCCGCCCGAGCCAGACATCATCGACGGTGAAGAGCATTACCACGTAGAAGCCTTCCGCAACCACCGCTTCCAGCGCGGTAAACTCCAGCTGCAAGTGAAGTGGCTTGGCCACCCTGAACACGAGAACAGTTGGGTGCCCCTGGCACAACTACAAGAAGACATGACCCAGAACGTCCTCAAGAAGCTGTTGCGGGCGTATGCTTTCCGCACCAAGCAGCCTAAGGGATGGATGCAGCCAGCGTAAGTTAGGGTTAGATAGGGTTGTTTAACACATGCCTGCCTGTCTGTTGTTGTCGCATTGTTGATTGCATGGCACACACATAGCACTTTCAACTGCACGCTTCGGGACGAAGCTCTCTCCAAGTGGGGGAGAGTGTAAGAGTACACGATTGCACAGTAGGATGCATGAACAAATGCTGGTTTTCTTTTACATGAAGTGCCACGTTGCCTGATGACGTTGTGTCTCACTGTATGATGTCGGTAGGTTTTAAACGAGTTGTTGTAGTGTTGAAGGAAGGACGGAAGGACGCAATTACGGGAGTCCTTTGTATACGGAACACTGTAAGAGTATTGCTTCACGGTCACGGTCGGTTTGTCTCAAGCACATACGGTCCTACGGTCCTACACGGTTCTTAGCGGATTCGGTCGCTGTTGCTTTACAAGCAATAGTAAGTCAGCCATAGCAGTTCTAGCTCCGGCGTTAAGCTGAGACCCTAGCCGCTAGCCGAGATACGCCTACAGGTGCACTGGGTGCTACAACAAGGCTGCGCACAATGCCTAGGAGCTGCTCTATGTACTCCCGTTGCTGAGCGACCTGCTCACCTCGTGCCCTTGCTAGCCCGGAGTAGTAGTCCGCTGCCGCCTTGAAAGATTGGCAGTGCTGACACCCTTGCAGCGCCTGTTGCGCCTCACGGTTACCCGTGGAAACTAAAGCAAACGCTGGGCTGCGAAATTGCTCAGGCTGTTCCGCCTGTGCGAGCTGGGCTGCTGGGTGCGCGTTCGGGGGTGTACCCGAAACAATAGGCTGATATTCTCCGCTTGGCGAAGGGCTAAGAGAAGGGCTGGACGGGCTGTAAGATGAGGCTGAATTCCGCGGGGTGCTAGCCCCGGACGGAAGGTCTACGTCCAACGCCTCGTCGAAGGTCAGTGGCACTGCGATGAACGTGAAAGGGGAAACCAGATGCAACAGTGGTAATGCGTGGGCCCGGAAAAACTCGTAAATGCAAGCGCTAATGGGTCTAAGGACTTCTTTCAGCCTAAGGTCGGCTTCTAGAAGTCTCGTAGTGTTAACTACGGCTAGGGTCTCAGCTTAACGCCGGAGCTAGAACTGCTAAGGCTGACTTACTATTGCTTGTAAGGCAACAGCGACCGAAACTATCGAGACCCGTAGGAGAACCGTGAACTCGTATGTGCGAAGCACTACGACCGTTATAGAGAGACAAGTGTCTTACAGTATTCCGTGTACAAAGGACTCTTGTGGTTCAGTCTCTTCTCCCCCCGTAAACACTACAACAACTCGCTTGAAACCTACCGACATCATTCAGTGAGAAACGACGTCATTAGGCAACGTGGCACTTCATGTAAAAGAAAAACAGCATTTGTTCATGCATCCTACCGTGCAATCGTGTACTCTTACAGCCCTCATCCACGTGCACATGAAGCACAGGGGCCACAGCAGCGGGGTCAGCACAGTGAAGAAGGAGCAGGCAATCTTCTTGGCCTCAAACAGGAATGCCAGGATGCCGCCCACTGGGATAGCGAGAGGAGCCACCACCAGGTACTGCACACGAGCAGCAGCAGCAGCAGCACATGTGGAGTGAACTGGCGTGGCAGCAGCAACAGCATGGTGGCAGTGAGACTCAGTCACGAGACTCTATGCAGGCTTGATGCAAGCTGCTGTTTGCGTGCACGCTGACAGGACCGAGTCTGGAGTAGTAAGGATGGGCTCATGCGTTGTGGTGGACACGGCTGCTTTGCCAGCTGGACACCATCAGAACAGGCAGATGGCATGTACATGATCCCAATGCTGCACGATGTATGTATGGTTGGCAACCTGCCAACTGCCAAGTGGAGGATGTGACTACTTCAACAGCACTGCACTGATGAGGTGGCACGGCTGCAGTAGCTCTGGGCACAAGCTCTGCACCGCTGGCACGCCTGCTTTGCCAGGCTGACATGCAACACCCAGGAGGCCTGCTCCCACACACCAGAGGGAAGAACAGCACGATGCTGAGGTGCTTGATGATGATGCACACTGGCACGATGATGGGCGAGAACAGCAGGCCCATGATCGCGTACATGATGGTGAGCGGGATGGTGGCCAGCGTCACCAGGTACAGCACCGGCAGCATCCTGCGGTCAGGGCGGCAGCGCGGAGCAGGCACCTCAGGCGGCTGAGGCCCTTGCGCGCACCACGCGATGCTCGTGCATCATGACGGTCTAGCGTCGTGTCGCGTGCCGCGGCAGCCATATGTAGCGCGTGGTTACTTCACGCAGCTGACATGCCGCCTGCATTCCAGCTGCCAGTGCCTGCGCTGCGCTGACTTGCGAGCAGGGTACCTACAGCGGGGTGAGCGACTCCAGAGGCATCTTGCTGATTTGCTTGAACGGAGGTGGTAGTACGGCGAGAGCAAGGAATGGTCTGGTGGGACGGAGAGCTGCACAAGCTTACGAGGGGGACAGGTGTGAGCTGTGTGAGGCCAGGGCGGTTTGAGCACGTGCGATAGTGAGCGTGTGACGCCGGCAACTGCCTGCGAGGGTGACACGACACGACAGCCTTCCAGCCACGTCGCAGCAGTGGCGCAATTGTGAATGCAGCCAGTGCAGCTCGTGACACACCAACGCGACTGACCGCGGTGACCAGCTCATCTCCATCATTCGGGGCCTCGACACGCAGGTCCACAGGGTCGTGGTCATCACTGCAATGCTAGCAGCAATGTGCGGCAAGCTGGGCGGGGCAACGCGCATGGGTTTGTAGAGAACTGTGGACAGTTGCCTGGTCTGCGCCGCCAGCTCGGCGATGTCACATGTCAGGGCTAGTGCCACTAGTTGCCAAAGCTGCGTGCGCTACATCCCTGAGCAGTATGCAGGTTTGCATGGCTGCGTCCCCACATCTCCCACTAACACCCTAGCCAGCATGCTGAGCAGCTGAAGCTGGCTTGGCGTTTAGGGTGGCAGCGGTAGCAGCAGCAGCAACAGATATGGCAGCAGCAATGGCAGCGGCGGCGACACAAGAAGCCCGACTAATGATGACTAAATCTCAGTCACTTCAGGCTTCTTGATCCTTGAGGACCACGCTGACATGTAGCACTGGGGTGAAGCAGTACACCTCTCCATGGCAGCATGTGCATCGACTGTATGCAGTCAGCTGAACCACAGTCAAACTAGCTGTCCTTGTCCGCAAAAGCTACATGCAGTAACCTAGCCAGTCTCATACATTGGCAGGCGGCAAGCAAAAAGGCAAGCACGGCACGGCAAGAAAAGAGTACATGTGGCGGGCGACATGTATTTAGGGGTATGCAATGCACACAGACAGACTGACGTGATGGGCAGGGTGGCTACACCTGTGGCTGCTGCCACCAGCTGCATGACCGCATGGTGATTTGACAGCTCCCAGGATGAGGCCGGGAGTGTTGGCCTGCAAGCTGCTGCTGCTGATCAACCCAACTAAACCTGACCTGCATCATTGAGTTTACCATGGTTTCCTCTGCCAGATGGTTGAGTGAGAATGGCCACTTGGAGTTGTGTATGTGAGAACCCCTATGTCCTGTTCACCCCACTTTGGACATCTCCACCTTGCAGGTGACAAGGCGCGATACAGCAAGGACGGGGCGTGTTGCCGCACAGGTCATGCACACCATCACTGGCACTGAGCACCATCTGACTCAGCACTGGTTTACACTTGTTTATATCACTGCAACAAAGGGAATGTCAACGTCACATGGGTCACGTCTCCTATCACTTCTACACGCTCACTCTCTCCGTCGCACCCCTACAAGGCGCTCTATGTCCACAAACCAACGGCAACACCATCATATCTACAAACATTACACAGTCGTGCCACAGCTGCTAGCAGGGCCACCGCAGCAGCTCAACCGCAGCAGCAAACTGTAGTCAGCTTCAGCTGAAGAAGGTCATCTTGCCCAGGAGGGCAGTGATGAACGTCCAGCGGAGAGGCACCAGCCAGGGCATGATAGTGTCGGTCACCAGAACCTGCAGCCAATGTGCACAAATACAAATGTGGCATGCAGCTGCACCGTTGCATTGCACCCACCAGCACTGACACTGGCGACATTGGTCTGTGCATGCATGCAACACCAACACCATGCGCTGGTGGCAAGATTTCATGCAGCTGGCATTACAGATGTGGCTTTGCATGGTAGCAGCCTTGCGCATGGAAGGTAACAGGGCAGGCACTGTGGAAGGCAGCTCTGCAGGCAAGAGCTATGCGCAGCACAGGCCCAAGACCCGACAGACCCAACCCACCTTGGTGACTGTCCAGCTGGCCCTCATCCACGTGCACAGGAAGCACAGGGGCCACAGCAGCGGGGTCAGCACAGTGAAGAAGGAGCAGGCAATCTTCTTGGCCTCAAACAGGAATGCCAGGATGCCGCCCACTGGGATAGCGAGAGGAGCCACCACCAGGTACTGCACACGAGCAGCAGCAGCAGCAGCAGCACATGTGGAGTGAACTGGCGTGGCAGCAGCAACAGCATGGTGGCAGTGAGACTCAGTCACGAGACTCTATGCAGGCTTGATGCAAGCTGCTGTTTGCGTGCACGCTGACAGGACCGAGTCTGGAGTAGTAAGGATGGGCTCATGCGTTGTGGTGGACACGGCTGCTTTGCCAGCTGGACACCATCAGAACAGGCAGATGGCATGTACATGATCCCAATGCTGCACGATGTATGTATGGTTGGCAACCTGCCAACTGCCAAGTGGAGGATGTGACTACTTCAACAGCACTGCACTGATGAGGTGGCACGGCTGCAGTAGCTCTGGGCACAAGCTCTGCACCGCTGGCACGCCTGCTTTGCCAGGCTGCCGTGCAACACCCAGGTGGCCTGCTCCCACACACCAGAGGGAAGAACAGCACGATGCTGAGGTGCTTGATGATGATGCACACTGGCACGATGATGGGCGAGAACAGCAGGCCCATGATCGCGTACATGATGGTGAGCGGGATGGTGGCCAGCGTCACCAGGTACAGCACACTCCTACAATTTAGTCCCTGCGTTTGTCCCTGCGTTCTACCGACCTTGTCCGATCGGGCTGAAAATTTGATAGATGACAGTTTTCAGAAAATAAAACATATTCTTCAAGAAAAATATTTAAAAAAATTCAAAAGCTGTTGCGCTGTGGCCCACAACCTATCCCTGCACTTATCCCTGCACTCTAGCCACAGGGCCACAGCGCAGCCGCCTTTGATTTTTTCAAAATATAATTTCTGAAAAATATGTTTTATTTTCTGCAAACTACCATCTATCAAAATTCCAGCCCGATCGGACAAGGTCGGTAGAACGCAGGGACAAACGCAGGGACTAAATTGTAGGAGTGCACCGGCAGCATCCTGCGGTCAGGGCGGCAGCGCGGAGCAGGCACCTCAGGCGGCTGAGGCCCTTGCGCGCACCACGCGATGCTCGTGCATCATGACGGTCTAGCGTCGTGTCGCGTGCCGCGGCAGCCATATGTAGCGCGTGGTTACTTCACGCAGCTGACATGCCGCCTGCATTCCAGCTGCCAGTGCCTGCGCTGCGCTGATTTGCGAGCAGGGCACCTACAGCGGGGTGAGCGACTCCAGAGGCATCTTGCTGATTTGCTCGAACGGAGGTGGTAGTACGGCGAGAGCAAGGAATGATCTGATAGAACGGAGAGCTGCACATGTAGTGGGGATGTCAGTCCAAGACCACTTGCCTAGGTTATACTTGTTTAGTGTGACCAGCCTTGCTTAGGCTGCGTGGTGCACCTGTGAAGTTGGCACGGCTGTGCCCCTTCACAGGTATGGTGTCGTTCTATCTGTTGCACGTAGGGCGTCAGCCTCTAGTGCACCGCTTATGCATCTGTACTTGTGTTCTTCCTTCAACTAATGTAATGGCACGGCTGTGCCCCTTCACAGGTTATGGGCCCACTCACTTCAATGTGCGGGACTCCGGAAACCAGTTGGTGTGCACCAAGCCGTAACTCGTAAGACTCGCTTGGTGAGCGCACCGGTGAGCAGAGGAGGGTGCTAAGATGCAGGCCGCAGCAGGGATAGCCAAGCTGAACGGGGACAACTGGTATCAGTGGGAATTTGATGTGCAGAACGCGCTAGTGTTATGCGGGCTAGATGCAGCTATTTGTGCGCCAGCGCCTGCGGGGTTGGGCACGGGTGGGACGGATCAGGGTAGGTCGGGAGTAGAGGCTGCGGCCACTCCTGACCCTGAGGCCGTGCCGACTGCAGCGCTGTCAGCTTCCATCAATGCGCGTGCACACGCTTTCATCAGCAGCACAGTTAATGCTGCAAAGTACCGCTTTGTTTGCCAGAGCTGCAGCACAGCCCGCGAGTTGTGGCAGAAGCTCAAGGCTATGCACGTCAGCAAGGTGCTGGCGAGCAGCTCCGTCCTCATACAACAAATGTCGATGATCAGAATGCAGCCTGGTCAGCCTGTGCAGGAGTATTGGCAGCATGCGCAAGAGCTAGACCAGCAGATTGCAGCCTGCTCCGCCCCAGACAAGCCCTTCCACAACTCCTTCTCTTTGGCTGTGCTTGGACTGTCCGCTGACTTTGATTCAGTGGCCAATCAGCTGCTTGCAGAGGAAAGCACGCTCACCTTCGACAAGGCACTCCCCCGCCTCCTCGTGCAAGAGCGTGTGTTGATATCCCGCAGGCAAGCTGCTGGCCTGGCCCTCTCAGCGAGGCCTGGTGGCAGCAGAGACAGATCCAGCAACAGAGGCATAGGGGCAGGGTCAGATGGTGGTGGTGGCAGCCGAAGCGGGGGGGACAGGGGCAAGGGGCATGGGCGCCGCAGCAAGGCTGACAGCGAGTGCTACAACTGCGGGCAATTTGGCCACTATGCTTATGAGTGCCCCCGCGCCAGTGTGTCTTCTGATCGCAGGGACAGCCCCTCCCACTCCCCGCGTGCTGACCGCAGCCGGGGGGACAGGCCCCCCACACCCGGCCCAAGGGGTAGGGATTCTGGGCTGCCGGACAGCCGCACCCGCCGCTCCCCGTCGCCACTCCGTCACCGCAGCAGTCTGGCTTTCTCTGGGCACTCCGGCGCTGATGCGGCGCTGGCTGTAGCGCCAAACCTACTCAAGGGTCAGTGGTTGGTGGATTCTGGTTGCAGTACCCACCTGACGCCTCATGTTGAGCTGTTGCGTGACTACCAGCCCCTCCGTGCCCCTCACCACATCGTATGCGGCAATGGCAGCACTATGACAGCAGCTGGCCAGGGGTCGGTGCTGTTTGAGGGGGCTGGTGGGAGCATGGTGTTGCGCAATGTGTTGCACGTGCCCGACGTTGAAGGCAGCCTTCTGTCAGTGGGCAAAGCAGCTAGGGCCGGGGGTGAGGTTGTTTTCACAGAACAGGGCTGCAGCATTCACATGCCTGGGGCTGACCACAGCATCAAGGCTCGCATGGTTGTTGAGGACTTGTTCCTTCTCAACAGCAAGCCTGTGCCCTCCGGTGACAGCAGTGTCAGCATGTCAGCGCGCTCGTGCGATGATCCGCGACTCATGCACTTCCGCTTAGGCCACCCGGGGTATCGGCAGCTGGCCAGGGCAGTTCGTGAAAGCATGCTGCTGGGCACCAGCGTCAGGGCGGCTTAGTGCGAAGCCATTGCGGACAGCGGCGGGGTGTGTGAGCCTTGTGTGCTGGGCAAACAGCACCGCTTCGTTGCCGTGCAACATCCGGGGCTGGGTCTGCCTGTCAAGCGGCCGCTTGCGCTCGTGCACAGCGATGTTTGCGGTCCTTTTGACTGCCCCACTCCCTCGGGCAACCTGTACTTTGTCACTGTCCTCGATGAGTACAGCGGGCTGGTGGCAGTGGAGCTGATTAGGCAGAAGTCAGCAGCAGCTCAAGCCATCATAGTGTGTCTCACAGAGCTGCAGCGCCAGTCTGGGCACACCGTCAAAGCCCTCCGCACTGATAGGGGGGGTGAGTTCACGGGGGGGGAGCTGCAAGCGTGGCTGCGGGCAGAAGGGGTGATCCATCAGCAAACCGCTCCTTACAGCCCTGAAATGAATGGCAGCGCGGAACGCATAAACCGCACTCTCGAAGAGTGTGTCCGGGCAATGACACAGGCCGTCGGCACCCCCAAGCACTTGTGGGGTGAAGCCCTTTGCACAGCTGCAGATCTGCACAACCTCAGTGCCGTGTCGGGCAAGCCTTGCACTCCCCATGAGCTCATGTTTGGCGTCAAGCCTGATGTGTCGCACTTGCGGGTGTGGGGCTGCCCGGCATATGTGCATGACCCCATGCCTGCCAGCAAGCTGGACAGCCGCTCTGTAAAGGGTGTGTTTGTTGGCTACGAGCGGGGGGGAAAGGCTTACCGGGTTTGGGCTGGGGGCAGGATCTACGTCAGCAAGTCTGTGGTGTTTGACGAGCAAACCGTGCTGCAGCGCTTTGTGCCGCATGCTGTTCTTGCACCCGCTGAGCTGGCTGCCCCGCCTATGGGCGAAGCATCCAGGGGGGGAGTAGGCTCAGGTGGTGCGGTCAGCGGCAATAGCGACAGCGAGGGTAGCAGGGGAGGGGCCCCTGCTGTCACCCCCATCGCCCATGTCAGCAGCAACAGCAGCAGCGGCGGTGGGGGACGAGCGGGCAGTGGGGGTGACCCCCTTGCTGCTCCAGGTAGTCCAGGTGGGGTTGGGGGTAGCTCAGGTGGGTCTAGTGGGGTAGAGTCTCCTGCTCCCATGCCCGCTCCCGCACCCGAGCACCCACCGCCTTTGCGTCGCTCCTCCCGCCCACACAAACCCACAGTCAAGTTCAGCGACTACCTCACCGTGTGCTACTCAGCACGTAGTGACAGCTGCGACAGCAGTGGGAGTGCTGGGAGCAGTGGGAGCATGGAGGGGGTGGCTTTGGTGGGCAGTAGGGCAGCTGCAAGCAGCTTGTCCACAGAGCCCCGTTCCTTCAGCGAGGCTATGTCAGGGCCTGAAGCTGAGGAGTGGGGCCGGGCTATGGATGCAGAGATGGCAAGCCAGCATGCCAATGAGACCTGGCAGCTAGTCAAGCGGGAGGTGGGCATGTCGGTCTTGCTCGGCAGATGGGTACTGAAAAGAAAACTAGGCTTAGACAGCAGCATTGCTAAGTACAAGGCTCGGTGGGTAGTTAAGGGGTTTAGACAGCGGGATGGGGTAGATTACTCTGAAGACGCCATCTTTGCTCCAGTGGTGATGCACACAACACAGCGCTTCATCTTCGCCCTGGCAGTGCAGCGGAATTGGGGCCTGTGGCAAATAGACTTCAAGACAGCTTTTCTGAACAGCGAGCTCACCGAGGCAGACCCCCTGATCTATGTTGAGCAGCCAGAGGGATATGAGGTGGGCAGTGGGCAGGTGTGTCAGCTGTTGAAGACTGTGTATGGGCTCAAGCAGGCACCACGTGCCTGGTATCTGTGTCTTCGCAAGCAGCTAGAGTTGATTGGCTTCCACGCCTCAGCGGCTGACCCGAGTCTGTTCAGCATGCGCAGCAGCAACGGCAGCATGGTGCACATGCTTGTATATGTCGATGACTGCATTCTTGCCTCGTCAGACGCAGCAGCTGTGCAAGCAGTCAAGCAGCAACTGCAGCAGGCCTTCGAGGTCCATGACATGGGGCCGGCTGCGGATTTCTTGGGCATGCGCATCAGCTACAACCGTGCATCACGCACACTGCGGCTCAGCCAACAGCGTTACATTGAGCAGCTGTTGCAGCGATTTGGCAAGGCTGAGTGCAATGGCAGGCAGCTCCCCCTGGAAGCTGGCACCAAGCTAGTCAAGGAGGGTGAGCTGCTTAGCAACGCTGACACCCATGCTTACCGTGAGCTGGTGGGAGCCCTCCTCTATGCCTCTACGTGCACACGCCCTGACATTGCGCTGGCTGTGAGTCAGCTCACCCGTTTCATGCAGGCACCCACAGCTGACCACGAGCGTGCAGCCCATGGGGTGCTGCGCTACCTCAAGCGAACAGCAACAGATGGGTTGGTGTACAGGGGCGGCAGTCAGGGGGGGCTTCTCGGGTATTGCGACAGCGACTACGCCAGTGACCAGGTCTCCTACCGCAGCACTACGGGGTACGTCTTCTCCCTGAGCGGTGCTGCTGTGTCCTGGCGCAGCAAGCTACAGACCACTGTAGCTGCCTCAACCACCGAAGCTGAGTACCAGGCAGCTGCTGACGCCACAAGAGAGGCCCTCTTCCTCCGCAAGCTCATGCATGAGCTCACCTCCACCAGCGGGCCTGTGCCCATCTTCTGCGACAGCCAGGGAGCAGTTGCGCTGCTGAAGAACCCAGTGGAGTCCCAGCGCAGCAAGCACATAGCCGTCATGCACCACATGGCGCGCGAGCGTGTGTGGCGAGGCGAAGTGCAGTTCACCTACTGCCCCACGGCAGACATGGTGGCTGACGTGCTGACCAAGGCGCTGCCTGGCAAGAAGTTTCTTGCATGCAAGGAAGGCATGGGAGTGGGCTAGGGTCAGCATGGTGGGACAGGCCAGCTTATGCTGTGACCTGTGGTTTGGTGGCATGTCTGCGTACAGCGATCGAGCCATCTTTGAAGTCTGAAATCCATGTGTCATGGTGCAGCTTTTGTTAGAAGTGCTTACCTGTCTTGCCTATACCTGCTAGCTTGCATGCGCTCTACACTTGTTGCTTCATCATCTGCTGTTACATAGTGCTCACATGTCATCTCCTCATAACAACTTATCACTAAGTCATTTCCTCACTTCTGCTTGTGAGCTTGCATGGACACGCATGGTCTCTTGCATGTAGTCTCTTTTCTTATGACGTTCCTTCACTTGGCTTCATGGTCTAGGCCTGAGTGGGAGTGTAGTGGGGATGTCAGTCCAAGACCACTTGCCTAGGTTATACTTGTTTAGTGTGACCAGCCTTGCTTAGGCTGCGTGGTGCACCTGTGAAGTTGGCACGGCTGTGCCCCTTCACAGGTATGGTGTCGTTCTATCTGTTGCACGTAGGGCGTCAGCCTCTAGTGCACCGCTTATGCATCTGTACTTGTGTTCTTCCTTCAACTAATGTAATGGCACGGCTGTGCCCCTTCACAGCACAAGCTTACGAGGGGGAGGTGTGAGCTGTGTGAGGCCAGGGCGGTTTGAGCACGTGCGATAGTGAGCGTGTGACGCCGGCAACTGCCTGCGAGGGTGACACGACACGACAGCCTTCCAGCCACGTCGCAGCAGTGGCGCAATTGTGAATGCAGCCAGTGCAGCTCGTGACACACCAACGCGACTGACCGCGGTGGCCAGCTCATCTCCAGCATTCTGGGCCTCGACACGCAGGTCCACAGGGTCGTGGTCATCACTGCAATGCTAGCAGCAATGTGCGGCAAGCTGGGCGGGGCAACGCGCATGGGTTTGTAGAGAACTGTGGACAGTTGCCTGGTCTGCGCCGCCAGCTCGGCGATGTCACATGTCAGGGCTAGTGCCACTAGTTGCCAAAGCTGCGTGCGCTACATCCCTGAGCAGTATGCAGGTTTGCATGGCTGCGTCCCCACATCTCCCACTAACACCCTAGCCAGCATGCTGAGCAGCTGAAGCTGGCTTGGCGTTTAGGGTGGCAGCGGTAGCAGCAGCAGCAACAGATATGGCAGCAGCAATGGCAGCGGCGGCGACACAAGAAGCCCGACTAATGATGACTAAATCTCAGTCACTTCAGGCTTCTTGATCCTCGAGGACCACGCTGACATGTAGCACTGGGGTGAAGCAGTACACCTCTCCATGGCAGCATGTGCATCGACTGTATGCAGTCAGCTGAACCACAGTCAAACTAGCTGTCCTTGTCCGCAAAAGCTACATGCAGTAACCTAGCCAGTCTCATACATTGGCAGGCGGCAAGCAAAAAGGCAAGCACGGCACGGCAAGAAAAGAGTACATGTGGCGGGCGACATGTATTTAGGGGTATGCAATGCACACAGACAGACTGACGTGATGGGCAGGGTGGCTACACCTGTGGCTGCTGCCACCAGCTGCATGACCGCATGGTGATTTGACAGCTCCCAGGATGAGGCCGGGAGTGTTGGCCTGCAAGCTGCTGCTGCTGATCAACCCAACTAAACCTGACCTGCATCAGTGAGTTTACCATGGTTTCCTCTGCCAGATGGTTGAGTGAGAATGGCCACTTGGAGTTGTGTATGTGAGAACCCCTATGTCCTGTTCACCCCACTTTGGACATCTCCACCTTGCAGGTGACAAGGCGCGATACAGCAAGGACGGGGCGTGTTGCCGCACAGGTCATGCACACCATCACTGGCACTGAGCACCATCTGACTCAGCACTGGTTTACACTTGTTTATATCACTGCAACAAAGGGAATGTCAACGTCACATGGGTCACGTCTCCTATCACTTCTACACGCTCACTCTCTCCGTCGCACCCCTACAAGGCGCTCTATGTCCACAAACCAACGGCAACACCATCATATCTACAAACATTACACAGTTGTTCCACAGCTGCTAGCAGGGCCACCGCATCAGCTCAACCGCAGCAGCAAACTGTAGTCAGCTTCAGCTAAAGAAGGTCATCTTGCCCAGGAGGGCAGTGATGAACGTCCAGCGGAGAGGCACCAGCCAGGGCATGATAGTGTCGGTCACCAGAACCTGCAGCCAATGTGCACAAATACAAATGTGGCATGCAGCTGCACCGTTGCATTGCACCCACCAGCACTGACACTGGCGACATTGGTCTGTGCATGCATGCAACACCAACACCATGTGCTGGTGGCAAGATTTCATGCAGCTGGCATTACAGATGTGGCTTTGCATGGCAGCAGCCTTGCGCATGGAAGGCAACAGGGCAGGCACTGTGGAAGGCAGCTCTGCAGGCAGGAGCTGTGCGCAGCACAGGCCCAGGACCCAACAGATCCAACCCACCCTGGTGACTGTCCAGCTGGCCCTCATCCACGTGCACAGGAAGCACAGGGGCCACAGCAGCGGGGTCAGCACAGTGAAGAAGGAGCAGGCAATCTTCTTGGCCTCAAACAGGAATGCCAGGATGCCGCCCACTGGGATGGCGAGAGGAGCCACCACCAGGTACTGCACAGGAGCAGCAGCAGCAGCAGCACATGTGGAGTGAACAAGCATGGCAGCAGCAACAGCATGGTGGCAGTGAGACTCAGTCACGAGACTCTATGCAGGCTTGATGCAAGCTGCTGTTTGCGTGCACGCTGACAGGGCTGAGTCTGGAGTAGTAAGGATGGGCTCATGCGTTGTGGTGGACACGGCTGCTTTGCCAGCTGGACACCATCAGAACAGGCAGATGGCATGTACATGATCCCAATGCTGCATGATGTATGTATGGTTGGCAACCTGCCAACTGCCAAGTGGAGGATGTGACTACTTCAACAGCACTGCACTGATGAGGTGGCACGGCTGCAGTAGCTCTGGGCACAAGCTCTGCACCGCTGGCACGCCTGCTTTGCCAGGCTGCCGTGCAACACCCAGGTGGCCTGCTCCCACACACCAGAGGGAAGAACAGCACGATGCTGAGGTGCTTGATGATGATGCACACTGGCACGATGATGGGCGAGAACAGCAGGCCCATGATCGCGTACATGATGGTGAGCGGGATGGTGGCCAGCGTCACCAGGTACAGCACCGGCAGCATCCTGCGGTCAGGGCGGCAGCGCGGAGCAGGCACCTTCTGCTGCAGAGTAAACCGTGCGCTGTCTCGTCCCTGCGCCGTCATGATTTCAGGCAATGGACGGGACGCGGCAATCGCGACTGCAATCATTACGAACTGCGTTATGTGGCCATATTGCCTGCTTGATAGCTGTTACAGTCAGTAGCACTGCAAGCGGTGAGCTGGATACCTACAGCGGGGTGAGCGACTCCAGAGGCATCTTAGCGGGATCGATGTGCCGTGCTTAGATCGGTCCAAGTGAAGAGCAATCGGCGTTTGGCTTCTGCGCGTGCGCGACTTGAAGTACGGGCGAGTGTGAGGTCACCAATGACCGGCACCTCGGGGGACCACGACAGCCCGTAACGCAGGGAATGTTCGCACCTAGTCGCAGGAAGCATCTTCTAAATTAACTATGGAAGACTCGAATAGCCATCCTCCCTCATTGACCTCCTGACCTCCCA
The DNA here is from genome assembly GCA_030144725.1 of Haematococcus lacustris. Lineage (NCBI taxonomy): Eukaryota > Viridiplantae > Chlorophyta > Chlorophyceae > Chlamydomonadales > Haematococcaceae > Haematococcus > Haematococcus lacustris. Next base: position 9,341,183 of record JASKMD010000006.1, read on the forward strand.
CCCCGCGCCCCCCTTCCCTGTCGCACCGAGTCGTGCACTGCGCAGTTGTTGGTTTTTCCTGCATTCACGGTGAAGTCAGCACCGCTGACAGTTTGCAAGTTATTCCCACTGTAGGTTTGTCGAAGCTTTAGTGTCTTGTCAATATGCTAGGGCAAATGTACAGCAGAACGCAGGCGCTCCCAACAAGGGGTTGGTGATCTTCATGCAACTGTCGCTTACCAACGACAGGGTAGGCATATACCTGTGGTATGGTGAGCTTGAGTGTATCAGACACTCAATTGAATGTGGAAGATTTAACACAATATTGTGGCTCAAGTTAGCTCAAGTGATCATCGCATCCACTGTACACCTAGGCAACACTGCACGGGTTTGGGTGCATGCCCTGCGATGCCGACACTCAAGCACCCTTCTGAGCGGAAGGGGATGATGCCCAGTCGAGTAGCTCCACTTCGTAAGTCATCTTCAGACACACCCTGGCTGCAGTGGTTGGTGTCGATTCCCGTTGGAGGGTTGCAGGTTGCTCAGCGCCCCACCCAGTCACTTTTTCGAACCCTGCGCGCAACTGGCGCTGCGTATCTTCCTTCACGCAACACTTCCCAGCTTGCAAGCGCGTCTGCTCCCCGGAAACGTTCTGACCGGGTTTCGGCACCGTCAGGCTGTCGGAGCCGGTGGCGCTCGCTGCACACAACCAGAGTTGCCGCGCCTCCCAGGCCGCGCAACCTCAGCAGCGGCTGCTGCAATCCCTCTTCGTCGTCTACAAGCATCGCCCGCAGGCAGGACAGGCAGGCAGGGTGTCGTGCAGGCCAATGGGCGTTGTCATCATAGCGGCTTACATCACGGCACAGGCATCTGTGCAGGCTGTAGGCTCAGATGAAATGCAGTCCATACTTGAATTGTCATTGGTTAGGCACATGCCACCAACACGAGGTATAGTATGCCAGCATCAAGCAAACCTGCAGCCAGGCTGGGTGTTAGACGCAGTGGGCTGACAACAAGGATTGTGATGATGAGGATGACGACATCAGCTGCCCTGGCAAGCCCTGGTCATGGAAACCATGCTGGCCATCTAATCCACCTAGTATGTCATCGCAACCTTGGACAGTGCTGAGGGATGCCAGCAGGTCAGCTAGGAGGAGGGCCTGGCAGGAAGCTGGCCAGTCCTGAGACAAGGGTGGTTGAGTGACCCTACCCGCACCTGAGCAGAGGATGACCAGCAGGCGGCTGTTGGCCCCAGGGGAGGCCAGCTCACCCCGGCGGATGCGGTCTAGGAGCCGCCCCATGCCACTGGCCATGGCCACAGAGGGACTTGCAGCTGAGTTCTGTACGATGCGTGCCTGAAGGGGGCAGAGACAAGGGGCAAGGACAGGGGGCACTGGGGCAGGGGCACTGAGGCAGGGGCGTTTGATAAGTGTGTAGGGTCGTAGGCCACTAGTGGAGTTGTGGAGTCAGCTCTCTTGCAAGGCAACCCTGATCTATGGCCCAGATCCGCCACCCCTCCCACCCTGACAGTTGCCTGATTCTTGCTCTGCCTCACCTCCCAGCCCTCCTGGCTCAGGCAGTACTTAAGGCTGACCTGGTGGCCCACTGGAGGCACAAGCCGCTGCCCCGCTGCCGTGAAGTACTCATGGACCCTGCCCAGCGTGCGCTTGTAGCTGTTGCGGGCCAGCTCAGCCAGCATCACCCCACGCACCCCACCAGCAGCAAGGCCACGCTGAGGCGTGGTAGGGCCTGTGACGGCACCCGCCCCAGCCCCTCTTTGTGCCTGCTGCCCCTGAATGGCCTGGTTGGAACCGTGCCCCATGCCTTGTTGTGAGGACCCATCCCACCTCCCCTGCCCCTGCCTCTGCCCCTCCCCCTGCCCTTCCCCCTGCCCCTCCCCCTGCCCTTGCTGGCTAACCTGTGGGTGCATCACTCTGACATGTGCCGCTAGCTCCGCCCTGCTCCTCTTCCTGCTGCCACACACCATACACCGCCACACCACCTCCCCCTGCCCCACCACCCCCCTGCTTCCCCCTGATGCCAAAGACCCCCGGACATAGCGCAGGAACGCCTGCGGCACCCAGTTCCAGGCCTTGCACACAGCGTAGGCATATGCCCCAGCCACGCTGCCGTACTGGTGAGCAAAGGAGAGCAGGTGGGAGGAGAGCAGGCGGGGGTCCTGAGACCCAGGGTGGAGGGCAGACACGTCCCAGAAGATAAACACTTGAAGGGGTAGGCGGGAAGGGGTGCGGGGCCGGGAGGGCAGCCGGGGGGGCGGCAGGGTGGGGCCTGCGCAGGGGAGGTGG
>JASKMD010000006.1:9343967-9360907 GCA_030144725.1 Haematococcus lacustris
TTCGCTCATTGGTGCCGCTACTCACCACTAGAACAATCGATAGTGAGCAGCTGAGTTGTGTCCGCGATCGCTTGCGCCGGCATGGCCTCACTTGCAAGGATTAACGCGCCGCTTGCCAGTAGACGCGTAGTAATTCGCCGGTGCCAATGTGACAAACGCTATCGAAAACGGTGCAGTATTGAGAGAGTACTTGCATGAAGATTACCAACCCCATGTTGGGGACTCCTGACTTCTAGGCTGGCGGTCGCTCCCTAGTGGTTCTACACCATGGCGAAGACAAGACTGACGGCTCTATTGAATGGCATGCTCCAAGGAAGGAGATACGATGACATACCACTAAACTGTTGTGGGGAACAGGCCTAGGCCACCCGCAGCCGTCTCTGACCTAAGTGTGAGGCGGTGTGAGACGGCGTACTTAAGCTGTGCCTTGGGCCTGCGATGGTGGGCATTGACGTGCCCCCTTCGCAGGTATGGTGGTCGCTCTTGCAATGGCACATAGGGCATCCGACGTGGCAGCCGTAGTGCACCGCTATGCATTTGTACTTGTTCTTAGATCGTGGACTCTTTTGTAATGGGCATTGACGTGCCCCCTTCGCAGGTTATGGGCCCACGTCACTACCGTGTGCAATTCCGACATCGAAAAGTGCAGCCCGTTTGAATCAGCCGCGCTGAGGCGTGCTTCCGGTGAGCCCGTTGCAATGATGGCGGTGGCTGTGCGGGAGAAGCTAGGCCAGCCCGGGGTTCGGTTCGAAAATTGGGAATTTGAGATGAAAGCGCTGCTGAGGCAGCACGGGCTCGGGGCGGTAATTAGAGCGCCTGTGGGGTTGGAGGGAAACAGTCGGCTAGGGTCGGTCTCAGCTGCGGCTGCGTCACCCGCGCGTCCGGTCGGGGTTGCGACCCCGGCCATTTCGCCAGCTGCAGCCGTGGCTGCGGCTGCGACTGCTGCTGTGGCAGCATCTCTAACACCCGAGCAAGACGAGAAAGCCCATGCCATCATCTGCAGCTCCGTTGACCCAACCAAGTACAGGGCCTTGTGCAACCGGCATGACTCAGCAAAAGATCTGTGGCGAGCCTTGCGTAACATGCACACCCAGCAGGTGCATGCCAGCCGTCAGCAGCTCATTATTCAGGCTGGCAGGCAGAGCATGCAGTCAGGTCAGTCAGTGCAAGAGTACTGGGCTGAGGCCCAGGACCTGCACGAGCGCATCAACTCGACCGGCGCGTATTCCGACACTCTCTGTCAAGCCCTGCTGGGCCTGCCACCTGATTACCAGCAGCTTGTGCAGTCCATTCTTGAGCAGCCCCTTGATGAGCAGCTCACCTTTGAGCAGATCCTCCCTAGGCTGCTCCTAAGGGAGCACCTGCTGCAGAACAGCCAACCTCATGCGGTCGCTCTCGCAGCTCGGTCGGCTCGGGGCAGGGGTAGGCCGGGCAGCAGGGGGCAAGGAGAAGGTAGCCAGGGGCGGGGCAGGGGTCAGGCCAGGGGCGGGCGTGGGTTTCAAGGGGAGTGCTGGCAGTGCCACCAGAGGGGGCACCAGGCGCAACAGTGCCCGAACCGCCCAGTCAGCCCCGCGCCGCGTTCACCCTCGCCATCATGGCGTGGGACTCCTTCATCCCGCTCGAGTGGGGCTGCCAGGCCTCCCACCCCGGGGCCTGGGGGGGGTGCTGCATCTGGTTGGGGCAGCTCGGCTCGTGGGCGTGACTCAAGCTCTCCCAGCCGGCACCCTGGCAGCATGTCACGCAGCAGCATTGCTTACTCCGTTGTATCCAAGCCCCTGCTCTTTGGGGAGTGGGTGATAGACTCGGGGTGCTCGCGGCACCTCACGCCACACCGCGAGCTGCTGCACGACTACCAGCCCCTGCATGAGCCGCACCACATCATTGTGGCCAACGGCAGCAGGATTGAGGCGCAAGGGCAGGGGGTGGTGTGCTTTGAGGGGGCTGGGGGGGCCATGCAGCTGCTGGACGTCCTGCATGTTCCCGAAGCAGACGGCAGCCTTGTCTCAGTGGGGAAGGCCACCAGGGCGGGGGGGAGTGTACACTTCACTCCGTTTGGCTGCTCCATCAACATGCCCGGGGCTGAGCACAGCATCAGGGGCACTCAAGTAGAGCAGGACCTGTTCCTGCTCGACAGCAAGCCGGTGCCTGTCGCCGGCGGCTTCAGCCTTGCAGCCCGCACCTGTAGCGACCCCTTGGTCCTTCATCACCGCCTGGGGCACCCGGGGTACCGCCAGCTGGCTCGGCTGCTGCGGGAGGGCATGGTGCGAGGCACCTCAGTCACTGCCGCCCAGTGTGAGGCAGCAGCTAGTGAGCTGTGCGAGCCCTGTGTCATGGGCAAGCAGACCAGCCTGGAGGCAAGGCAGCATGCGGGGCTAGGGGTTACCGCTACGCGCCCGCTGATGCTGGTGCACAACGATGTCTGTGACGTCACCGGTCAGTACTCAGCAGCCACGCCTGATGGCATGCGCTACTTTGTCAGTCTGCTTGACGAGTTCAGCGGGCTGGTGGCTGTCGTGCTCATTAAGCACAAGTCAGAGGCGCCGGCAGCCCTCCGTGACATGGTCACCCACTTGCAGCGTCGGCTGGGGCATAAGGTTGTGTACCTGCGCACAGACCGGGGGGGGGAGTACATCGGTGCTGAGACACAGCAGTGGTTGCGCAGCGAGGGTATCACGCACCAGCAGACAGCCCCCCGCACTCCCACCATGAATGGCAGCGCAGAGCGTGTCAACCGCACAATCATGGAGTGCGTCCGTGCTATGATGCTGGCCTCTGGGGTGCCAGCCTTTTGTTGGGGTTTTGGCGTGATGGCAGCAACGCACGTGCACAACCTGCGCCCAGTGGCAGGCAAGCCCTGCACACCCCATGAGGCCTGCTTTGGCAGCCCCCCCGACATACATCACTTGCGCGTATGGGGCTGCCCAGCTTGGGTGCACGACAGCGAGCCGAGCAGCAAGCTGGCCAGCCGGGGCATCAAGGGGGTCTTTGTGGGCTATGAGGAGGGGGGCAAGGCTTACCAAGTGTGGGCAGAGGGCCGGCTCTATGTGAGCAAAAGCGTGGTCTTTGACGAGCAAGCAGTCCTGCGCCGCTTCGCTCCCGTGCCGTGCGCACCTGCTCCCAGCGACCTGGTTGCCCCGCCAAGTGCCGTGGCGCCCAAGGGGGGGGGTAGTGCAGTTGGGGAGCAGCCTGGGGAGCAGGGTGGGATGGAGCAGGGTAGGATGGGCAGTGGGGGAGGGACCCCTGCTGTCACCCCCACCGTCACCCCCGCCCGACACAGCGCAAACCGCGGCGGGGGAAGCAGCGACAGCAACAGCGGCGGTGGGGGACAAGCGGGCAGTAGGGGTGCACCCCCTGCTGCTCCAGATAGTTCAGGTGGGGATGGTGTAGGGGCAGGCTGGGCTAGCCTAGGCGGGGCTGGCGGTTTGGGCAGTTCAGGGGGGATGGAGACTGGCACCCCCGACACCGTGCCCGCGTTGCGCCCAGCTCTTGTGCCACCCGAGCGGCGCCGTTCTGAGCGCGTGCGCAAGCGCGTGGAATTTCCCGACTTCGTCACTTTGTGCTACTCCGCTCGATACGAAAGCAACAGCAACAGTGGCAGTGAGCGGGAGGGTGATGGGAGCAGGGGGAGCTTTGGGGGTGCTGCCAGCCAGCGTGCTGAGCCTCGCTCCTTCAGCGAGGCCATGTCCAGGCCCGATGCTGAGGAGTGGGGCCGTGCTATGGATGCCGAGATGGCCAGCCAGCACGCCAGTCAGACTTGGGAGCATGAGCAGACAGCGCAGGGGGTTTCTGTGGTATCTCAGGGGCACAGCGGGGCAAGGGTTGGTCTTAAGAGGCAGTTGCAACAGGGAGCTAGTGGGGTTCTACGACAGCGACTACGCCAGCTGCAAGCAGTTCCGGCAAACAGTCAGGGTGCATTAGCCCTGGTGAAGAACCCAGTGGAGTCGCAGCGCAGCAAGCACATCGCCGTCATGCACCACATGGCGCGTGAGCGTGTGTGGCGTAGCGAGGTGGAGTTCTCTTACTGCCCCACGGCGGACATGGTGGCTGATGCGCTTACCAAGGCGCTGCCTGGCCCCAAGTTCGTGTCGTGCAAGGCTGGCATGGGCGTGGGCTAAGCTAGTTTGAGCTCTGTGCTTTGACCGTGTGGAGTCCGTTTGGTGCTTTCCTGCTTGTGCCTGTCTTGGCACGTGCCTGCCTGCGTCTGTCCGTCTGCACGCATGACCTGCTTGTACACTATGTTTTTCGTTGTCTCCATGCATCTGTACTTGTGCAACTTCTGTTGACGCTTAGCGCTTTAGCTTCCTGCTTTGCTGGCCTGGCCTGAGGGGGAGTGTTGTGGGGAACAGGCCTAGGCCACCCGCAGCCGTCTCTGACCTAAGTGTGAGGCGGTGTGAGACGGCGTACTTAAGCTGTGCCTTGGGCCTGCGATGGTGGGCATTGACGTGCCCCCTTCGCAGGTATGGTGGTCGCTCTTGCAATGGCACATAGGGCATCCGACGTGGCAGCCGTAGTGCACCGCTATGCATTTGTACTTGTTCTTAGATCGTGGACTCTTTTGTAATGGGCATTGACGTGCCCCCTTCGCATAAACGAATGGATTAATGGATGAGTTGCTCATCCGAATGATGTCGCTTACCCCGAGCAGCTGTTGTTGCCACACATCCATTGCAGCCTGGGTGCCTCTGCATCCCTTACAGCAGCCATAGAGACTATCACTGATAGCATCACTCTGCCAAAGCCTACTGCAGCCAAAGAGCAATCAGCATCCTTTCGGGAGCTTGCCTGAACGAGATGCTTTCAGCTTCCAGGATCCATCCTGGCAGCTACAGTGCTGCAGGCTGTGGGGCTGTGAGGCAAGAAGCTGTGGGGCTGTGAGTCAGACCTGCTGGATCGCTGACCTGCTGGATCATCTCCTTGCTCTCGCTGCCTTGGGTCAAAGACATGGTGGCTGTTACACAACCGTTTTCATGGGAAACCCAAGTTGCTTGAAAAGGCCACCGCCCGTCGCACTGCGCATCGCGTGATGGCTAAGAAGAAGCACAAGAAGGACCCGGGAAAGAAACAGAAAGGTTCGTGTCCCTAGCCGTGACGTGAGCCCTAGACGTGAGTTACGCGCTGTGTGATAACTCGTCGCTCCTGTTGGTCCCATCGCAGCGTCTCGTTCCGCCCAAGGCAAGCAACGACAAGAGCGTCGGGATGGCTGGACCACGTGTAGACGTCAGGTGACGGCCCCGCCTTATGTGTATCCGCACTGTTTGTGTTGACCCCGTCTTGTGTCTTGGCCTGTCAAAATGGCAACCTCGCTTGGCTGCAGGTCATCAAGGTCCCCGAGGGCGCAGTGCTGCGCGGCTGCAAGAAGACCAGGCGCAAGCTGCGGGAGCACCTCCGGCTGCGGGCTGAAATCCACTCCCAGCTCCGCGTCATCGCTTCATTGCTTGTCTTGCGCAATTTTCTCACCTGCCTGGTGGGCTACCCTACCCTAGGCTTCCCCAGCGCCTCTCAGCCTCCAGCCGTGCAGCCTCCCCAACCCCCTGATGCTCCCCCCCTACCCCCACTCCCCCCACGGGCCCCTGCCCAGCCAGCACCTGCCCAGCCTGCCAGCATGGAGTTTGACACTGACTCTGACTCCGAGTCAGAGTCAGAACCTGAGCCAGTCACGCAACCCCCCCAAAGGCGCTGCAGCGCCCGCTTGGCAGCCCTTGCACCTGCAGCACCCACTGGCCCTCCCTTGCCCCTTGACTGCGAGGACCCTGTCATGCTGAGGCAGCTGAAGGACTTCTGCATGTTCTTTGCCAACCCGCCAACAGTCTACAACCAGCTGCAGCGACGCCATGTTCAGCACCGCCACCCCATGCTCATGCCAGCCTTTGAGGACCCCAGCAACCAGGCGCTGCTGGCCAAGCTGCAGGAGCTGGGTAACATCCACCTGGCGGGTGACGCCAACACCATTGGAGCGCACTCCATGCAGCTGGCGGTGGCCATGCAGCAGCATTACTCCAACCCAGGCAAGTAATGGTGGTGACTAGACCTGACCTAATAGCTGACCTTGTACCAGACCTGACCTGACCTGACCTGACCTGACCTTATACCTGACCTTATACCTGACCTTTGACCTGACCTTATACCTGACCTTTGACCTGACCTTTGACCTGACCTTTGACCTGACCTTTGACCTGACCTTTGACCTGACCTTTGACCTGGCCTTTGACCTGACCTTTGACCTGACCTTTGACCTGACCTTTGACCTGACCTTTGACCTGACCTTTGACCTGACCTTTGACCTGACCTTTGACCTGACCTTTGACCTGACCTTTGACCTGACCTTTGACCTGACCTTTGACCTGACCTGACCTGACCTGACCTGACCTGACCTGACCTGACCTGACCTGACCTGACCTGACCTGACCTGACCTGACCTGACCTGACCTGACCTGACCTGACCTGACCTGACCTGACCTGACCTGACCTGACCTGACCTGACCTGACCTTATACCTGACCTGACCTTATACCTGACCTGACCTTATACCTGACCTGACCTGACCTGACCTGACCTGACCTGACCTGACCTGACCTGACCTGACCTGACCTGACCTGACCTGACCTGACCTGACCTGACCTGACCTGACCTGACCTGACCTGACCTGATACCTGACCTGACCTGACCTGACCTGACCTGCAGAGCGCATAGTCAAGCTGTACGCCAAGGCAGCCAGGGCCCAGCTAGGCTGGAGCGGTGAGGAGGCGCAGCTGTTCATCAGGATGGCGTGCGGGTATGGCATCAACGCCAAGAGCTCGGAGCTGAAGGCCGCCACCCTGGACAAGGGGCATGTGGCGGACCTGATAGAGGAGGCCAACACGCACCCATGCCTACTGGGCATGAAGAAGGAAGGCTCCCTGCAGGACACCCTGCCCCTGCCCTGCCGCATGCGCCATGCAGTGCATGTGTGCCAGTGGCTAGAGCGGTGACAGCAGCCTCACACCCCCCCTGTGCCAGGGCAATCAAAGCGCGGCAAGAGGCGTGGGGTTGGTCCCAGGACCCTGACCTGCCCACCCCCCTTCACCCTCACCCCCATGGCCAGGGTGGGGGTGCACTTCGTCAAGGTGGACAGCAGGGTGTTGCATGGGGTGTGCAGGCAGCTGGGCCTGACCAAGGACACCCGGGCAGCATTCACCTCAGAGCCAGCACTGAGCCATCACTGGGCCAGGTGGTTCAACACCAACAAGCTTCGCAACAAGGAGTTTGCTTTCGAGAGGTTGGTGGACACAGATGGTGTCAGCGTGTGCGTGCACTACACGCGCCCCCTTCCCCCTACTCCAGCCCCACCTCCAGCTGCCAGCAGCAGCAGCACCAGCAGCCGCCCAAGTGCAGCAGCAGCAGCGGCCCATGCAGTGGGACTCCCCCAGATAGGCAGGGGCATAGCTGAGATGCGTGAGTTTGTGTTTGACCCAGACACACAGATTGGGGTGGGCATCGACCCCGGCGTCACCCAGGCAGTCAGCGCAGCCTCTGGGGTGTGGGATCCAGCAACAGGCCAGCTCAAGGCAGACCAGCTGCGCCGGTGGAAGCTGACCAAGGGCCAGGTGAAGCATGGCAGTGGCCTGAACAATGCCCGCCGTGACACTGAGCGGTGGCTGGCTCCAATCAAGCCCCACCTCCAGCACCTGGCAGCAGCAAGCTCAGCCGGCACATCCCTGGAGGCCAAGCTGAAGCACATCACCGTCACCCTGGCCACCTGGGATGCGGTGTGGGAGGTGTACCTGGACCCCAAGTGGGCACGGCAGCGGCTGAGGCTGTACGGAGCCCAGGACCGGGCGCTGGAGCAGTTCTTCAAGAAGGTGAGGGTGGGTGGGTGGGTAGGTGTGTGGGAGGGAGGGTAAGGTGGGCACTGGGAGGTGGTGGGTTGGGCATGAAGTGAAAGAGTACTTGATTGTGCCATGCCTAACCTGGTGTCACCATGTCAGCCACCATGTGTGTGCCTTGTGTGCATGGCTGCAGTTGGAAGAGGACATGGCGGAGGTGTATATGAAGCGCCATGGGCATGCCAAGCAGCTGGTGGTGTTCTTTGGTGCGGCTACCATTGGCACTGGGGGAGGTTGGGGTGCTAATGCGGTGTTGCGTGCTTGCCGCAAGGTGGTGTGCAGGCCCAGGGGCACAGACCAGCTGCGGGGCAGGGTGGTGCTTGTGGATGAGCACCGCACCAGCCGGGTCAGCTCAGCAGTGAATGGCGAGCAGCCCTGTGAGGAGGAGCTGGACAAACTCAGTGCCACAAGACCCGCAGGCTGGAAGCCCCCAGCAGGGCATGTGGAACCCCGCCTGCTGCGCCCAGCCTGGAGCCAGGAGCGTGGCCAGCCAGTGCGGGGCCTGATGTGGTGCCCTGTAGTGGCCCCCCGCAAGCCCCCACAGGCCCCACGCAGCAGCCAGGCAGCCACACAGCCAGCAGCCTCAGAGCCAGGGCCCAGCACTCCCCCTCCAGCCAAGCGCAGCAAGCCGGCAGCTGAGCCCACCAAGGGCAAAGGCAAGGCCCATGGCAAGGCTGCTAAAGCCAAGCCAGCACCACAGCCAGGCAGGTGGGTAGACAGGGACTGCAACGCAGCATTGAACATGCAGCGCATTGGGGAAGCAAGTGGCGGCCACTGGAGCTGTGCTACTGGCCAGGCCAGGGAGCTCTACCAGCCAAGGGAAAGGAGTACCCTGGCCTGGGCTACAAGCGGCTGCGAGACAAGCCTCCCAAGGCCCAGGAGCAGCAGCAGCCTGCTGAGGCACAGTAGTGTGCCCCCCCCCACTTGAGCTGTCATCAGCTTACAATTAGTGCATGTTTTGTCATGCCAACTCCACATCATAGCCCTCGTGGTCAGGCAATAGTGTAGGTGGTAGGCGGCTCATGTGCCATGTGCACTGGGTTTACTCCACACAGCCCAATAACACTGTTTGAGTCGGATCTAGTTAGTGGCTGCTAGTGGCTGCTAGTGGGTACCTATGATCTGGCTCAAATGGAGGCCCTAGTGAGGGACAAGGGGGCTGTGAGGCAAAGAGGGAGCTGTGGGTCACCCATGTTGGATGGTGCGGATCGCCAGCTTCACACCTGCAGCTACCTCCGTGAGCAGCTCGTCTCAACACCATCTGTCTTGCACTTTGCACAGCACACAGTCCTCTCACAGGCCACCCAGACCAGCGGCCCACCACCCCAAGGGGGTCAGGACTGGCATGCGTACGAGGCAGTCATAATTGGCAAGTGGCATCGGCACAGAGGTGTGTGCAGTGCTGATGGTGATGGTGATGGACCTGATGGTGTGGGTGCACAGGCAGTGATGTCAGGGTCCACATCATGCTGGTACAGGAGTCACAGGTGCAGGGCACATTGAAAAGAGATCCGATAGTAGATGATACACGGACAAATTCCTCCTTACACACATAATCTAGTCACTGCAGTCACATTACACCTCAGCATGAAAAGTGCAGGGGAGACAATGATGCATGAATATTCCATGATTGAACATTGGACGGATGTTTGCGCATTGGGGAGAGCATGTATTGTGCATGGGCTGGGTTGCTTGAGCTGCAACCTTGCGCACCTAGACTTGGCGTGCACAGATGTCAAGCCGGCTGTGGCCCATGCTGTGACCTGTTGGCTTGACTACCTGTTGGCTTGACTATTCCTAGCATGCACCGCTTCCTTGCCGCACCGGCGCAGGCTCATTACCCTGCTGGCGCCTCCGCTGCGGCGCAGTGCACATGCTGCATCGGCTGCACGGGCTGGCCTGTCCACTCGAGTCGCTTCCCCTGTGGGCTTTACCACCGAAAGCCCAGCAAAGAATTATGAGCCACTAGCTTGATGGGAAACGTCAACACGCTGGCGGGGCAGCAGGCTTACACAATGGTACATGACACCGGCAACTGGGCACAACACTGCAGGCAACTGAACGAAAATCTACTTCAATACCAGTCAACTCCAGTTAACGGCTGCGCCATGGGCTGTGAGCTCACAGGGTGGGCGCCACAATTGCAGCTAGAGTCATTTGAGCACAAGCTGCCATGCAAACTCCTTGCGCAGCACCACACGCGGGGATGGCTGCCACGCCAGCCGCGCCGAATGTTACTCCAAATGCGGCATAGCAGGCGCAAACCACGGTATTGCACCCTGTCTGGCATGCGCCGTAGGCTGCCAGTCCGCCTAGCGGTCCCGCGTCAGCTTGGGTCGCGCAGGCCGCTAGCAGCAGAACGGCGAATGACACAGAAGCTGCGATGCGACGCAGGGAGAGGGAGATGGACATTGTTCCGTGACCTGCAGGCAGCGCGCGACGGGGCATGTTGCGGTGGAAGTATAGGAGCTTTCAACTCTCTTGCAGGCTACTGCCACTGCCTTTCCGCTGTGATCCCGCTAGCTGCTGCCGCTGGCTAATGTGCTAATGTGACGGCGACACCCGTTAGGGTTCACCCTCGATGTTAGCCCTTCCCGCTTACCTGCTGGCGTCTCGGACGTGCGCCGGTGTGTCGCGGTAGCAGCAACAGCAGGAACGAAAGCGGACGGTGCAAGGCGGCAAGGGGGCATATTGGTCTTGATGCGTGATGGTGTGAGTGCGCCGCTTTCACGGATTTCACGGAGCTCCGTCACGGGAGGGCGGCCGGAAGTCGATCAGCAAGTGCACGGTAACGTTGACGTCGGCAATTGCGCAGCAGCGGAGGAGGAGGCATGTGTCTAGTGAGAAAGTCGTAGGTTTGTGTGAGCGTCGCTCGTGAATGAACCCCGGCACATCCGTGACATCCGTGACTTCTGCGAAACCTGCGCATTAAACTTTCACGTGTCCCGTGAGGTTCAGTGCCCCCTACCCCAGCTAACAGGTGTACGTACAAGCTAGTGCTCACGTCCGAGACATCGCCAGGTGAGCGGTAAGGGCCGGCACCGAGGGCAGACCCTCGCGGCTGTCGTCTGCACACTAGCACATGCTTGACCGGCCAGCGCTATCACAGCGACAGGCAGCGGCAGTGACCCGACAGAGAGTCGAAAAGCTGCAACAATTTAATCGCGATGCGCCCCGTCGCTCGTTGCCTGCAGTTGCGGAGCCATGCCCTTCTCCCTACGTCGCACCGCGGCCATTCTGACGCTCGCTGCGACGGTTCTGGCGGCCTGTACACCATAAGCTGACGCTGGGCCCTTGGCTGCACTAGCAACGTACGGCGCGTGCCAGTCGGGTTGCAACATCGTAGTCGCAAGCTGCTACACTGAAGCGGGCGGAGTGTTTGGAGTGGGAGCCATACCCACCCAGTGGCATACCCAGTGGCAGCCTGCATAGCAGCTTGCGCCAAAATGACTGTGGCTGCAGCGGTTGTACCTATCCCGTGAATTGATGATGCCAAGCAAGCAACTGTATGAACATAGTGGTGCGCCTCTTTATTGGTGCCAGGTGTTGCATAATGATGGATTGCGTGTGGTATTCTTCATAACCCAGATATGTACTGTTTGTAGTTGCTCAATTCTTACCAAACTGTGAAGATGCATGCGATGTTCACCTCAACGGCCGCGTCACAGCAAAGCACTCTCTCGTAGCAGACCTCGAGTCAGACAACCCCCTTAGCATGAAAACGCTATGACAGACGGCAGATCCAGCCAGTCGAGATAACGCAGCTGAAAAGGCACCACAGCCCACGCCACCCCTAGCACTCGACCCACGTAGCCATCCCTGGTCGTTACTCCCTGGTAATGGAAATCAGCACTGCTGCTGACGACACAGGGCGACAAGGGGCTCTGTGTCAGGATTAGGCTCCTCAAACCCCATGACAGCTGCGAGCCATAGCTAGAGCAGCATCTCTGTGTCTCATCGTGCCAGTACAATGGGTCAGGCTTGGCTTGGCTAGGTTGAGCAAGGTCAGCCACACCTCCCACGCGACTGTGCAGCCAGGGCTGGGCACCAGGCCAGAGCTGAGCTGCCAGCTTCAAATCCACATAATCACACTGACAAAATGTGGGATGTGGGCAGATGGCTGCTGACCACCAGTGAGGGCTGTCCCAGAGGGCAAGTATTGACCCAGGTCTGTGACCTAAAGACGTTGTGGTCTGTCACCCACTACCCAGGTAGGGTAGCAGAGGCCCGGTGCCCTACACGTACCCTACCCTGTCCATGGTATCCCTGACTACCTGGTTGAGCACCCCTTGTAGCTGCTTGTCAGCCTGGTGCATCCTCACATGGCCTCTGACACCAGCTCCAGCCACACCCAGACTGTCTGCATCATGTTGATGAAGTGGCGGGCTTGCCTCCCGTGCGTGACAACAGCAGGACTGACACCAGCGCTGTCCCCAACAGCAGCCATCCGCCCACATCCCACCAGAAGTCAGACCCACTGGCAGCAGCCCCACTGCGCCCCTCACCCAACCCGCCTGCCCCGCCCGCCAGCTGCTCAGCCTTGATGTGAGTCTGGATCTCGTCGTAGTAATCAGGTGCCTGCTCAGTGCCAGGGCACACAGCAGAGATTGAAGTGCGAGCTGCCACACGCTGGTGTCATGGCCACATGCACACCAGAGCGCCAGATTCTAGGGTGAAAGCTGTGGCGGGTCTTGGCCGGGAGTGGGAGCCCCAGGGACATCCTGAGTCATCAGCTCCTGTGTCATCAGCCGTGAGTGATAGCCATGTGGGTCATGGGCTGTCCAGGGCAAGCTAAGCTACCTAGGAAGCTACCAGGCTGCTGCCGGCTGGTTCTAGCCTCCTTTTAACACAGCGTTGCATCCAAGTCACACACGTGCTGCAGCCTGGAGGGGTGGAGGTGGCATAGGTAGCGGCGTGTGTGAAGTGTGCTCTGTTGCTGTGCGACATCACCAATCCCCCACCTTGTTGCACATATCAATGGCTTTCTTGTATGTGGCGTTCCCCGGCTCCTGCGGACAGTGGGAGTTAGGAGAAATAGAAGAGATCAGGAGCAGGTGGCCGGTGGGAAGAGGCAGGCAACTAACTCCTGGGCTGGGTCATTTCATCAAGTGCTTACCAGCTCCTGGCAGCTCTTGAAGCAGGTGGCTGCTTCATTAAAGTGCTCTTTGGCCTTCTCCTTCTCATCTTGCAAAAAGCCCTATAGGTCAAAGACGAGTGGGGCACCAGTCACAGACCATACCTCACCTTGTACAACATCAAGTATCTAGCCTTCTTAAAATGGTATGGCTTGGCATGGTGACCCACCAAGGAGGTGTAAGCATTGCCCAGGCACCAGTGGGCCTCGGGCCGCTTGGGGTCGATTTTAATGGCCTTGTTCAGCTGGACTATGGCCTGCATGCGTCGATGACCCGTTCCTGTGACGGCTGAGCTCATGGGCCAATACTGGGGGGCTGTCGCTGACCTGCTGGATCATCTCCTTGCTCTCGCTGCCTTGCTTGTAGTGCGCCAGCTCAAGCAGTGCTCCGCCCCATCTAACCAGAGCCTGCAGAAGCAAGCTCATTGAGTTAAGTCGCTGCACTTCCAAGTATCGTGGCAAGCAGCCTGACAAACTGGCTGGCCCCGACCTGCGCATTAGTGTTGTCCTGCTCATATTCGCGCTGTGCTGACTGGCGAGCGGCCTCAAAGAACTGAGCCCGATCCCTGCGGCAAAACATTTGCGAGTCAGCCTGGGGCTACCGCTGCGGGTTTAGCAACGTGCCACCAACCTGTTATCGTCATCGTCGAACATCCTGATGTTTCTTACCCACTCTGCAGGGTGCACACGACGGCCGGTTCGGAATTCGGATTCAGTTGGAGCCAGTTGATCGAGGATCACCTAGGCACTGTCGCCTGCTGCGGGCGCACTGGAACGCAGTTTGCACACTGTAGTAGACGCTGGCAATGCCTCGCTCCAGGAACTCAGCGCCGTCACCGCAGCCAGCCCTACTTTCCAAGGACTGAGCTGGGCGCCCTCTGCTGGTACCCACGGCCCCTGCCCTCCATCCAGGCCACCCCTGGGGAGCTGCAGTATTACGGCTGCAAAGTCCCATGGCGGGGCCAATGGCGGGGGTGAAGGCTGGAGCTGGCAGGCGATGCTTGACCCCGTCGTGAGCCCCCATGGACTTACACTGATGACCTGACCACTCTGCAGGGCTTCACAAGGTATGAATGCCATCTAAACTGCCTGGCAGGTTTTGCCCCGTCCCTCACATCTCTCTGCGCTTGCGTGGCGAACTTGTATGAATCTCTGACATGGTGGCTGTTACACAACCGTGTATTTTTCACGGGAAACCCAAGTTGCTTGAAAAGGCCACCGCCCGTCAAGCCTCCCAAGGCCCAGGAGCAGCAGCAGCCTGCTGAGGCACAGTAGTGTGCCCTCCCCCCAATTGAGCTGTCATCAGCTTACAATTAGTGCATGTTTTGTCATGCCAACTCTACATCATAGCCCTCGGGTCAGGCAATAGTGTAGATGGTAGGCGGCTCATGTGCCATGTGCACTGGGTTTACTCCACATAGCACAATAACACTGTTTGAGTCGGATCTAGTTAGTGGCTGCTAGTGGCTGCTAGTGGCTGCTAGTGGGTACCTATGATCTGGCTCAAATGGAGGCCCTAGTGAGGGACAAGGGGGCTGTTGCCCCTGTCTGCCCCTGTTGCCCCTGTTGCCCCTGTCTGGCTACAGCAGCATCCGGCAGCAGCTCAGGTACTCCACCAGCACCAGGTTTCCGCTGCTGCCAAAGGGGGCCAGGAGGTGGGGTGAACAGGATGGGGAAGGGCAGGATGGCAGGGGAGGATGGCAAGGCTGGGGCAGGGGACAGCAGGAGGTCAGGGCTTAGGGCAGAGTGGAGGCAAGGTTGAAGGACAAGAGGTTCAGGTCTGGAGGATGCGTCTGGAGGTCTGGAGGTTGTTCTGGGACAGCCGTTGCATTTGATGACACATCCTTAGCTACTAGTTAGGTCCTGCGCACTCAATCAGCCTATATCAGCCGCTTTTAATATGCCAGGAACACACAGTGACAGGAACACACAGTCTGACGCGCTTGCTGCAATGTCGCCTAGGAAGTTGCCCTACAATGGTTATCCAACACTGCCTGCAGCTTGGGGTACCTCTGTACCAGGAGTTTCCTCCACTGTTGCATTAATGGCACATTTGCGGCATTCACGATCATGTCGCATGAAGAGTACAAACCCTATGTTTGTACTCCCAAGCCTCCGCTTGTAGATGCGGGCGCATGTCAATTCCATTGCTTTATCATCAAGGAACAGCGGTGACGCTTAGAAGCACTTCGCAAGCCAGCCTAGCTAGCCCCGTGGAGTATTGTACTGCATAAGCGCGGATGCCAGTAAAGCATGCACGCCAGCTGCGCTGCGCTGGGGATGCCAAGCTGTCCTGCCGGAAAGTTTGCTGCCATGGTGAGCGACAGCTTTCTCCGCACACCTCGCCTCCCTACCGCCGGCTTCCGTTGTTCCCTGGCTTGCTCCTGACCTGCTAGCTTGCTCCTGCCAATGCATTCTTGCTTACCTGCTGGCGCCTCCTGCTTCCCGCAACACCCCACTCCTGTCAGGCTTTCCCGCCCTGCTACACTGTCAACCTTGCCCCACGCTCCTCCTGCTGTTGCTCTGCTCAGCCACCGCGCGAGGCGAAGGCTATTACAAGAGGTATTTAGCCAACAGGGCGGACCGTTCTGGCCGCCTGCTGCCGCCCAGCCCTGAGGCAGAGCAGCTGGTGCCCCTAAGGCCCCTGGAGCAGCATGTACTGCAGGTGCACAGCGGAAGGCATGGGTGGGGTGCAGTGACAGGTGGAGAGGGGAGGGGTTAGGGGAGGACCAGGGAAGCAGGTTGGAAGCTGAGCAGGTGTGCTGGCAGCAGCGGTGAGGGAGGAGCCAGAGCATGCCCGGTGACCCTACTCCCGTGCCTAGCCAGTACTACAGCCTGATGGGTCCAGCTGTACCCTCCTCCTGCTCCTCCTCCTCCTCCTCCTCCTCCTAGCCCTTTCCTCCCTCCCCTCCCACCCACCCCACCCCACCCGCTTTGTCCCACAGGAGCTGTGGGCTTACAGCCTGGGCTTGCCCTCCCCCGCAGACCCGCTGCTGCTGCAGTTGGCGTCAGCCCCAGTGGACAGCCCCCCCACCTCGAGCCAAGGCCACAGCCCTGGTCTCCCCAGCCAGCAGCCACCTGCTGAGCCTGGGGGGGTAGCAGCGTACCACGCCCTCCTGCTGAGCTCCAAAGGGCGGAGACTTCACCTGGTGCAGGGGCGAGGGGGGAGGCTGGCTGAGAAAGAGCCAGGTAGGCCACCCGGCGATGCCCCTTCACACCCGCCTAGTGGTGCAGCAGGCCGGTCAGCCGCGAAAGGGAGCAAGGAGGGGGTAGCAGAGGCATCAGGAGAGGAGGTAGAAGAGGAGGAGGAGGAGGAAGAGGAGGAGGAGGGGGGGGATGGGGGGGCGGAGGGGCCGCTGCTGCCTCATCTAGCAGCGCAAGTGGAGGCTCGGCGTGCCGCCCGAGTGCTGCAACACAGCCCTGCCTGGGGGCCCCTAGGCTCTCTCCCTCTTGCCACCAGCACACCTGCCACTGGGGCAGACTCTGGCAGCGGCCCTGCCCTCACTCCTGCCCATGCACCCAGTCCAGAGGCGGGTCCTAATTTGAACACAGCGCCAGGGGCTGGGCAGAAGCTGGAGTGGCCAATTGCTGGACGGTCAGACGGGGGCGCTGGGACCAGGCCTGGGGTGGTGGTGTTGCCCCCCACCTCCCCTGGGCCACTGGAAGGTGGGGTGAAGCTGCACCTAGTTCAGCTATGTATGGCAGCAGCTCAGCAGCAAACAGAGGGCACCACAGGCCTCAGCAAAAAGTAGCAGCAAGCCGCTCATCATGAGAGCCAGAATAGCTGCAGCTCAACAGCAGTGAAGGAGATGTGCACAGTTGATCTGAAACAACCCTAGTTGGCAGCAGAGCAGCAGCTGGTAGCAGCAGCAATGGTAAGGTCAGTTTCACTCCACCATGAGCTGTGGGAATGGCCAAGACTCCAGTGGTGGCCAGTGCGACCTG
>JASKMD010000006.1:9361407-9410128 GCA_030144725.1 Haematococcus lacustris
TGCGCTTGGCATCGAGCCTGAAGTACAATCTATCTTTAGCCCGCCAGGCTCACTCCGCGAACCTTTCATTGGTGCAGGCGTTGTCGGAGGACCGTCGTTGGGCAAGTTGACACGCGACATTGCAGCGAGGTGCGAAAATGTTCGTTTCTCCCTAGCCGGCTATACAGAAAAAGGGACCCCCTTGCACAAACCGGCGTATTGCGAACCGACCACTGTGACTTTCCAGAATTTGCCGTGTCAACTTTGTTCCTAACCCAACGAAGCAGCTGTTGGAGAAGAAAGCAAAGCATTCCATTAACCAGGCTTGTGGAAACATAAGTTGGCGTGACCTAACTTTGCCTTGCAGTGCTGTCTAGCCCACCCTTGCAGCCCGCCCCACCCCCTCCCAGCCCCTCCCAGCCCCAGCCCAGCCCTCCCACCCCCTCCCACCCCTAGCCCCACCCCTCCCACCCCCTCCCAGCCCCTCCCAGCCCCTCCCAGCCCCAGCCCAGCCCTCCCACCCCCTCCCACCCCTCCTGCCCACCCCTCCTGCCCACTCCTGCCCACTCCTCCTGCTCACCCCTCCTGCTCACCCCTCCTGCTCACCCCTCCTGCTCACCCCTCCTGCTCACCCCTCCTGCCCACCCCTCCTGCCCACTCCTCCTGCCCACCCCTCCTGCTGCCCACCCCTGGCAGCAGCTGGCAGCTGGTGCTGGTGCCGCTCCTGGGCTGCCCACCCCTCCTGCTGCCCCCCCCTGGCAGCAGCTGGCAGCTGCTGCTGGTGCCGCTCCTGGGCTGCCCACCCCTCCTGCTGCCCCCCCCTGGCAGCAGCTGGCAGCTGGTGCTGGTGCTGCTCCTGGGCTGCCCACCCCTCCTGCTGCCCCCCCCTGGCAGCAGCTGGCAGCTGGTGCTGGTGCCGCCCCTGGCATGCTTACCCCTCCATCTGAGCAGCAGGGGGCCACAGCGGAGCTGAACACAAGCTCGACACGCAAGCGGGGGGCGGGCGGGAGGGATCGGACCCAACATGTCGAGGAAGGTAACATAGCAATGGCATACACACCTTGTGAGGCATTGCAGAGTGGCCAAGCCAACAGTACTGCTCACAAAGGGGTCAAGCATCGCAGCAACCTTGCATATTTCTGAGCATGGGTGGAGGGGCGCTGTTACATCGGTTTGACATGCCATGTGAGCCGTTTTGACAGCGGCGACTGTCCCTCACTATGTGCAGGTGCTCCTGGGCCACGTCGGTCGCGGCGGTCTCTCGCGGCGAGGCCCGCATGAGCAAAAAGTGCACGGATTTGAATTTGAAGATTTGAGCCGCCATAGCACCCAGCACAGTGCACAATAATTAATGTTACAAGCTGCACCGCATAGCTGAAAGAGTCATCTATCCAGGGATGTGCGAAACATAAATAGAAACCACGTGGCTGAGACGCGGCGTCGTTTTGATTACCAGGGGTCAGTTTCCTGTCATTTTCTGTTAGTTGGGGACACCTGACTAGAAGTCTGAATTTTTCTAGCCTAGAATTCTAGGTTTTCGAGCCATTTTTCTAGGTTTTTTCTAGGTCCCTCTTGCCTAGAATTCTAGGCTTTTCTAGGAATCCGAGCCACCTAGAATTCTATGGGCGTACCCTAAGAACCACTAGCCTCATCACTAACCACCCAGCAAAAACTTACGAGCCACTAGCTTAATGCCATCAATGATGCCATCCATGATGGGAAACGTCAAGACGCCGGCGGGGCAGCAGGCTTACACAATGGTACATGACACCGGCAACTGGGCACAACACTGCAGGCAACTGAACGGAAATCTACTTCAATACCAGTCAACACCGGTTGATGGCTGCGCCATGGGCTGTGAGCTCACGGGGTGGGCGCCACAATTGCAGCTACAGTCATCTTATAACAAGCTAACATACAAGCTCCTTGCGCAGCACCACACGCGGGGACGGCTGCCACGCCAGCCGCGCCAAATGCCACTCCAGACGCGACATAGCAAGCGCAAACCCCTGTATTGCACCCTGTCTGGCATGCGCCGTAGGCTGCCAGTCCGCCTAGCGGTCCCGCGTCAGCTTGGGTCGCGCAGGCCGCTAGCAGCAGAACGGCGAAAGCCACAGAAGCTGCGATGCGACGCAGGGAGATGGACATTGTTCCGTGACCTGCAGGCAGCACGCGACGGGGCATGTTGCGGTGGAAGTATAGGAGCTTTCGACTCTCTTGCAGGCTACTGCCACTGCCTTTCCGCTGTGATCCCGCTAGCTGCTGCCGCTGGCTAATGTGCTAATGTGACGGCGACACCCGTTAGGGTTCACCCTCAATGTTAGCCCTTCCCGCTTACCTGCTGGCGTCTCGGACGTGCGCCGGTGTGTCGCGGTGGCAGCAACAGCAGGAACGAAAGCGGACGGTGCAAGGCGGCAAGGGGGCATATTGGTCTTGATGCGTGATGGTGTGAGTGCGCCACTTTCACGGAGTTCACGGAGCTCCGTCACGGGAGGGCGGCAGGAAGGCAATCAGCAAGTGCACGGTAACGTCGACGTCGGCGGTTGCGCAGCAGCGGAGGAGGAGGCATGTGTCTAGCCGGTGTACCAGTGCGGGTGACAGACTGGGGGCACAAGGAGTACCTGCTGGGGACCACGGCAATGGAGGCTGCCCATCGCGAGGTTGTAGCCGCGAGGTGTCTTACGGTAGGATGTAACATGTACATTTTATTTCGCGAGGGCCATCGCGTAGACCACGCGTTGGGTGTGGCGGGCGGACGTAGCAGGGGTAGCGACCAGAGCAGGAAAGCGATGAGGGATAACTACCTCGCGATGTTGCCAAGTTTTGCGCGCTGACATGACATTCCAAAAGGTCCGGCTCTCTTCCTCCTAAATGCTCGACCGGTCTCCTGGCGGCGAAGAACCCTTTAGCCGTAAGTAAATACAGGGCGTATTACAGGCGCATGTGCACAAACTCCGTGCGAATCTAAGACTTGCATGGTGATGCATGCGGGCTTGGCAAACAACAAGCCACAACAAATTCGGCGATCTTGCCACTAGGTATGAGCCTTGAGCAGGCGCACGAGGAGCGCCAGCTCCAGCTGCAGCGGTCGTTACAAGAGCACGGGGTGAACGAATCGCTGGCACGGGCCTGCTCCCAGCTCTTCAAAAGCGTAGCACAGGCAGGACCAGCCCATACTGTCGTGGGTTGACCACCAGATGGCGGGCTGTGCTTGACCTCGCGACGACCCCTGTTCTGCAGGCGCTGGTGTATGTTGGTGCAGATGGTGGCAGTGAATTTCGCAGTCCATGGCAGGAGTACTACTCACGGGTGGGTCATTAAAGCAGTACAGCTTCAAACATGCCACCCGTGTCGAGGAAGTCTTGCATGACACAGGACAAACACAGGACAGGATCTTCACCTAGACAGCATGACAGCTTGCCCCAGTGCATGGTTGGACAGGCCGCTAAGAAGGTGTTAGAAGGTCATGGTTTAGGGCTAGTAGATTGGGCTGGACATACCAAGCCCTGTATCAGCAGATAGGAGGGACTTTGTGCGCTGGGCATCTCGTAAGTGCTTGTCTGGACTGACATGACCATGCCTGCCTGCCATCTTGCTTGTTTCCAGCGCTACCAGCGCTTTTACTACTGCAACGAATCCACCGCAGAGAACACCTGGGACATTCCACCCACAGTAAGCTGGTAGAGCGGGCAGGTCAGGTAACTCAAGCAGGCTAGTCAAAGCTGCCAGGGCTGGCAGGGCAGGCAACAGTCACAACCTTGCGCCTCTTGCCTGGCACTAGCCCGCTACAGCAAGAACGCATGCCCCAGTGCAGCCAGATGCAAGAGCAAGGGTTCAGACAGGGCATGTACTTCAGGCCAAACAGCTGCCAAACCTAGTAATGAAGTGCAGGCAGGACATGGCTCTTCTGGCTGTTGCTGCTGGCTCCCCACCCTCTATGCTGCACTTCTAGCACCTGGTCCAGCACTCCTGCTGCTGGTAAGCCTCTGCTGCTGCTGCTCCAGCTGCTGCTGCATCCCGGCCGGCCTGGCAGGTGCAGCTGAGGGAGTGGGTGCTGGACGCCGACATGTACCAGGTGGACATCACCCTGGCATGTGGTGCCTTCAAGTCAGTGAACAGATGCATGACCCTCTGTTTGGGAGCAGGGGGGCTGCGGCAGTAGAGGAGGGAGTGGTGGAGGGTAGAACTGTTGAGGAAGGAAAGGGGATGTGGGCTCCAGGGAGGAGCTGGTGAATGATGAAGCAGGGGAGTAGGCAAGGGAATCAGTGAGAACTTGGCTTGAGAGGGATGAGGTGAGTGGTATGGGCTCTGTTATTACTCCTGCTCTCCTACCTGCTGGCCGGCCTACCCACCCCCATGCCCACTTGCCCGCTTGCCCTTGTCACAGGGCAGTGCACCTGCTGTTGGAGGGCCACTGGCACAACCCCGACAAGCTGTGGCAGTGCATGGCACTGTTGGCCAGGCTGGTGGGCAATGTGGCTGGCTGCCAGAACAGCCAAGAAAAGTTCAGGTAAAGAGTCAGGCGGAAAGGCTAGGGGCTCCATGGCTCCACCAGGCAATGGCCTGATCTGACACGTCACACCCAGCCACCCACATGCACAGAGCAGCAGAAGCATGCAGCAGAAGCAGTGCTGTATCACTCACTGTCGGCAACAACACACTACCAGCCCCCTTGTCCCTCACTAGGGCCTCCATTTGAGCCGGATCAGAAGTACCCACTAGCAGCCACTAGCAGCCACTAGCAGCCACTAACTAGATCCGACTCAAACAGTGTTATTGTGCTATGTGGAGTAGACCCAGTGCACATGGCACATGAGCCGCCTACCACCTACACTATTGCCTGACCACGAGGGCAATGTGTAGAGTTGGCATGACAAGACATGCACTAATTGAAAGCTGATGACAGCTCAACAAAGGGGGCACACATTACTGTGCCTCAGCAGGCTGCTGCTGCTCCTGGGCCTTGGGTGGCTTGTCTCGCAGACGCTTGTAGCCCAGGCCAGGGTACTCCGACGCATGCAGGCCATAGTCCAGCTGAACAAGGCCATTGAAATTGACCCCAAGCGGCCCGAGGCCCACTGGTGCCTGGGCAATGCTTACTGGTGCCTGGGCAATGCCAAGCCATACCAATTTAAGAAGGCTAGATACTTGATGTTGTACAAGGTGAGGTATGGTCTGTGACTGGTGCCCCACTCGTCTTTGACCTAGAGGGCTTTTTGCAAGATGAGAAGGAGAAGACCAAAGAGGCCCGTATAGCCCCAGCCCCTACCCCTGCCCCTGCAGATCCCCCTTGTGTCATACTGATGGGCGTGTGCAGGCAGGTCAGGGCAGACAATCCCAAGGTGCGGGACCAGGTGCTGGCTCTGGCAGGAGCCCAGGGTGTGCTCATGGCGGCCGGCTTTCAGAAGTCTGGGTGAGCAGCAGCGGGTGTTGTGCGCGGCGGCAGGATGGTGGTGAGCAGCTTGGACCAGTGTTGGTGGTGGGCAGCTTGCGTGGGTGTGATTGGTGGGGTGCAACGAGGTCACCGAGTCAGGCAAATGTGGCAGGCAGCAGGGTGGGGATAGGGAGGCTAATATGTAAGCTAGACATGCTAATATGAAAGCTAGACACAGAAAATGTACTGGCAACGGCAGTCGACTTGGAGGGTGGTCAGCTGGGTTAGTGTGTTTGGGGTAATCCAGTGTGTTCGGTGTCTGAGTGGGGAGCAGCCGGGTTGCAAGCGTTGCATAGGGGGTAGCATACTGCAGGAGGGGGTGGGCGGTGGAACAGGGCCATGAGATGTTGCTGGGACCAGCAGTCCCCGCCAGCAGAGCCAGCACCTGCCTGCCACCCAGGTGCCATCCATCCCACTTTGCACCTGACCTGTCATAGCTCCACCTGCTCCCACTCTCCCCTGTTACGAGGAGCAGTGTGCCTGGCTGCTGACCCCATACAAGCTTTACCAGCACAGCCAGAATGGCATCAGTAGAGTTATCCTACCCTCCCAGAGATCCTGGCACTCACCCTCTCACTCTCCTACACCCCTGTATGTAGGGATGTGTTCAGCTACCCGGCAGCTGCCACGGAGCAGATGCTGAAGCTCACAAGGCTGGTTGCCAGCAAGCTGCAGCAGCTGGTGGACCGCAAGGGCTTCAGCGGTGGGTGCGGGGGGCCAAGTCTGAGGCAATTGCCAAGGTGCCAGGCAAGGGGTGGGGGTGAGGGGTGGGTGGGTTTTCATGCGGGAGCGAGCATGCATAAGCTTATGTGCCGCCATTCCTGTGCCACACGTTGTGACAGCTGCTGGCTTGTGTGCTGAGTGCTGTCAGCATTGCAGCCACGGCATGTGGCATTGCAGTAATGTGAGCTGTGACACGTGCGGGGCCGTTACGCTGGCTAGGCCAGCTTCCTGCAGGCTGTGCCAAGCCCGTGGACGATGAGGTGGCTGCGTCAGGCAGCAGCAGTGCCAGTGCCAGGATGACCCCCTGGCACAACACGCCAGGCTTCAGGTGCGGCATGGCCATACCCTGCTGGTGAGCAGGCCAGTGCTGTGGCGCTAGTTGTACAAGACGTGGCCTTCACCGGTTGGCATTGCTGCAGTGCACAATGCACACAGCTGAATGACGGTATGTCATTGCCCTGGCAGGCTGGCTGGCCGGCTGCCACAATGCAGTGCTGTAGAGCATTGCTCGTCATGATGAAGACATGGCCTTTCACTAGCCAGCAGATATTTCAGCAACACACTAGCTGTTTGTTTCAATGCACATGCATTTCCTGGGCGGCCGCGGGTTTGGGTCCACTGGAGGACTGTGATGGTGTGGGTGGTGTGGTGTGAAAAGGTGTGACACAGTGACTCAGGGGTTGAGTAATGCTGGCTTCAGAGGATGTAAAAGACCTCGTTGTCCTAAACTCTGCCCTGCATTTTGTTGCACGCAACCTGATCATCTTCAATGCCAAGGCATTACTCTGTCTCACTCTCACTGAACTATACTTGCCTTACTGCCTCACCTTCCCTGGCCTGCCCCACACGCCCTCACATGCTGCTGTCTAGTCGACTCAGCAAGGGCTTATCATGGAGCCTTTCCCAGTCCCACCTACTCTGACCCCTGCACCTCTTGCCCTGGCCGCCCTGACATGGCAGCTGTTGTGGTGTTAAGAGTGATCCGGATGTACAGGGGTACAGCAAGCTGCTCGTAATGCGGCGAAGCTACACGCAGGTACCAGCAGGATATCCACTGCTGCTCGCTGTGCGCGCACCCCATCAATGACGGCAGCGAGCGCCTGTTCACCGGAGCTCACGACGCGCCACGAGGCGAGTTCCGCTACGAATGCCAGCAGTGCGCTGACCCAGCGGTCAACCTGGTGCGCATTGGGGCCTGAAGCGGGTAGCATGTTGACCTCGCGGCGCTCAGGACAGCACATGGGGTAGGGTTGGGCCGTGAGCCATGGCTGGCTTCATGCCAGGCCCTATGCAAGGTGGCTCTGCTTGAATTTGGCCATTTTATGGCCCACTTGCTGCCCACTGCCACTGGCACCTGCAGCCACCGGAAAGCACAGCACACGCACGGCGGGACCTAATATACGGAGTCGCAATGCCGCGTGGTGCACACTGCGTCGCGTCGTCACTTAGCTTGGGGGGGTTAGCCTTATGTAAAGCTTTGCGGCTGACTGCACTCTGTGCGGGGGAGATGGGGCGCTTGCGTTTCTTATTCGGCGACATCGCAGGGATTCAGCAACATTACTTAAGCGGAGTGGCCGTATTGGGGTGTGCATCAGGTCGCCATCCGGCCGGAGTGCCGGCAACCGGAGTGGCGCGGAAGTGAGGTTTATTACATAAACCTTGTTACATATTAATATCTGGGGTATAGGGGAAATATAGGCATCAATATCACTTATAGGGCATGTGCTTTAGACATGCCCACCCGCTCACTCACCCGGGGTGAGGCTGTTATGTTGTTATGATATTTTATTGCCCTTGCTTCAGATCTTGTGCATCTCCCATGCTTTTCGTCTCCTGGCCACCCCTGGCATGTGCAGTGCGAGGAATGCTATGACCGCCTGGTGGACGGCGCCCCGTTACACACTGCTGGTCACACCTTCCGCACCTTCCACCCTAGGGCCAGTCGCCACTTCTCATACAACCAGGTGACGGCCCATTACTCATCTGGTGGCACTCAGCCTGGTGGCATGCATCCCAACAATATCAGCGACTGGTGCACACGTACAGAAGTGGAAACGGGAGGATGTTTCTGCCTGGTATGGCTGGCTTGGCCTTGCCTAGCGGCAGTCTGGCACTGCTGCTTGCCGGTGTGTTGTCTAGACATATGGTGGTGGTGGTGGTGGTGGTGGTGGTGGTAGCCATGGGGCCGTTTGCTGTGTTGGTGTGCAGGAAACGGATGGCAACCCTTGGGGGGTGGCGCTAGGGCGCGGAGGGTCTGCTGCCCGGGCCCGCCAACGCCTAGCAGAGCGTGTTGGCATGTGACCAGCAATAGCCCTGCTGCTAGTCAGTAAGGGGGCTGGACGTTAGCTGCTGCCAGTCAACCATGTAGCAGGAAGGGGCCAGTAGGCTGTAGGGGGCACAGAGCAGCATAGGTGTTGGTTAGGGCAGCTGGCTACTAGCATATAGCCTGGCCATCTGGCTACTGGGCCACCCACGCCACCTTGCTGGCATCTTCGCTGCTTGCTAGCGCCCACAATGCTGTCCAAGGAGGCGTACAATGCTGACGAATGCAACGTGGCATCATCATCACTATTGTGTAATAACATGCTACAGATGGCGTGAGCGGGATGGAGACTGGGAAGGGCATGAAGCCATAGTTGCATGAAGCCAAGGGGCAGGTGACTCGGCCGGAAAGGGTTAAGGTTGTAGAGGTCACGAGGCCGAGCAGGAAGGTGGCACAACAGGTGGTCATGAGGGTGTCGCGGGAGGATGAGGGGACACGAAAGGGTCCATAGCTACAGATGATGGATTACTGCGCTGTCTCAAGCCGTCAGCCGGGGAGGGGGGGGAGGGCTTCTGCAAAGCACTGCATAGCTAGGTTGAACATGAGGTAAAACATCAGTCTTCACGGTACGAACATCGCCGTATACCCCCTTGGAGCATTTGTGAATGCTTGCACAAATCTGGGAGTTCTCACACATTAATGTGCCATAACGAAGCTGTATTGCCGTAAGTGTCGCACACTCGAGACAAGTACTATGCGCTGGGACACCTAGTAAGGATAGTATCAAGGAAAGCAGTACGATGCAGAGTCAAGACCCCTACGCGGAGCTGCAGTTCGCGGCGGGATGCGTGTCTGTGGACCTGGTTAAGGAAGCGAGCAGACTGCGCCAGTTGCTCATTGCCGCAGACTGCTGGCCCTACGGTGCGACCTACCTTTAGTCCTCTTCAGATCCCTGGGGCACCTTGTTGTGTACTCCATTGTTGCTTACCAGGGGAACACAAACATCAGTGACTACCTGCGACCGGGCTCCTCAAATGGCAAACAGCATGTGTGTGGCATCTGCTACCGCAGGGGGTCTGGCCTTCGGACCTTACGCACGTGTTGCTGTCCGGCGCTATGAAACTTTGTGGCTGCCACTTCTAGCCGGCCATGCTGCCACACAAGAGCTAATCCCCCCTCTGGACGTCGCCTGGGCCTGGCTGTGCCACCGCCTGGCCCCAGCTGCCTATGAAGCCGACTGCTTGCGACTCTTTGGCAGGCGCCTTGACCCAGCCTCTCCATACCAGGCACTGGCCTTCGACGACGGCACTACAGAGGCCGGGAGGGCGACTGCCCTGCTTTGGAAGCAGCACCAGGAGGGTTCGAACGGGCGGTGAGGGCCATCCCCCTTGGAAATGATTGTTTGATTGACTTGCACCCTGGTTGGCGGGTAGCACTGCAGTGAGGGTCAAGTCGGCAACACCCAGGGGGAGGTTCAGCCAGCATCACCTCTAGATAAGGGTCAGGACAGGCAGACATTGTGACAGGCGAGCTGACCAATCCCGGGCGCTTGCTCGTGCATGCTTGTGCTTGCACGTGCCTTGTGCTGCTACTGTTCCATGTGCTTATGTCTCTCTGCAGACCAGAGCCGTACTTCCCTCCAAGCCAGCCACTGGCTGTCCAAGTAATCAAGAGCCCGGACCGACTGCGCTGGCCACATGAGCTGCTGCAAAAAGCTAAAGATGAGCTGGAGGGCAAGAACGACCCCGCTAGGTGTGTTCTCAAAGAGTCACGAAGATGAAGATGTCAACAGAGACCTTTGTGCATGCTCTTGCTTATCCATGCATGGCAGCTCACCACTCCCACCCGCCTGACCACGCCCACACAGATCAGTGCTCAGTCCTTCAGCTCGCATCGTGGCATGTGTCTTGCAGTGCCAGCCAGTTCAACTACGATGTAGAAGCAGCCATGAGGCGTCAGGCGCCCTTTTTGCGCTCCTTCCTGCGTGCCTGCTACAATGAAGTCCCCTTCCTGCAGAGGGCACAAGACAGGTTGGTGTGTGGCAGTGACCGCAGGCCTTGGCAGCTGCATGTGTGAAGCTGTGAGTGAAGCTGCAGGCTCAGCATCCCTACTTATTGCTGGAAGACTTGCGGGCTGACCTAACACACTCCAGCTATTAATAATCATCAACACACTAGGGTGTGGCGACTGAGACAGAAGGCATATTCTCAATGCGAGCAACACGTCCATTTGAAAGCCTGAAGCAATGCTGACTAACAAGCTGTGCACATTTATGCGTAATGAAGGTGCCCGCTGCTGACTGCCTGCCTGTTATGCCGTTCACCTCTGTGTGTCAGCCTGCTGCTGCTTTCCGAATGTGCCTGTTGCTGCCTGTTGTGAAGGTATTTGCGCTTTGTACTGCTGTGGCGGGCTTTGCCGGAGCTGACGGTGGTGCCCATGTACGACATCGACCTGATGTGGCATGCCCACATGGCCCACAGTGGCGCCTACCAGCAAGACATGATGCAGCTCGCCGGCAAGGTGCGGTGACCCTGCAGACCTTAGGTGTGCCCCTGCCCCTGGACGCCTGCTTGCTCGCAACATGCCAGTGCTGGTGAAACATGACAGTGGTGGTGCCGCTGCTAGGCTCGAGTGTTGTGCTCCCCTCTGTTAGGCCATGCGTCCTCCTGTGCCTCCACGTGCTCTCCTGCAGGTGTGCCTCACTTGCTTGTCACTGACAATGCGTGCTCTGCTTTGTATCCTCTGCCTTAACTGTGTCAACTGCGGCAGTTACTACTGAATGAGCAATCTAAATGACAAATGCCAGATGCAGCGGAAGGCGGGGCAGAGGATAAGTGGGCAGGTCTGCATGTTTTGCAACCTAGCAGTAGCATGGGGCTGAACAGGTACTTGAGACATCATTGCTCATCAATGCTCATCACTTGCCCTCCTTTGCACACGCCCGCATCATATTCATCTCACCTAGCTTACAACGCCACTGATAAGGAAGATTAGCATCAAGAGGGGCTGCCACGGGTACTGCTGCTGCTACATGGAGCCTACAACAATATGTCATTCCTAAGGCCATCTCATCTAGCCTCTCCTCTCACCCAGCCGGGCATATATGAATGCTTCCGTGTGTTGGGGAACTCTATGCTGAGCCACAGCAGCCACAGCCAAGTCATGGAACGCCCATGCTACTCTACCTTCTCTGCCTCCTGTGCGTTGGCAGCTGCTGCACCATGACGACAGCCTGCCAATATCAAAGCTAGCTGCTGACTACCTCACCACCAAAGCTGCTTTTGAGGCGCGCTGGAACATGCTGTACGATCCACCTCTCACGCAAAAGGTGCGACCATTCCAAGCATTGGGCAATCTGTGGGTGAAAGCAGATTCAGCCCATGCCCTTCCCTCAAGTTTCCCCGTCGTGACTGCCCAGTGTGGGCTATTAGCACTGTGGCCCGCTTGCTTGCTTGCCTGCCTGCTTGTATAGTACCTGCCACTTAAAGTGCCTGACGGTCAGCACCTTGGCCCTCAACCTTGAGCCTTCATTGCAGTCGAACACAAAACAGTGTTTTTTCTGTGTGGTGTTCCCATCGCATGGCATGCTCATGGCCTATACATGGCATACACATGGTCATGGTCGTCTACCACCTACACTATTGCCTGACCCGAGGGCTATGATGTAGAGTTGGCATGACAAGACATGCACTAATTGAAAGCTGATGACAGCTCAAGTGGGGGGGGGCACACTACTGTGCCTCAGCAGGCTGCTGCTCCTGGGCCTTGCGTGGCTTGTCTTGCACTCGCTTGTACCCCAGGCCAGGGTACTCCTTGCCCTTGGCTGGCAGCGCTCCCTGGTCTGGCCAGTAGCACAGCTCCAGCGGGCGCCACCTGCTCTCCCCAATGCGCTGCATGTTCAATGCTGCGTTGCAGTCCCTGTCCAGCCACCTGCCTGGCTGCGGTGCTGGCTTGGCTTTAGCAGCCTTGCCCTTGCCCTTTGTGGGCTCAGCTGCCTCTGGCTCAGCCTTGGTGCGCTTGCTGCGCTTGGCTGGCAGGGGAGTGCTGGGTTCAGGCTCTGAGGCTGCTGGCTGGGCGAGGGGGCTGTGGGGGCTTGCGGGGGGCCACTACCGGGCACCACATCATGCCCCGCACCGGCAGGTCACGCTGCTGGCTCCAGGCTGGGCGCAGCAGGCGGTGTTCCACCTGCCCTGCTGGGGGCTTTCAGTCTACAGGCCTTGTGGGCCTGCGCTTGCTCAGCCGGCTCTCACAGGGCTGCTGGCCGTTCACTGCTGAGCTGACCCGGCTGGTGCGGTGCTCAGCCACAAGCACCACCCTGCCTCGCCGCTGGTCTGTGCCCCTGGGCCTGCACACCACCTTGCAGCAGGCATGCAGCACCGCATCAGCACCCCAGCCTCCCCGGGTGCCAATGCTAGCTGCTCCAAAGAACACCACCAGCTGCTTGGCACGCCCATGGCGCTCCATGGCCACCTCTGCCATGTCCTCCTCCAACTGCGGTCATGCACACAAGGCACACACAGGGTGGCTGACATGGTGGTACATGGTTAGGCATGTCACAGGCATGTCACAGGCAACACCTCTTTCACTTCCTACCAACCCACCACCTTTCAGTCCCTTACCCTCCCTTCTTCCCACCCACCCTTACCTTCTTGAAGAACTGCTCCAGTGTCCGGTCCTGAGCTCCGTACAGCCTCAGCCGCTGCCTTGCCCACTTGGGGTCCAGGTACACCTCCCACACCGCATCCCAGGTGGCCAGGGTGACGGTGATGTGCTTCAGGTTGGCCTCCAGGGATGTGCCGGCTGAGCTTGCTGCTGCCAGGTGCTGGAGGTGGGGCTTGATAGGAGCCAGCGAAAGGTTGAGTTGGCAAAGTACATGCAAAATACCTGCAGCTGCTGGAGCACCATTGGATCTTCGCTGTCAAAGGGCAGAGGTGGCCTAGTGGGTGCTGCCGGTGGGGGGTGGCGGGCAGCAAGGCGGGCACTGGGTGGCCGCAGCGTGGGTGGTGCTGGGGCAGGCTCTGGCTCTGGTTCAGGCTCCGGCTCGGCCTCAGCCTCAAGATCCCAGTCCATGTTCATGGCTGCTGGCTGGGCAGGGACACGCAAGGGGAGTGGGGGTAAGGGGGCAGCATCCTGTGCACGGGGAGGCTGCACGGCTGGAGGAAGAGGGGCGCTGCGGAATCCCGGGGAGGGGTAGCCCAACAGGCATGTCAGAAAAATGCGCAACACAAACAGTGACGCGATGACGCGGAGCTGGATGTGCACCTCAGCCCTCAGCTGGAAGTGTGCCATCAGCTTGCGCTTGGTTTTCTTGCACCCGCGCAACACGGAGCCACCCGGGACTTTGATGACCTGCAGCCAATTACAACCCGCACTTTGACAGGCCACTTTGACAGGCCACTTTGACAGGCCAAGACACAATGCGGGGACACAAACAGCTCGGGGGCATACAAGGCGGGGGCGGGGGCGCACCTGTCGGCGCTGGGTGTTCCATTCAGCCCTTCGCTCCTCGCGTTGTTTGCCTGGAGGGGTGCGAGGACCTGCGCTGGCATGAACAGCAGCAATGTTAGCAGCGTCGATCTCACCGGACTGCACAGTTGCAGCGGACCACACCACGACTACGACGAACCTTGTTTTCGTGGCCTTTCAATCGGATGCGGCTCTGGCTCCGCGCTATTGGGGCGCTTCCTCGGAGGCATTGCGCCACTAGGCTCATATCAGCTCACACCTGCTGATACCTACTTATGCCCAGGAGGCGATGTCACTCACTCTCACACCTCCAAAGGGCACTGGCAATGGGCCAGGTCCAGGGTCCAGGGTCCAGGGTCATCGTGGGGTCCTTACTTGCTTGTCCCGCTTACTTGCTTGCCTGCAGGTGCCTGACGGTCAGCGGCACCCCGCTGAAGCCCAAGCAGGCCGTCACCTAGCGCTGCTGCTGGCTGGTCCCACTGTGAAGGAGCTATCACTGCTGCTGGCAGCCAGCAGGGCCCGCCAGGCCGCCCTAGAGGCCACAGCTGCGCTGCAACACGCCGTAAAGTTGCGTTTCGCTGGAGCGCGTGCCTGCAGGGCAGCGAACAGGTTCAATGCCAAGGTGGGCTGCAGTAGGGTGCTTGCAAGACAGGTGGCAATGTCCTGTCGACAGGAAAGGTGCCCCAAGGGTGATGGTGGCGAGGATGGTGGCAGGTTGGTCGCTGTGCATTGCAGATGCTAGTGTGTCTCCTGGCTGGCCCAGGGACTTAAGGGCTGGGTGCATGGGTACACATGGGTATCTGGGGTGGTTAAGCTCTGTACAGGGGTGTGACTTAAGGGCTGGTCTAGCAGTGTGGCCTGGGCTTCCCAGGGCCAGGAAAAGCAGGTCTGGCGGCAGGTGAAGGTGCGCCCCTGGATGGCTCCCTTCTGTGCAGCTCCTGGGTGCAAGGGTGGGTATACCACTTCATCCTCATCCTCATCCTCTTCCTCTTCTTCCTCTTCCTCTTCCTCTTCCTCTTCTTCCTCTTCCTCTTCCTCTTCCTCTTCCTCTTCCTCTTCCTCTTCCTCTTCCTCTTCCTCTTCCTCTTCCTCTTCCTCTTCCTCATCACCATAGCAGTTCTGCTGCAGTATGCCATGCACTTCGTCTGGCTGTTGCCTGTTGGATTGAAGGCACCCCTTCGTTGCAGTTGGCAGTTGCTGGTGGCCTGCCACACGGAGTCCATGTCTGCCTTTGTGTTCTGACTGTGGTAATGCCTGGATTCAAGGCTGCGGGGGCAGTTGGGGACTGGCTACGGGTGCCGTTCGCGGATGAGCCCGTCAGTCTGTGCCAAAGTCTGTTAGTCAAGATTGGTTGTGATGTGTTTGCAGGATGTGGAGGCAGAGTCTAAAAGGGCCACCAAGGTCGCGACGGATGCTCTGGAGGCTGCTGCCCAGCGCTCGAAACACGCTTTCCAGCAGGCTGAGGCGTGAGTTTGCTGCTGGCACTGTGCAACTGACCTCACCACTCACCCACACTTGGCCGTGGCTCTGCCCTGGTCCTGGCGCTGCCCTGGCCTTGCTGTTCTACGGCCCAAGTTGCTGCAGATAGACTTCATACACTTTGATGCCAGCAGCCACACCAGGGTGGCGGGCAAGAGAGTGCAAATCAATAACTCATGCTTTTTTTACAGATGGTTTGGGAATGACTCACTTTAGGAGTGACCACAGTTGGTACCTGCTGCCTGCAGTCCTACTGTACTTGTGATGCACACGGCAGGAGCAGCGTAGGGATGACGCGAGCAGGATGTTAAGGTTTGAGGGCAGATAGAGGTGGAGGGTAGCCAGTGGTGGCCCCGGTGTGGACTGTCCTGACCGCAGGCTACGGATGGAGGTGCGGTGTGCCCGTGCCCTCCTGCCCAACCAGTCATACCTGGCAGGCGGAGCAGCGCTGTACTGCCTACACCTGGTGCAGCGCTACCTGGAGCAGCACCCCCCGGGCATGTTCACCGCCTGCCTGGGTGATGGAGGCCGTAGGCGCAAGGCTGCCAAGTAAGGTTGGAGTGGGGTTGGTATGTTGTATGGTGGAAGATTGCTATTGTTTGTGCAAGCATTATGGCCTGCAATAGAGGGTTAAGGCAGTGACACCCCTGCCCCGCACTTCCTTGCCGTACTGCTGCTGGATACCTGGGTACGTGCTCCTCCTGCCTCCTGCCTCCTGCCTACCTAGGTAAGGCTAGGTTAGGCTAGACTAGGCTAGGCAATAATCTATAAGGCCGCTGGCTTAACTGGGTGTGGTGCGGCTGCCCACAGGTACGCTGCGCATGTGCTGCGCAACATACCAGCCTTCACCAAGGGGGCCGGCCCCTTCTCTGACCGCCACACCTTTTGGTCCAGCATGGCCCCGCTGCCCTATGACTCCCCCATCACTGTGTGGCGCACGCCCCCGGGCTCTGCTCCTGGCACGCTTGCTGCGGCACTGCACGCGTCTGCGGTGAGAGCTGCACGGGAAGGGCAGGGTACAAGGGTAGAGGCCAGGAAAGGGGGAGAGAGGTATGAAAGGGGCATGGGCGTGGTGGTGAAGTAGTCGTCTGAGCAACCACGCGTGGCAGAGGGAGCCTGGTTAGAGGCCCGGCTAAAAGAGACCGTGTGGTCTGGTCGGACAAGGGGGTGTGAGGGAAGATGGGCAGCAGGGTGTTGAGGGAGGAGGGCGTGACCACCTACCAGGCAGGGCAAGTGCAGGGGTGCGAGGACCTGCGCTGGCATGAACAGCAGCGATGTTAGCAGCGCGGATCTCACCGGACTGCACAGTTGCAGCAGACCACACCACGACTACGACGAACCTTGTTTTCGCGGGCTTTCAATCGGATGCGGCTCTGGCTCCGCGCTACTGGGGCGCTTCCTCGGAGCATTGCGCCACTAGGCTCATATCAGCTCACACCTGCTGATACCTACTTATGCCCAGGAGGCGATGTCACTCACTCTCGCACCTCCAAAGGGCACTGGCAAAGGGCCTGGTCCAGGGTCCAGGGTCATCGTGGGGGCATCACTGCCCTGTTAGGCATGTCTCCATGGCAATTCTCCCTTGTGACCTTGCAGTAGCATGGGGCTGAACAGGTACTTGAGTGTCGCAGCGCATGGGGCCTCAAGCAGGTTGGTGTTGTGGGATGCAATGGGTCAGACCAGTATGTTCAGCTTGTTGTGTGGCCAAGCAACATCTGAACGCCCCCAGGTGGTGCCACCCTCCAGATGCAAATTTGCACAGCTGTTCCTTGTCCCTGCCTGCTGCTGCTGCCAGGGCCCAAACCTCTCCACCCTGAGATCATAGCGGCGTTACCTGGGGTGCCTGTTGTGCCTGCCACCTGTGTCTTGGCAGGTAGCTCGAGGTGTGGCCTGCCCCAGCATGGGGTACCCTCTGCTGTCCCCGAACAGCTGCGTTCAAGAGGGAGCAGCTGCAGCCGACATGCCATCGGGGGGGACTCAGTGGGGGGTGCCTGCACCTTACCAGGGCGTGTGCCCTGCCTCCCTGGCAGAGGGCCACCCAGTGCAGCCCCCTGCCGGCCCACCCGCCCCTCCCCTGCAAGGACAGCAGCAGCTGCAGCAGCAGGTGGCACCACCCACTGGGGCCTCGTATGCTCCTGGGCTGCAGGCAACGCAGCAGCAGCAGCAGCAGCTGGTTAAGCCTCGGTCCAGGGTTGTTGGCAGCAGCCATGGCAACTACTACTACTACGGCATGGGTTATGGATACGGTCCTTATTTCTACCCTGGCCCTGACCCAGGCATGGCCCTGCTGGGGGCATACGTCATGACAGACCTGTACCTGACACATGACCCTGCCTTGAACTCTGCGGTAGGGCTCACCTCACCTGCCTGCCTGCTGACCTGCCCGCCACCTCACCTGCCCGCCACCTCACCTGCCCGCCACCTCACCTGCCTGCCACCTCACCTGCTTGCCTACTAGCCTGTCCATGTGCCACAGCCCTGTGACATCATTACCATCATCACCAGTACACATGTGTACATGGCATTCGTCAGTATGCGGTCCAAGCCCTACCTCACCTGTCCTGGCATGACACCCTTGCCACACTACCCAACCGCAGCTGAGCCCCGGCTATGTCCCCTATGACACCGCTGCCCTGGGCGGGGCTTTTGCTGCTGGCCCCGACGCCGCTGCAGCAGCTTTGCCTGGCAGTGTGGGCGATGTGGCCGCTGCGCCCCAGGGCTTGATTGGCGGCGACCTGGCTGCAGACGTGGCCGCCTCACCTGACATAGCAGGTGACATGACCTTGAGCAGTACAGGACAAAGTGTAGGAAGGAGGAAGCGGGGTTGGAAGACATCGCAGTTAGACATCGCAGTTAGACATCGCAGTTAGACGCAGTTAGATGGCATGGCAGCCTGGGGTGGCAGCAGGGCTGGCAGGGGTGCTTTATGCAACACTGGCCTACTCATAGAGGCATGGAGGCAGGCATGCTTCTGGAATGTACATAACCGTGTTGTGGTGTGGTGGCTCAGCCATGCAGCCACCCTGACCAACCATCATGTCATCACTGCCTTCCAAGCCCTCCACGTCGTCTCTGCTGCCACCATCCACTAACATGCTTGAAACCACGTCCACACGCCCCCGCACCTGAAGCATCAATCGCAACACTGGCCACTCATGCACCCATGATGTGGCTGCAGCTGACCTTGGCAGCGGGTTGGGCAGCGCTGCCGCTGGCACCACCCTGGAGCTCGGCAGCGCCGCCTCCCCCAGCCCTGACCTGGGCTACAGCGATGCGGCCTCGGCCGGCCAGGACTACTCTGCCGGCACTTGCGGGAGCGCCTTTGAGGGGGGCGGCGGCTGGGGCGATGGGGGGGGAGGGGGCGGCTGGGGCGATGGTGGGGGAGGGGGCGGATGTGGGGGAGGGGGCGGATGTGGGGGAGGGGGCAGCTGAGGTCACACATCTTGGGAAGTGGAAAGATCTTGGTGTAGTAGTGGGTGCACTCATCGTTGTGATATGTGCCACACATCCCATGGATATCAATCAAACAACCAATAGCATTAGATGGGTTAGTCTATAGTTGCTGAGGGTGCCTAGATGTCTGTAGTTGCCGTGGGTACATATATTTACAGGTGGTTCCTCATACTCATCGTTTTTGCTTGGTTACATTCACCGCCTAATAGTTTGCTTTAGAATATGAGTTCTAGTTCGTCCTACCTGCTTTGGGGTTGGGATGTCTAAGAAAAGTTGCCAAGAAGTAGCCGAGCCTCACTTTGACTCTTGTTACACAATCAGCACGGCCTAATTGATGTGGGTCAGACAAAGCTGGGAACTGGTGTGGTGTCGGTGTCGAAGTCGCGGACATTATAGCCGATCCGACCGGACACGTGCCTGATTAGTCCCTGTACGCGTGCCTGATTAGTCCCTGCTGAGCCTTTGGGTGCCTCATTGGAGCGCTCCCACCCTGGCTAGCCCTGCCAAGCCAGCAAGCCATGCAGTCAGACGGCCATCCCCTTGGCACGCCAACTTACCAGCCACCAGGGGCACAGCTCAGGCAAGGAAACCAGCAGGGGTGGGGCGCCCAGGGTGACTATGGGCAAGCCTGGCGGCTGGGGAGGGCTGGGAGTTGGGCATGCACGCTCGGCATCTCTGAATTTGCAGCTAGAACGGTCAGCGAAGTCAGTTGGCGCACCTACTGCCTACACAACACCTGCGTAGGAGGACTAAAATGAAACTAAAAGGAAAACCAGGAAAAGAACCAGGAAAACCAGGACATCGAAGGCAATTAGCGATACACTTAGCGAAGCGAGTTAGGAAGATGCAGCGAAACAGACAGCGTAGACGCAATCGTAATGCCTCGGACAGTTAGGTTGACCGTGAGGCTGACGCGCCGTCAGTACCTTGCAGGTGGCTGCACCCGGTGCGCAGCATGGCGACGCGGTCCCGGGTCCGGGGCCTGACGTGCTCAACAAGCATCAACAACGTCAGGTTCTACGATCGAGACGTGTCAGCCGCGCTGAACATCCGCCGCATTGCAGCCGGGCCGGGCCGCCCACGCGAGCTCAGCAGCTGGCTGGGCGCCATGTTCAACCCAGGCAGAGTGGGCCAGGAGTGGTTGCTCGTGCGCGACAAAGGCCTGCTGCGGAAGTGGCAGCGGCGGCACCAGCGGCAGCGATAGTGACATGTGTATCATGCCATGAGCAAAAAAAAACAAACAATATGATTGCCCCTCACAAAGGGGATGTGTGTGCGCTAGAGTATGCATAGGGTAGGGTAGGGCTCTAGCGACTCCTAGGGTTAGGAACCTAGGTTAGGGACACACACCGGTCACTGACTCCTGTGGAGAAGTGTAGGGGCTCCACAGGAGTATAGGGATACAGGGAAACCTGAAAAGTGTCTGTAGCTGCTAGATGATAGATGATAGGGATACAGGACCAACAAAACTCATTCAACAAGGAACGACATGTCGGCCTGTGGGTAATCTCACTCAGCTACTACAAACAAGTTGTAGCATCCTCGGTCGCACCCTTGATGACTGCAAACCCCATTACGGTGGCACTTTCCCGGGACAGACCACTGGGCTCCTCATCAAAACTAACAGCATTATGCTTTTGTAAGGCTGGCAGCCTGTGTAACACTACTAGGCCCTATGCATTGTTGCGGGCCCGGCCATCAATGCCCCGCCGGTACTCTGCAGCCCGGTGCAACCACTGCCTGCCCTTAGGCAGCCGGTCATTGACCCGCTTGTAGCGTTGCTGGTACTCCTTGCCAACGGGGGGCAGAGCCTCCAGGTCCGTCCATTGGCACAGCTCTATGGGGCGCTGCATGCTCTCCCCAATGCGCTGCAAGTTCAGGCACCCGTTGGTGTCCCGGTCCAGCCACCTGCCCCCTGGGGGGGCCTGGGGTGGTGGGGCTGGGCCAGGTGCTGCAGGGAGGGGAGGGGCCTGGGCTGGGGGAGGGGGTGGGGCCTGGGCTGGGGGAGGGGGGGGGTTCTGGGCTGGGGGTGGGGGGGGGGGCTGGGCTGGGGGGGGGGGGGGGGGCCTGGGCTGGGGTTGGGGGGGGGTCCTGGGCAGGGGGCTGGGCTGGGGCTAGGGGGTCCTGGTGTGGGGGAGGGGGCGGAGGGTTGGGCGGCACCTGATGGCACCATGACAGGCCCCGCACATACTTCCCATGCCGCAGGCTCCAGGCTGGGTACCCAGTCTGCAGGCCTAGGCTGGGTAGGTGGCAGGTGCAGCTCACAAGGCTGACGGGCATGCACTGACGAGCTGACACGGCTGGTGCGGAATTCATCCACGATCACCAGCCTGTCCGGCCTGGGATCTGTGCTGGGCCTGCTGGGCTGCTGCACCACCCTGCGAAACCCCTCCCGCACCGCCCCCGCCTTCCACCCACCCTGGCTGAAGTTGCCCGCTCCCAGGAACACAGCCACTCCCCTCTCCTGGTGGTAGTAGTGGCGTGACACCCACTTCATCCCATTCACCACCTGCAGGTCAGGGTCAGGGTCAGGGTCAGGGTCAGGGTCAGGGTCAGGGTCAGGGTCAGGGTCAGGGTCAGGGTCAGGGTCAGGGTCAGGGTCAGGGTCAGGGTCAGGGTCAGGGTCAGGGTCAGAGTCAGGGTCAGGGTCAGGGTCAGGGTCAGGGTCAGGGTCAGGGTCAGGGTCAGGGTCAGGGTCAGGGTCAGGGTCAGGGTCAGGGTCAGGGTCAGGGTCAGGGTCAGGGTCAGGGTCAGGGTCAGGGTCAGGGTCAGGGTCAGGGTCAGGGTCAGGGTCAGGGTCAGGGTCAGGGTCAGGGTCATACCTTCTTGCAGAAGGCCTCAATGACGCGCTCCTGGGCATGGTGCAGCCCCCACCGCTGCCTGCGCCAGCGTGGCCTGAGGTACTCCTCCCACAGCTGGTCCCACGTGGCCTTGAGGGCCAGGATGTGGGCCTGCAGGCTGTCCAGGGTGGTGCCAGCTGGGGTGGCAACTGCCAGCTGCTGCAGCTGTGGCTGGATGGCAGTTGACCAGCGGGCTGTGTTCTGCTTGGCTTTGGTAAGCCCGCTGTCATGCTTTAGCTGCCCCTTGCTGAGCTCCCACTCCCACTGCCTAAGCACCTGACCTGTGATTGGGTGCCGCTGAGCATGCCCTGCCTTGATGGCCTGTGTAACGCCTGGGTCCACCCCCACGGCTATGTGGGTGGCTGGGTTGTAGTCGCTGGTGGCTGTGAGCTTACGCCCTATGAAGGGCAGCCCCACGGGCTCCGTGACTGCCTGGCTGCGCACAAAGTGAACACTGACGCTGACCCCATCTGTCTCTACCCTGCGCGCAAACTCCCACCCACTGTTCTGCAGCTGGCTGTACTGGATAAACCGTCCCCTGTCAGGTGCACCTCATCCAGCTCCTGGAGCTTGGCAACTAACCAGGCACTGCTGGGCTGCTCAAACACAGCCACCTCAGCAGGCAGCAGCTTGATGCCGCTGTGGTGGGGGCCACGCATCAGGTGCTCTAGTACACTGGCATTGGTGAGCAGCTCCATGGCATCCCTGATCTGTGCCAGCAGCTGTGGGTCCCAGATGTCCAGCTGCACTGGGGGAGGCAGCTGGGCTGGGGCGGCTGCAGAGCGGGGGGAGGTGCGCGTAGCACGGCGGGGGTGAGCATAAGGAGGGTAGGCTGGGTCAGGTGGGGGAGGGGGACCTGGGGCTGGACCTGCTGCTGCTGGGAAGCCTGGAGTGGGCTGGCCCAGGAAGGATTGCAATAGCACAGCGAGACACAGGACTGCTGCCATGACGCACTGCTTGCTGCCCATGGTCATGCGCTTGTTAATCTCAGCCACAATGGGCTGGGCTGGGCTGAGATCAGGCAGGGCTGCCTCCACAAGGCCACGCAGGCCAGCCTTGATGACCTGGCGACGCTCTGCAATCACTACCTTGGCAGCCTGCCCCTGCCCCTGAACTTGCTGCCCACTGCCACTGGCGCCTGCATTACATGGGACGGCACAGGACGGCGTGGTACACGGAGTCGCATTGTCACGTGGCACACACAGTTAGCTTCGGGGGGACCTAGCCTGTCGTTGAGCGTTGTGGCTTACCGGCCGCACTCTGCGCGGGGGAGACGGGGCGCTTGCGTTTCCTCTTCGGGGTCATTATCCAAGAGTTACATTATCCAAGCGGAGTGGCCGTGTTGGGATGTGCATCAGGTTGGGATGTGCATCATCCACCTAACCGGAGTGCCGGCACACGGAGTGGAGCGGAAGTGAGGTCCACTATATTACATTTACATTACATTATAATACAGGATAGGGATACAGGACGGCCTGATTAGGCCCTGTAAGTTGCCAGTACTGCGCCAGTTTCTGTGCGCCGCGCTAGCGTTAGACTGCTGGCTGACGGCCGGAAGCAATGACCGTGGCGGGTCTTGATTGATCTCGTTTGACTCATAGCCTTGACTTCACATCTCGCTACCCCTCTCGTCATCGGCGGCCTCACACTCGCAGCTCCTCTCATAAGCGAGTTCACGGCACATTGTAGTAGATCGCGTATTCCTCCCACCACACTCCAGCCTTCGCCCAAACAAGTCCGCCAAGATGCCTCTGGAAGCACTGACCCCGCTGTGGGTACCCAGCTCACCGATCAGAGCAATGGCATTGGCAGCAGCATTGTGTAGGCCGC
Source organism: Haematococcus lacustris (assembly GCA_030144725.1). Lineage (NCBI taxonomy): Eukaryota > Viridiplantae > Chlorophyta > Chlorophyceae > Chlamydomonadales > Haematococcaceae > Haematococcus > Haematococcus lacustris. The sequence goes on from JASKMD010000006.1 coordinate 9,384,875, forward strand.
GTGTGGTAGTCACGCGCCCCAGATCGCTGCCGTTGCACAGGACGCGACGCGGCATTTGACTGGCACAGCGCACGAGCGTTCCGTGTTACGCGCAAGGGTCTCAGACACCTGAGGTGCCCGCTTCGCGCTGCCGCCCTGACCGCAGGATGCTGCCGGTGCTGTACCTGGTGACGCTGGCCACCATCCCGCTCACCATCATGTACGCGGTCATGGGCCTGCTTTTCTCGCCCATCATCGTGCCGGTGTCCATCCTGCTGAAGTTCCTCAGCATCGTGCTCTTCACCCCTCTGGTGTGTAGTTGTCATGCTCATTCCAGAAGCAGAAGGTCGAGGGAGGCCTTCCTTGCATGCAGCACAGTTCACAACTCGAAACGACTTTGTGCAATGGCAGCTACTCCTCCTAAACCACAAGGCTGCTTGGAAGCTAGGTGCCATCTCACCTGTGCCTAATTCTCTGCCGTTTTTTCAGGGTCACATCCTCACCGGGCAGCTGACAGCTTGCCAGCCAAACCTACATCACGCAGCGATTGGATCATGTACATGCCATCTGCCTGTTCTGATGGTGTCCAGCTGGCAAAGCAGCCGTGTCCACCTAATGCATGAGCTCATCCTTACTACTTCAGACTCGGTGCTGTCAGTGTGCACGCAAACAGTAGCATGCAACAAGCCTGCATAGAGCATCGTGACTGAGTCTCACTGCCACCATGTTGTTGCTGCTGCCACGCCAGTTCACTCCACATGTGCTGCTGCTGCTGCTTGTGTGCAGTACCTGGTAGTGGCTCCTCTCGCCATCCCAGTGGGCGGCATCCTGGCATTCCTGTTTGAGACCAAGAAGATTGCCTGCTCCTTCTTTGTCGTGCTGACCCCGCTGTTGTGGCCCCTGTGCTTCCTGTGTACATGGATGAGGGCCAGCTGGACGGTCACCAAGGTGGGTTGGGTCTGTCGGGTCCTGGGCCTGTGCTGCGCATAGCTCCTGCCTGCAGAGCTGCCTCCCACAGTGCCTGCCCTGTTGCCTGTCGTGCGCAAGGCTGCTGCCATGCAAAGATACATCTGTAATGCCAGCTGCATGAAATCTTTCCACCAGCACATGTTGGTGTTGCATGCATGCACAGACCAATGTCGCCAGTGTCAGTGCTGGTGGGTGCAATGCAACGGTGCTGCTGCATGCCACATTTGCATTTGTGCACATTGGCTGCAGGTTCTGGTGACCGACACTATCATGCCCTGGCTGGTGCCCATTCGTTGGACCTTCATCACCGCCCTGCTGGGCAAGATGACCTTCTTTAGCTGAAGCTGATGTGGTGTGGCTCTGCTGGCACCTGGTGATCCGATAGCAGTGGCTGAACAGAGGTAGCAGAGGTGGCTAAAGTTTTTCGCTCACCAAACATGCACATGCGTTGACTAGCACATGGTGGAGTTGTGTGATGTGGTATGTTCACGTTGTAATAAAGAAAGCGATGATGGGAGGGGGTTGTCATGGAAGGACGCCATTCTGATGCCATTCTGATGTCGACCATAATATCCCTCACCTAACAATAACAATAAAATTAGTTGGGAAGGAGTGGCAAACCTTAATGGCAGAGGTGTAGTATCCTGACGCTTTATCACAACTAGAGAGTACGCATGTTTGGAATCGCTGTTGTTCAAGCGCACGAGTTTATTCAGCATTGGCCTTTACTCATTCTGTGGAACATACGCCAACACCTGACAGACAAACACCTAACAGACCACCAACATAGAACAGTGGAACCTGGGCCACTGGCAGTAGCAGCTGAAGACGCCGGGTGCGGACTGCCTAGCCTTTGACTACGGCCAGCAGCTGTCTGTCCATGATGTGCGCACCCAGGATCCCGTAATTTGTAGGCAAGGTGGGCAACAGCCTCATGGATGATCCCCATCATCACCACCAGAGAAATATTGCAGCCAAACAAAGTTCATTCAACATGGGGTAACATGTTTGACTGCGGGTACCGGCGCCCTTGCTTCAGACCAACAAAACTTGCTGCTACCCTTGCTTCAGACCTTGTGCATCTCCCATGCCTTCGTCTCCTGCACACCCCTGGCGTGTGCAGTGCGAGGTATGCTACAACCGCCTGGTGGAGGGCGCCCTGTTACACACTGCTGGTCACACCTTCCACCCTAGCACCAGCCGCCACTTCTCATACAGCCAGGTGAGCAGCCACATGCGAGATCATTGGGCATTTACTTCAGGCCAAGCAGCTGCCAAACCTAGTAATGAAGTGCAGGCAGGACATGGCTCCTCTGGCTGTTGCTGCTGGCTCCCCACCCTCTATGCTGCACTTCGAGCACCTTGTCCAGCACTCCTGCTGCTGGTGAGCCTCTGCTGCTGCTGCTCCAGCTGCTGCTGCATTCCGGTCGGCCTGGCAGGTGCAGCTGAGGGAGTGGGTGCTGGACGCCGACATGTACCAGGTGGACATCACCCTGGCATGTGGAGCCTTCAAGTCAGTGCACAGATGCATGACCCTCTGTGCGGGATCAGGGGGGGTGGGGCAGTAGATGAGGGAGTGGTGGAGGGTAGAACTGTAGGGGAGGGGAAGAGGATGCGGGCCTGAGCGGGGAGCGGGCCAAGGATGAGGCAGGGATGAAGTAGGCATGGAGTCAGTGAGAAGTTGGCCTGTTAAGGAGCTCCAGCCCCAAGCCCACTAAGCCACCCAGCAGGTCGACCTAACCTAACCTGTCTCTTGTAACAAGCAAGGTGAACTCTTGCAAGGGAGAGGCCCAGCGTACTGTACAGCCCTAAGGCCTGCCGAAACATAGCTCAAAAAGGGCGGGAAGTCCAGCGGCTCAGACCGCCGGTCGTGGGCTGCGCCTGGGGCTGTGGCGCGCCTACTTCCGGCTTGACGCCCACACCTGCTATCCCATCTCGGTCTTTGCAGAGCTGACGATGACGCGAGTCATTGCTCATTGTCACTGAGCAGCCGCGTCACTGCGAATTTCTCCACTGGCGTTAAGGGTACTGGTAGCGGCGACTTTGGCTGGGTGAAGCGGCTGCAGTGATCAAGATGTACACAAGCAGAGGCTAGATGAGTTCTCTGCCGCGCAATCCATGCGACGTGGACGGTCGGCTGTCGTGTCCGTTGCGGTCATTGGCGACCTCACACGCCGCGCGTTTATGCTGTCCGCGTCCTCACTGCTTTCACACTCCCAGCCCTTCTTAAACGTCGCGCTTCACTGCAAAGCAAGATACGGTGCTTCTGTTCTTCTTAATTAGGCATACAGATCTCCCAAGTCCGCCAAGATGCCTCTGGAGTCACTGACCCCGCTGTAGGTACCCAGCCCGCCGATCACAGCAACGACACTGGCAGCAGCAATGTGTCGGCCGCGTGCATCAGCTAGGCGTCACAGATCGCCGCCGCAGCACAGGACGCGACGCGGCATTTGACTGGCACAGTTCACGCGCATTCCGTGTTGCAAGCAAGGGCGCACAGCTGGCTGACGTGCCTGCTCCGCGCTGCCGCCCTGACCGCAGGATGCTGCCGGTGCTGTACCTGGTGACGCTGGCCACCATCCCGCTCACCATCATGTACGCGATCATGGGCCTGCTGTTCTCGCCCATCATCGTGCCGGTGTCCATCATCATCAAGCACCTCAGCATCGTGCTGTTCTTCCCTCTGGTGTGTGAGAGCAGGCCAGCTGGGTGTTGTAGTCAGCACGGCGAAGCTGTGTGATGTACTGTAGTCCTGCTCTTTGCAAAGCAGAAGGCCAACCCACTCTTTTCTCTCCCGGACCCAGTCTGTCATTGCAAAGAATGGCATGCAGCATAGCACAGTCTATTGCCTCTGTTGCAATGATGACTGTTCTTGTCGGGTCACCAGGCCAGTTGCAGGCTTGCAGGCATCTGTAAGCCAGGCACGGACCTAGTTGTATTGCTGCTTAGCAGTATGCACATGTATGTAAGTTTGCCCATATGTGCTGCGATGAAGTGTGACTGTCATTCACATTCAGCATATGCGGCTGCTACCTGTTACTGTCCTCCTCGCAGTATGTGATTGTGGCTCCTATCGCCATCCCAGCTGGTGCCATCCTGGCATTCCTGTTTGAGGCCAAGAAGATTGCCTGCTCCTTCTTCACCGTGCTGACCCCGCTACTGTGGCCCCTGTGCTTCCTGTGCACGTGGATGAGGGCCAGCTGGACGGTCACCAAGGTCAGTCGGGCTGTTGAGCCATGTTCATGACTAGTCCTTGTCATCTGCTATGTTGTCAGCTGCACTGCTTGCCATGTCACAGCCCAGCCTGCTGCCGGGCTGCCAGGCCGTGGCAATAATGTCGTGCTGTGGTCAGACCGTGCATCTCGGATTTGTCCCTAGGCCTTGTGCTGCACACAACAATGTTGCCCACAAAGATGTACACAACGGTGTTGCTTGTGACCAGCTTTTGATTTGGTTGCAGTACTGCAGTTGCATACTGCGGTTGCATAACTCGGTGGTTGCAGGTTTTGGTGACCGACACTGTCATGCCTTGGCTGGTGCCTCTTCGCTGGACCTTCATCACCGCGTTGCTGGGTAAGATGACCTTCTTCAGCTGAACCTGATCAAAAAATCCTGCAGCTGCTCGGATGTTATGACATGTTGATGTCTGCCAGCGCGGATGTTGTTTGTATTATGAGGATAAGGTGATGCGGGAGGGTGGTATTGACTCGTGCTTGTGACTAAAACGGTTGGAGTGATGGTGAGTGACTGGTATTGTTGCGTGATGGGTACAGAGAGAATGGACACAGTGTTGTCGGAACGTATGTAACATGAGTCAAGTTGACAGTATCGATGGATGAGTTGATACTCTATCCACGGACTATGTTATGCAATGAAGTAAATGTGACGAGTGGATTGTAACAGAAGATGGATATGAAAATTGTTACCAAGATTGTGATACAATAGGTAAAAGTAGGGGTGACTTGCACTGGCAAAGTGTGTAGTACGAGCTACAAAACATTGCTGTTGATGGCGCAACACGTAACATGACAATATGCTGAGGTGAGGCATATTGGTGTCTACTAGCAGACAGATTGTACACCCAGTCATGTTGCCGTCTACTACCGGCTACTAGCAGTTGTACACCCAGTCATGTTGCCGTCTACGAAACAGCCAGTGTGATCCTCGAGAAAATACTGCAACAGCAACCGCGCCTTCAGCTGCAGCTGCAGTTAAACATCAAAGGTCCCGCATGTCACCCACACGGTCACACCATCCACACGACATCAAAGATTCACCCAATTCCCGCACAACATGCATCACGAACATCCGACCAGACGTATGTCTCGTCCCTGACCGCAGGGCAAGGTTGCGCGGTCAGGTGCTTTGTCCACACACGCGTATGTGCTGCAAATCGACGCGCATGGGAATGCTATGAGTCACCCAGCCTATGCTTCAGAAACTGGCATGCTGGCCAGCTACTTCAGCCGTGTAGAGACGCTGGTGTTGTGCACAACTGACCAGCAGGGCGACAACTCAGTCAAAGCACCACTGCCATTGCCTAACTCCTTGCCTTGCCCCTGTCCCTGCCATGCCCCTGAGCTGGCCGCTGCCGGCTCGAGTGGCACCACGCTGGCACTCCACACAGCTGCCCCTGCCCCCTGGACCCAACCTCGCTGACCCTGCCTTGCCATATGCCCGCCCAAGCAGCTGACTGGCTGCCAGTGTGAGCGGTGTAGGCCAACATCATCATGTCCTACAAGGGCCAGGTACCTGAGGGTAGTGCTCCTGGACTGGGCCTGGTCTTAGGGCGGCTCAAAAGGGGGTCCACAGCCTGCTATGGCTTCCCTGGCTGCTGGCCCAGGCTGGTCCAGGTGTAGAGGCTCGTTAGGCTAGACATTACCGTGCTTGGGAGTACAGCTGGCTAGGGGCAGACAGCGCTAGCATCAGGCTGGCTGGCTAACCTGGCTGGCTGACCTGATCTTGGTCTCAGAGCTGATCTTGACCTTGATCTTGATGCTGATGTTGACCTGGACTTTGTCCTAGGGAGTTTACAGTCAGCCAAGGGCTGCCCGGCCCCCAGGCGCAAGGTGACCAACGCAGTGCAGGCTGGGCCACACTCCTGGCCAGCGGCCAGGGCGGGAGGCTGGACACTCGTTACACTATGCCGGCTGGAAGTCGAACAATCCCACTGCCTTCTGCGTAGGATTTCACATAGTAGTAACTGCACACACACACACACACACACATACACACACACTGACACATACACTCATACACTGACACATACATACACATGGGAGCAGGTTGTAGCTGCCTCTGCTGTAGCCCACATGGTATGTGTGACAAAGCCTCAGGTGCTTAGTCTGTAGCATTACCAAATAGCCAACAAATGCAAGGTCGATGGTGAGGGTTGCACTGACATGGGGGTGACAGGGACACGAAGGGTGTGCTTTTTGATCGCTCAGAGATATACCGAGCCCAAACCAAGCTGGCCTGCCCCCGCCCCGCCCCGCCCCGCCCCGCCCCGCCCCGCCCCGCCCCGCCCCGCCCCGCCCCGCCCCGCCCCGCCCCGCCCCGCCCCGCCCCGCCCCGCCCCGCCCCGCCCCGCCCCGCCCCGCCCCGCCCCGCCCCGCCCCGCCCCGCCCCGCCCCGCCCCGCCCCGCCCCGCCCCGCCCCGCCCCGCCCCGCCCCGCCCCGCCCCGCCCCGCCCCGCCCCGCCCCGCCCCGCCCCGCCCCGCCCCGCCCCGCCCCGCCCCGCCCCGCCCCGCCCCGCCCCGCCCCGCCCCGCCCCGCCCCGCCCCGCCCCGCCCCGCCCCGCCCCGCCCCGCCCCGCCCCGCCCCGCCCCGCCCCGCCCCGCCCCGCCCCACCCCGCCCCGCCCCGCCCCAGCTCACCAGAAGTCCGCCAGGATGAAGGTCTGCACCACCTCACTGAGCAGCACCATCACAGGCCAGATGCCACTGCCTAGCGCCTGCAGCAGGTACTTGTTGCCCTCCAGCAACTGTGGCACACACACAGGGCAGCAGCAACGCCGGCAGCGGCTTATCATGGGCCAAGTACCCTTATGCTGACTCCTCCTCTTTTACATCATTCCCCGGCCCTGATCAGGCCAAGGCTTCCATTCCTTGCCCTGTCCGCCGTTAACCTCACCCTTCACCCTTCACCCCTCACCCTCGCCCACCCACTGCCCACCCCCTACCCTCGTCCTTGCCCCAACCTGCCTCATGTCCTGTAATCGCCATCACCCTCACCCTCACTCACCCAACCCCCACCCTTGCCTGCCAGACCTCCAGGCAGTCAGGGCCTGACCCCTGACCCCCGCCCCTTGCCACTGTGCAGAGCCCATGTATCCCTTACCTACACTCTTCCCACAACCCCCTGACTCGTCCCTCTGACTATGTCCCCTGACTCTTGACTCAATCTACCTCTGTGTTGCCACTCTACACTCTTGACCCGGTCCCCTACACTACCCCTATCACAGGCAGGTCCTGTTTTCACCTCCCTCTGCCCCTTAGCCCACCACCTGACTGGGTAGCATCCTTACACACCTGCCCTGCCTCCTGCCCCAGCCATACCCCCCTCCCCGCACAACTCCCTGCCACCTCTCCTGGCCTGCCTTTGGCCCTTGGACCCCCTACTCCACCTAGGGCCCCCGCCCTGCCCTCCTGCCCCACCTCACGACCCAAACAGCCCAAACCCCACCCCTGCAGGGAGTCTCAGTCTGCCTGAGGCGCTTGAGCCCTGAGCCAGGCCCTGACCTGCAGCACCCAGTGGGCGCAGGACATGAAGCGCGACAGGCCCAGGGCAAACACATAGTGCGCGGTGAAGCGCTCCACAACCTGCAGCTCACAGGGCAGCGGTTTCAGGCCACACAGGAACGCTGGGTGTGTGACCCTGACTGGCAGGCAGCAGGGAGTCAGGGTCAGGGTCAGGGTCAGGGTCAGGGTCAGGGTCAGGGTCAGGGTCAGGGTCAGGGTCAGGGTCAGGGTCAGGCAACCCCAGCCCTGGCACCACCCAGCAGTGTGGGTCCAGCCACTGCTGTCCAGCCAGCCAGCCAGGGTCAGGCAGGGATCGGCTGAGGCATAGCAGCTGGGATAGGGTCCTGGGCTGCCCGCCGCCTGGTGCTGATGCAGGCTGGGATGCCCTGCCCGCCCTGCCCGCCCTGCTGCCTTCCTGCTGAGGCTCACCCCTCCCTCCCACACCTTTGCCTTCTGCATCATGCGCAGCTGAGGTAGCACTGACACCGCCTCCATGTACACGCAAAACGCCCACAGCAGCTGCAGCCGTGGCACAGCACACGACAGCCCGGAGCAGCCAGTGTGCACGAGACCCAGTGCAAGACCCAGCAGCAGCAGCAGCAGCAGCAGCGGCAGCAGCAACAGCGACAGCAGCAGGCCCGTAACTGCATTCTCCCAGTCTGCTGCCCTCCTGCCCCTTCAATGTCAGTAGAGCCTTGCTGCTTCATGCTTTCATGCTATCATGCTTTCATGCTATCATGCTGCCCCTGCCCCTGCCCCGTTGCCCCTGCCTATACCCCTGCCTCCCTCCCAGTCCAGCCGCCCCCCAGCACCCACCCTGAACACGTAGTTGTGGTTGGTGCTAGGATGAGCCACCACCGCCAGCACCATGCAGGGCACGGCCTGCACCCAGCCCCGCACCACACCACCTCCTTGACCCAGCCTGGACAACAGTCAGCTGGCAAGGCATGGAGGGCAGGCAGCATGTGAAGGCAGGTAGCTTGTGAAAGCAGGCAGCATGTAAGGGCAGGCAGCATGTGAAGGCAAGTAGCATAGTGACGGTAGACGGCACCGCCCCATGACAACCCTGGGTATGTGACCAGTGTGACCCCCCAGGCCCCCCAGCCCCCCTGGCTGCGTGCCGACAGCCTGCCCCACCCCGCCCTGGCTACCTGCTCATCCCCGGTCAGAGGACTGGGGATCAAATCCTGGAGCCGGACTGGCTGTCAGTCTGCAGCTCTGGGTGAGGCTAGTGCTGGCGGCAGGCTGCAGCGTTGCTCCACTCTCTGTCTAAGCAGTGTGGCAGGGTGAGATGTGTGGCTAGGCCTGGTGCGCAGGGTGGCAGGGTGAGATGTGTGACTAAGCAGTGTGGCAGGGTGAGAAGTGTGACTAGGCCTGGTGCGCCAGGTGGCCGGTGTGACTGAGCCAGCTGGCTTGGGCCACATGGCGCCCAGGCTAATGGTCCGGGATCCTGGCTGTTTAGTGCTGCTGCAGTCGCAGTTGAGGTGGCAGGGCACAGGGCTGGAGATGGCAGTGCCCAGGGCAGTGAGGGCCCAGCTGTATGGGCATCACCGGCTGGAGGCTTACAGGCCTGGGGGTCAGGGGAGCTGGCGGTGACCAGGGCGGTGTGGCTCAGCTTGCCCAGCTGTACGGGCCAGACAGCACGCCTGGAGCTTAGACGCCTCACCGCCCCATGACAGCCAACCCACAGCCTGCCCCACCCCGGCAGAAACAGCTGGGAGCTGGTAGGCCTGAAGGGCAGTGGAGCCTGTGGGAGGGGGCAGTGGAGCCCTCGCAGGGTCTGTTGTGGGTGACCTAGGTGTGTGATCAGTGCAAGTACCAGGCCACCCCAGCCCCCCTGGCTGGGTGCCTTGAGCCATGCTGCTGCCGCCCATGAGGGGTGGGGGAACCACAGATGTGGGGGATTGCTCCACCACGTCACAGCTGCCCCACCTCCTTCACTGCCTCACACCCCGCTGCTGCTCCTGCTGCTGCTCCTGCTGCTGCTGCTGCTCCTGCTGCTGCTCCTGCTGCTGCTCACCCACGCCATAACTGGATGCCAACATCAGCACTGTAATCGATGCAGCGGTAAAGCCACCTGCCCGACCCCTCAGCAGCCGGTCTTGGTTGAAATCCTTTGGTTAAGATCACATTTGCGGTCACCCTGCCTGCCCCGCCACCCTGCTTCCCATCCCACTCTGTCTGCCCACTGCCTGGCCTCCCACCCTGCCCTCCCGCCTGCCCACCCTCCCCCTCTGCTGTCTGCTTCGAGTGTTCACCCACCACCATCCAGGCCTTGACCCGGTCCTGCTCCGCCTGGTATGTCTGGCGCATGCTGGTGAAGCCCATGCAGAACACGATGACCACGGTGGCCACGAGGGTCATGCCGTCCAGGACTGTGTGGATGTCGTACTCCATCATGAAGCTGCAGGCAGGCGAGCCAGGAGGCAGGCAGGCAGGCAGGAGGGAGGCAGGGAGGATGGAATAGCAGGCAGGAAAACTAGGAAGAAGGCAGGCAGGTGCAGTCAAACATTTTTACTCCCAATTAAGGAGGGATGTAGAGCAGGCTCGGCAGGCAGGCAGGCAGGCAGGCAGGCAGGCAGGCAGGCAGGCAGGCAGGCAGGCAGGCAGGCAGGCAGGCAGGCAGGCAGGCAGGCAGGCAGGCAGGCAGGCAGGCAGGCAGGCAGGCAGGCAGGCAGGCAGGCAGGCAGGCAGGCAGGCAGGCAGGCAGGCAGGCAGGCAGGCAGGCAGGCAGGCAGGCAGGCAGGCAGGCAGGTGGTGTCAGCAGGCTAGGGTGTAGGGAGGGTTGTAGGGAGAGGGATTGCGCAGATTGTTTTTGAATAGGTCACACAGCACACATCAGCAGCAACAGGCTGAAGGCAGTAAGCCTTGTGAGCTGGCAGGTAGAGAGGCTCAACACGGCCTTCACCTAACCAGGGCCATAAAGTGAGGTTGACGACGACCTCAACAGCTGATGATGAACAAGCAGAAGTAAGAAAGATAGACTACATCCTCCCCGTCAGGCGTGCATCAAGAGAGGAGAGGAGCCTTGGGGCATGCCCTTGCTACCCTCCCACCGGAGCTGCTGATGGGGTCATAGACCTGCCCACTGCAGCTGTCTGCGGCTGTTGGCCAGTGACCCCAGCTCATGGCGCAGTTACCCTGTCTGCTGCAATGGCCTACCCCTGCTGCCCATGGCCCCCACCAACCTAACCCTGCTGCTGGCAGTGGCCCAGGCGCAGGCACGCTGCTGCAGCCCACAGCCAGCCAGCCCAGTCCAGCCCTGAAGCCAGCACCTCCTGTCTGCCTGCACCTGCCTGCCTCTGCCTGCTCCCACCCCGTCCTCCTCCTCCTCCTCCTCCTCCTCCTCCTCCTCGCCGGACACTCCCTAGAGCACCAGACCCGTCATATGCAGACCAGCCACCCGGCCTCTGGCCTGTGCTGCTGCCTCTGGCACCCTCTGATGCTGCCGCTGGCACCCTCTGCTGTTCGCCTCTGCCTGTCACCGTTGCTGCTGCTGGCCACTGGCGGGTGGGTGTTCCTGGCGCTGCTGCTGCTGCTGCTGCTGCTGCTGCTGCTGCTCCTGGCACCACCTGCAGCTGCCCGCACCTGCAGAACAGCCTGACAGCCAGGAACATGGCTGTCAATACTTGGGTCTGCAAGGAAAGCCCTGCAACCCAGGGAATGGGGGTAGGGGGGGGGGGAAGGGGGAGGGAGTGGAGACCAGGGTTAGTCGGTGCAACGGTTAGGTGGAGCCAGGTTCCGCACACCTGCCACCGACTTCTTGCGCTGCAGCTTGTAGACGAGGACGCCGATCCCAACAAAATGACTGATTTCTGCGAGGATGAACAGCGTGTCGTGGTCTTCTATCGTCCGCCACATTACAAGCAGTACCTGCGCGTACAGAGGACAGCGAGGCGCGTTTCTAACCGTTCACCGACACGGGCCGCACGGGGATCTGACAGCACCAGGTTCACCGTAGCCCTTACCAAGATGCCGAGCAAGCAGCCCATGATGGTCTTCTCGCGCACGGACCGCGTTTTGATCCATCGCACAACCGCGACGATTGGATCCCTGACTTTGCCTAACGTATCATCGCTCCCCATTTCTTCCACACCCTTGACAAGAAGAGACCACTTGCTCGTGCGATACTTTGCCAGGACTCTGTGACAGGTCAACCGATGATAATAGACACGCCGCGCGCGATAATATGCTTGCACAGCAGCCCACCTACGCAGATGTTGTTTACACAGCAGGTGCGCCAACTGATTACACTGACCGTTGCAGCTGCAAATTCAAAGGTGGGGACTGACCGTTACAGCTGCAAATAAGAGGTGTAGCGACAGCGGACCGTTGCCGGCCCGTAGCTTGGTGTCAGTTGCGCACTATCCCTTGTCCGTGCCAAACTGCAGTCGTTGAAGGGACCCTCGCAGTGCACGAAAGCATGTCATGTGTGTGACATATGCGCGGCGAGATGTTTTGGAGCCGGTGGCTACATACAAGCTGCAATCTAATGTGCCACCGATGTGCCAATGATGCAACAGTGGAGGGAAACGCCGCAGTGTTACAACAAGCAGGATGGGTGAAGATGCCCATACGAGCCAGAAGCAGATGACAGGAGCTGTTACGATAGGCAATGCCAAGCAGCAGTGCTAGGCAGCTTGTGCACACCAGCATGTGCATGACTACTACTGGACGTGTGTGCCTGTAACACCTTCACCTGCTACATGCGGCTGGCCTGTCACGTCATCTGTTGAGAGTGTGTAGCAGACCCGCAGCTGTGATCCTGCCCTGATTCAGCTCCCGTAGCAGTTGCTGCAGAGACACGTTGCTCTGGGCAAGGGGAGCTTCCCCCAGCGCCGAGGAGCTGTTGCTATGAATGCGGCTCGCTGGGCACAGCGCTGGAGGCAAGTCCATGGGTGCGATGCGGAAGTTTGTCTTTAACGGGGACGGCGGCGGCACCTTTGCTCGAGCTGCGACCAAGCTCTGCACTGGGGCGGCTGCGAGTGACTTGGGCGGTCTGGGGCTGCCATCGCTGCCGCCCATGTCCCCATCAAACCTACGCTCCCGCTCCCGTGATCTGTCCTGATCAACACGCCTTGATGCTGGTGCAGCATCGCGTCCGCTGCGCTCACCGGTTGCCCCTGACGCCGGTTGGGTCGACGCATCACCGGGATGCCCTGTCGCTGCCACGGCCTGCGTCTGTCGCTGCAACGCCTGACGTACACGAGGCTCAGGCTGCCGAGCGTGCATGCCCACCTCCCAGCCCTCCCCAGCCGCCAGGCTTGCCCCCTCACAGTCACCCTGGGCGCCCCACCCCTGCTGGTTTCCTTGCCTGAGCTGTGCCCCTGGTGGCTGGTAAGTTGGCGTGCCAGGGGGATGGCTGTCTGACTGCCTTGCTTGCTGCTTGGCAGGGCTAGCCAGGGTAGGGGCACTCCAAGGAGGCACCCAAGGGCTGAGCCTGGCTGCAGGCTTGCCCCCTAGTGGCACAAGGGTAGCATGCCTGTCCTGGTCCATGTCCTGCTGTATGTCCACTCGCTCTGGCACACGCCTCCACCTTTCCTGCTCACCACCTGCGGTGCGGTGGTGAAAGGTCTGGGGATCAAATCCTGGAGCCAGACTGGCTTGGGCAGGAGGGGCCTGCAGCCAGGACGACGCCACATGGGCCCCGCCTTCGCTGCGCTCAGTGCTGCCACCAGCAGGAGCTGTCCCCGTGACCCCTGGTGCCCAGCCTGCTGCGGAAATCCGGCCTGCAGTAGCCCAGCCTGACGTGATGCCCCTACCCTCAACCGTGGGCCGAGCAGAGGAGATGGCTTGAGTGGCAGCCACAGCCTGCAGGCTGCCCTCCATAGTCTGGGAGGTCTGGGACAGGGGGGTGTAGAGCTTGCTCTGCTGTACCCCGCTTGCGGCAGGGCAGGAGGTTAGGAGGTGTTGAGGGCCCTGGGTGCTGTGGTGTTGGGGCAGCTGGCATGCACCTGCCGGAGTGACCTTCTCCTCCTCTTCCTGGACGTAGCCAGGCAAAGCAGGCTGGAAAAGGGGGTTGGTGTGTAGCATAGGCCGCAGGCTCGCCAGACTTGGAGCATGTCGGCCCTGGTCAGCGCTGCCGGGCTGCGCTTGCGAAGCTCGGACAGCCGCCACCGCGCTCCTTGTGGACTGCCTCGCCGACTGGCTGATAGAGCCGCTGCCTGTGCGGCTGGATGCCGTTGGGCGCTTCACACGAAGCGTGAGAGTGAGGCCTGGCATAAGGTGTGAGATGTCCGGCTTCAACTCCATCACCTGCTCAGGCTGTTGCAAAGGCGGGGCTTGCGCGATCGCAAGAGATGCGTTCCGTGACGCGGTCCAGGTCGGCGCATGGGTGAACAATGACGTTTGCGCGAGCGAGGAGGCGGAGGTGGGGTTAAACGAAGTTCGTGGTGGTTGATCTTCCTGGTGCTGGCTGAGCTGCGATATATGCTGTTTCTCTTGCTGCACTGGCCATCGGTCCTGTGATCCTAGCCGTTGCTCTTGCCACTGCTCCAGGGGGTTCTCTTCAGGCTGCTGAGAATACTGCTCCTGTGCCTGGCTGCCCCACTGCTGGCTGCGTGCCCTCGACTCGTACAGCCGCTGCTGCTGTGACTGCTGCGGTGGACCACACCACTGCTGGTGTTGCCCACATTGCTGTTCACAATGCTGCTGTTGCTCCCAATGCTGTGGGTGTTCATGTTTCTCTTGCAGCCGCTGCTGCTGGTGCTCACGCCCCTGCTGCTGCCTCTCATACTGTTGCTGACACTGCTGCTGTCGCTGCTGCTGCTGCTCATGCCGTTGCTTCTCCTTCTGCTGTTTCCTACCTTGAGGCAGCATGTGCTCAAGAGAAGCATGCTGCCTATCAAGCTGCAGCTGCTGCTGCTGCTGCTGCTGCTGCGTATCTGGGTACTCCCCTCCTGCCTGCAGCTGGGTCTGGAGACGTGTGCCTAGGCTCTCCCCCACCTGCTGCTGGCCGGCAGCCTTCCCCCTTTGCCAAGGCAGTGCTTGCTGCTCGTCACACCTTTCCTGACCCGCTTGCTGCAGCTGACCGTCAATCCAGCTTGGCTGCTGCAAGCTCGGAGCAGCGCCGCTCCTGCTTGGGGTCCGGCGAGCCTCTGACAACGCGATAGATGCTTCCACGCGCCTTTGACCGTGTTGGCACGGTGAGTCGTCGCAGGGCTGCCAGGCAATCTCCGGCAAAGGACAGTGCCGCGCCGCGCAGGGTGGTGGTGGAGGAACAGGGCGTGCGGGCTGCGAAGCGTCATACACTCCTAGCCATTCTGCATGTGCAGCAGCCACCCGTGCTGCTACCTTTCGAGGCAACTGCTGCTGTGACGCTTGCTGATGCTGCTGCTGCTGCTGTGGAGACTGCTGTGGAGCTTGTTGGTGTCCAGGTGATGTCAGGGCAGTAATGATGCAGCGCAGGTGGAGCTGGTGCCGGGTGTGGGCATGCAGCACATGAGCCACATGGACCAGGTGGCCCTCCGCCAGGCTGGAGGCTGCCATGGACCTGCACCAGCCAGCAACAAAACATCACCAGCATGGAACAAGAGGGTGCATGGAGCATGCATGTTGTGTGTCTCATGAGGGGTAGGAGCAGGTCCCAGGAAGCCCTAGCAGGTGCTGCATGGAGCCTGCATTTCCTGTGTTGATGATGTTGAGGTCTTAGGGTATCTTAACAGTTTGTGAATGATGGGGAGAGTGAGTGCCGTTGGTAGCACCTCCTCCATCGACGAACAGCTGGGCTGACAAAACAAAGCCAGGAGCAACAACTACGACAGCCACCGTGAAACAAGCTGCAGCTCACGATGATGAATACTAGATCTGATGTGCTCTAGGAAGGAGCCAGGCAGGTGCCTTGTGGCCCCATCCAGTGGCTGCATGCACACACCCCGGCTTGCCCCTCCCATAGCGAGCTGTGGAGAGCAGCATGGTGAACATATGAAGAGTGAGCTACGCCATGCAGGCGAGTAGGGCGCGCATGCGCGACTGACCGGCTGATGGCCGTCACTTGCGAAGGCTTCATGCACGCGGCACGCGGCGTTGACGGCGACCCGCTTCGGTCGGACCGCGCGGCGTTGCGCGGCTTGACTCGGATCGCAGCCAGCTGGCGCTGCGCTTTTTCCAACAGTGCATGGGCGTCCGCCAGGCTGGCGAGTGCTTCGCGTCGTTGCTGCGCCGATGCACTGCTCGAGGTCTCGGTGGGGTGCTGGGCTGCGTGCACTACGTGGCCGGCTTCCACATCGTCGCCACCTGTCTGGCGTGGCAGACTCCGTGCGCCGCTGTCAGATCGTTCCGACGGCTCGTGCGGCGCAAGACATTTGCTTCGCGGCGACGAACCCGGGCGCCAGGGTTTGCCCCTGCAGCGCGTGTCGGGCACCGGACACCGGGGTTATGTGCATGAAGTGCATGATCACCGTGCCTCATGTTCTGCTCTTGTGCAGCTTGCGCGTAGCTGACAGGCAAGGAGTGACTGCCCCTCTCACCAGGCCAGCGCTGCATTGCACAGCGCAGCCATCCAGGCCAGCGCTGGCAGTGGACCATCGCCACAGCGAAGCACCAGCTTGCCGGGGGGCCTCTTCAGGTGAATTGTGCCAGGGTGGTGCGCATGGAGCCTGAGCATTCCAGGTGCCATGGCCAGACGCATAGTCACTTCTCACAGCAGGGTGTCGCACAAGCACGGTCACACCCCATGGCGATGATAATCACAGGTTGCAGGGAAGGCTGAAGCTCAGCGGGTGGCTGGGATGAAGCTGGGATGAAGCTGGGATGGACTACTGGGCGCAGTGGCTCATCACCTACTAGCCCCTAGCCCACCCAGCCTCTACCCCACCCAGCCTCTACCCCACCCAGCCCCTACCCCACCCAGCCCCTACCCCACCCAGCCCCTACCCCACCCAGCCCCTACCCCACCCAGCCCCTACCCTACCCAGCCGCCCCCATGCCCACTGCTCACTGTGGGGGCCGGTCAGGGGCCAGGCTGACCACATCCCGGGGAAAGGCAGCTGCTGGGGAGGGCAGCAGCAGCAGGCGGCCAGGCAGCACTACCTGCACAGCCACCATGCCCCAGGGTCGTCATAAACAAGAACAACGCCCTTGCTGGGCACCAAGGCAGGCCAGCAGGTACCTTGCAGGGCTGCTGGCAGTGCAGCAGCAGCAGCAGTAGCAGCAGCAGCAGCAGTAGCAGCAGCAGGCATCACTGATGTGAAGCTGTAGGGGTGCAGCAGGCAGGCGGGAGCAGGCAGGGGGCAGCAGGCAAGGCTGAGCAGCAGGCAAGGCTGAGCAGCAGGCAAGGCTGAGCAGCACACACCGCGTATCTATGCGTCCAGCCCTGGAGACCGCGCTTCGCCAGCTGCCCCTCCAGCAGCCGCCGCGTGTCCCACTGTGCCGCGCTGAACACTCCCAGCATCACCGCCGCCAGGCCCAGCCTGCGCAACACCACACTAGCGCGTCTTCAGCCGCCCCAGGCCCCACCGCACTGACCTGAGCCACACACCCAGCCCAGCCCTGCTCACCCAGCCAACCCAGCCCTACACACCGCAGCCCAGCCGACCTGCTGCACCAGCCTTCCAGGTCCAAGCTGGTGGTGCAGCTGTGCAGGGTGCAGCTGTGCAGCGGACATGTGCGCTAGTGGCAGCGATCCAATGCTGGTCAAGGGGCTGGGGGCCTCCTTCTCACCAGCATACCCCGTACCACCTCGCCCCAGGCTGACCTCCACCCTAACCTCAGCAGCCCACCCCCCACCGCCTGGTGGCTCATGCCCCAAACCCAGTCAGCAGTCTAGTAGCCTCTCCCCCCTATGTAGGGGTAGGGGTGGAGGGGTGCAGGGTATGGGTTGGGGTGGAAGGTGAGGGTGTAGGGCGGGAGGGGGGCAGCCCCACCAGACCTACCCAGCCGGGCACACCAGCAGCTGCAAGCCAACCCTGTCAAGCTGGAGCAGGCTGACTCCCCCACACACAGGGGGTGGGCCTCCTTCTCACCACATGATCTCCATCACTGCCTCCCCTGAGCCCACACAGCCCGCACAGCCTGCCTGTGTAGGCCTGCCAGCCTACCTCACGAAGCCTTGGCTCAGCTGGGCAGCAGGCTGGGTGCAGGCAGGCTGGACCCCCACCCGGCCTGGGTCCGCCTGGGACCCCCACCGCCTGGTGGCTCATGCCCCAAACCCAGTCTACAGGCTAGGCGCAGGCAGGCTGGAGGGCTGGCAGGCTGCAGGCTACTTGATCCCACGACCAGCCTCACCAGGGGGAGGAGGGGTCCAGTCACCAGTGAGGGAGGGCGGGGTGGGTAGTGGGGGTGGAGGGTGGAGGGAGGGAGGGGTCCAGTCACCAGCCTGTAGCCTGCATGGCTCCCCTACTCCAAAGGCTGCAGTGTGCTGCCTGGCTGCAGCCTGGCCCCTGAGGCTCAAGGCGGTTGGCTGGGTGGCGTCCTCCCACCCCCCGCAACTTATCAGCCTGGCAGTCGGCCCTAGCCTGACCCTCGGTGCTCCCCTACCCCTGGCACCAGGCCGCCTGTGCCCCCTACCCTCTGCCCTACCCAGGGTCCCTGTGCTGCCCGCCAGGTGCTGACCTGAACACCTGGTTGTCCACTGGGCTGTCAAAGTCCAGCAGCAGCCGCTTCTCACACCCCTCCAGCGCCATGATCAGGCTGCAGGGCTGGGCCTCGTCAAACGTGACTGCCTGCCACCCAACAGCAACAAACACACACACTCATTCACACTAATTCACACCATTGCAAGCTGGTGTCCTAGCAGGCAATGGGCAACGGGGGTTGGGCTAGGATTGTGAGGGACAACCGCAGTCAAGCGAGCCTGGAGCGGAGTGGTGGAGTCTGTAGTGTTCATGTGCTGCCGCCAGCGTCGCCAGTGGTGTCGGTTGCGCCGCACATGGGCGAGCGTCATACAATGATGACCCTGGACGCTCACCCACTGCTGACATCACCGCCCCTGCTGGCAAGGCTGTCAATGAAGGCAGCGTGAAGGGGTGAGGGAGACTGGCAGTGTTGTCTCCTTTAGTTCAATGCAAGGGCTCCAGGGCTGCATAGCTGCAGGATAGGTAGGGTGGTGAGTGGCGGTGCCGTGGCCGCCCCTGCTGGCATGCCTTGACCCGTCTAAGCAGGACAGGGCCTTGTCCCAACCTTGACCCAGAGCGAAGAATTGGATAGCACACTGCCGCCTGCTGCTCCTGCTGCTGCCCAGGTCGGGAAGCTGGCCACCATGACCTGGCACTGGAACCTGATGAGCCTGAGGCAAACACCGACACTGAGTCTAGCACCTGACCAGGTGTGACACTGTGTGACACCGTGTGACACCGTGTGGCATTGTGTGACACTGTGCCTGATACCTGGCCATGTACAGGCCCTGGGCAGCAGTAACATGCAAACCTGACACATGGGATCAGGGATGCGCTGCTCTGCAGCTGAGGGGTCATGCATGCATGCGGGAAACTTGGCAAGCCCATGCATCTTAAGAGGCCATGGGTTGGATGAATAGCTGGCAAGACCCTGCTGGCACTTCAATGATGCCCTCAACCTTCTGCCTCAACCCCTGGCATGCCAACTAGAACGTCCCATGCAGGAGTGACCATGACAACGGTGAGTGGTATGATGCCTCAGGTGCTACGACACTATCTGCAAATGCTGGCTGAGGCCATGTCCACTGCCGGGTGAAAGTGCACTGCACTCATCCCTGATAAACACAGCAACAGCTGACCACCATTCACAGCTGACCACTCTGTTCCATGCATCTGCCATGGTAGGATGCCTGCCATGTGGTGTGAAGCAGCTGCTGGCGTCGTGCTGGATGCTGGCTAATTTGACGGCTGGCTGCCCAGGCAGCTGGTGGTTTCACAACCCAGATTGCTGTCGCACCCTGGTCTGGTCCCCCGCCTGGTCCCTGTGATGTGCGGACCCCACTCATGATGATAATGAGATGGAGTATTTGAGAGCTGAAATGTATGCTGCTGCTGCTGCTGCTGCTGTGGCGGCGGCTGCTGCTGTGGCGGCGGCGGCTGCTGCTGCTGTGGCTGCTGCTGCTGCTGCTGTGGGATATGTTGCTGCTGCTGATGATGATGTCACTTCGTTGCAGCCATTAGCCTGGTGTGGCTGCTTGGCCTAGCCCATTGGCACTCCATGTGCCATTGACTTTTGTGCAAGCCATAGGCAGCACACCTGCACGTCCTTCAGCTTGAGACCGAGCAGCACCATCCCCTTGTGCAGCAGCCGCAGGGCTGTGCCGCCCGCTGGGGCCAGCGGGTCGAAGTGAAGCACGCGGGCTGCCGGCCGCGAGTATCCGGAGCGACCGCCAATGTGCTGGGCATACACTCTGCATGTGAATGTTAAATGACCCATGTCGCCTTCGTGACAAGGTTGTGCTGCGCACTGCGAAAGTGTCGCAGTCAGCCTTGCCTGAACGAAAAGTAGAGTTCCATACGTCTTTACGACTCAGATGTGCAGTTGCGCGGCAACATACATAGAAGCATTGGATACAAGCGTGCGTCGGTGGGCCGTACGCAGCTAGAGCAGGCATTCTGGCACAGGGAGGTCCGTCAAGAGTCCGTCAAGAGTGCCGAAGAATACGAAACGCCACAAATATCCCGCTGAAACAAAACTGAAGCGAGCAGCCTGAGACCAGCTGGAGCAAGCAGTCCGGCAGATTCTGTTCACTTAATGGGAGCATGGCATTTCCTTTGCCTTCTTTCATTTTCTGCTGCACTTGCTCAGCAAGTTGCTGTGTGAAGCGCTGATTGTGTTTTGATATCCTGATTCCCTATTTGTTTCCTGGTTTTCATGCATCTGGTGCAACAGGACCAGTCACGGATGCAGCTGCAGAACCAGCAGGGGTCCAAGTATCGCTCCAGACTTGTGTGATTCCGTGCGTGTGTGGTGGGCACATCGGTTTAACATCGGTTTGGCACATCGGTTTACTGCGGCATTGCACTCAGCACACTGCATATTATTCATGCGCGTGAATAGGAGCCTCGCCTGATTATCTTTATCTTTATTTCTTCTTTTCATGCAAGAACATCAGAGTTGGGCGGCCCTGACAGCAGGCTCACACAATGATACATTACACTTGCAACGGGGTTCAACACTGCAGGCAACTGAACGGAAATGTACTTCAATGCCAGTCAACACCAGCTAACGGCTGCGCCATGGGCTGCGAGCTCACGGGGTGGGCGCCACAACTGCAGCTAGAGTCATCTGAGCACAAGCTGCCATGCAAACTCCTTGCGCAGCACCACACGCGGGGATGGCTGCCACGCCAGCCGCGCCGAATGTCACTCCAAACGCGGCATAGCAGGCGCAAACCACGGTATTGCACCCTGTCTGGCATGTGCCGTAGGCTGCCAGTGCGCCTAGCGGTCCCGCGTCAGCTTGGGTCGCGCAGGCCGCTAGCAGCAGAACGGCGAAAGCTACAGAAGTTGCGATGCGACGCAGGGTGAGGGAGATGGACATTGTTCCGTGACCTGCAGGCAGCGCGCAAAGGGGCGCATCGCGGTTGGATTGTTGGAGCTTTGCGGCTCTCTGGTGGGCCACTGCCACTGCCTGTCTGCTGTAATGCCGCTGGCCGCTGCTGCTGGCTAATGTGCTAATGTGACGGCGACACCCGTTAGGGTTCACCCTCGATGTTAGCCCTTCCCGCTTACCTGCTGGCATCTCGAGCGAGCGCCGGTGTGTCGCGGTAGCACCAACAGCAGGAACGGCAGTGGACAGTGCAAGGCGGCAAGGGAGCGTATTGGTCTTGATGCGTGATGGTGTGAGTGGGTCGCTTTCACGGACTCCACGGAGCTCCGCCACGTCACGGAAGGCGGCCGGCAGGCGATCAGCAAGTGCACGGTAACGTCGGCGTCGGCGGTTGCGCAGCAGCGGAGGAGGAGGCATGTGTCTAGCCGGTGTACCAGTGCGGGTGACAGACTGGGGGCACAAGGAGTACCTGCTGGGGACCACGACAATGGAGGCTGCCCACCGCGAGGTTGTGGCCGCGAGGTGTCTTACGGTAGGATGTGACATGTGCATTTCATTTCGCGAGGGCCATCGCCTAGCACCACTCGTTGGGTGTGGCGGGCGGACGTAGCAGGGGTAGCGACCGGTGCAGGGTTAGGCGGGGGGGGCCCGCTCCCTACCTATGGCTGTATGGCCCATGCTGAACCCAGCGCACCTCCAGCCCTACACCTCCACTCCAGCCCTACACCACAGGGGGTGATTTCTCTATCACATGGGAGTTGGGAGCGCATGGTAACTGGAAGCGCATGAATAGGAGCCTCGCCTGACTATTTTTACAATTGCATAGCTACACGCCCTGTGGCTGGATGGCCCATGCCACCTCTTACCGCCCAAACCGGGTGCATGTGATGCTACAGAGCTCCATCAAGAAGTGATGAACTCAAACCTCCCACAACAACAAGTCAAGAAGCAAGCAAGGAAGCAAGTACAGTAACTCAACCACCACCATCATCACCACCAACCACCATTGGAGGCCTCAACGAGAAGTTGGCCAACTGACACCTACGATGAGTCTCAAGCAGCAGCTGAAGAGAAGGAACGCCCTCTTCGCATTCTACTATCCTTGCCAAGACATACGCACACATCACCCCTCATATCCCACTTTACTTGTTCAAACCCCTTGTCTCAGAATGTTTCTGATGATGATGTTGGTTATAATTGTACACCGTCCCCCATGTACCCAGTGACCAGCAGGCGGCAGCAGGCAGGTGCAGCTACCAGCTACCAGCAGGCAGCAGCAGCGGGCAGCAGCAGGCAGGCGCCTTGCAGCAGGCAGTGGGACAGGGCCCTCAGCTCACACTGCTGTCAAACGCTTATGGCCACAGCCCCTGGCAACATAAGCTCTACCAGCAGAGCGGCAGCTTCACATTGTACAGCCCAGGTGGCAGGGTAAGGGGAGGGGAGGGGAGGGGGAGAGGGTGAGGAGGGGGTGCGACCCTCATAGTGCCCTGCATCGCCCGGTTGAGCCAGGCTGTGAGCCGCCTGCTGCCAAACCAAATGCCGGGGCATCTCCCAGCAGGCCAGCACATAGCACTGTGAGCCGATTGGGCCATTTGGCTGACCTGCTGCCGAACCCAATGCTGGGGCTTGCTAGGGCTTCTCCTAGCAGGCCAGCATGAAGGCGAATGTAGTGGCTGTCATGGTGCCCGCCACTCAGCCTGATGCCAGATGAGCCAATCCAGGGCAGTGCCTCAGACCTGCTGCCGAAGCAAGTACCAGCGGACCGCCCAGCAGACCCAGTAGCACACCAGTGGCAGACCGGCGAATGCAGATGTATTAGGCCCAGTCAATCCCACAGCAGGCCCAGCAGCGGACCAAACAAACAGACCCAACCAGGCTCCCGCTGCTGCTTCAGGTGTTGTCGGTGTGGCTGACACCCTACACTGACAGCCTGGTCACAGCTGCCATTGCCGAGAGGGAGGGCGGGGCAGGGTTTGGATCAGGGGCAGGGTTTGGATCAGGGTCAGGGTTAGGGTTAGGGCTACTTCCCCCAAAGGAGGGCAGGCAAGGCTGTGCAGCAGGGAATGGGAGGAGGGGGGGAGCAGGGGGGAGGTCACCTCAGCTCTGCAGCTCAGCTTGTCCCCCAGCTGGGTCTGAGCTGGGCACCATCAACCACTCCCCACTCCCCGCACTGCTGCTGCCGCCACTGCCCCAAGCTGAGCGGTGCAGGGCCCCAGGCAGAGTGTCCGGACCCCTCACCTCCCCCTGCCTCTGCTCCTCCCCTACCCCCTCCCCATACCCCTCCCTAGGCCCCTGGCTGCCACTGCTGCCCTCACCACCACCGCTGCCCCTGCAAGCCTCCCGCTGCCCTGCAGCTTCCTCCTCCCCCACCTCAGCCGCAGCATCCACTGCATAGGGGTGACTCACTAGGGGGGGCCCTGCCGCCACCCCTGTCGGCAACAGCCCAGGAGGGGTGCCGGCAGCAGCAGCAGCAGCAGCAGCAGCAGCAGGGACAGCTGGGTCCAGGGCGGGGGCGTGAGCGGAGGGGTCAGCAGCAGAGGGGAAGTCAACAAGGGCAGCAGGGGCAGGCCAGGCAACGGCCCCCTCCTCCTCCTCCTCCTCCCCCTCCCCTTCCCCAGCCCCCACACCTCCCCCTCCCTCCCTCCCTCCCTCCCCCTCCTCGCCCTGCTCTCCCCCGGGGTGCAGCAGCAGGGATGCCGATGCCCCCTCCCCTGACATCACCAGGTGGAAAGCTGCGCTGTAGTCAAACGCTGCCCCTGAGCCAGGGCCCCCACTGCTGGCGCTGCCCCCGCGCCCCAGACTGCTGCGCCACAGACTGCTGCCGCGCCTCAAACAGCTGTTGAGCCAGGAGGGGTGGCTTCCGGCAGGCGTGGCAGCAGGGGGGGCAGAGGGGAGCGACTCAGCCGCTGTAGAGCTGCTGCTCGCGTCGGTGGGTGAGCTGCGGTGGGGTGGGGCAGGGTTGGGTGGGGTGGGGAGGAGGGAGAGTGGTGGTGAGAGGAGGGTGAGATCATCTGCTGCTGCCATGGCTGCTAGGTCTGCCAAGTCAGTGGAAGCGGGCTGCTGCTGCTCGGCAGCAATTGGCTTGGCTGCGAGCTCACCATCATAACCCTGTAGGTCACCTCCAGCAAAACCCTTGCTGTGCCCCTCCCCCTGTCCCTGCCCCTGTCCCTGCCCCTGCCCCTCCCCCTGCCCCTCCACCTCCACCCCCCGTCTGGCTTCCCTTGTCACCAACAGCGTGGCTGGCAGCAACCTCTTGACCCTCCCCCTCCCCCTCCCCCTCGCCCTCGACCACACCCTCCCTGCTGCTGCTGTCGCCCCCTGCACCCAGGCCACTGTCAGGCTGAGCAGCAGCAGGGGCAGGGGCCACCCCCGCCTCGCTGCTGTCACCAGCCGCCCCTGTCAGCGCTGCTGCCGCTGCAAAAGGTGTAGGCCCAGGCAGCAGCAGCAGCCCCTCCCTGCCAGAGGACTGGAGCAGGGTGCTTGCCTGCAGCCCGTGCCCGTCCCTTCCCACCTGCTCCTCCCCTGCTGCCTGCTGGCCAGCCGCCTCCTCCTGGCCTGCACCTGGCTCTTGCCCGTGGCCCACTTGCCCCCGCTCCCCCCTGCTGGGCTCCTCCTCCGCCTCCACCTCCTCCAGCTCCTCCAGGTCGTTGAAGGCTAGGGTGCCCCTCACATGCGGCACTGCAGCTTCCATCTCCACCTGAGGCAGGGGCAAGGGAGGCGAGGGGGGGCAGAGCAGGGGAGGCAGCTGTTGCAAAGGTGTGGGAGTAGGACCCTACCCCTGGTAGACCCTGACCCGGGGGAGGGGGAGGGGGGGCAGCAGGGTGGAGAAGGTGAGGGAGGGAGGACCCTAGCCCTGTCAGCCTGTCAGCCTAAGCCCCCTTGGGTCCGACCTCTACACCACCAACAACGGGCAGGTGGCTCAGGAATGAACAGCTCAGAGGCGGCTCAGGGAGTTAGGAGCAGACAAACAAGGATCAAGGGGGGAGGGTGAGGTCAGGCTGCAGCTGCTTACCCGCAGCTGTGCCAGAGATGAGCGCAGGTCCTCCAGCTTGCTGACCACCTGCTGCACCTGCAGCCACCACCTACCGCCGCCACCCTGCCTGTGAAGCAAGATGCTGAAA
>JASKMD010000006.1:9410628-9438305 GCA_030144725.1 Haematococcus lacustris
CCCGGCCCTGGTCCACCAC
Organism: Haematococcus lacustris; assembly: GCA_030144725.1. Taxonomy (NCBI): domain Eukaryota; kingdom Viridiplantae; phylum Chlorophyta; class Chlorophyceae; order Chlamydomonadales; family Haematococcaceae; genus Haematococcus; species Haematococcus lacustris. The sequence continues at coordinate 9,410,648 of JASKMD010000006.1, forward strand.
AGGACCACTGTGCAGCCAGCCACATCAAAGCACTGGGCATGATTGGGTTCGCCTGCTTGTCTGCCGGCCCGCTGGCCTGCCTGCCCAACCGCCTTGACCTTTACTCGCCTGCCTGCCTGCCTGCCCCCCTGCCCCCTGCGATGTGTCATTTCCTGCTCAGGGGTGGCTGCTGCCGCCAAGCTGCTGGGCAGGGGGCCGGCCTGAGCTGCTGCCGGGCCTCAGGGGCTGGACCCTGCAGGGCCAGCTGACCTCCCCAGGGGCCAGCCAGACCTGGGTGTTCCCCTCACCCCAGGCGGCAGCAGACGCAGGCGCAAGCACACCAGCAGCAGCAAGCAGCAGCAGCAGCAATGGGTGCACGCAGCAGTGCAGCAGGCAGACCAGCAGCAGCAGCAGCAGCAGCAGCAGCAGCAGGCAGCAGCAATGGGCGAGCCCAGCAGTGCAGCAGGCAGGCCAGCTGCGGCAGCATTGCAGCAGGAGGCAGACAAGCTAGCTGGACATGAGTAGCCCCTGCCCCAGCACAGCAGAAGCCCACCCCCCCTACCCACCAGCCCCCCCTACACACTCACACTCAATCCCAGCAGCAGCTATGACCCCCTCCCCCCTTCCCCTTCCCCACCCCCACCCCCACCCCCCCCTCCCCCCTCTCCCCCACCGCCCCTCCCGCCCCCACCCCAGCCCCCAGCCTCCGCTGCTGCACCTGACGATGACATTGGCGGCGCAAAGGGCTCAGCAACACAAGGCCCCCCCCTCCCCTGTCCACAGCCTCCCCTTCACTCCCCTCACACATGCACACCCGATCACACTCCCGGTCACACTCATCATCACCCACTCCCATGGGCATGGCGGGCATGGCCTCCATGCCGGGTTGCATGACTGGCCTGGGCGAGATGGGCATGTGCACAACGAGGGTCTGCTGCTGCTGCATGGTCAGCAGGCAGGCGGGCAGCAGCATGGCAGGCAGGGGCAGGGGCAGAGGCCACAGAGCTGGTCGCTGGGTGAGGCAGCAGGGGCGGTGGCTCTGGGGGGTAGCCCTCTGGAGGAGGGGCCGTCAGGGGGGGTCTCTTCAGAGGCAGGGGCAGCAGGGGAGGGGGCTCAGGGGCAGGGGCTCAGGGGCAGGGGCTGCCTTCCCCCCTGACACTAGCTATCCCCGCTCTGCTGGTACGGCAGGTCAGCGCAGCTCGACCAGTGGCACCCCTGCACTGCAGGACGTGCCCACGCCTGCCCAGCTCCTCCTCCTCCTCCTCCTCCTCCGCAGCCTGCCTGTCAGCATCTGCCCTTCTTCACCAGCCCAGCAGGGCTCCCTCAACCCTGACGAGCCGCCAGTGTCTCACTCCACCCATGTCACACTCCCTCCTGAGTCACACTTGGGTGATGCAGGTCACTCTGAGGGCCGCAGTGCAGCCCTGGATGTAGCAGGGGGAGGGGGAGGGGGAGGGGAAGGGCAGCGAGGGCGGCAGCAGGACACCTGGCTCAGCTCCAGCCCAGTGGGCAGCAGCAGGCTGAAGAAAGAGTGCCCAGCTGTATCCAGGCCGGCCGTCAAGGCCTACTTGCTGCAGGTGGGGGAGGAGGGGAGGAGGGAGGAGGGAGGAGGGAGGAGGGAGGAGGGAGGAGGGAGGAGGGAGGAGGGAGGAGGGAGGAGGGAGGAGGGAGGAGGGAGGAGGAGGAGGAGGGAGGAGGGAGGAGGGAGGAGGGAGGAGGGAGGGGAGGAGGGAGGGAGGAGGGAGGAGGGAGGAGGGAGGAGGGAGGGAGGGAGGAGGGAGGAGGGAGGAGGGAGGAGGGAGGAGGGAGGAGGGAGGAGGGAGGAGGGAGGAGGGAGGAGGAGGAGGGAGGAGACCCTGTGCTCCCTGCAGTCCTGGTGGCCAGCCGGCAGTCGACTGCCTGTGCTGCCTTGACCTGCCTTGACCTACCCTTGTGGTCCCTAACGGCTGCCCCCTCCCCACCCTCAGGCTGACCCTGCTGCTGCCCTCTCTCCGCCCTCCCTCACCTCCCCTCACCACAGGCAGCTCCATCCGTGCTGGTCCTTCACCTCAAGCGCTTCAGCCCTCTGACACCCTCTGGTCGCCTTGCCAAACTTGACACACATGTGGACTTCGACATGAGCCTGGACCTGAGGTGGGCGTGTTGGCCACCTGACCACTTGCCTGCTTGCTTGTCCCAAACACCGACATTGTAGGATAACCCCCCAAACAACAAGCACAAGCACAGCCTGCCTCACACACAGCCATCCCCATCAACCACACCCAATTCCTAGGACACCCCATGACACATGCCATGCTGCTGCAAGAACAAAATCATGGCAATGACACACATCACTGCCTCACTGCCACACCGCCATGGCACACAGGTACGTTTTATTGTTGCCATGCCGGACCTCATGCATGGCGTATGGTAGTGGGGCCAGCAGGCCCACTGACGCTGGTCCTGGGGCTTGAACAGGCCAAGTCTGTTGTGCCTGCTGCTCATGCCGCAACATGCTGGATACCGGCCTAAACACCTCCCACCCAGCACTTCACACTGAGACAGCACAGCAAAATCCTGGCATAAGCACAGCTTGCCTCCTACTCAGCTGGTTTCGTCACCCCCCACCCAATACACATGCTGCTGCCATGGTACTGACCCACCCCGCCCAGCATTTGGCTATTTTTATCATGACGCACCCAAGCATACATGCTGCCCACGACACCCACAGCTCTTGTACGGCTCTTGCACGGCCCGCACACATGGGGCACCAAGATGTCCCAACCTCGCCCTCGTGCTCATCCCCAGCCAGGCCCTCTGCGCCTTCTATGCTCACACCTACACCCTCATACTCACACATGCCCATACGCACACTCATGTCACTCTGCACGCAGGCCCTTCACTCCCGCCACTCCTCCTTCCACTGAGCCCCACCCCCTCAGCAGCCAACGCTCTACAGTACACGCTAGTAGCGGTGCTCGAGCACCAGGGCGAAATGAAGCGGGGGCACTACGTGGCATACGTCAGTCGACGGCGGCGCGAGGAGGCGGCCGCGGCTGGTGCCTCTCACTACACGGCTCCGCTGCCCGCCTCCAGTAACGGCAAGGATGAGGCGGAGGAGCGCGCTGACCAGCGGAGTCCCGTCGCACTGAGCAACAGCGCTGACGCTCCGGCGGGCTCATCGCACGGTGATAGCCGTGCTGGCGCAAGGGCTTGGTGGCGTGTCAGCGACGAGAATGTCAAGGCGGTGCCTGAGTCTGTGGTGCTAGCTGCACAAGCATATGTGCTGTTCTACGAACGAGACACGTGAAAATGCATGCAATCGTTGACACAGTTTGAATGCGAGAGGAGAGAGCAAACAATCATCGGGTAAGAAGATGGCATCAGGAATGGGAAGACTTTCGAAGTTTGGCGTCCTGAAAGCAGTGCCGGGACGCTGACCAGAAAAGCAATGCGCAACATGTCGGATGACAGCCACCTCCCTGTAGGCTCGCAGTGCCTACGGAGCATGTAGAAAGATACAATAGCCGCGCACTCTGGGCATGGCTGAAGTACCTATCCGCCCTGGGTTCAACCTCGACACAACGTTCAAAGGCCACTTGTCGAAAGTTCGATGCGCGCAGCACAGTCGGCACTCATTTTTCAGCCTCTGCGACAAATCACTCAAGGTGGGAGTCTACCTGCGGCAGCACCCTGCACGGCCCTAGGCCGTCAGGAGCCCACCTGCTCCCCCCAGCAGCCCCTTGACGTGTGCAGCTCGCAGCAGAGGATGTGCAGCTTGAAACCCACCCAGCTGCTGTGTGGCGTGTGCCGAGTGCAGCAATGGACAGTGAGCAGTGGACCCGGAGGTGGCCCCAGGGTGGTTGCAGACCAGGCCTTCCCCGGCAACCAGCAGCACTTTGTGACCGCCATGACTGTCGCCGGCGAGCCCCTGAACATGGTGTTTGTGAGTGCAAGGGCAGTTGGGGCAGCCCAGGCTATTGTGTCTAGTCCTGACAGCTCAGCCTGTGGAAGGCGGCAAGGCGGCCTCGTTGCTCTCAACAGCCACCAGCCTGAGCTTGCTCAGCTAGAGCTGACTCAGCATGAGCTTGCTTAGCCTGAGTTTTGCTCAGCCTGAGTTGAGCCAACCGCAAACCTGGGCCTGAGCTGGCTCGGCCTGACTAAGCTCGGCAGCCGGCAGCCTGGTCAGCACTGGCATCGTATGGCCCGTGTTGCTCAGCAGTCAACCATCAGTTTCTTATCCGCAGACGTGAAGAGAGGGATGCAGCTCAAAAAGCTGGGCCAGCTGCACCAGCCATGACCTGGACAGGTCTCAACAGCCGGCAACAATCCTAGCAAACGGACCAGCGTTGGCATTGTACAGTGCGTAGCGGCCCAGGCAGTCCCATGCAGGTCAGGGCAGCCAGGCCATGCAGCATGGGCCATCAGCAGTAGCAGCATCAGCAGCCAGCCTGAGCAGTGTCACATGCCTGTGTCAGCAGCTGCTCACGGCAAGGGCAGGCCATGCAGGCCATGCAGCCATGCAGGTTCACCCAGGCGCCCATGCAAAAAGGCAGTCCCATGCAACTGGAGGTATAGGGCGTGCAGGTCAGAGCAGCCAGGCCGTGCAGGCCATCAGCAGTAGCAGCATCAGCAGCCAGCCTGAGCAGATTCACATGCCTGTGTCAGCAGCTGCTCACAGCAGGGCCAGGCCATGCAGCCATGCAGGCCATGCAGCCATGCAGGTTGACCCAGGCGCGCCCAACGCGCCCATCGCGCATGCAGTCCAGGGCTGCCGCACGTCCAACTGCCTCTCCTCACCTGCTCCTGGCCCAAGCAGCAGTGGAGCAACAGCAGCAGCAGCACCACACCCCGCCCCCTGGAGCGGGTCACCTGGCAAGCCATACCAGGCTAACAGGTGGAACGGTGGCGATCTACTTTCGTTTGCCCTGGACCACCTGCACGCCTCCTGAACAGCTAGGCCACCTGCACGCCGCCCTGCAGCGAATCACCTGTTGTCATACCCAGATTGCAAGGCCAAGCAAAGCCAGGCAGCCAGCCCAGGCTGATGGGAGCGATGTGGAGCGCTGATGGGTGGAGCGCTGGCGACCCACCTTGGTCTGCCTTGACCACCTGCACGCCGCCCCTGGGCCCTGCAACACCTCAGCTGTTGGCCAGCCAGGCCTCTGGATGCCAGCCCCACCATTTCTCAGCCCCAAGCAGCAGTGGAGCAGCAGCAGCACCATACCTCGACATGTACAACCCTACCCCTGCCTTCACCCCTACCCCTACCTTCACCCATACCCATGCCTTCACCCCTACCCCCCTACCTCATACAGCCCCTTTGCCAGTCTACCTGCTCCATGCCTGCCTGCCATGACAGCCGCGACTGCCTGCTCACAGAGCGGCCCCTGGTCCCAGCATGCAGCCAGGCTGGCTCAGGTCGCTCTTCCCTACCACCACCACCATCATCATCATAAGTGCACTTCACTGCTATACCACCACCTGCGGTGCTCACCGCCACATAGCTTGGCCAGCAGTGTGAAGTTGGGCCCAGCTTGGGCCAGCTGGCAGCACAGAGGTTCTTGATCACCACCACTCAGCATGGCCAGCGAGTGTAAAGCTGGGCCCGAGCAGCCAGTGTGAACCAGCTTGGGCCAGCCAGCAGCGCGGAGGTCCCCATTCCCCATGTGGTCACCTTCTTTTGTTTTGGGCACGTCACACCGCAGGGCGACTGGCTCAGACATGTCTGGCATGCGTAGGGCCTGCACTCTGCTGTGAACATTTCCGCTCATGGACTGCACTCCATGTGGAGATCCCCGCTCCCACTGCCTGGGTGCTGCTGCAGGCTGCCTGCCTGGATGGCAACCTGCGCCTGTACAGCGACAAGCTGCGGCTAAGGTCGTGCATGCCCTGGGCAAATGGGGCGGTCAGCGACATGGTGGGTGCGGGGCTGCCTTGCAAGAAACGAAGTACCATGGGCTGGCGATGCACTGGCTAGAATAGGATGTGTTGAGCAAACCGGTCTACACCGCTAAAGCCGTCATTTGTAAGAATTATATAAGGATGGCTTTGGAGGTTGGGTGCATGGGTTGGGCTGGCCACCGCACTTGGTTTTCATGCGTTTGTTCCCAGCCCATAATGCCAGACCTCTAACCGTGGCACTGGTACAGTGGTGTTCACGGCTCCTTTTGCTGACCTTGTCCCATGCACTGACTTCGGCGGGAGTTGAACCCGGGGTCCCTTGAATTGCTCAGGCCGTCAGGAGTCGAACCAGGTACCTGTTGGTTTGTGCGCAGGTGTACAACCCAGTGCGCAACGAGGTCCTGACCACTGGGTCCTACGGGGTGAAGGCCTGGACGTGCGAGATGGACCATGATGCCTTCCGCAGTGACAAGGCAGGTTGGGCCTTGTTGGGGGACATGGGCTGCCAAGGTGGCTCATGTATGTCCTGTTCCCTGCCACCCCCCTACACCTTCACCAGCGTCTTCATCAGCTCCATCCCCAGCAGCAACAGGAATACAGCAGCAGCAGCAACAGCCAGCATTCTGTTACTCCCTCAAGTTGAGCAGCCCGTCAAAACAAGCTAGCAGCCTCATCATTGTGTTGCCATCGCCACTGCTCTTGGCACCACCCAACAGCAAGGGGATGCAGCGCCCACAAGATCACTCAGCCCTTCCCTCATGCATGGCGTGGCCGCATGGTGCAGGATGTCGACCCGTTCAGCATCCCTCGCACCAAGGGCGGGGAAGTTGTGCCATGGGCTTTTGGGAAATACCAACATGCCCGCCTCCGCATGCAGTTTGTGTGAGTGTGATGTGTGACGTGCAAGCTAGACAAGAGTCAGACAGCGCGCAAGGGCAGCACTCATGCCTATCACCCGCAACGCTCATGTTCTCCAGAGCCTGGGCACACACAGTCTGTTCAGCCTTGGTCCTACCGTGTGACCTCCCTGTGACCACCGTGCGACCTCCGTGTGACCTCCCGTGTGACCCCCTGAGCCCTAGCTCCTGCCTCCTTGGCAAAGCAAGCCTAGGCCGCCACCTTCATCGTTAGCTCCACCACCTGTTGCCCCTATGTGCCCGACCTCAACCTCCCAACCTGCACCTCCCACCTCACCTCACCACACTCTTGCACCCCATCACTCGCATCTCACTCACACTCCACCACCCCATCTCACTGTCTACAGGGTGCCAGGGGCGCGGGCACTAGGGCCAGGGAAGGCGGATGCAGCCGGTAGCACTGCTGTGTGGTGCGAACACATCGTGCTACACGAGCGCTCCCAGGAGCTTTTCGCTCTCGTGCAGGTGCCGGTGCTGGGGTAGGCTCTGTGGAGGTGGGATAGCAGGGAAGGTGCCGCCTGCACTGCTGCAAGTGCAGCGGCTCTTACTCTCCGATGAGGTTAGGGTTGGGTTAGGGCTCTAGGTTAGGCTTCTAGGTTAGGGCCTATGATTTTAGGTTGTGAACGTAGGACTGAGGGTACCTGCAGGAGTGGGGGTGAGGTCTTTGGAGGTGGGATAGGGAAGCTAAGGGGTTAGAGGTGGGGTCTCATGCTCGTACTTTCAGCTGTTGGTTCCTTTTAGCATTGGCAGGGTGTGTTGTCTGTAGCCTGGCTTGCCCCGCCCTGCACCAGGTGAGTGGCTGCTTGCACTTCTACAAGTGCGGCGGCCCTTACCTTGACCGAGTTTCCTTTTTTTGGGTTTCGCTAGTTTGAGCTGCAGGTTGCCAAGGTGCTCAACACAAGGGGTGGTAAGACTAGACGAATCAGGTGCTCAAGGGCTGCCCTGCTGCTGCTGCTGCTACTGCTGCTGTCATGATGCTTGCTGCCCCTGTTGCCGCCAGGGCTCCATCTTCAGCTTTGCCGCGGGTGACGGCACCTGCCGCCTGGCCTTCCGTGACCTGCACATGTCCCCCATCACCGCCATGGTATACGTGCCTGACACCGACACCCTCGTCACCGCCTCTGCTGACTCAGCCTGCACGGTGAGGGGGACACTGCAGGGGTAGGGCTGGAGCCATGGGGCAGCAGGCTGGGGGGGTGAGGTGCAGGGGCAGCAGGCTGTGGAGAAGGAGGGTTTACAGGGGGAGGCCCGTGAGGGTAGGTGCTGGAAGAGGGTCAACATGGGTAGGCTTCGCCTACTTGCTTGTCTTCGTGCTCGCCCAACTCCTTGTTTGCCTTGTCCTCCATGCCCCCCCCTCTTGCCTGCCTGCAGGTGTGGCGCATTGCGGGCGGCCAGCCCCACCGCTTTTGCACCTTTGGCAAGTCTATCATCCACATGGTTGGTGTGACCTGCCGCCCAGAGCTGCTTTTGGGCTATCTGCCTGCTGACAGCAGTGGTAGCAGGAGATGGGAAAGCAGCAGTGGCCAAATGAGGTGGCAATGGCCAACCACTTTTCCCTTGTGAATGTGTTACAACCCCTCATGCCCCCTCCTCTGGCCTTGCAGGTGCCAGACAACGTTGCCTGCCCCAGCCTGCTACTCACGGCGGCCCTGGACGGCACGGTGAGCCTGGTGTCGCTGGACTCCTTCCAGCCCCTGCACCGCATGCGCCTGCCTGGACCCCTGGGGGGGCGGCCTAGCTTCATTGCAGGTATGGCCAGGCCTTTGTGTCCGCCCAGCTGGCTGGCTGGTATGGCTATTGCCAGGCGTGTGTTTGACAGGTGGGGCAGTGGCAGGGCGCAGGCAATGTGCAGACATATGCGTTGAGTTGACTAGCAGTGTGTATGGCCTGGCAGGCATGGCTTGGCGCAGGCATATGCAACGAGTGCATCAGCTATGTCTACGGTGAAAGCTACAGTGGAGTGCCTGGTACGCAGTCAGTGTGTGCGTGCTTGAAATCACATCATTGTGGAAGAGGATACCAGGCAAGCAGGCGGTGAGGCCGCAGGGGCAGGCCACGGAGTTGAGGATACTTTCAGGGTGCCTCTTTGCTGCTTGCTGCCCTACTGCCTACTGCCTCGTCCCATTGCTCTTGCTCATGCTATGGTGCATCCCCGCTGACCCCCTATGCTGCTTCCCTGCTGCCCCCCTCCTGCCAAAGTGCCTCACCCTTGCTGGGCTTCTTCTCCCTTGTTGGGCTGCTTCTCCCTTGCAGGCGTCGGCCTGATGCCGCTGTGAATGCCTTGCAGGTCTCAGATGGCCGTCCACGCATCCTGCTGCACGTGGGCACGGAGGTGAGCAGGTGTAAGTCCTTGGGGCCGCTGGCTGTGGCTAGGGCAAGGGTGGTGGGGTCTTGGGGCGCACTCCAACAAGGCTGCTGTCACCTGACCATGCGTTGCATGTGTTCAAATGTGTGTAACTATCCATAAGATCTGAAGTCCCCTGTGTCCCTCTCAATGTGTGGGTGGTGAGGTGTTCTGAGGCTTGGTCCGGACTCCCAGGCAGATGTTGACTCCGCCCTTCGCCTGTGAAGGATACTTCGGAACACCATTGCTGCTACGGCAACCACTACTGCCATGATGGGCTCCAGTAATGGTGTAGCAGATGGACCTGTGCTGGCGGCTTTGCACCCTGACCTGCCCTTTGCCCTGTCCGTGCCTGGCCCCGCCCCGCTCTGCCCTGTTTGACCCGGTCAGGCCCCGCCCCTGCTCCCCCTTCTGGTCCTGCCTGGCCCCGCTCTGTCCTGCCCTGCCCCGCCCCGACCCTACCCTGCCTCCTCCTTTCCCTCCCCCCGCTGCCCTGTCCTGCCCTATAGGTCAAGTTGTTCTCCCTCCAACACCTGTACGAGCCCTGGTGCCGCTGCAATGCCGCTTGCACTGCCCTCACGGCCCTGCCAGGCAGCGGTGGCCTCATCCTTGCTGAGTTTGCTGACAGCAGCGTGCGTTTGCTGGACGCCCACTCCCAAGAGGTGAGAGGGAGCTGGCGTCAAGACTAGGCTGGGGTCAAGGAGTCAAAAGGAAAGGTCAGGGAGCGGAGGTATGCTACGGGCTGGCTGGAGCACTGAGACTAGGGTTTGCGACTAGGGTTTGGACTAAGGTTTGATCTAGGGGAGGATCTAGGGGTGGGGTCTAGGCTAGTGGAGCTAGGGTTGGGGGGTGAAGCGAAGTGTCCAAGTCTAGCTCAGGGTTAGGTGAGGTGGCAGCCTAGAGGTTGTGTCAGAGCAAACAACGGTACGGGGAGAAGCTGTGAGGTTGTGGCGCAGTTTACAGCCTGTGTCGCTAGCTGTGGAAGTATGCCAGGGAGCAGCTCACGCCTTGAGATCATGCTTGAGGGGAGCATGGTAAGGGGACGGGGGTTGGGGAAGAGGGTGTGCGTCGGCATGGGGTGTGGTGGCGGCTGTGAGGGTGTTGTCAAGGGTGTTGTGGCCTGGAGCTGCTGTGCAGACAGACAAAGCAGTGGTGGTGACCATGCCTCAGCTGTCGACAGCAGCGCTGCTGGCCTGCACTGTCAGGTGGGTTGGGCGCCGGGGCAGGGCTGGTCAGCACGTGGGTGCACAGGAGTGGGACAGGGGAGGGAGGTGCAGGCATGCGGGGCTGCTGGCACGGGGGAGGGCTAGGCCTGTACCACATGGAACCTGACACACATACCAACACCTCGGTACCTCAGTCGGGTCACGCTAGGGGTGACATAGCTGTGCAGCTGATGTGCGGCCAGGGTTGCAAATGACATGGCACGGCTAGCGTGGCTGTGTGTCTGTGGCTGTGTAGTGACTGGCTGGGGAGAGGGGGAGCCCCCCCCCTCTCCTGCACCAGATGCCCCCTCCACCCCGCACTGCATCCCCCCAAAGCCCTATATCATGCCCATGGTTGCCGCTGGCTGCCTGCATGTGCCCTGTGGGCAGCCTGGTGCAGGCTCGGCTGTATGCGCTCCTGGGCAATGGACACATTCACGTGTGGCGGCTGGCGCTGGGGCAGCCGCCCGTGTTTGACAGCGCATGGACGCACCTGGGCAGGTGGCTGCCTGGCCGTTGCTCTGCCTAGGGTGGGCATGCAAAGGGTTGTAGAGGCTGTAGAGGGTTGGGCCTGTGAGTCTATTGAGGCTGTGTGTATTGCAGCGAGGCCGACAGACGAATGCCATGTGATGATAATGGTGATGACATTGTTTAGTATCACCATCATGAGGGTGGAGTTTGCTGGACGGTGGGTGACGTTTGAAAGACAGTTGGTGGCCGGGACAGTGTGCTTCCGCTACTGATGGGTCTCCGATGTTTGTCATGGTGCTGTGTGCGGTCATATCTGTCTTGCAGAGAGCGGCTGAGTTCGTTGGCGCTGCTGGACGCTGCAGCGACACGCATCCCATCAGGGCTGCTGCCAGCCTCGTCGCCGCTCCCTCGCGGCCCTCTGCAAGCGTCGGCCTTGGTCGCGTGCCTCAAGCTGGGCGTGGACCCTGCGTCTGGTGAGCCTTTCACTCCGGCCCGCCGCACATGCGCGGATGGTGAAGGGCTCGATGTGTGAGAAAGTGAGGCCCACAGCGAACACAGTGTACGGCGTGGAGTGGTATGTGTAACCAACAGTGCGCACGCGCGGATGTCCGGGGACAGATTGTAGGTGTTGAGCCTCTCCTCAGCCAAGCACTCTGTCACACTTCTCTGGACCAGGTGAGTAGCAAGGTGGCTTATTATACTGCCACTTCGCCGACTTCCTTTGCTGGCTGGGACTGGCACTATTCGTTGGTGGCTGAATCAGATGCATGCCAGAGTTGCTCAGTTCCTGATCAATGATACGTAGCAAACATACTGATGCTGATACAATGTCATTGTTGCCACCACCCTGAGCTGCTGACTTATAGCATGGGTGGTGGTGGTGGTCCTGCTGCTGCTGCTGCTGCTGCCACCTGCCTGAGTTGATGCTGGTTGCTGTTGCTCTTAGCTGTCAATGATACCTTTGCCTCCAGGTGAACCTCATGAGCACCTTGTGGTTGGCAGTGCCACAGGCGACTGCCTTGTGCTGGATACCCAGCAACAGGGGGCAGAGGTGTTCAGGTGGGCATCAGGGGCAACACTACAGGCAGCACACCAAGCTGCACAGCAGCAGCACCAGCACCACAACGAGCAGCGCAATCAGCAGCGCCAGCATCCCTCAACGCTCTACCCCCACCCCACCCCACCCCACCCCACCCCGCCCCGCCCCGCCCCGCCCTGCCCCGCCCCGCCCCACCCCACCCCGCCCCCCTTGCTGCAGGTTTCCTGCCTTTCAGCAGCGTCCTCTCACCCAGCTGGCAGTCGACCTCGATTGTGGCCTGCTGCTGACCTGCGGCCTCAACACACTCAGGGTGTGGCGGGGGCCAGGGAGGGGCCAGGGAGGGACCAGGGAGGGGCCAGGGCCTGGCAAACCCAACTGCCGCTTGGTCAGTGTGTGATCAGCAGCAGGGAGCCAGGGGAGGGAGGCAGCAGCTTGGAGCCACAGTTCAGAGGGGCAGGGGCAGCTGCACTGGGGCAGGGTCAGCAGGGGCTGAGACAAGCCAGCAGAGCAGGGTAGGGTTGGTGAGGGAGGGGCGTGACAGGCAGAGGGAATGGAGGGCTGGCCCCTCCAGGTGGTGCTGGTGGTGGTGGTGTGTATGGCTGTAGGTGTGGACGCTGCATGACAGCCTGCGCTGCTTGCAAACACTGGACACCTCAGCCCCAGTGAGTGACCTCTGTGAGTGACATGTGGGGCACTTGTGAGTGACTCGTGTGAGTGACCTTTCATCACCTCAGCCCCAAAGAGTGACAGGTGAGTATGCCTTGAGTGAGTGCGCTGAAAGTAGCAGTAGAGAAACTGACAAAGTGAGGTGTGAGCGGTGTGTGGAGGTGGTGGGTGCAGAGTGAGATGTGATCAAGTATGACATCACTCCTGTATGCATAACCGCTGCTATAGCTTCCACTGGCACCTCCATGCCAATGCGTGGGGGTTGTGTTAGCCAGTCAGCCAATTAGCTAGAGTGGCTGCCAGCATGTGTCATGGATGGTCGGCTGAAGGAACGGCTTCTGCTGCAAGGGTTGTGAACCGTGTGTGTGAACATCACTTCTGCATGTACAATCACTGCTGTAGCTTCCCCTCTGCACCCTGCTGCTGCTGCTGCTGCTGCTGCTGTTGCTGCTGCTTAGTCCCGGCGGTGGTGAGAAGTTATGGTCCTTGGTAAGTGAAACATGAGAAAGCAGGCTGCGGCTCAGGACCATGATGCCGTGTCGCTGCAGATCACCCAGCTGGCCCTGCTGAACGGGCGTGCAGTGCTGGGCACCTCCTCTGGCTCTGTCCACTCCGTGGACCTCAGCCTGGGCAGGGCAGTCGCCTCCACCTCCACCTCTGACCACATGGACAGTGTGACCGGTGAGGGTCCGGGGGTGAGGTGTGGAAAGGTGTGACGAAGGCAAGGGGTCAACCACCACCCCAATGCTGCTGCTGGGGTGTTGGGTGCTTCAGAGGGCACATCACAGTGAGCTGGGAGGAGCTGGGAGGGTGTGGAGTGGGGTCAGCTTTTGGGGCTTATCAGCCCTGAAAATGTGAGTAGCGATTGAGCTGTGTGTTAGGTGTTCTAAAGGGCACAGCACAGTGAGGTAAGAGCCCAGCCGTCACCCAGCCGTCACCCTGGCGGTGCCAAGCCTAGCACTGCCACCACCACTATCGTACGGTATGTAGTGGTGGTGGCACCTTGTGACAGCTGACATGCTGGTTACGCAAGAGAACGCAGGAGCATGTCAGCTGTCACAAGCTGCCACCACCACTACATACCGTTCATGGGTGCAGAGCAGGGTCACCTCAATGCAGAGTTACCGCTACATACCATAGCGAGGAACCTAACAGCAAGAAACCTAGTTGACAAGGTGCCCTGGTTGGCTGAACTGCCCCACCCTCACTCTCATCCCTGCCCCTGTCCCCCAGCTTGCCCCCCGCCCCTTCCCTGTGCCTCCTACACCTCCTGCACCCCCACCTCTTGCATGCGCCTGCAGGCCTGGCAGCGTCACACTACTTGCAGCACTTTGTGACCTGCAGCAGGGACAGCAGCGTCAAGGTGGGGCTGGCTTGCTCACCCACCCACCTGCCTGCCTCCCCACCTGCCTGCCTGCTCACCTGCCTGACCACCCACCCACCCACCTGCCTGCCTGACTGACCAATTGACCACCTGCCTGCTGGTCAGCGTCCCTGGCCGCCTGGTTGCAGCTGTATGACCGCGACAAGCTGCTGCGATGCTCCCTGAACCTGGCATCCCCTCTGGCGGCAGTCTGCTTCCTCAACGACCAAGGCGATCTGCTAGTGGTGAGTGGCAGGGGGGTGTGGCAGGAGGAGGAGGTAGGAAGGGTAAGGCGGGAGGCAGGAAGGGGGAGGCAGAAGGGGGGAGGCAGGGGAAGGGGCAGAAGGAAAGACATTGGCAGGGGCAAAGGGGTGGAGTGAGGACAGGGGTGTAGGCGTGGGCAGTGAGGGAGGGAGGTTGGAGTGGAAGAGAGGTGTGGGAGGGGAGGGGGAGGGGAGGGGGAGGGTGAACTGGATACACAAGGTTTGAGGTGGTGCTTGGGCTGTTCAGCTAATGAGAGATGGTGATGATCAGTGGGAGCAGCAGCAGTGGCAGAGCAGAGACCTGGACACCTCCACAGCCCTCCGCCTTGACCATTTTGACCCCCACTACCTACCTCAGCTCCTGCCCCTGCCCCTCACCCTGCCCTTGCCCCTGCCCCTCACCCTGCCCTTGCCCCTGCCCCTCACCCTGCCCTTGCCCCTGCCCCTCACCCTGCCCTTGCCCCTGCCCCTCACCCTGCCCTTGCCCCTGCCCCTCACCCTACTCCGCCTCCAGGCACTCCATAGCAAACTGGTGGTGGTGCGGGCAGCCAAGCTGGCAGCACTGGGGGCAGGTGGGCTACGCTGCTGCGCCCACCCTGCTGCTAGCATCCCCTGTGTCAGCTTCACGAATGTGTGGGAGTGTGAACAGTCACGAATAGTCTGACTGTGTGGAAGCATGTGGGGGGTGTGAGGGGGAAGTGAACAGATGAGAGTGAGAGTGAGAGTGGGAGTGGGGTTAGCAGGGAGTGTTGGTGTGTCCAACCAAGCCCTTTTATTGGTGCATGTGCTTTAATCTTTGATTTAGCTGGCTTTTTATCTGGGGATGGATAGGCATAGGGGAGGGGTGTGGGTGTGGCAGTGGTGGGGTGCATGTGGAGTGTGCATACAATCAGCCAGTAACTCTTACCCCACCTCGTGACTCCCCACCCACCTGCCCCACCATCCAGGCCAGGCCAGCAAGGCCAGCCTGACCCCACCCAAGCCCAACCTTCTTCGTTCCTCTCTTTCATTCATCTCCTTTCCCAGACCCCAACAGCATTGCATCACCTCAACCCCTCCTACCAGCCAGCTATAGAGCCCAACCTCTTTCCCTTCGTGCCTCTTTCCCAGACCCCTCCCCTCCCTTGGCTGTCCCTTTGCCCCCATGCCCAGCAGAGGACCTAGCCGCCCCCTCAAGCCATGCCGCCGCCCCCCTCCCCTCTGCCTCCCCCACGCCTGCTGCTGGCCCCCCTGCCCCCTCCCACCCCCGCAAGCAGCAGCTGTACGCCAGGCTGCGGGGCAGTGGCAGCCAAGGCTTGAGGGCAGAGCGGCGGGCAGCGCACTACCGGCTGACCCTGCTGACACCCACCCCCTCCCCTACGTCACTCCTGCCTCCCGCCCAAAGGACCCTGGCAGGGGCTGGGCAGCAGTCAGGGGCTGGGCAGCAGTCAGGGGCTGGGCAGCAGGGGGCCCTGGGGCAGCATCAGGGAGTACAGCAGAGCCAAGGCCAAAGGCAGCAGGGGCAAGGACAGGGTGCCACCCCTGCAGGGTCAGGGTCAGGGTCAGGGTCAGGGTCAAGGGTACCCCCCCTTCCCCCCCTGCCTGGCAGCAAGCCTCAATCACCAGCTCCACCCCCCCACCCCCCAGCCCCCTCATGCCCCTCCCCTGGCCATGCAACAGTGCGTCAGAGTACCTCAGCTCAGACTGTGCGTCAGCCCCGGGTTCAAATCCTGGCTCCGCCCACCCATCACAACACTGCCGCTTACAGGGAAGGGAGGGGTGGTGGTGGCAGCCAGGGTTGCGCTGCCCACCCGCCCCTGCCCTTGACCTTGACGTCCTTGCCCCTGCCTAGTGATGGCTTGGACACACCAGACGGCCAGGGCACCAGCAGCAGCAGCTGCAGCAGCAGCAGGGGGGGGGGAGGCAGCAGCAGTAGTAGCGGTAGCAGTGGCAGCAGCAGCGGGGGTGGTGGGGAGGGCAGCAGCAGCAGCAGCAGTGGGGAGGGAGAGGAGGGGAGGGGGCGAGGTAAGCAAGGGAGGAGGGCGAGCAGGAGGGTGGAGAGGCTAGTGCAGCTAAGGGCGCGGCAGCTGGCCTGGCTGGCTGAACACTACAAACACCTGCCGCTGACTTACAAGGTGGGCTTGGGGGCCGGGGGTGGGTGGGTGGGTGGGTGGTGGGTGGGCAGGATGGCTATGGGGCGGAGGGGCAGGTGATTAGGTGCCGCTGGCCTAGGTGATTAGGTGGGGTGGGCGGGTGGGTGGGTGGGCGAACCAACAACCAACAAGGAGGAACACGCTCCCTGAGGCGGTTACTTCCCCCAGCACCATTAGGGGCTATCACCCAGCACCCCTCCCCAGCATAGCCCTGCTGGCCAGGCCCTGGCTTGGGGCTTGCAAGTGTTTTGACCTGCATGGCCCGGGGGCCAGGGGTCAGTGTTCAGTGTTCAGGGTTTGACATGCCTCGGGGAGCGGGTTGCTCCTAGTTGGTTGTTGGTTTGCCCACCCACCCACCCGCCCCGGTCAGTGTTCAGTGTTTGACAGGCCTGGCCAGCAGGGCTCACGCTGGGGAGGGGTGCTGGGTGGTGGCTGCGTGCACTGCTTGATGGGCCTGGGTCTTTCGAGGGCCTGCTGCTGAGCTGGGCAGCAGCTCCTGGGCAGCTGCCGGGCGAATGCTGGGCTGGGCAGCTGCTTGAGTGGGGTCATCCTGCTGGGCTCAGGCGTGATGAATCACGGCATTTCAGGGTGAACGAGCTGTTCGTAGACAGCGTTGGAAAGACACAGTAAAGACACTGAAATAACACTGGAAAACACTGGAAAATACTGTCAAACCACTGAAAAAGCACTAGCGGGCACCCTTAGCTGCTAGATCTGGGTGTACAGGTGAGTGGTTGGTTGGTTGGGTGGTTGGGTGTGTGTAGGGGTTTATGAGAGTGTGTGCTCACGCATGCGTCCCTGCTGTGCAGACCTCCTTCAGCTACGACCTGACCTCTGGCGCCACTAGCCAGCAGCTGCTGCTGTTTCCAGGTCCAGGTGAGGAGGTCCTGCCCCTGACCCCTGTCCGTCAGCTGTAGGAGTCGAACCCCGCACCTGCTGCTCTATTATACCAGAGGAAGAGTTAGCCGAGGGGCGGTGAGTCGGAGCTCGACCTTGAAGTCCCTTTCCCTGTTGAGGCCACTAGGGATGTGTGTCTGCGTGTGTGTGTCTCAGTGTGTGGCTGTCAGTGCCCACTTGCTTCCGCGCCTGCTGGCTTGCATGCCTGAGTACCTTCCTCCTGATCCGGACCCTGGCCTTCTCCCTCGCCTGCTCACTAGTCTACCTGCCTGCTTGGCTTGTGGCCTGGCCAGCCGACCCTGGCCTGCTACCTGGTCAGCCGACCCTTGCCTGCTCCCTAGCCTGCCTGCCAACCTGCTTCCTGGCCTGCCCGCTGCCTTGCAGTCATGCTCACTTGCTGGCTAGCCTGCTGGCTAGCCTGCCTGCCAACCTGCTTCCTGGCTGGGGCAAGGCCAAACAGCCATACCAGGCTGACGGTTATAGCGGTTGTAAAACCATCAAACTCTGGATTCACCTCAGCTGGCTGACTTGCCTGCTCGCTCACTCACCTGCCTGCCTGTCGCTGGCCTTGGCTGCAGGCGCAGACCCTCTGCAGTCCCCTGGCTTGCAGATGACGGCAGGCAGCAGGCTGCGTGAGAGCCGGGGCAAGATAGGGGCGTGGCTGTTTGACCACGCTGACACACCACCTCAGGTGCCAGGACCTCAGGAACTCGCCCAGGGAGCACACAGGCTGGAGCAGCAGCAGCAGCAGCAGCAGCAGCGGAAGGGAGGGTGGCAGAGTATGGAACAGCAGCTGGCCCAAGAGCAAGCTCAGCAGCAGCAGCAGCAGCCTCCCTTGCAGCAGCAGCAGCAGCAACCACAAGCGGGGTCACTTGCTGATGGTGGCACGAGGGGGTGGGTAGTAGCAGGCCCTGGGCCAGGTGCAGGGCCAGGGGCAGGGCCAGGGGCAGGGCCAGGGGCAGGGCCAGGGGCCGTGGCTGCTAGCAGCCTGTCTGGCCTGCCTGCCGTGTTCCAGCGGCTGCTGCCAGTGCTGGTCAGTGAGCGGGCCTTCCTGGACAGCCCCCTGCCTGAGGAGCTGATGGCGCTGCTGCCGCCAGACCTGGTTGGCAAGCGTGAGTGGAGCGGGGCCTGGGGCCACGTGGGGGTGGGGGTGGGGGCGAAGGCAGCAGGTCGCTGGGGGCATGCAGACCCCAAGACTGGAATGGGGTGCAGGGGGGTGGACCTGGTATGGCTGTTGAACGCATAGGCGAGGCATGCCAGGCTCTTGTGCAGGAATCTCTCTGCAGAGGTGCTGATGGTGGTGCTGATGATGCAATGGCAGTGGTTTTACTGGGAAGCGCATGATGTGCATGAAACTGTGTTGATGCTTAGTCATATCATTATGACAGCACATCATCAAAATCGTCACATGTTGATGCATGTGACCAGGCTGGTGTCCCTGACCATGTAAGGTGAGTGACCAGACCATCAAGACTGGGAGGGGGTGCAGGGGGGTGGTCCTGGTGGGGCTGTTGGGGTGCCCCTGGCGAGGAGTAGGTGCTGTGTGTGCTTGCAGCCAAGAAGGCACGCAGGAAGCACAAGGGCCAGAGGAGGGAAGCGGGGGCAGGGGCAAGACCAGGGGCTGCCTCAACAGCACAAGGTAAGTCATGAGGCGGCAGCGGCAGCAGCAGCAGCAGCCAATTTCTGTGCCGCTGCCAAGACACTACCCCTCATCAGAACACTCCACCTTACCCTGTCCCACTACTCGGCCTCTGACCCTCCCTCCCATGCACTCCCCTACCCCTCCTCACACTGCTCCTCCTGACCCAGCGAGGGACAGCTGAGCAGGACCTTGTGCCCCTCCCTTAGCCCTTAGGAAACCTGCCAGGGGGCCCCTGCGACCTCACTGGCACTGCACACTGCACAGAGCTTGAAATATCATGCTAATGAAGGAGGGAACGAGGCTCCCTTGTGACCCCCCGCACCTGCACCCGCACCCGCACCCTCACCTGCACCTGCACAATTGCACCAGCATCCGCACCTGCACCCGCACCTTGCTTGCACGTCCTGCCCTGCCTGCCCACCCCTCTGCGTGCTGCCACTGGCTACCTCCGCCCCGCAGCCACCACTGACTTCACGCGCCAGCTCCAGCTGCTGCCTCCACCCAAACTCCCTCAAGCAGCGCAGCCCTCAGGGCCTGGCCTCAGTTCAGGACCTGGGGCAGCTGCACCTCCGGCTGTTGAGGCCACCAGGGGCAAGGGGGCCGGTGAGAGCAGCATCAGCAAGAAGAAGAAGAAACGCAAGAAGGGAAAGCGAAGGGCGTTGCTAGAGGTAATGGACCCAGCTCAGTACCTCGCTTCAAGTAGGTTTCCGACCCTGCCCCTCACTCGTTTTCACACTTTGTCCTCCCCTTTCCTAGACCTTACCCCTCCACCTGCATCTGCTCGAGCTCCAGGTCTAGCTCCTGCCTGTGGCCAACACTCTGGTCTTTGCCTTGGTGCCCCACCCGACCACCACCTGCCTTGACCCTGCTTCAGCTCTTGACCTTGGGCAGCACTATGTTGCCCATCCTTTTGCACACCCTATTGCCCTGAACCTGTCGACTGCTCCACTGTTGCTCATCCTTTGTTATTGTGCTCTGTTGAACCTTGCTCCTCCTAACCCCGACCATGGCCCTGTCTAAGATCTTTCTGCCATTTTGTCTGCACCTCATGCTTATACGAATAATACTCCCATCCTTTGCACCATTGCCCTGTTGCACCTTGGCTTCCATCCTATACCTGACCATGACTCTGCCTCGCATCATTCAAACTTTCAAAATGCAAGGGTTTTCAAATTTTATTGAATATCGAATACTCATCTGCCTAAAGTAGCTACCCACGCGGTGTTATGCAATAAAAAAACGTGGCTTACTAAACAATTGTGGGCTACGTCAAGGGTTTTTGGGAGGTTACGAGGTTGCAGCTGCCGCAGTGGTGCTAACATCACACTCGCTGGTGTGCGCGATACACGATCACGCGCTGTGAGGGATGTGTTATGCGTACCTGCCGCCCCACATGCGTCGTCGCAGCCACGCGCAACCTGTCCGTCAAGGTGGCGCTTGCCGAGTTCGCCAAGCACGGCATGATCACGCGCGTGCATGATGCGGCGACGCTGGGCAGGGGCAAACTGGGGACGAGCGCGGCTGCCGCCAAACCGCCAACATTCGACCAGGTACGGTGATGGTGCAGGTGCCGGTGTGGATCAGCGATGTTTGCGGTGTGTTGCGTCTTTCAGAACATAGAGTGGAGATTCAGCAGCAGCAGAGTTGCATAAGGGCAGCAGCAGCAGAGTTGCATAAGGGCAGCAGCAGCGCGTCTCCAACCATTCCGGTGTTATCAGTGCTGTTGGTGTTGGCGACGGCGGTCCTCCTGCTAGCAGTGGTCAAGGCGAGGACGTGATGGTAGCGGTGTTGTTTGTTGGCGTAGCGGTGGTGGTGATGATGATGTTGACTGTGGTTTCGGGTAAAGAGGAGTAAGTATCATCCTCATTACAGGGTGTATGGCCTGCGCCTCTGAAGCCGTGAGCCTTTTGGACTTATGGGGTTTCGGACATTCTACAGAACCGCTGCAAGGCTCGGTGCAGACAGGGGCAACACAATAAGGCAGGGGCGACAGGGGGCAGGCGACAGGCGACGGGGGGCAGGGGCGACAAAACAAGGCTATACGCACAAACAGGGGAGCATAGGGTAACTCAAGAGCTGCATTCAAACGTGCTGCTTGTGTTGATGATGGCTTGCATGATGGTGCGCAAACAGGGGCGCACATGGGCTCAATAGCATGCTGTGTTTGCTGTGACTTGCTACTGCAGGTGCTCAGCAAGGCCAGCCCAGGAGCCCATGCGGGCCCTGGAGCCCATAACGCTGCAAACTACTAGGTCGACCGCCGCTGCAGAGCGGGACAGAGCGGGGCATAGCTGGACCTGGTCACTCTCCTCAGCTCCCCCTTCCCCTCCCACTCTCGTCTGCACTTACTACACTTGTGGCGCACATTTTATGTCTAGGAGCGTTGTAAGAGTGTGCATGCATGTTGCTTCATGCTGCTGACAGCGGTGGTCTTTCCTGCAGACCACTCCAGATATCTACCTGACCTGACCTGACCTGACCTGATTGGATCTGACTGAGCAGAAGATCAGCGGAAACAGTGAGGAGTCAGCTTATATGGGTTGACTTTCTGAGGCTCTCCTCGGGCACATATAAAGAATGTGAGAACCGACGTGTCCCGTCCAGTAATGCAGCTTTACCGAGTACAATAGTTATGTGTGTAATTACATGTAGTTGCAAAATAGTTGGCAGGTTATTACATTGTTACAAAGCTACATGTAATAACATTGTTACAAAGTTACACAGTTACGCGTGTAATCACATGTAATTACATACTATTACATGTAAGTAGTAGGTAATTACATACTATTACATGTGAATCTGCATCACTGGTCCCGTCACAGACTTCCCTGGGACCTGTAACGGAGCTGAGACCAGGGAGCCTGTGAGGGCGGGAGAACGAGACAGGACCCGGGGTCAGATAGAGTTCTGAGCCAAGGTACCTGTCTCTGCCCTCACAGAGCCTTAAGTACTCAAAACCATTCACATTCTTAGTCATCCACGTGTTAAGGGAAAAGGTGTACGTAAACTGTGAACTTCTGTGCTCGGTGCATCCGCCTAGGTTCGGAGCACCTTGCACAGAGAACAACAGAAGCATCCATTGCAAGAAAAGAACAAGTACTCAGTTCGCTAAAGATCAGACATGCAAGTCAGCTTAAAAGATGCAAGCCGTCCATGCTGCGCATGTCCATTACATTCACCCCCCCTGGAAAAAAGATGTTTAGCCTCTAAACATGCTACCTGCGCTTCTTAGGAGCCTTAGCTTGCTTGCACTGATGACAGAGCCAGGCACCACGAGGCACAGAACGAAGTGGAGGTGACAGGCACGTGATGTGGAAACCCTTGTCGCATTGATCACACAGCAACATCGGAGGCCGCGGTGAACGGCTGGCGCAGACTTGGCAGGCAGGGTCGTCGTCAACCGGGGCATGATGGCGGGCGGTGTAATCCCGGATCAAGGCGGCGACCGCGTCCTGCTGCGCGAGTGCTGGGCCCCACTCCCAGGAGTTGAAGGAGTCGTCGTAGCCAGCCCACTTGATGAGGTACTGAAAGGCGTGCTGCGCGTCGTTCCAGCGACGCCCCAGGATGGCTTCCACCGTGAAGTACGCCTCGCCATCGATGATCACGGGCGAAGGCTGAAGCTCCACGGTGCGCTCAGGGAAAGAGGAGGAGGAAAGGTAGGGCCGTAGGCGGCTGATGTGGAAGGTGGGGAGGATACGCATGGAGGAAGGGAGGTCGAGCTTGTAGGAGACCGGGGAGTGCTTGGCAGGCCAGGTCTTCGGGCGCATGGCGGTCAAAGGTGGAGAAGAAGGAGGGGTCAGGGTCAACGATGGAGAGGGCGGTGAGTTGGTGGTCAGGGCGACGGGAGAGGGCGTCTGGCACGGTGTGGTGCTTGCCAGCCTTGTGCACAAAGGTGATGTCAAACTCCGCAAGGCGCTGGGTCCACCGCATCTGGCGCCCGGTGAGGTTGAACTGGGTGAGCACATGGGTGGTGGCGCTGTTGTCAGTCTCCACAATGAAGGGACGACCCAGTAGGTAGTGGCGCCAGGTGGTGAGGGCATGGAGCACAGCCAGGAGCTCACGCTCATGGGCTGGGTAGTTGACCTGAGCCGGGTTGAGCTTGCGGCTCTCGTAGGCCACCACGTACTCGGCGCCGGAGGAGTCCTGTTGGGTAAGCACGGCACCAATGGCAAAGAGGGAGGCGTCAGTCTTGACGGTGTAGGGGAGGGAGAAGTCAGGGGGGCGCACGACGGGGGAGCTGGCCATGGCTGCCTTGATGTCGGCAAAGGCACGCTGCTCAGCCTCGCCCCAACGCCATGGCTGCTCATCACGCAGCAGGTCGGTGAGAGGGAGAACACGGTGGGCATGGTGGTGTAGGAGACGCCGGTAGTAGTTGGCGGTGCCGAGGAACGACCGTAGCTGGTGCTTGTCCTGTGGGGCAGGCCAGTCCAGCACAGCCTTGACCTTGGTGGGGTCTGGCTGGATGCCGGCGGCGGAGACGACGTGGCCCAGGAAGTCCACGGTGTCCAGCCAGAATGCGCACTTGGCCAGGTTAGCGCACAGCTGGTGCTTCCGCAAGAGGGAGAGGGTAAGGTGGAGGTGGCGCTCGTGGTCAGCAGCTGACTTGGAGAAGACAAGGATGTCATCTAGGTAGACAAGCACGAAGTCATCTAAGTGGGGCTTGAAGACATCGTTCATCAGCTGCTGGAAGGTGGCTGGGGCATTGCAGAGGCCAAAGGGGAGGACAGTGAATTCATAGTGCCCGTACCGGGTGCGGAAGGCGGTCTTGGGGATGTCGTCCTCAGCCACCCTGATCTGGTGGTACCCAGACCGGAGATCGATCTTGGAAAAGACATGGGCACCTGACAGCTGGTCCAGCAGATCATCGATGCGGGGGAGGGGGTAACGGTTCTTGAGGGTCTGCTGATTGAGGGCACGGAAGTCCACACAGAGGCGCAGGCTGCCGTCCTTCTTGCGCACGAACAACACAGGGGCAGCAAAGGGGGAGGTGGATGGCCGGATGAAACCCTTGGCCAGGAGGTCGTCCAACTGCTTCTTCAGCTGGTCCAGCTCTGGCTGCGACATGCGGTAGATGGGCCGGGGGGAGGGGGCAGGGCCGGTGAGATGGATGGTGTGGTCCACGGAGCGGCGGGGCATGTCCTGGACTGCAGGCAGCTCCTTGGGAAAGACAGAGGGGTACTGCTGCACCAGTGCTGCCGCCTTGGGGTGGAGAGGGGGTGGATCAGGGGCAGGGGTGGAGGTAGAGGGTCAGGAGGAAGGCAGGTGCATCAGCATTGGCACGCTGCAACACAGCTGGGCGGGCTGTCCGGCCAGGCTGGGGAGGGCGAGGAGGGCTGCCACCTAGAGCTGCAGGTAGGGGCAGGGAGAACCGCACGACCTTACGAGGTCGTCCCGGTGGCGTGGAGCCAGCCACAGAAGGCTGCTTCAGAATGCTGCCAGCAGGTCTAACATGCTGCAGGGGTAAGGGCATGAGTCTGCCAACCTGCAGGGATGGCCGGCCAGCAGTGTCCACCTTACCAGTGTACGGCTGGCAGGTGGAATGAAGACCAGGGTAGGAGGGTGCAGGGGCAGGGAGGAGGAAGTAAGGCGCGCGGTGGGGACGAGCGCACCGGGGAGGACAAGGAGAGGAGGTGGAAAAGCAGAGGGGCTGGGAGGGGGTGGTGAGAGGGGGTGGGAGGGGGTGGGAGGGGGTGGTGGGAGGGGGTGGTGGGAGGATCCGGAAGGCGACGTCTAGCGGCGGTCCCCCTTCCGTGGGCCGCTGCTGACGTTTGGGCGGGGAGGGCGGATGGGACAGTCCTTCATGGTGTGCCCCGCCTTGCGACAGTAGAAACAAGCCTTGCTGTCCCGCAAAGCCGCACGCTGAGCATCGGAGAGACGAGTGCCACGGCTGCGGCTTGGGCTGGTGTGGAGCATGGCGTCCAGCTCCATGGGCACCGCGGCAGTCTCAGGGCGGGGAGGGCGGGGAGCGGAGGGAGGGCGATAGGAGGAGCGGGAGGTTGAGGTGGAATAGGAGATGGTGTCCACCCGATCCGCGATGGTGGAGGCTTCGGAAAAGGAGGTTGGCTCGCGCAGCTCCAGCTCACGCCGCACTGAGGGCTTGAGGCCCCGGATGAACCGGTCGAGCTGTTCGGCGGGCGAGAGGTCCGTGACCTCCAGGCAGAGCGCTGTGAACTCGCCAAGGTACCGCCGCACGGAGCTCGTTTGGGTGAGAGCTGCCAAGCGGTCCCTTGCATGGCGCAGCCGGTTGACAGGCGCGAACTGCCGCTCAAACGCAGCGACAAAGCACGTCCAGGAGGTGAAAGAGCTGACGCTGCTGCGGTACCACAGGAGAGCATGGCCGGAGAGGAGGGTGGCGACGTAGACGATCCGTTGGGCGTCCGTCAGCTCGGAGATTGTGAAAAAGAGATCCACTGCGAATAGCCAAGCCGCCACGTCCGTGGTACGGCTGCCAGAGAAAGTGGCGGGTGGATTGGTACCAGTGTTTTTTTTTTCATTTGGCCTCTTTCCAATTTCATAGCACAAAGTGTCATGGCTCAGATTGGGACTGTCATGTTCATAGCGCGGCCCTATTGGGCCCCATAGCGCACAACAAAAATGTCAAATAAAGCAATAGGCCCAATCAAAGGCGGTAGCGCCCACGCACAGCAGCGTTATCCAGCCACTTGCTAATGGCGCGCTCATCTGGGAATGTGTCCTAATCAAATTGATTGTTGCTGAAGACATTCAAGTGGCACTCTTGCAGCCTGTTGCGGGTGTCATCTTTGAGGTAAGCCATGGCTGAGAACATGCGCTCCTCCTCCACTAAGCCTGGTGGCCAGCTTGATGTACTCCAAGATGTCAGCCTTGGTGATGGGTTGGCCAGCCAAGTAGCGGCACAGCTTGGTGGTCCATTGCTGGGTTGGCTGCTGCTCCACACGGTGTTCAGCTTGGCAGCGCATGACTTCCACAAATTGTTGGGATAGCAGATAGCTTTTGCTGCTCCAACAAGGCTGGCGCCAGTTGGCCGTTAGCCAGGGTCGTGTCCATGCAGTACCGGGCCTTGACAATGGCCAGGCGCTCAAGGAAGTCTTCATCGCTGGGCTGCTTGTCCCAGTAGTGGGCGTACACAATAGCCAGTCCTTTGGCATACTCCGGTGGGAGGAAGCGGCTGTGTAGGTCAAGTACCACAGCATCTGCTGTTGCTGCCAGCTCCTGCTTGGCACTGTCGACATGCTGCTGGAGTCACTGGCTGGCACTAAAGCAGCCCGGCGCCCTTTTGGGGGGATGGCGTACAGCTGCACCGGCTCACTGCCTAGCTCACTGCCTTCCTCCTCCTCCTCATTCTCACCAAACGTTGTCTCCATGTCTGCTGCTGCCTGCCTGCTGCCTACCTCCTCACTGTCACTGTCACTGTCAGCCTCATTTGATTGCACTGTCATACTGCCACTCCCATGCGGCTGCAATGCCAAATGGCCAGAGCCGTTGTACACCAGGCAGCTGCCAGGTCCTGCCACATTGGTGAAGGCTGTCAGCTCAGGAAAGTCCAGTGCAGAGAAGGGGAAGGGGCCTGAGTACATGGCAGTGATCTTGTTGGCCGTCAGGGCCACCTCCTGCATAAGGTCCTCGACAAAGATGGCACGGCTTTGGCACACAAGGTTGAGGCGGTTGAGTGAGCGGAGGATAAGCAAGAGCCCGCAGGCTGCCAAAAGAGTAGGGAGGTCTGTGAGGAGGACACCAAGGACCTGATGTCACGCACCAGCCGCTCTGCTGGCTTCCGCAAGCTCAGCCAACGGGTTGGCGCGGCCCGCCCTATCAGCTGACCCTTGAGCCCAAGGCTGTGGCAAAGCTGCTTGAACTTCTGGGTGCGGGCTGCAGAAATGCTGGTTGATGTTTTCCACAACTCTAGTAACCCTGGCTTGTAAGTTAATACCATCGCTATACCCTCGGCGGGCACGGCCCTCAGCCATCGGGACTGCGGCGCTTATCCAAATTGCGGCTCTAAGCCGAGCTGCGGCTGCAGTACAAAGTTCACTTTTTATAACGCGATGCGCTATAGCACAGTCCGCAAGGGGTCCAATCCATAGCGCACGGAGCCCTCTGAAATGTCGCTTTTTATAGCGATCGCTATATATAGCGTTAAAAAAAAAACACTGATTGGTACGCGGCATACGCTGCTGAGGGGCAGGAGCGGGAGTAGGAGGAGGAGCAGGAGCAGGAGCAGGCGCGGGCGCCGCCGGAGTGGTTTGCTGCAGGGACAGTTGAGCGAGCTGCTGTTCCAGCCGCTGGATTGTGGCCTGCTGCTCCGAAAATACGCGTTGCATCTGAGCGATCTCTTCCGCGTTCATGGCGGCGCGGGATTAGCGGAGAGAATGCGGAGTGGGAGAGAGGAGCGGTGGAGTGGGAGAGACGAGGGAAGAGCACTGCGGTTCCCGAGAGAGAAGGCACCAATGTAACGGAGCTGAGACCAGGGAGCCTGTGAGGGCGGGAGAACGAGACAGGACCCGGGGTCAGATATGTGACGGTGCGCTTATGCGTATCCGTAAACCACACTTTAGCAGAGTGACTGAGGAGGTCAATGGTGGGCTGCTACCAGCTCACCATTCGGGTTCGACTACGGCGGATGGCCCGCCATTGCCTGGATTGTCTGTCATGTTGCTGTACCGACGTCGGTCGGAAACCATTTGTCACGGCGTAGCCGCTGCCTTTAATCTTACAGTGTGAGCGGCATGTCCACTTAGAAATGTCCAACGCAGTCTCTACTATCCACACTCTCGCACAGCAACTGAGCCCAGGTTTAGAACGGGACCCTCGGGAGTCGAACCCTTCCAAGAGCTTATCTAGCGTATCACCGCCGGGCTCTGAAGGTGTGTTGCTGGGG
>JASKMD010000006.1:9438805-9551305 GCA_030144725.1 Haematococcus lacustris
GTGATCAGTACCCCCTACCCAGAATTGATGATTTATTTGATAAATTGTCAGGTATGACTGTATTTTCCTCCCTGGATCTCCAGGCTGGCTATCATCAAATCAGGATACCTGATGAGGACATTCCTAAAACTGCGTTTAGGACGCCCATGGGACACTACCAGTATAAAGTGTTATGCTTTGGTTTAACCAATGCTCCCGCTACGTTTCAACGGGCAATGAACCAGGCGTTTGCCACGGTGATTGACCGGTGTGCTCTGGTATATCTTGATGACATTTTAATCATGTCCAAGTCTATCCAGGAACACCTGTCACACCTGCGTGAAATATTCAGTTTGTTAAGAAAGCATAAGTATTTTGCTAAACTATCAAAATGTGAATTTATGAAAGAGTCTTTACCTTTCCTGGGGCACATCATCTCTAAAGATGGTGTAGCTGTAGACCCCAGCAAGGTGACTGCAATCAAAGACTGGCCTGATCCTACGAACTTGACAGCTCTGCAGTCATTCCTTGGCATGGCTAATTATGTACGTAAATTTGTGCGTAATTTTAGTTCCATTGCTGTTCCACTTACAAATTTAACTGGCCCTGAAGGCAAGACATTTAACTGGGCACAATGGCCCAAACCCCAGTTAGATGCTTTCAATGCTCTAAAGCAGGCCATTATCCAGGTGCCTATGCTCCGCTTGCCTGATATAACCAAGCCCTTTGAAGTCTACTGTGACGCCTCACTATTAGGTGTTGGCGCAGTATTGACACAAGCTGGTTACCCCCTGGCATACTATTCACGAAAGCTGTCAAAAGCTGAAATGAATTATACCACTGGGGAACAGGAAACTTTGGCTATTATTGCTGCGTGTACACAGTGGCGGTGCTACCTTGAAGGAGTGCCATTCACCCTGTTTACTGATCACCGCCCTCTAGAGGCCCTACCTACGCAGTCTACACTGTCCCGTAGGCAGAGCCGCTGGTTGGAGTTCTTATCCCGATTTAATTACACCATTAAATACCTACCTGGCAACACTAATCCTGCCGATCCACTGTCACGTATTCCAGTAACTTCAGCGACGGCTAAGACTGATACTGACAAAATCCTGGTGACGACCAGGCAGCAGAAGCGGAGATTACAGGAGGGGGAGGACGT
Organism: Haematococcus lacustris; assembly: GCA_030144725.1. NCBI lineage: Eukaryota > Viridiplantae > Chlorophyta > Chlorophyceae > Chlamydomonadales > Haematococcaceae > Haematococcus > Haematococcus lacustris. Next base: position 9,439,947 of record JASKMD010000006.1, read on the forward strand.
CGGTGCGGGTACACCGTTGAGCAGCGGCAGCGGGGGCAGCGAACAGCAGCCTGCCGCTGGATCAGACCCTGACCATGATGCTGACTCTGATGATGCTCTAAAGCCATCAGAGCCTAAGCGGTTAAGGTGGGCTGACCCGGTCTCTAATGACTGTGAGGCACAGATCCCTGAGTGTCCTGGTCACCCTTCTCAGGTCACAGATTGGCTAGTTAGTGCCTATAGCACTGACCCCGCCTTTGCTGAGCCGAATGAGGAGTGGGAAATGACCCAGGAGGGACTGTGGCGACACCTTGATAAAGGTACTATTATAGTTCCTAATGATATCCAGCTACGAGAGCATATCTTGCACGAAATGCATGATGCTAAGTATGCTGGCCATGTGGGCATCACCAAAACCCTTGAACGTGTGCGTAGGGTGTTCTGGTGGAAAACCATGCGTGCTGACGTTAGACACTACGTGACTAACTGTGATGCATGCCAACGCAACAAAGCGTCACGCCAGGTACCTGGTGGGCTGCTAAATCCCTTGTCTATACCTGGGTATCGCTGGGAATCTGTCACCATGGATTTGGTGGTTAAGCTTCCAGTCGGTGTACATGGCTATGATTCTATCTGTGTGGTTGTGGATCGTCTATCAAAGATGGTTCACCTAATCCCATGCATTGAAGCCATGGATGCTAAAGAATTTGCCGAATTATATATTGACCATGTATTTAAATACCATGGCCTTTCTAAAGTGACCATCTCTGATCGTGGTGCTACCTTTAACAACCAGTTCTGGATTGAGGTCAGAAAGCTGATTGGGGTAGACCCTGCTTTCAGCACTGCGTATCACCCTCAGTCAGATGGTCAGACTGAACGTACAAATCAAATCGTGGAAGAAATGCTTAGACATTATATCCTACCTACTCAAGAAGATTGGCCTAGGCATTTAGCCTTTGCCGAGTTTGCTATTAATAATTCATGGCAAGAGTCTATTCAGTCCACACCATTCCTGGTGAACTATGGACAGTCACCCATTACACCTGTGCTGCATAAGCTGCCCAGGCCGTGCCTATCTCCCTCCGCTGAGAGCTTTGCCAAGAAGTGGGAACATGAGGTAAAGCACGCTCAGGAGTGCATGCGGGTGGCTCAGGACCGCCAACAAAGGTATGCGAATAAGCGTAGGCGTGATGTCACGTTCAGCTTGGGTGACAGCGTCCTGCTGAGCACCAAGAACCTGCGCAATGCACCAGGCAGAGCACGTAAGTTCTTGCCTAGGTATGTAGGGCCTTTCAAGGTCACAGGCAAGCTAGGTGAGGCTGCCTACCGGTTGGAGTTACCTCCCACCATGAGCAGGTTACATCCTGTGTTCCATGTGTCACTTCTTAAGAAGTACACTGGCAGCCAGGGGTTTCACCCCCCTCCTGTAATGGAGTGGCTGGAAGATGCGCCTCACTATGAAGTGCATAGCCTGCTGAACCACAGGCAGGTACGTTTCAAGAAGCGCATGGAGTACCTGGTCAAGTGGACAGGCTACGATGATACCTACAACACCTGGGAGCCAGAGGCTATGCTGGCTGGTGCTCCCCAGATCTTGTCTAGGTACAAGGCTGTGCATAACCTGCCTTGATGTCAGTATGTCTAAGTGACCTATGTCACCTGGCCTGGTCCTATGACCATGGCCCCCATGCGGCACCTTATGGTGATGCATGTGTTTCTGTGGGTGGCTTGCGCCCTTATGGGTCAGCCTTCATGCTAGTGGTCTCTATAGACTGCGAGTCTCGGTGCTCTGGGTTGTCCCAGGTACCTTGGCGGAACGGATCTCTTAAGAGGGGGAGGAATGTGACGGTGCGCTTATGCGTATCCGTAAACCACACTTTAGCAGAGTGACTGAGGAGGTCAATGGTGGGCTGCTACCAGCTCACCATTCGGGTTCGACTCCCGAGGGTCCCGTTCTAAACCTGGGCTCAGTTGCTGTGCGAGAGTGTGGATAGTAGAGACTGCGTTGGACATTTCTAAGTGGACATGCCGCTCACACTGTAAGATTAAAGGCAGCGGCTACGCCGTGACAAGATAGAGTTCTGAGCCAAGGTTACAACATAGCAGAGATGACCAACAGAGCACGGCTTACCTGTGAGGGCGGGAGAACGAGACAGGACCCGGGGTCAGATAGAGTTCTGAGCCAAGGTACCTGTCTCTGCCCTCACAGAGCCTTAAGTACTCAAAACCATTCACATTCTTAGTCATCCACGTGTAAAGGGAAAAGGTGTACGTAAACTGTGAACTTCTGTGCTCGGTGCATCCGCCTAGGTTCGGAGCACCTTGCACAGAGAACAACAGAAGCATCCACTGTAAGAAAAGAACAAGTACTCAGTTCGCTAAAGATCAGACATGCAAGCCAGTTTAAAAGATGCAAGCCGCCCATGCTGCGCATGTCCACTACAGGACCGACCGGGGGTTGGTATCAGCCGTACCCAAACCCTCAAGCGGCTACTATGTTCTTTGGGTGGCATAGCTGGACCTGCCCCCTCTGGGACCTTCCTTCCTACATCTGACCCACCCTCCTACCCTACGCAGCACGCACTCCGACCTTAGGCGGCACATACGTATGTTTTCGACCCGGCTAATAACGAACGCCTTTCCTGCCCCCATGGAGAGGTGTGCCTGAGAGTGACCTGGCTGCTGTGCTGGAATTTGATTCCCTGTCAGGGTTATTAGGGAGTCCCTGAGCTGCTGCACCCTAAGCACGACAACAAACCTAAGCTCCTTGTCTCTGATTGGAGAAGCGGTAGGGCCGCTCTTTGCCCGTTGTTTCACCTGCTTGGGTGAGGAAGGGAGGCATTTGTTGTCCTTGTCTAGAGCGATCAGGCTGCCAACTAAGGCGCGCCCGAAATAATCTTTAAGATATGACCCCATATGATCAAGCATGAAATATAATTAAGCCAAAACTCTCAAAACTCCGTAACCTCATTGCCGTGGTCTCAATCTGGTTTCAACCATGGTCCCAATCGTGGTCTAATCTGAAGGAGAGTAGAGGAGTGTTACCAACTACAACTGAGAGTGGTACTGGTTTGGAGGACGTGAAACCCTCTTTACACTCGGGGTTCCCAGGTGGGTTAGTATGGTGTTCAGCCACATTATCCTCTTGACTACAGACCCGGTCATATCACATCTTAAAGCCATCATATTCAGTCATATGACCAATTCCTCAGCAAGTCATATGATCGGTCGCGCCCTACTGCCAACCTTAGCTCCGGCAACACAGTCGGACTAGTAGTCGGACCGGGGGTGCAATGCAGCTTTGATGATTCCGCGCATGGAAGGGGGGCAAGTGGCGCATTCTGCAGCTGTGCTGGTGGCCAGGACAATGATGTTGTCTGCCAGGGGCAGGGAGCAGTAAAGGGGGTATGAGCCTGCAATACAGCTTCAATGTTAAATCGATACCAGCTTGACTAGGTAGTGATTGCTCATCATGCAGAATAGGCTACAGGCCCTTATATGGGTTACAGGCATTACAAGCAACAACTATGACCCGCATATCTACGATGGGGTAGTAGTGAGATGGTAGCTACATTGGAGTTGCAAAAGGTCATGTCGGCGAAAGATTGGTTGTGCATGGCGTTTGAGAACTCATCTGTGCTGGCGAGTATGCGTGCTAGCGCGCAAGGGTACGGTTAATGGGTTGGGTGATACGCTCGTTGTAAGGCATGGACTCGTTTCTTGACAGAGTACGATCCGCCTTCACAGCTGAGGGCAAGGGCGCAGTTAGAGGGTTTCCTGACTGGACAGCTTCGGCGGAGGACAAGGCCCGGTCATGCCTAATCTGCGACTCAGTTTTTGGCTCCATTGTGCGTCGGCACCAATGCCGCCTATGCGGAAAAGCCATCTGCCAAGAATGCTCCAGGGGGAGCTTGCCGGCATTCCGAGACAGCCAGGAAATGCTGCGTGCCTGTGATTACTGTGAGTGCACCAGCATCACCTCCTCCCGGACAGTCGCAAACCTGATACGTAACACCCGTGCAGGTTTTCATATGCGCAAGCTCTCTGGCACCACAACACAGTTTGCCTGCAAGAGCCCTGCGTTCCCGGCTGTTTCCGGGTACACAGCAGCTGACCCTTTGCAGCCAGCATGCAAGCAGCAGCAGTTGGCCACCCCTGCTGTGTTCATCAAGAGGTCCACAGCCGACACATGCAACCTGGCTTGCCTTCATACCACACTTGCTGCACTCCAGCACACTGACTCTAGACACAGGCATGCCAGTGGATGTCGCTGCCCAGGTCTCATGGCTCTCAGGCTTCTCCAGCAGGCCACCACCCTTCCTGGCGCATGGTGAGCCACTCAACAAGAAAGAACAGCAGCTGCATGTGGGCACGACGCAGCACAGCTATTGCGCTCCTGGCAGCGAAGCACTGGTAGCATGGCCAACACCTAGCAGCACCTAGGAGTGGATGTTGGTAGTTCCTCCCTCCCCTTGACTCTTTCCACCTTAGCACCTCCACACTTACTGCCTCTCCCCACCCCACCACCCACTGTTTCTATGCACTCTACCACCTAGCCACTCTACTGCCACCTCCCCTCCTCCCCTCTTCCCCTCTTCCCCTCCTCCCCTCCTCCCCTCCTCCTATCCACATCACAAACATTTGAAGAGAGGCCTGCACAGCCATGCCTCCTCCCCCTCACGCCTGCCCCGCCCCCTGCTCCTCCCCTCCCCCCCTGCCCCGCCTGCCCCCGCCACGCTAGCTCTCCCCCTGCACCCCCTCCCCCTGCACCCCCTCCCCCTGGGCAAGCGCCTGCACCTCCCCCCCCCTCCCCCTCTGCACCCCCTCCCCCTGGCTGCACCCAGGGCAAGCGCCTGCACCGCCAAGTCCCCGGCGACCTGACCTGGGAGGTCCCCCCCGACCTGGACCCAGAGTTTGGTACAAACGCCCAGGACCGTGCCGCTCGCGCCGCCACCCTCCACGCCGCCGCCCCGACCCCCCAGCAGCAGCCCGCCGCCCCAGGCTACCCCGCAGGCCTGGCTGGCACCCGGGGCTGGGCCAGCAGCAGCATGGATGAGCAGGAGCTGGGGCAGGTTGCCCAGCTGGGCCTCCCTGCCGAGCTGCCCCTGCAGACCTCACTGGACACAGACCCCTGGTTGACTGGGTACAGCACCCCTGGGGCAGCGGCCGCGGCAGTTGCGGCGGTTGGGCAGTTTGATCCTGGGCTGCTGGGGCTGGAGCCGGAACTGCTGGGGGCTGGGGGTCACACAGGAAACAGCGGTGGGAGCGGCGGCAGCGGAGCAGCGTACAGCAGCTTGGTCTCCAGGGGCAGGTCGCTGGAGCTGGCACTCGATGCAGCAGGCACGGCAGCAGGGGCAGGGCAGCAGCAGCAGCAGCAGGCATGGCAGCAGTGGCAGGGGCAGCAGGAGCGGCACTGGCGCCGGCCCCAGGCCATGCGACTCCACCTCTTGTTGCCTGCCCTGGTGCTGGGGGAGCAGGGGGGCAGGCAGCTGCGGGTGTGGGTGGGGCGGCAGGGGGGCTGTGCGCTTTGCAGGAGTTGAACCGGGGTCTGCTGGCGGAGGCAGCGCAGGAGCACCTGGCCAGAGTGGTGGTCCAGCTGCTCAGCTCAGAGGCTGTGGCTGAACCCCAGGTGGGGCAAGGGAGGGGAAGACAGCGGGGAAGGGCAGCAGCAGGGCAAGGCAGCAGCAGGGCAGGGCAGCAGCAGGGCAAGGGGCGGTCAGGCAGGGCGGCAGCGCAGCGCAGGGCAGAGCAGGGCAGCAGCAGGGCAGGGGTCAGGGCCCATAGGCCGGCGGCCGGGAATTGAGTGCCTGCCCTGCTCCCCCCTCCCCCACCCCCTGCCCCCCTGGCCGCCCCCCTGGTGCTGCTGGCCGCAGGTGTGGTGCCCGCTGGTGACCCGGCTGGCCCTTGAGGCGGTGTCGGCTGTGGACCCCTTCAAGGCGCTGACCTACAAGGAGCCCTGGGTGGCGGGCAAGGAGGTCAAGGTGGAGCCGCCCTGCATCATCTCCCCGGACCCGGGACAGTACATCAAGGTCAGCGGCACAGCCACACGCCTGGCTCTGCCAACACTGCTGAGGGGGGAGGGTGAGGGGAAGGGAGGTGGGGGGTAACGGGGGTGAGGGGAGGGGGGGGGGGGGGTGAGGGGTGGAGAGTGAGGGGTAAGGGGGTGAGGGGTAGGTGGGGTGGACCATTGGTTTTCTTTGTGTATGGCCATCATGTGGAGATGAATGGCCATTTGCAGATGTGGCCATCATGTGGGCAGATGTGGAGCAGGCCGCGCCCCCTCCAGGCGGTAGCTCCTCCCTCAATGCTCCAGCTCTGCCGCAGCAGTCTTCTTCCTCTTGGTATTATCACTATTATCACTGTTACTATTATTATTATTGTTATTGCTAGTATCAGCAGTATTATCACTGTAATCCACTATAACACTATTATTAATGTTATCTTCAATTATGATTGCTAGTATTAGTATTGTTATTGTTATTGATATTACTGATATCATCATCAATATTATGGTGGGGGGGTGAGGTGCCAGGGCGGGCCACATGTGGCTCCAGGCTGCACCCCCTGCTGGCTGCAGGTCAAGCGGCTCATTGATGTTGGCAGGCCGGAGGACAGCAGCGTTGTCAGCGCAGTGGTGACCAAGCGCAACGTCATGCACAAGCGCATGGCCATGCGCAAGATCAAGCCCAAGGTGCTGCTGCTGGGGGGGGCGCTGGAGTACCAGCAGGGGAGGGCGGCGCAGCTGGCCACCATAGAGGCTCTCGTGGGACAGGTGCGTATCAACAGCACACCCCTCCCCCTCCCCCTGATCCCCTCCCCCTGATCCCCTCCCCCTGACCCCCTCCCCCTGATCCCCTCCCCCTGACCCCCTCCCCCTGATCCCCTCCCCCTGATCCCCTCCCCCTGATCCCCTTCCCCTAACCCCCTCCCCCTGATCCCCTCCCCCTGACCCCCTGCCCCTGATCCCCTCCCCCTGACCCCCTGCCCCTGATCCCCTCCCCCTGACCCCCTGCCCCTCCCTGTACGGCTGACATCCTCACCCCCTCCTCCTCCTCCCTCGACTTTTGTTTCCTGGCCCCTGCCGCCCCTGGCTGCTGGCTGCCATCCAGGAGCAAGACCTGCTGCTGGCTGCGGTGGAGCGCATTGCGAACCTGAAGCCGGACCTGGTGCTGGTGGAGAAGAGCGTGGCCAGGCTGGCCCAGGAGGAGCTGCGCTCAAGAAACATCAGTGTGGTGCAGGTCAGGGGGCGGGCAGCAGGCGGGGCCACAGCAGGCTGGAGGGAGCGGCACGGACTGCCAGGGAAGCTGGGCAGAGGCAGGGGCAGAGGCAGGGGCAGAGGCAGGGGCAGGGGCAGGGGCAGGGGCAGGGGCACATGCCATGGGTAGTACAGCTTTGTCGCCACATGAGCTAATCATGGTATCAGGTGGTCCCTGTCAGCTGCCCACCCCTGCCCCCCAACCGCCAACCCCCAACCGCCAATCCCCAACCCCCAACCGCCGCCCACCACTGCCAGCTGTTGCCTACCAGCTGTTGCCAGGCGTGTGCAGGAGGTCAAGGCGTCGCTCATGGAGCGGCTGTCCAGGGCCATGCGCTGCCCCATCATCCGCAGCCTGGAGCTGGTTGGGCCGCTCTCTACCTGCGGCAGCTGCACGTGAGGGGGGGTGGGTGGGTGGGTGGGTGGGTGGGTAGTCAGGGGTGGGTGGAAGTAGTCAGGGGTGGGCGTGGCGGGATGTTAAGGGGAGTTGAGGCAATGCATGCGGTCTGAATCGTTTGTGTCAGTGGCCTTTGGTGGTTGTGACAACACCCCTAGCTGCTGGCCACCTCTTCCTCTCTACCCCACCCTCCTGCACCCCCTGCCCCTCCTCTGACCCCCCTCCCCCCACCTCCCCTCCCCCTGTTGCAGGTACTTCATGGTGGAGCCCCTGAACCCAGCCCCCTCCCCCCCCCCGGGCCTGCTCCCCCTGGACCCCCCAGGCGGCTTGCAGCCAACCACCCCCCGACCCACCAGCAGCACCCTGCCGCCCTCCCCCGCCGCCGGCCCCTGCCCCCAGCTCGGGGGGGGGGCCACCACCCGGCCAGCCATCTCAGGGCTGCAGCAGGGGTCCAGCACCACAGGGGCAGCCCCCCCCTGGGGTCCCCCGCCCCCTGCCTCCCTCATGAGCTTCGGCTACCCTGAGCCTAAGGGAGCCACCATCCTGCTCAGGGGGGGCGGCGCACAGCAGCTGTCAGCGGTCAAGTCCGTGCTCAAGTTTGCAGTGCTGGCGGCCTGGGCTCATAGGTGAGGGGGGCCACAGGGGGGGCTGTTGGGCCCATGACTCATCACCCACCTGCCCTGTGCTTGTCTGTGCCTTCCTGACCCTCACACCCACCTCAGCCTCACACTCACACCTGTGTACTGCTCAAGCTTGCGCACTGAACAGCGTATACGTACGGCTGCAACACGACTCGTGACGCTGGAGCGCCCTGATGCTGACCCAACCCCCCCACAGCCTTCACCTGGCCTTGAAACATGCCCCCTCAGCACCTTGGACCTGGACCTGACCCTGACCCTGACCCTGACCCTGACCCTGACCCTGACCCTGACCCTGACCCTGACCCTGACCCTGACCCTGACCCTGACCCTGATCCTGACCCTGACCCTGACCCTGACCCTGACCCTGACCCTGACCCTGACCATGACCCTGACCCTGACCCTGACCCTGACCCTGACCCTGACCCTGACCCTGACCCTGACCCTGACCCTGACCCTGACCCTGACCCTGACCCTGACCCTGACCCTGACCCTGACCCTGACCCTGACCCTGACCCTGACCCTGACCCTGACCCTGACCCTGACCCTGACCCTGACGCTGACCCTCCTCCTCCTGGCAATGCTGGGCTGCAGGCTCGAGGCGGCCTTCCTGGCTGATGAGATGGTGGCGGCGGCCGCGTCAGCAGGGGAGGAGGGTGAGCAGCTGGCGGTTGCCTGTACACCTCCCTCACCTACCCCTACCCCAACCTGACCCGATTGTAGCCAACCTGAACCAACTCAACTCAACCCGCCCTGCCCTGACCCGCCCCGCCCCGCCCCGCCCCACCCCGCCCTGCCCCGCTCCTGACTTTGCCGTGTCCTGCCCTGGGCTTGCTGCAGTCTCCAGGGACATTGGTGATGGGGGCCTGGAGGCCTACCGTGAGACGATGCGGGCCGTCATCAAGGCCAGCATAGACAGCAGCAGGACCACCATGGCCGACTCCAACAACCAAAGCAACGGCGTCCTCATCTCACTCTCACCTCACACCTCCTTGTGGGACAAGTCACTCCTTGCCCAGTGTGAGGAGGCGGTGCGTGCCACCCAGGCAGCAGTGGTGGGCGAAACCACCTCAACCGCCGCAACCACCACAACCACTGCAGACCACACTGCGCTCTCCCACCCCGCCAGCCCAGGACAGCCAACGCTCCAGCTGCAGCACCTCCCTCCACCAACCAACCCAACCAACCCTGCCATGCCCGACCAAGGCCAGGCCCATGCGGCAGCAGCCCCTGGGGAGGCGGCCCAGACCAAGCTGGCCCGCAAGCCCACCCACGACCCCTTCGCCACTGGTGCGCCACCAGCCTGCGGCCACACCAACCCCACCAACCCCAACAACCCCAACTACCCCAACTACCCCAACCACCTTCCTGTCACCGCCTCCTCGAACTCAACCGCCTTACCCCCTCCTGCTGCCTTGACCCCAGAGGGGCTGAGGGGCGCTGGGCCAGTGCCGGCAGGCAGTAGCAGTGGCGGGGCAGGCAGTGGGCAGGCAGCTGACCTGTTGTTTGACGGCAGGGCGCCCAGCTTTGCGCTGTTTGTGAGGGGCAGTGAGGGGGAAGGGCAGGGCCAGGGCCTGGGGGGGCTGGGCTGTGGGTGGGGAGAGGGAGGGGGGGAGGGGGAGGGGCCCACCCAGCATGCAACCCAGCCGGCGGTGGCAGGGAGTGGGGGGGTGGGAATGGAGGAAGGGGGAGGGCTTGGCCCCCTGGGGGGAGGTGAGCGCTGCTGCAGCTGCTGCTTTGTGCAGTGGATATGGCCCTGACTGCCACCCCTGCTGCTGCTGCTGCTGCTGCTGCGCTTGCTGCTGCATTTGCTAGGTATGTTGCACTGTGCTTGCTGCTGCTACTGCTGCTGCTGCTGCTGCTGCTGCTGCTGCTGCTGCTGCGCTTGCTGCTGCATTTGCTAGGTATGTTGCACTGTGCTTGCTGCTGCTACTGCTGCTGCTGCTGCTGCTGCTGCTGCTGCTGCTGCGCTTGCTGCTGCATTTGCTAGGTATGTTGCACTGTGCTTGCTGCTGCTACTGCTGCTGCTGCTGCTGCTGCTGCTGCTGCTGCTGCTGCTGCGCTTGCTGCTGCATTTGCTAGGTATGTTGCACTGTGCTTGCTGCTGCTACTGCTGCTGCTGCTGCTGCTGCTGCTGCTGCTGCTGCGCTTGCTGCTGCATTTGCTAGGTATGTTGCACTGTGCTTGCTGCTGCTACTGCTGCTGCTGCTGCTGCTGCTGCTGCTGCTGCGCTTGCTGCTGCATTTGCTAGGTATGTTGCACTGTGCTTGCTGCTGCTACTGCTGCTGCTGCTGCTGCTGCTGCTGCTGCTGCGCTTGCTGCTGCATTTGCTAGGTATGTTGCACTGTGCTTGCTGCTGCTACTGCTGCTGCTGCTGCTGCTGCTGCTGCTGCTGCTGCTGCTGCTGCTGCTGCTGCGCTTGCTGCTGCATTTGCTAGGTATGTTGCACTGTGCTTGCTGCTGCTACTGCTGCTGCTGCTGCTGCTGCTGCTGCTGCTGCTGCTGCTGCGCTTGCTGCTGCATTTGCTAGGTATGTTGCACTGTGCTTGCTGCTGCTACTGCTGCTGCTGCTGCTGCTGCTGCTGCTGCTGCGCTTGCTGCTGCATTTGCTAGGTATGTTGCACTGTGCTTGCTGCTGCTACTGCTGCTGCTGCTGCTGCTGCTGCTGCTGCTGCTGCTGCTGCGCTTGCTGCTGCATTTGCTAGGTATGTTGCACTGTGCTTGCTGCTGCTACTGCTGCTGCTGCTGCTGCTGCTGCTGCTGCTGCTGCTGCGCTTGCTGCTGCATTTGCTAGGTATGTTGCACTGTGCTTGCTGCTGCTACTGCTGCTGCTGCTGCTGCTGCTGCTGCTGCTGCTGCGCTTGCTGCTGCATTTGCTAGGTATGTTGCACTGTGCTTGCTGCTGCTACTGCTGCTGCTGCTGCTGCTGCTGCTGCTGCTGCTGCGCTTGCTGCTGCATTTGCTAGGTATGTTGCACTGTGCTTGCTGCTGCTACTGCTGCTGCTGCTGCTGCTGCTGCTGCTGCTGCTGCTGCTGCGCTTGCTGCTGCATTTGCTAGGTATGTTGCACTGTGCTTGCTGCTGCTACTGCTGCTGCTGCTGCTGCTGCTGCTGCTGCTGCTGCTGCTGCTGCTGCGCTTGCTGCTGCATTTGCTAGGTATGTTGCACTGTGCTTGCTGCTGCTACTGCTGCTGCTGCTGCTGCTGCTGCTGCTGCTGCTGCGCTTGCTGCTGCATTTGCTAGGTATGTTGCACTGTGCTTGCTGCTGCTACTGCTGCTGCTGCTGCTGCTGCTGCTGCTGCTGCTGCGCTTGCTGCTGCATTTGCTAGGTATGTTGCACTGTGCTTGCTGCTGCTACTGCTGCTGCTGCTGCTGCTGCTGCTGCTGCTGCTGCTGCTGCTGCTGCGCTTGCTGCTGCATTTGCTAGGTATGTTGCACTGTGCTTGCTACTGCTGCTGCTGCTGCTGCTGCTGCTGCTGCTGCTGCTGCTGCTGCGCTTGCTGCTGCATTTGCTAGGTATGTTGCACTGTGCTTGCTGCTGCTACTGCTGCTGCTGCTGCTGCTGCTGCTGCTGCTGCTGCGCTTGCTGCTGCATTTGCTAGGTATGTTGCACTGTGCTTGCTGCTGCTACTGCTGCTGCTGCTGCTGCTGCTGCTGCTGCTGCTGCGCTTGCTGCTGCATTTGCTAGGTATGTTGCACTGTGCTTGCTGCTGCTACTGCTGCTGCTGCTGCTGCTGCTGCTGCTGCTGCTGCGCTTGCTGCTGCATTTGCTAGGTATGTTGCACTGTGCTTGCTGCTGCTACTGCTGCTGCTGCTGCTGCTGCTGCTGCTGCTGCTGCGCTTGCTGCTGCATTTGCTAGGTATGTTGCACTGTGCTTGCTGCTGCTACTGCTGCTGCTGCTGCTGCTGCTGCTGCTGCTGCGCTTGCTGCTGCATTTGCTAGGTATGTTGCACTGTGCTTGCTGCTGCTACTGCTGCTGCTGCTGCTGCTGCTGCTGCTGCTGCTGCTGCTGCGCTTGCTGCTGCATTTGCTAGGTATGTTGCACTGTGCTTGCTACTGCTGCTGCTGCTGCTGCTGCTGCTGCTGCTGCTGCTGCGCTTGCTGCTGCATTTGCTAGGTATGTTGCACTGTGCTTGCTGCTGCTACTGCTGCTGCTGCTGCTGCTGCTGCTGCTGCTGCTGCTGCGCTTGCTGCTGCATTTGCTAGGTATGTTGCACTGTGCTTGCTGCTGCTACTGCTGCTGCTGCTGCTGCTGCTGCTGCTGCTGCTGCGCTTGCTGCTGCATTTGCTAGGTATGTTGCACTGTGCTTGCTGCTGCTACTGCTGCTGCTGCTGCTGCTGCTGCTGCTGCTGCTGCGCTTGCTGCTGCATTTGCTAGGTATGTTGCACTGTGCTTGCTGCTGCTACTGCTGCTGCTGCTGCTGCTGCTGCTGCTGCTGCTGCGCTTGCTGCTGCATTTGCTAGGTATGTTGCACTGTGCTTGCTGCTGCTACTGCTGCTGCTGCTGCTGCTGCTGCTGCTGCTGCTGCTGCTGCTGCGCTTGCTGCTGCATTTGCTAGGTATGTTGCACTGTGCTTGCTGCTGCTACTGCTGCTGCTGCTGCTGCTGCTGCTGCTGCTGCTGCTGCACTTGCTGCTGCATTTGCTAGGTATGTTGCACTGTGCTTGCTGCTGCTACTGCTGCTGCTGCTGCTGCTGCTGCTGCTGCTGCTGCGCTTGCTGCTGCATTTGCTAGGTATGTTGCACTGTGCTTGCTGCTGCTACTGCTGCTGCTGCTGCTGCTGCTGCTGCTGCTGCTGCTGCTGCTGCTGCGCTTGCTGCTGCATTTGCTAGGTATGTTGCACTGTGCTTGCTGCTGCTACTGCTGCTGCTGCTGCTGCTGCTGCTGCTGCTGCTGCGCTTGCTGCTGCATTTGCTAGGTATGTTGCACTGTGCTTGCTGCTGCTACTGCTGCTGCTGCTGCTGCTGCTGCTGCTGCGCTTGCTGCTGCATTTGCTAGGTATGTTGCACTGTGCTTGCTGCTGCTACTGCTGCTGCTGCTGCTGCTGCTGCTGCTGCTGCTGCTGCTGCGCTTGCTGCTGCATTTGCTAGGTATGTTGCACTGTGCTTGCTGCTGCTACTGCTGCTGCTGCTGCTGCTGCTGCTGCTGCTGCTGCTGCTGCTGCTGCTGCTGCGCTTGCTGCTGCATTTGCTAGGTATGTTGCACTGTGCTTGCTACTGCTGCTGCTGCTGCTGCTGCTGCTGCTGCTGCTGCTGCTGCTGCTGCGCTTGCTGCTGCATTTGCTAGGTATGTTGCACTGTGCTTGCTGCTGCTACTGCTGCTGCTGCTGCTGCTGCTGCTGCTGCTGCTGCTGCTGCGCTTGCTGCTGCATTTGCTAGGTATGTTGCACTGTGCTTGCTGCTGCTACTGCTGCTGCTGCTGCTGCTGCTGCTGCTGCTGCTGCGCTTGCTGCTGCATTTGCTAGGTATGTTGCACTGTGCTTGCTGCTGCTACTGCTGCTGCTGCTGCTGCTGCTGCTGCTGCTGCTGCTGCTGCTGCGCTTGCTGCTGCATTTGCTAGGTATGTTGCACTGTGCTTGCTGCTGCTACTGCTGCTGCTGCTGCTGCTGCTGCTGCTGCTGCTGCGCTTGCTGCTGCATTTGCTAGGTATGTTGCACTGTGCTTGCTGCTGCTACTGCTGCTGCTGCTGCTGCTGCTGCTGCTGCTGCTGCTGCTGCGCTTGCTGCTGCATTTGCTAGGTATGTTGCACTGTGCTTGCTGCTGCTACTGCTGCTGCTGCTGCTGCTGCTGCTGCTGCTGCTGCGCTTGCTGCTGCATTTGCTAGGTATGTTGCACTGTGCTTGCTGCTGCTACTGCTGCTGCTGCTGCTGCTGCTGCTGCTGCTGCTGCTGCTGCTGCTGCGCTTGCTGCTGCATTTGCTAGGTATGTTGCACTGTGCTTGCTGCTGCTACTGCTGCTGCTGCTGCTGCTGCTGCTGCTGCTGCTGCTGCTGCTTCTACTGCTGCTGCTGCTACTGCTGCTGCTACTACTACATTAAATTGGCATCCGCTGCTGTCCTGGAACGATTTGGTATGTAGTAGTGCTGATGCCGCCGCTGCTCGCTCCCTCCCCAACCCCCTGGTTGCCACAGCATCCCCTCTCATTGCCTTCTGCAGAGTTGGAGCTGCAACCCTTGAACCTTGCATCCGCCGCCTCCATCTCTCACCCTTTCGGTCCCCCCTCACTCCTAGACCCTTCTCGGTCACACTGCGCAACCGCCACAACCACCGCTGTCAACTCCCGAGGCGAAGAAGTTCAACTCAGTGCATCAGCCATGGCAGCCCTGGCTGTGGCATCAGGAGCCACCCCCCCCATACCCATGCTGCACATACCCAGCCATGCCACCACCGCAGCAGCAGCCACCTTGCCAGGGGGCAGGGGGGCAGGGGGGGACCCTGGCGGTCAGCTGGCTGCCCATTCGCGAACCGGCAGCTGGGCTGAGGGGCAGGGGCTCCTGGCCTCCAGCCTCCAGACAGCCCACCCCCCCGGTGCAAGGGACGGTGTGGGTGGGTTGTCGGCAGGGGGGCAGGGGGAGTCAGGGGGGGAGGAGGGGCTGGGCGGGGCCGGGGCCAGGGCCAGGGCCAGGGGGGGCTGCAGTAGCCAGGCGCGGCTGCTGGCTTTGCAGGGGCTGCAGATCAAGCAGTTCACTCGGATTCAGGCAACTCACTATGCGCGTCACACAAAGCGTGGTACAATGTGTGAACCTCCCACTATCAACACCTTTCATATGTATCATGGTGAGTCACACATCATCCCACATCCAACAGTCATAGTTTGGTGCAGCAAGTCACACTGTGTCATGCCTGGTCACACTTTGACATGGTAGGTTCAGGCAGCTGTTAGGTACTCGGAGGTCTGGGCAGACAGGACCAGAGGGGCAGCAGGTGTTTTGCGTCATCACCTTGCTGCCCCACCCCCCACCTACCCCCAGTCCTACCCCTCACCTGCCCCTTGCCCCACCGTTTCTGGCCCCCTGCCCCATCCGCCTCCCCCCTTCCCCACCCCCCTCCCCCCTGCCCCACCCCCCTCCCCCTTGCCCCACCCCTTGTGGCCCCCTGCCCCACCCCCTCCCCCTGCTGGCCTGCAGCCCCTGGGGAGTACACCCTGCAGCAGTTCATCCTGCAGATGGCAAAGGTGGCAACCATCAAGTGCAACAGCATCACGGCAGGGGTGAGCCACCGTCACGCTGTACTGCCTGCCTGCCTGCCTGCCTGCCTTACCGACTTGGTCTCCCCTTTACATCGCCGGAAAAGTAAACGCTGCGTAAGCGCACATATTACAGAGAGAGTGCAGGCGTTTAACTGTAACTGCTGCGTAACCGCAAAGTTCCTGAGGAAATGCAGGGGGCGTCGACAAGGCTGGGCGTCGTAGACGCTCTGATGTTGCGTGCTTATCTTGTACACGTAGTAGCCTGTGACCAGCCCGTAATGTGAAGGGATACTGTATAATGTCTCAGCCTGCGCTGTTCACGCTCACGCACAAAGAATGACCTCGGCCTCGTCTCAAGCCATGTACACGACGCGTCGCATTCTGCAATTTTTGATGAGGTCTCGGTCGTTTTTAAAAGCAACAGCTTGACCTCTGACATATAGTATACATTATACTATACATCACACCATTAGCAAACGCCTTCCTGCCTGCCTGTCTACCCCTCCTGCTGCCTGCTGCCTGCTGTTTACCCCCTGCTGTCAACCCCCTGCTGACTACCCCCTGCTGCCTGCTGCTAGGTGTGGTGCAACGACATGGGACAGAACCACGCCCGCACCTTCCTGCACCGCAATGCGCGCATCACCATCAGCACCACTGCCTTGTCCAACAGTACTGAGGTCATGAAGGACACCAACCACCAGGTGGGGGGCGAGGAGGGTAGGCGGGGGCAGGGGGCAGGGGCAGGGGGAGGGGCAGGGGTGGGGGCAGGGGGCAGGAGGTAGGGGCTATAAGTGAGGTAGGTGATAGAGGGGCAGGGGCAGGGAAGGCGAGGAGGGCAGGCAGGGGCAGCTGGTGGGGCAGGAGCGGGGTCAGGGGGGCAGGGGCTGGAGTGAAGGTACGGGGTAGAGCTGGGGCGTTAGGGCAGTAAGCAAGTGCGGGGGTAGGGGCAGGGGTAGAGGTTGCTCAGGAGCTGTGGCTGTGTTGAACCCTGATGCCCCGCACCCTGATGTATGGTAGGTTTGCTTCATCAGTGAACTGTCACTGTTGTAGAATGGAATGGTGGACTTCACCACCATTTTGTTAATAAGGAGGGTGAGAGTAAGGGGTGAGGGTGAGGGTGAGAGTGAGGGGTGAGGATGAGGGTAAGAGTAAGGGGTGAGGGTGAGGGTGAGGGTGGTTGAAGCCTGGTCTTCTTGTCCTTGCAGATCTACATGTGGCTGCGGCCCAAGGGCAGGGGCCAGGTGGGTGCCAGGGACGTGCGTCGCGTGCTGCTCTCCAAGGAGGCCTGCTGCTTGTCCATGGCGCACTTCTTTCAGGCAAGCAGGGGAGGCGGTGTGAATGGGGTGGTGGGGGGAGGAGGGGAAGGAGGAGGAGGGGTAGGAGTAGGGGTAGGAGGAGGAGGGGAAGGAGGAGTAGGGGTTAGGGCAGGGCCTGGCCAGTGCCAGATACCAGTAAGGAGGGTGTGATTTGGAGAGAGTGTGGACCCTCAAAGCATGCTCTGCATGGGGTGCAGGCTGTAAGGTTGTACGGCCTCTGCTGGGGAAAAGACAAACATACGAACGCTTGGTCTATGTTTGCCGGTAATGCAATATTTGTAACAAAGTATATATACATAAACAGGTGTTACTTGTGCATTCCTGATACCCCTCTGTTGCATGGCCGCCAGTGCACGCCAGCAGCAGCGTCACTGACCGCACCTGCTTGCGCGGCACGGCTCAGGAGTGTGTTTGCATTGCTGCTGCCGGGGTTTCAGCACGGCTGGCCTTCAGCCTGGGAGGGAGCCCATGCACGGGTTTC
The DNA here is from genome assembly GCA_030144725.1 of Haematococcus lacustris. Classification (NCBI taxonomy): domain Eukaryota; kingdom Viridiplantae; phylum Chlorophyta; class Chlorophyceae; order Chlamydomonadales; family Haematococcaceae; genus Haematococcus; species Haematococcus lacustris. Next base: position 9,457,203 of record JASKMD010000006.1, read on the forward strand.
CAGTCACATCACCCATCACACTAGTGGGTCACACATCACACGCACCACTGACCCCTGCTGGACCCTGTTTGCTGCGCCCCTCCCCTGCAGCTGATGACCACTGGGGACGGCCTCTGCTTCCCTCAGCAAAGCTCCAGAGGCCCTGCCCGCCGCCTGCACTACGATTACGTGCGCTACTTTGGCGTGTGTGACCGGGTGTGTGACCTGGGTGCTGCCAGGCTGGGTCACTCACTCCCCTCACACACATCACACTCTCACACACACACACCTGCCACATGCACTGAGCCACCCTGGCAGCTAATGTGGCTGACACAGCTGCTGCAGGCTTCTACTCAGCTCTGTTTGCCAGCCTGATGTTCTAAGTTGGTCAACAACACTGCTGCTGCCGCTGCTGCCGCTACTGCTGCTGCCGCTGTTGTCGATGCTGCCACTGCTGCCATGGCCACTGCCACTGCCCCTCTGGCCCCCCCTGCCTGGCCCCAGCACCAGGAAAGTTCCTGCTGCTCGTGTTTGTGCACCACAGCTGCAATGGGCCCCCGTGTCCCCTCCCTGCCCCCCCTGCCTGGCCCCTACAGGTTGTGTGCATGTACCAGGACGCTGTGACCCCGTATGACCTGGCGCTGCCGCCCAGCCAAGTCCAGTACAGCTATGCAGCGCAGCTCAAGTGGCTGCAGGCAGATGTGAGTGTAGGCCCATGCCCTGCCCCCACCTCCCGCTCTTACACTCCCTTGGGACCCTGGTGTGTGACTGCCTGTGGATTTGCTTTCATAGCTGACCTTTGCAGCAGGGATTTGCAAAAGTGCCATAAAGTACGCATGGTTGCATGCACATGGGTGCACTCGCCCAAAGTAGGTGCAGCCCTGCTCATTAGCCCCGCTGGTCTTGCTCCTACTGAATATAGTGATTCGGTATACTCCTGCACGACCCACAAGACCTAGAAGTGAAGCTCAAAGGGACTACGGTACAAGTAGTGTTGCCTCATCCACAGCCTAGCCACAGCCAGGGGCAGTTGGCTTGAAACATGTAGCTGTGATTTATTTTGGTGCATAGGACCATGAAACCCCTCTGGCTAACCCTAACCCTAACCCTAACGCTAACCCTCCCCTGGCTCCTGGCAGCCAACCTCCCCTCTTATTCTCCAGCAACACGCAGCTCCTGCCAAGGCACCGTTGCTGAACCAAGTCTCCCTCCTCCCCTCCACCCCGCGGCTGCCACCCACCCACCCACCCACCCACCCACCCACCCACCCACCCACCCACCCACCCACCCACCCACCCACCCACCCACCCACCCACCCACCCACCCACCCACCCACCCACCCACCCACCCACCCACCCAGTGTGACCCCGCACCTGTACCTGCCATGCCCCATCCAGGCTGAGGACTTGATGCGGGAGGCGGACGTGGCTTTTGCCGAGATCAAGCAAGCCATGCAAGTCCAGCCCCAGCTGCTGCTGCAGCAACAACAGCAGCAGCAGCATGCATCTGCTTCCGCCTCAGCCTGCGTAACCACTGGCACCAGCCCCAGCGCAGCATCAGCCAGCCAGCCCAGACAAAGCATCTGGGGTTCGGAGGGGGCTACCGCTGCACTGCAAACCACATCAACTGTGGCAACCGCCCCAACCGCCCAGGCACCTACAGCTGCAGCCAATGGAGGGGGAGGCAGTGCTGCGAGGGCCGGTGCTGCTGCAGAGACCCAAGCTCCTGGGGCGACCCCCGCACCTGCAAGCACCCCAGCAGCAGCAGCAGCAGCAGCAGCAGCAGCAGGGACACCAGTAGCGGGCTCTGCAGCTGTGGTCAATACCCCCGCCCCGCCTTTCAATAGCGAACTGAGTTCCCAGCTGGCAGCAAATGCAGCAGAGGGCAGTGTGGTAGGGCAGTGCAAGGACCCAGGCCACCCGCCGCCCCCCCTTGCTGCTGCTGCTGCTGCCCCCCCAACTCACCCTCTCCCACCCACCCACCCTCCCAGCGCCGCCCCTGAACTCCCAGCCTCACACCACCCAGCCCCTGCCCCAGGCAGCAGCCCTACTCCCCAGACAGCCCCTGGGGCTGCCTCAGGAGGCCTCCCTGCCTCTGCCCCTTCCCCTTCCCCTGCTGCTGCCCCTGCCCCTCACCCCGCCCTCTCCCCCTCCCCCGCTCCCCCCCCCTCTCTCCGCGGCCCCCTCTTTCGCCAGAGGCCTGCTGCCTGCCCCCTCAGCTGCTGCTGCTGACGCCCTGGCTGCTGCCCTGGCTCACGTAGCAGCGGGCTCAGGGGCGGGTGACGAGGAAGGGCCCGGGCCACTGGACTCCGCCCACACCCCCCCTGGCAGCGTGGTGGGGCAGGGTGGGGGGGTCACTCTCTACAGCCCCAAGCCAGGGGCAGCTGGGGGGGTGGGGGTGGGGGCTGGGCATGCAGCCTTTGCCAGCGTGCTGCCAAGGCTGCAGGCAGCTGTGGAGAGGGACCGCAGCTGCTTCAGATCCAGGGTGCAGTACTGCCTGGCCAGTGTGCAGCAGGTACCATGGACCCACCCTGCTGCTCCTGCTGCTGCTGCTGCTTCTGGCGGAACCACTCCCCAGGCCCCATGGGGCCAGGGGTCTGGGCTGCCCACCTCCAACCAACCAACTGCAGCAACCACCCCAACCGCTGCAACTGCCACCAACCAGGGCGGGGTACCAGGAGCTGGGCACGGGGGGGCCCCAGCGGGAGGGACCCAGCATGACTTTGCAACAGGACATGGAGCGGCGCATGGAGGTGCCCATGGAGGTGCGCATGGGCCAGGGCATGGGGCGGGGTCCATGTCGCTGGGTCCGGCTCTACAGAGTGTTCCAGAACATTTTGACCTGAGTGCAACCGACCTGGACCTAGCGGCAGTGGAGCGGAAACTGAGTGGCAACAGCCGCAGTGGAGGGGGGCTGGCGGGCGGTGTCCAGCCTCAGGACCAGGCTGGGCAGGCTGCTGCTGGTAAAGGCCAGTGTGACCTCCCTGTGACCTCCCTCACTCATCACACCCATCCCGCAGGTGTGGAATCACACATCACATCGGATGAGGGGGCATGCCAGGTTCCGGGAAAGCAGAAACAGTTTGAAAGCATGCACCATGTGTGTGACCTGGGTGTGGGAGGCATACCCGGCCAACCGCCTCCAACTGACCAACTGCTACATGGGGACCCCTCACTTACCTCCTCAGGGGTACAGCAGCTTGGAGATGCAGCCCTCGACACCTTGCCTGGTCAGATGGGGGCGGGGGCCTCTTCGCTCCCTCCTGACCCCAACCACCAGCCCCAACCACTCCAACTGAACCAACCACACCCAGCCCACCCCAGCAGCACCAGCTGTCCCAGCGGAGTCTCCTCCCCTCCACCCAGCCTCATGCGACCCTCCCCCCCCCCCTCCCCCTCCCCTCCCCCCCCCCTCACCCACCCACCCATGCCGTGGGTACCCCTTCTGCCTTGACCCCCCTCAGCCGCCAGCACAGCCTGACCCCCAGCCACTCATCCCTCACCGCCAGCCAAGGGCAGGGGGACACCCCCCCCGCCCCCCCCCCTGCTGACCCACACCCACAGCCTCGGCCGCGCCCGCTCTGCTGCCTCCTCCGCCCTGGGGGGCCCGGGCCTGTTCTCCATGGGCAGCCTCCCCCCCCCGCCCGGCAGCCTGGGCACCAGCAGCAGCCTGGGAGGCTGCTCCACAGACCTGCCCCCCCAGCAGCAGCAGCAGCAGGGTCAGGGTCAGGGTCAGGGGCCAGAGGCAGGCAGCGAGGCAGACCGGCTGGCCTTGGTGGTGGAGGGGGTGCAGGAGCTCAACCTGCTGCGCCGCACCCTGGCAATGACGCTGCTGTCCTGGGCAGCCAGCCTGCAGGACCCAGCCACCTACACGGGGCTGTGCCTCACCTTAGCCTCCGCCCAGGCCGCCCAGTCCTCCGCCAGCACCGTGCGCTGCTCCATGGACACCCCCGGGCTGGTGGGCGGAAGCTGGGTGGAAGGTGGTGGGCCGGGCAGCGTGTCACGCACCAGCCACACCGGCGGGGTGGGGGGGTGGGCCGGTGGGGGGTGGAGCGGGGCGCAAAGCAGCAGCGGCCTCGCCGCAACCCCTGCCCCGGGCACCTGCACCCCCAGCATGGGTGCCTTTGACCCCAGCAGCCTGGGCAGCGTGGCGGCGGAGCTGGCGGGCGTGACGGCAGACAGGCCAGGGGGGATGTTCGGCGGGCTGTCCCCTGCCCAGGCCATGCAGCGCCTAGGTCTGATCCAGGCCTTGGAGACGGAGACGGCCAGCGAGGGCACCCTGCCGGTACCCATCGTGCCAAGCACCTCCGGCCCCATCGTGATCCAAGCCGTGGCGGACATGGTGGTCAGGGCGTCTGCCAGCAGCCTGGGGGGGGGCAGTGTGGCTGGGTCTGGCATGGGGGGCGGGCTCTTGACGGCTGCGGGGGAAGGGGGTCAGGGGGGGGGCCGGAGGGGGGGAGGAAGGCGGGGGGGGTGGGGGGGAGAGGGAGAGGGGGATGGGGGCCCACAGCTTGGCTGCCAGCTACAGCAGTGGCCAGGGCCTGGCCTTGGGCAACCAACAGGGGGGCAGGGGGGGCGGGGGGTGCGGGGGGGGTGGGGGGCCCGGCGTGGGGTCAGGGGGGGGGGTCTCTGCGCAGCTCTGGGCCATTGGGGGGCCTAGTCAGCAGCTCCTCGCTCCTGGAGGGCTCCCAGTCCATCCTAGGCCTGGGGCTGCTGCCGACACGGCACACCAGCCGCCGCATCTCAGTGCTGTTGGACCTGGAGGGGGCGGCAGGGGGGGGGACCGCCTCCTGGGGCTGACCCCTCTCCCCCCCTACCCCTAACCCGGGGGGGCCTGGGCAGTGGGTCGATGGGGGGCGATGTTGGGTTCGTGGCGCAATCGCGCACACCCTTCAGTCCAGGGCAGGGGAGGGGGGCAGGGGAGGGGCAGGAGGGTGCCCACTTCTTGTTGGGCAGCCATGCTTTTGAGGAGGGCAGCAGTCTGATGCTGTCGCGGCAGCACAGCGGCAGCACCAGCCTGTTTGGGGGCGGGGGGATGGGTGTAGGTGGGGGGTTCGAGACCGGGACGGCCACGCCGCTAGGGGCTGGGCATAGTGAGGCTGGATCTGAATTGGGAGGGGAAGGGGACGAGGAGGGGCAGGAGGAGGAGGAGGGGCAGGAAGAGGAGGAGGAGGAGGAGGAGGAGGGGCAGGAGGAGGAGGAGGAAGAGGAGGAGGAGGAGGAGGGAGCTCCATATACCAAGTACTATGGAATGGGGGGGACGCCCTTGGGTCAGAGAGCTGGGGGTGACGAGGAGGAGGAGGAGGACCCAGCCTTCTACCCCCAGGTGAGCGTTGGCTCTGACACTGACAGGGACCTGGACCACAACACTAGCAGCAGCAGCAGCAGCCACAATAGCAGCAGCAGCAGCACCTGACACATTTCATCCTGGAGCTCACAAGCTGTGGGGCAGGGCGGGGTGGGGCGGGGCGGGGCGGGGCGGGGGTGGGGCGGGGCAGGGCGGGGCGGGGCGGGGCGGGGCGGGGCGTAGGAGCATGCGAGCTGCGTGGCCGCTTGCTTTGTGCAGGGCCTGCATGCCTTCTCTGACGAACTGCCCGCCTCAACAGCAGCAGCTGTCCAGGTGAGTATGGTGAGGGAATGAATCACCTACCTCACCGTCCTGCCCCCACATCACCTCCGGCATCAACCACCCTCAACCACCCTCAACCACCCTCAACCACCCTCAACCACCCTCAGATGCTCCCCACCAGCATGGCTCAGCTGTAGCCTGACTCAGCACCCAGCAGGTCAGGCTGACACCTTGACAAGGTGACATGGATGCTGCACAGAGGCTATGAGTCAGGCGCCCTGCTGTTGCTCTGTTGTATGTGGTGTGGTGTTGATGCTGAGGAGTCATCGCGGCACACAACCATGGTGGGGGGGGAGGGGAGCTGATATCAAGGTGTTGGAGATAGGCTGCGTCTCAGTCATGGCACATAACCCTCCACCCATCATGGCTGCCGGCCTAGGAAGCCTGATATCAAGGCATTGGAGAGAAGCTGCGTCTTCTTCATGGCAGCCAGGCTGTTGTAGAGTTTGCAGCGGTGTCTTTGCAGCCTGCAGCGTGAGACCTGTCTGAGCTGTGGGCCGTGGGTAGAGGTCTTCACTGCTGCTGTGGTTCCTGGAGGGCTGTTGATGTCCCGCTCGCTTGTGAGGGAGGGGGCTCTGCCTGGAAGTCAAGGCGCACCTGCAGACTGTCAAGTTGACAGCCACTCGGCAGCTTCCAGGCAGCTTCCGGCAGCCCGTCCTAGGCTCGGCAGTCTCACCTGCTGTCCTTCGCTGCTGTGTATAATGGAACACTGTGCCTGCCACTGCTGTTGCCATGCAGGGGCAGGGCACCACAGCCAGCGAGCCAGTCAGTCAGCTGCCCCACGCAAGGGAGCTGGGACTTGGCTCGGTCCAGGCCCAGGCACAGGCCCAGCCGCCGCAGCAGCAGGCTAGCATCACATGTCACCAGTGGGATGCCAAGGCTACTCCCGCTGCTGCTGCTGCAAAGCCTGGGGGCGGGACGGTGCGCTTTAGTGGGGTGGGTCAGGGATGTCCCCTCCCCCCCCCCCCCTCACTCTGACTCCCTCCCCCTCCCTCTGAACCCCTCCCCCTCCCTCTGAACCCCTCCCCCTCCCTCTGACCCCCTCCCCTTCCCCCTGACCACCTCCCCCTCTCCTGCCACCCTACTCCTCTGCCCCCCTCCCCCTCCTCCCAACTTCCCCCCTCCCTCCCCCTCCCCCTCCCCCTCACTCCCCTGTTGCCCTCTGACAACAGCCTTGTCCCTCCTGCCCCTCCTGTCCCACAGGCAACGCAAGACTCCCTCCCCCCCCTCAGCTCTCGTCCACCAACCCACCCTCCCCCTCCCCTTCCCCATACCGGCGCCCCTGGTCCTGACCACAAACCCAGCAAGCTGCCCTCTGACGCCTCCTCACCTCCCCCGGCTGCCAGCTTCCTGCTGCCCCCCCTGGCAGCAGCGGCCCCCACAGCTGGCTCCCTCACGGCTGCCAAAGCAGCAGGCCACCCCAGCCCCCCTACCCAGGCCCACTCAGCTACCCAGCCCCCGCTGACAGTTGGCTCAGGCTCCGGCACTGGCTGTCCAGCAACTGCTGCCACACAAGGTGCCTCTGGGCCAGCGACAGCAGCAGGGGGGCCTGCTCAGGGCCCCCCTGATGCAGGCCTGCAGTTGTCAGCTTTCCAGACTGCCTCCTCCCTCTCGGCTGCTCTGGCCAACGGTCATGATGCAGGGAGTCAGGCAGGCGGGGGTGGGGGCGGGGGTGGGGCGGGGGGAGGGGGTGCAGCAGCAGCAGCAGCAGATGGCAAGCCCCCCCTGCCATCCTCGGTGTCCTCCCTGGGCCTAGGCAGCGGCCCGCTGTCCACGCTGCTGTCCGCCCCTAGCCTGAAGAGCTTGAGAGGCTCCAGGCCCAGTGCCAGCATGAGGCGCACACTGCAGGTCAGCAGGGGGGGGGCGGCTGCAGGTCAGCAGGGGGGTGGCTGCAGGTCAGCAGGGGGGTGGCTGCTGCAGGTCAGCAGGGGGGGGGCGGCTGCAGGTCAGCAGGGGGTGGCTGCTGCAGGTCAGGAGGGGGGTGGCCGCTTGCTATCATCACCATCAACATGACATGGCATTAGCCTGTGTGAGGGGTCACACATGTGTGGCATGGTCACACACGCCTGCTGTGTGTGTAGGGGGGTGAGGGGCGGGGGGGGGTAAGGGGATGCAGATAATTATCCAGCTGGTCAACAACGACCATAGTCTTGCACCATGTTACGTGATGGCAAGGCTTGAGCTGTGGGCAAGCTGTGGCAGCCGTGACTGCTGCGACTGCTAGACGAGCCGTGGCTGCGGGCATGTGGCAGCGTGGAGGGATGCCAGCAGGGCTGTTGCCATTCAAATCCCCAGCCAATCTGATCAAGCACCAGCTTTGCTATGACTGCTGGGCAAGATGAACCTCACTCAACAAACTCTGGCTCAACTAACAAGACAGTCAACAGTTTGGGCATGCATGTGCCCCATGCATGTGTTATGCTTCCATGCAGAACGTGCGACGTAAGTTTGAAATGCTGGTCACCGCCCCAGACATGGGCCCCATAGGCCGCCTGAAGCTGCCTGGTCGTGCGCTCATGCCGCCGGGGGTCATGGACTCAGTGGTGTGTACCTGGCTTCTGCGACCGCTGCAACTGTTGCAACTGCTGCAACCACTGAAACTGCTGCAACCGCTGCAACCGCTGCACTGCTGCCTGTCTTCCTGTGTGCCGGCGCTTCTGTGCATTGGGCGGTGGGCTGGCCCTCCGCCCTGCACCAGCTTCAGTGAGGGGCACCAGTAGCATGGAGGTCAACATATACACGCATGCTGGCATGGGCTGCATGGGCTGCCTTGGCCTGATGCTTGCAGGTGCCCATCCACGACGCAGAGATCACCTCCATCATTGCCCACTGCCTGACCTCCCGCCAGTACCTGTCCCTGCTCAACGCAGCCATCAAGGACTGCTTCAATGTCAGTCAGTGTTGCCACCCCCCTCCTAACCCTTGCCGCCCCTTACCTGGCCTGCTCCTCCAGTGTTGCCACCCACCCTAACCCTTGCCTTGCCTGACTGCTCCTCCATGGCCACTACGGAGCTGGCCAGCTGCTGCCTGTGCCTGGCTACTGGCGCGGTTTCACCACCACCACCACCACCACCACCACCACCACCACCACCACCACCACCACCACCACCCTCACCACCACCACCACCACCCTCACCACCACCACCACCACCACCACCACCACCACCACCACCCTCACCACGTCGCAGGGTGGTCTAATGGGGTCAGAGTCAGAGGCAGGTCAGAGTTAGCTGGTTGGAGTGAGAGTCACACCACCTCTGAACCCCAGTGGATGTGGTGGCTGAGGGCGCCTGACTGGCATCCCAGCCATTGTCTCACGCTCATTGTCTCACACGCATTGTCTCACACGCATTGTCTCATTGTCATTTTCTCAATGTCATTTTCTCGTATTAGTTGTCTCACACTCATCGTCTTACACTCACTTTATCACACTCCGTGTCTCATTTGTAACAGATGCACCTCCTGCTGCATGCCACCACCATCCCTTGCGCCACTTCCTCACAAAGAGCATCATTGCATGGTAACCGCCTATTGGCAACACCGCAGCACACAGCTTGCACTCCACTTGAGTCCAAATTAGTGGCTCATGCTGTGGAGTCTGCAGCGACGCCGTGTTTGCCTCGTCCCGCCCAACCTCATCCACTGGCCTTGACTTCACCTGGCTCATGCGGTGAAATGTCTGGTCGTAGGCGATGGCAACTGCAGCATGGCACCAACAACAGCAGCAACAGCAGCAGCAACAGCAGCAGCAACAGCACCAGCACCAGCGCAGCAGCAGTGGGATGGGACTACCTGCGGGGCCTGTGCCACTTATGCCCCAGGTGAGTAAGACCTCAAACGCACATGCTGCCAACAAAAGACCACCCCACCCTACCCCACCCTAGTTCCTCTCCCTCCTCTGCTGGCCAGTGGGCTCCCTGCTCCCCTCCACACCCGCTTTGCCTCACCCTCTGCTGACTAGTGCCCCCTCCCCACCCTCCCCTCGCACCACCCCACCTGCTGCCCTGCAGAGCGCCCAGCCAAGCTTTGGCACCGCCCCAGGCTCAGTTGGCTCCACCTCCACCTCCACTGCCGCCCCCACTCCCACCGCCGCCCCCTCAGCATCCCACCCAGGCCCCAACCTGCTGCTCCTCCCCCCCGCCAGCCCCACTCCCTCCTACCACTCCCAGCCCATACCCCACTCACATGCCAGCCAGCACCCTCACCATCCAGCTGCCTCCTCTTCTTTCCCAACCGCCCCAACCACCACAACCACCACACCCGCCCAGCCCCAGGCAGCAGCAGGAGGCCCCAGTGGGCCAGGGTCACTAGCATCAGGCAGTATGGGGGGTGGGGCCAGCCGCCCCCCTCCCCTCCCTAGTCATCCCACACACCACCACCACCATCACCACCACCACCACTCCATGCCTGCAGCAGCAGGGGGGCCGCAGGCAGGCGGCGTGCAGGGTCCTGGTGCACAAGTGGAGGATGAGTGGCTGCAGCTGCTGCGCTGTCCTGAGCCTGCCCACGTCAAGCTGGTGCTGGAGGACGAGAGCATAGGCATGCCCTGGGCCAGGGCCAAGTTCCAGGTCATCGCACACTTTGCACCGCAGGCAAGCCTGGGGTGGGAGGGGTGGGTGGGTGGGTGGGTGGGTGGGTGGATGAAGCGGGACAGAAGTCAGAAATTGGGGAAAGGAGACCAGCCAGTGGGAGTGGAAGGGAGGGGGGAGGATGAAGGGGAGGGGGAGAAGGATCATACAGCTGATACAACATCATCATCACCTGCTTACCGCCTCGTGCCACGTCATTGCCGTCCCCCACCACAGTTTGCTGAGCTGCGGCGGCGCGTGATCCAAGGTGGTGAGGCGCACTTCATCACCTCCCTCACACGCTGCGTGCGCTGGGCCCAGCGGGGCGGCAAGAGCAACGCTTACTTTGCCAAAACGCGTGATGACCGGTTCATCATCAAGTCACTGAACAAGGTGGGAGGCCCGTCCTCCTCCTCACCCATACCCTCGCCCTCGCCCTCGCCCCGCACCCGCACTCTTGCCCGTACTCTCGCCCACATCCTCACCCGCACCCTTGCCCGTACCCTCGCCCGCACCCGCACCCGCACCTTGACTTCCCCTAGCAAGCGCCAGGCATGGCCTTGAACCTTTGTTACTAGCATGTGTTTGCAGCTAACCTTGACTGTCTGTCTGGTCCGCAGGCAGAAAAGGCTTCCTTCTTGCGCTTTGCGCCCGCATACTTTGAGCACATGGTCAAGATGCTGAGTGGGCAGCGCACCTGCTTGGCCAAGCTGCTGGGAGTGTTCACGGTGACGTTCAAGCCCACTGCAGGTCAGGTCGCCTTGGCATGACACGGGCGGGCAAGCCAACTTGTCCCTATTCCTATCCGCATGGCAGCTGCCTGCTGTGGCATAATGCTGGTTGATCAGTCACAATGGCATGCATGCATTCAGATTGGTGCATGCATGTAAAGGTATTCGCATGGCAAATGTTCTAATACTCCACAAGCAGGCAGTGCTCAGCAATGTGGCCCATTAACACGCACAGGGGCGTGGGCGGCCCATAGGACATGTCAGGTCCAAGTGACAGGACAGGACGCCTTGACGCCAGACACACTGTGCCATCAGCTTTACCCAGACCACACCCTTCAGCGCTAGAAACCTATCTTTCAAGTTTTCTAGACCACAGCCTCATGCGCTAAATACCCCTTCTGTGTTTTTAATATCATCCTACACCGGCCAGCGCTGGGGTTTTATTAATTTCTTGTCCTGAACGACATCCTCATCCAGTGTCAAAGCCTGGTGCCATGCCCATGTGACAGAGGACGGGACAGAGGTGTGGGCAGAGGGAGGCAAGGGCTGCACACGGCAGGCTTTCCCAGCAGCTGGCTCTGCAGCAGCATCTAGCACCAAGCAGCAGTACTTAGCACCAAACAGCACCACCCCTGGGTGAACACCATCTACACCAACACCACCACCACCACTGTCAGGCCCATGTGACTGAGGACAAAGGGAAACAAAAAAAAGGCAGCATGACTACCCGACCTGCCCTCAGCACCCCTGCTCACACCACCGCCCCTGCTCCCTGCCCCTGCTGCCTGCCTGGCCTGCAGGTGGTGGGCTGAGCGCCGCCACCGGCAGCAGCAGCGGGCCTAATGAGGGCCTGGACCTGCTGGTCATGGAGAACTCCTTCTACGGCCGCCCCGTGTCGCGCATCTACGACCTCAAGGGCTCGGAACGAAACCGCTTCAACCCTGCGGCTGCGCAGAATCCGAATGTGGGAACCAGGCACCAGCGGCACCACCACCACCACCACCACCACCACCAATACATACAGCGGCACCACCACCACCACCACAACCATCACCACCACCACCACCACCACCACCACCACCACCACCACCACCACCACCACCAATACATACAGCGGCAGCACCAGCGACAGCAACAGCAGCAGCACCAACAATTGCAATACAGGCAGCGGCACCAGCAGCAGCAGCTGCTCCTGCCTGTTCCCCCACCTGCTGCACCTGCTGTTTCCGCCATCGCAATCGCCGTTGCCGCCGCTGCCGCTGCCACTGGCTTCCCCACATCCTGCTCCTGCTGCTCTTCTCTGCTCCGGCTGCTCCTGTCATTGCAACTGCATTGCCGCCGCCGCTGCCGCTGCCGCTGCCCATGGCTGCAGGACGCCAAGGAAGTGCACCTGGACGACAACCTGCGGCAGGAGAACATGCGCAGCCCCACCTGCGTCCAGCCAGACACCATGGCTGCGCTGGCGGAGGCGCTGTGGTCTGACACACGCTTCCTGTCCAGCCTCGACATCATGGACTACAGTCTCCTGGTGGGTGGGTGGGGGGGGGGGGCAGGCTGGGGGCAGGGGGGGCAGGTAGGGGGGAGGGGGGGGGGCAGGCAGGGGGCAGGCAAGTAGGGGGGAGGGGAGGGGCATGCCCATTCCATTGTGCATGTGAATGCTGCTGGGGAGGCCTCAGGGGGAAGAAGCGGCTGGCGGCAGCAGCAGGGGCAGGGGGTGGCAAAGTGAGAGGCAGGGGCTGCGGAAGATTGGCTATAGCCGGCTTGGCCAAGGGATGCTAGCCTGCATGGCGAGCTGCATGGTGAGCTGCATGGCGATTGCGTGCTGCTTGGTAAGGTAGTGCTGGGGCAGGTGGGTTCCATGGGCGTTTGCGACCGCGCCTAGAACAGTTTGCTGGTGGCTGCACTAGGAGAGGGCGAGCATCACGGGGGGTGAGCCATGCGGGACAGCTGGGTGGCATGGGGGAACATGGAGTTCATGGTGAGAGGTGCATGGAGGGTATGAAGTTGGCATGGCCATGCCTGTTGCTAGGTCCATCCCTGGCTGCCATGCCATGCCAGACTGACTCCATCTGCTTCGCCCTTGATTTCAGCAAGATCAGAGGAGTGATGAGCATGCATTGCCAGGCTGACATGGTTGCCACTGGCCATGCCTGGCTGCCTGTAGCTGGGTCCAGGCCTGGAGGCTATGCCTGTGGCTGCCATGACATGACTGCCTGCCCTGCCTGCCTGCCATGCCTGCCTGCCTGCCTAGCCTGCCTAGCCTGCCTGCCATGCCTGCCTGCCTGCCTAGCCTGCCTGCCATGCCTGGCTGGCTGTGGTCACGCTGCAGGTGGGCCTGGACCGCGAAGAGAACGTGCTGGCAGTGGCCATCATCGACTACATCCGCACCTACACCTTTGACAAGCGTGTGGAGACGTTTGTGAAGGGTAGTGGGCTGCTGGGGGGCGATGGCAAGGTGCGTGCTCAGAGATACCTGACACCCCTGCTTCAGGCGCTGAAACACAGGAGCTGGCTGGCTGGCTGGGCTGGCTGGCTGGCTGGCTGGCTGGCTGGCTGGCTGGCTGGCTGGCTGGCTGGCTGGCTGGCTGGCTGGCTGGCTGGCTGGCTGGCTGGCTGGCTGGCTGGCTGGCTGGCTGGCTGGCTGGCTGGCTGGCTGGCTGGCTGGCTGGCTGGCTGGCTGGCTGGCTGGCTGGCTGGCTGGCTGGCTGGCTGGCTGGCTGGCTGGCTGGCTGGCTGGCTGGCTGGCTGGCTGGCTGGCTGGCTGGCTCCTCCATTGCCCACTGTGCAGCCCTGGTTGCAATGGTCAGCTGTGTTGTTGAGATCATCTCCCCTGGCACAGCCAAAACAGGCACCCCGGGTTTCGTAGCCAAGACAGGCAAACCTGTAAGGCGGCTAGTACGCCCTGCAGGCGTCTTCATGCGGCCTGACTGCTGGAATAGCACCACTCAGCCGGCCTGATGCTGGGGGCTGGGCACAGCTGACCGCTGGGACTGCACCTGCACCTTTCACTCCCACCTTCACTGTTTACCTTTCACCTCTCAGCGTCGCCTTCACCACCTTCACCTCTTACCTTCACCACCTTCACCTTCCCCACCACTGCACCCTCACCAAACACCACCATCAGCACCGCCATCAGACACGCCTGGCCACGGGCGCCAGTGGGGGCAGCACCCCCCGGCCCACCTCAGCCCTGGCAGGGGGCGATCACTTACCAGGACGTCCCCGCTCCGGCTGCGGGTCTTCGCGCTGTTGCAAAGCTGAACTGTCGCGCTCCTGAGTGACTCCGCGTATGTGCTTTTGCGCAGGAACCCACCATCGTCAGTCCGAAATTGTACATGAAGCGATTCCGAGCTGCCATCCAGGGCTACCTCACCGTGGTCCCCTCAACGGCGGAAGTCCCGCAGCCCCTGCCGATCGACGACCCGCCAAGACCGAGTGATCTATGAAGTGTGACCCTCAGGCTTTTACTCGTTTATGATTACATGGGCGTGCCCTGACTGCATGAGAGGCACCATAGCGTAGAACAAGCACCCGCAGCTGGTCAGTCTGAGCAGGTGGTGCGCGTGGTCTCAGAGGCATGTCGCAAACTGTGACACTCATCAGAATGCAATGCCAGGAATTTTGTGACTTTCAGCTCGATGTCTAATGTCATCAAGGCCGCAGGCTGTGTTCTCACTGGCCTGGCTAACTGCAAACCTGGGTAGGGGGAAGAGGCGCGGCCAGCCGGTCCCACTGACATGGACCCCAGCCTGGCGATCCAATCACAGCGTGGAAGGTAAAAGGTACCTGGGCCTGTCCTACTGCTAAAAGCCTGCCCTTGTTATCAAACGCCGCGTGGGGAGCAAACAGGCACCTGGGCACTGAGCACTCCATAGACAAATGAAAGCGATCCAAACACCGCGAGGAAGGTAAAAGGGCAGAGGGCGAAAGTAAGAGGGCACCTGAGTACTAAGCACTGTACCTGCAAGCTGCTTTCACGCTAGCTGCTTAAGTAGGCTAAGTAGCCAGCTATGGGTACAGGGAGGGGTTTTGGGGGGCAGTGTGGGGGATCAGGGGAAGGGATGGCGGCAGGGGAGGGAGGGGCGTAGACATCAGATGTAGACACCCGACTGCACAGCAATGCCAGGGGCAGGAGCAGGGGCAGGAGCAGCTTCTGCAGCCTTAGGTCAGATGCAGTTGGCGGCGGCAGACGTTCAGATTTGACCGCGCCGGATCTGCTGGTCCACATCGTCCGCGTCCAGCTGGCCAGGCAGCCTCTCCACTCCCGGGTTGCAAATGCTGTAGGCCGAGACTTCGCCCTGCACGCAGGAAGGTGGGCGACGTGCATTGAGAGCCCTGGCGGCGTAATAAGTCGAGCTATTGCCTTTTTTTATTAAGAGTGTTTAAGAAACATTTTTCATGATGACAGGCACAGCGTTGACGTGAGGTATGGCATAGGCAGGAGGGGGAGTGGGAGAGGGTTTGGGGGAGGGGTCAGGGGGAGCAGGTCCAGGGGGGTGGGTCAAGAGGGGCGGGTCACTGTGAAGGAGTCATAGGGGGGGGAGGGGTCAGGGAGAGGGGGTCAGAGGACAGTTTAGATGTGACAGCGGTTGTTTGTGGTGATCTGTAGGTTGAGCTGCCCCTCTGCCGGGCCTCCCTCACCTCCTTCTTCTGTCCCAGGTTGCTGACAATGGCCGTGATGATGCAGAGCAGGATGAACACTGGACCCAGCTGCAGCTTGGACGACACGAGGCAGCCCACGCAGAACAGCTGCATGCAAAGGAGGACACATGCGGCCAAAACCCTGCAGACATCACTGCTAGGGCAGGGCGTATGATAGGGTAGGCTGGGGTTGGGTAAGTACTCGCTCACAAGCACACGGCTCAAATAAAGGCAGGTAGTCATTGGATAGGGTAGGTAGCATTTCAAAATATCAAACACATCTCTAAGGTGTAGGGCGACCACCGCGATTCACCCCTCACAGCCCTCACCCTCACACAAACATTGTTGACAGCCAGGTCACACAGCACCCCTAACTGCCACCTAGCTCCTGCAGTGATACACTCCCCCAGCCAGCACCGCCCCAAACTCACCACCAGCATGAGCATCCGCATGGGGCGTATCAAGATCACCCAGTCCACAGCCCACGGCGCCCAGCCCGCTCGCCGCGCCGCCTCTACCACTGCTCTCTCCCATGCAGGCGCCGTGGCGGGTAGCTGGGCCGGGGCGTCCTCTTCCTCCTCCCCCTCACCGCCCCCTCCGCCTCCACCTGGCCAGCCGGCAGCCCCCTGGGGGTTGGACGAGGTGCCGGACTGCGCTGACAGCACAGCTGACACTAGGCGAGGTGACGGCGCCTTGCGGTTGGGGACCACTAGCACTGTGTCTGCAAGCCAAGCGGCATGCAAGCATGGGTTCTCATGAATGGGTTGTGTGAAGCAGTGACTTTGCACAACCTCTGAGACCAAGAAAATGGAGGAGGCTGAGATCACAAGAGTGAGGGAAGGGGGAGTGGTGGGTTAAGGTGGAGGGTGCTCGGACATGGAGGGGTTTCATAGCATGGGCTATGGGCAGGAATCATGGCAGGGCTGGACCTCAAGGCCAGGGATGGCTTGTCAGGGTCAGGGTCAGGGTCAGGGTCAGGGTCAGGGTCAGGGTCAGGGTCAGGGTCAGGGTCAGGGTCAGGGTCAGGGTCAGGGTCAGGGTCAGGGTCAGGGTCAGGCACTCCCTGCCACCTACCTCTGTCTGACATCTTGACCATGCTGTCATCGCACGGGAGCGTGCTGCCCGCTCGCACCACCTTGAAGCTGCCAGTGGGGCGCCCCACAGCAGACCCTATCTCATCGTGAAGTTGCTGGGCCTGCAAGCAAAGGGTGCAACACAATTGGGCGCAACCTCACAAGACAGACAGGCTTATGTGGACCTTGACATCAACACTGGTAATGATAGTGATGACTGTGATTACTCTGCTGGTGATGGTGATGGTGATGGTGGTGATAGCAATGATGATGAGGGGAATGGCAGGCTAGGCGTTCTGGCAAAGTAGATGTTGTTAGTGGGTTTGCATCACTGGCCTGGTTTGCTTCAGCTGCAACATCTGCCCTACCGTGAGCACTGGCGCTAGCTGCAGCTCAACTCTAGGGGTACCGATGAGCTGCACATAGATTGTGTGGAGCATGTGATGGGGGTTCCGAAGCCCGGGCTGACGCGACTACACAGGTTGTTTCGCGAGACTTGCACTTTGGCTTACAACCCCCATGTTGGGCCAAGGCCCGGAACTCGAGGTAATTCGAGGAGTCGATAGAACGCGTGCATACTACCTTGTACTTCATATCCTGTGCGGCATGGTGCATGAACTTCTTCGCTATGTTGGACGGTGAATCACATGTGTGTGACCCATTGCAGGGGCCCTGACGACGGACATCGGCTCGCTGAAGAACAAGCCCCCACAGCCTTGCTGGCCAATGTCCCTTGTAGACCTGTCAGCTTGTAGACCTTGACGTGTTAGAGATTCGTAAAATATAGCAGCCCCCTGCACGGAACTCTCCACGTCCCTGCACTCTGGCTTACACAGCCACTTCAGCCAACATAGAGCGACTGAAAAAACATAGATGCGCCATGAGCCCAGGACACCAGCACAGCTCCAGGGGCCGCCGCCTGCTCTCACCAATGCCCTGCAGGCTCGGGACCACGTCGGTGTCCCTGCCCAGCCACCTACCCTGTGGCAGGGTTGAGAGCATGGGGCGGCAGGTCAGGCAGCCTCAGTTGCCTCAGGGCGGTGGGGTGCACCGTGCAGGCGGTGGGGTGTTGAGTCCAAGCCGTGAAGCTGCTGTCTGGGCTGCCTAGCTACGTGTGGGCCGTGGGAGGCTGCCTGAGGCCCACCTCCTCCTGGTTCTTGAAGCTGTTGCCTCAATACCTGGCCGAGTCGGGGCAGCTATATGTTGATGAGGGCAGCCCCTGAAGCGTCACATACACTGCACACCACGAACCCCGTGGAGCTGCACCCCTGGCATGGCCTGGAGGCCAGCGAGAGCTGCGGTTTCCTCGCGAATGAGCTAGACCGCGGCGTCACCGGCATCCTCACTACTTCGACCTCGTCCGCGGTGGCAGTGTCAGCGGCTGGCTGCGAGACGGGTTTTGCCCTTGCAGCGTCGGGCAGCTCATCCATTTGCAGCCAGCCTGCGGCCCAGCAGCTGCGATCCTTCAGAGAGTCGCGGTTTACCTGAGGAGAGGAAGGCAGCAGCAGGCAGGCACAGCCCCTGAGGTGCAGGATCAGCCAAAGGCGAACCGCCTATCAGTGTATGCCATGTAGCGGTGGGTGATAATGATTGCCCGTACTGCCACTGGTATGCCTGGGCCTGACCTAGCGCAGTGGGCATCAGGCATGTGACTGAGGGCAGGCTATGACCCACGGCTGCAGCTGTCAGTGATGTCAGTACTGTCCCAGCTATGGGCCAGTTCGTCACAGCTGCCACAAAGCACTGTCCATGTTTGTCTCCATAGTCGCAATTCATGGTCGTGATCATGATCATGATCAGGGTGGCGGCACAGGCTCAGGCACACCAGTGGCAGCACTGGCCCACATGACCAAAGCTCCATGGTGTGGAGCCAGCTCAGGCCCAGGCATTCACACTAGCCCGCGCACCCAAAGCCCTTATAAGGATGGCCAGGTTGCTTGTTGGCTCGTGTCAGAAAGGAGGAGGTAGAAGCCCAAGGCCAAGTGTCAGCGGTGTGAGGGACAGCAGTGTGTGATGTGTTGAGAGGGCGATAGTGGAAGGGGTAAACATCCGCAAGCTGGACATCGCCCGGGCCGACACCCACCCATGGCGAGGCATCCATGCAAGACATGTTACGGTGTTCACCTGTGAGTAATCCTGTGTACCCCTCATGGCTACAAACCCCATCCCTGGTGCTACATTCCCTCGTAAGACCACTGGGCCTCCCATTAACACCTGATGCTCGTCAGGCCAACAAAACTCATTCAACAAGGAACAACATGTTTGCCTGTGGGTAATCTCACTCCGCTACTCCAACCACGTTGTAGCATCCTCGGACCTGATGCTCGTCAGGCTGACAGCCTACTAAGGCTGCTGGACATTGCGCCCAAGGCTGCCTGTCACCTAGCTGGATGGCTGTTTGCTAAACAACGAGTGGGTTTGGTCATCAATGTGACTACCAAGGGCCAAGTTATACTTGAGGTTGTATCTCAGCCCCTGCAGCAGCCACCTCAAGGGCACCCACCCATAGCTGCGCTGTGGCATCGCATGACGCTTGCATGAGCAGGAAAACCAAGGTGGTGCGTCCGCCTTTGCGCTGCTGCATGACACGAAAGTGGCGCCAGCCCAGCGTAGACTGCATGGCGGTCCTGCAAAGAGGGCACCGACAAGCTTCCTTGACATTTGGGAGAGGGCTGAGGGGCAGAGGAAAAAGAGCGAAGGCTGAGGGGCAGAGGCTGAGGGGCGGAGGTTGAAGAGGCTGAAGCTAAGGGGCACAGGCTGAGGGGCCCAGGCCAAAGCCAGCTACAGCAGAGTGCTACCAGGCTCACAGGCCCAGCATTTAGCAGCACCCAGCCTGCGCCTCGCTGCCCTCTCCTCAAGACATGGCTAAGGGGATGGTTGAGGTCATGGCTGAAGGTCAAGGGTAAAGGTCATGGTGAAGGTCATTGCTGAGGTCACCTTCCCTCCCTCTTTGAGACTCCCTGGTATGAGCCTGCACCAGCCTGCACGCACCACTTGGTGTTCATCAGGTCCTTAGGGAGTGTGGTTGACTTGTTGTAGCCTGCCCGAGTGAGCTGGCCTGCTCCGCTGCAGGCTGGGCACAGCACCCTGCCGCTGCCTTGACACCTGGCGCACACACCCACACTGCGGCTGGCTGGAGGATTGTGGTCGGACTGTGGGGGGCTGGGGCTGGCGGATGGCTGGCTGGCTTGCAGGTGCGGCAAGCGAGTGGCCAGTGGTCGCGACTTGCCTGCAGCTCAACGTCACCAAGCCAGGAACCCTCTTGGTGAATCTGGGTGAGCTCCTAGCTATGGACAACTGGGTGACATTGCAATGAGATGGAGTAGTTGAGAGCTGCTAACAATGATGAAAGAAATAATAATAAAAAGAAATGATAAAAAACAGCAAGGCCAAGATATATCCATGTATGCCATGTAATATAGTTGCCAATGTAAGTCGACTACACAGCGCGATGAAGGGCAAGAAGCGCAAGGACAAGCCTGACGACCTCGGCTGGGTAGGCCCCGTATCGCCACAAGGGAGGGCGCTTAAGGAGAGACTGAAGGAGGCGGCCAAGTCGAGGCTCCAGATCGTCAAGTGCTATCTGAAGGGCTTCATCAGGTGGGTAGCTTCATCCGCATCCGGGTCCGGGCTGGCCCAGGCTACCCCTGGGAAGCTGGGCAAATGGGTGGACAGGGACTGCAACGCAGCCCTCATCCTCCAGCGGGCAGGGGAGAGCAAGTGGCGCCCACTGGAGCTGTGCAGGTGGCAACACCGAGCAAGGCTTCCTGCCCAGGGCAAGGAATACCAAGCACTGGGCTTCAAGAAGTTGCGAGAGCGAGCCCCCAAGGCCCAAGCCCAGCAGCCTGTAGCACAGTAGCATGTGTGCACCGCATATGTGTGCCTACATCAGAGCATGTGTTTCATGCCATCATAGATTGCCCAGCCTTCGCAAGCGGGTTGGGGTAGTGAATCACGTAGTGGTACCGGATGCTTGCTGCATGCAAACAAACCGGATTACAGATAACACAGCCCCTGCCCTGTAGTAATTGTAAGAAAACAACTGTGCTGACAATGATCCTACGAGATAGATTCGTAAACTATAGCAGCCCCCTGCACGGAACTCCCCACGTCCCCACGTCAGAGGCTCAGAGGCACTCCCCACGTCAGAGGCTGAGGGGCGGAGGCTGAAGAGGCTGAAGCTAAGGGGCACAGGCCTAACCCTAACCGCAAGAAAATGTAAATAAGGTTTACGGAACTGGTAGGAGAAAAAATGATCCTACATGAGGCTGGGAGCTGGTAATGCAACAAGGTGTGCAGGCATTGGTATTGAGCATGCTCTGAAGCTGCATGCTCTGGCACTGGAGTAAGCATGATGGTGAGGATGCAGGGGTGGATGCAGGCACACACCAGGGCCAGGGTGCCGCATTGAGGGAACTGGCTGAGCATGGCTGCACGGCTGAGCCCATCGTCTTGGTCCAGCCGCGGCGACAGGTTGTTGGAATGTACTCCTCATAGATGTCTTGTGAGCATGACTGGTCGGTGTCCATGGTGGCATCGACTTGTGACTGGGCTGGCCCGACTGGAAACCCGTCGCTTGGCGTGCATCTCAGCGGTGGCTGCACGGGACAGTGCTGGTGGTTACGCTGGCGCTGCCCGCAACCAGTCCTTTCGCGCCTCACTTATATGAACCACTATCACGCCAAGCAGGCCCACGCATCAGGCTAGGGCGATGCGCCAAGCACTGCGGCGGGCTATCAGTAGGCAGGCCAGCTGCAGCTTAAGCTGCCTGACCACTCCAGCCTTGTTGGTCTCATCACCTTCTCCGCAGAATCACATCAATGCACAAGGAGCAGAGGC
Source organism: Haematococcus lacustris (assembly GCA_030144725.1). Taxonomy (NCBI): domain Eukaryota; kingdom Viridiplantae; phylum Chlorophyta; class Chlorophyceae; order Chlamydomonadales; family Haematococcaceae; genus Haematococcus; species Haematococcus lacustris. The sequence continues at coordinate 9,478,662 of JASKMD010000006.1, forward strand.
GACTCCATATGTTACTGTGTTGAAAATACACCCCTCCTTCTCATTACCTTCAGCTGCCTACTCCACACACCCTGCTCATGACAACAGGTGCACATAATCCGGTCTTGAGCCGCTCCGTGCTGGCAGCTGAACGGCTATCTCCACTGCTATAATGAGACAGAAGCCAAGCTAGCAGGCACTCCAGCCTGGACAGAAAGCGACATGCACCAACATTTGCCCCACCCACTTCATGCCACCGGAACAGTGATCGTACTTTCGTTGCCTGTGCTTGCAGCCATGCAGGGCATGCGTCTGAGCAAGACTTCCACAAGCTTGCTGACACTACCCTGGACGAACTGCATGAGGTCATTGAGGTGTGGTGTGACAGCGCAATGCAAGGCTGCAGCACACACGCCGGCAGGGCTTCACACTGCTGTGATGGTTTGCATGCCACATGTCTGCATCTCCTGCCTACTTGTGGGTAGGAAAGGGAGGTGCAGCCATCACGTGCACCCTGTGCAAGGCCCGGCGATACTATATGTCATCAACATCAACATCATCATCATTTCATGGTTTTTGCCAACACACACACCAATTTGATTGCTTCGACATTGCCGCTCGCTATAGAGCTAGACCATAGAGCTAGTTCAGCACTGATGGTTTTGTGGTGCCGGCCTTCCTCGCCTACCATTCTACATGCACGCAATGTTTGAGATGTTTGCTGCTGTCATCATGTTGTATGTGTGGCATGCTGCTGGCTGTGGTGTTGTCTTGCCATTGCATCGCACATGCTGCCATTGCCATGCACTGTGCAGGCCTACATCGAAGGCCTCAACCTGGATGACTCGGATGTGGAGTATTCAGTAAGGGGGCAGCTGCAGCAGGCAGCACGCCCATTGCGTTGTCAAACACCGCGCATGACTGCCTGCCGCACCCTCGCATAGCCTAACCTAGCAACCCAGAGCCGCGCACCCAGACCAAACATGCAGCTTGTTTAGGTTGCTTAATGTCCTTTATGTGCTGTACCGTATCTCACGACTGTAGATGTTGATGCTTGCAAGCATTTGTCCCGCTCCTGCTTTAGATGAGGTGTTGTATGAGCACTCCATAAATCCTCCTGCTGCTGTCCTGCTATTGCTGCCACTGCTGCTGTCATCATGAACGTAGCCCATAGGTTGAGCTATCGAGCTACTGAGCACTATTGGGCAATACCCTCTCTGTTGCCACGACTGCATATGTCGATGTTTGTTTGCAAGCATATAATAAGTCCTGCTCCTGCTCTGAAGTTGTTATACATGAGCTACATGATACCGTAGTGATACGCCTTGTTGGTGATTTCACCAAATCAATTCGTCACCAAATTGTAAAGTGTTTGAGCATGGGATTTGGGTTTTCACCAACAAGGCGTATTACTACAGTATATCCCCCTGTTGCCGTAGGTGTGATTGTTTGTTTGTAAACATCCAGTGTTACCTGCTGTTGCTGCCACTGCTACCGCCCTCATGCATGTAGCCTATGAACTGAGCTGACGAGCGGGCGCCCTTCCTTATAATCAATAGTCACCTTGCAGTTGATGCCATTGCCTGCTGTCTTTGCTGCTGCGTCCACAGCAAGGAGTGCTGTCTGTCAAGTTGGGCAAGGCGGGCACCTATGTCCTAAATAAGCAAGCGCCCAACCGCCAAATCTGGCTCTCTTCACCGGTCAGGTCAGTTACTGCCTTGTCCTCCACCTCAGCATTGGCCCCACTGTTTGGCATTGAGTGGTTGCATTGCATCCCTTGACCAGGGCTTGTCGGCATCATTATCACAAGCTATACAGCAAAGTTACCATGATACATGGAAAGGGATACCTGGTATCCCCCAGTGTCACGTAGTAAGTGACCAAGGAAGCAAATTTGACAAACGCGATTAGTGACAGCATATGCAGTACACGGCTGTGTAGGATGGGTCACGTAATTTCCTGTGGCATTGACCGTGCCTGCTGCCCATAACCAAAAGTCTCAAATTGCTTTGCAGTGGGCCGCTGCGGTTTGACTGGGACTCACAGCGCCAGCAGTGGGTGTATCACCGTGACGGCCGGGAGCTGCTACCGCTGCTGGATGCTGAGTTGACCAAGCTGTGCGGTCAGTCGCCGCGCCTCACGCCGGCTTAGTGTACGAGGTGCCTGCTGTGCGTATGACCCAACGTTGCCCGTCGTCCTGGCTTTACGTTCCGGTATACACGTAGCCCGGACACTCTGATGAACATGAGTGAAACCCCATGTAACCCCTGGAATATTTGCACAGTTCTACTTCTGCCGTGTCACGTGGTGCTTGCAAGAAACGCGAAAGTAGGTTGTGACCAGGGCACCCCATGACAGCCCATTGAATGCGAGCGTGTCGAGCAAGGTTGCCCTCTTACTAAGAGTCTTAGCCCGTAACCGCGAACATTCATATCAAGGCCGCTCCTGCTCCGCCTTTCTGTGTGCTTCCGTTACTAGCTCAAGCTCCTATAGCCCTTGCTTACATACATCACCTTTGTAAGGGATTCAGTGTTTCATGGTTGGGTCGACCTCCTGCAGCTAGCTGTCGTCGCCACATGATTTACACTGGTCGGGCACGTACACCTACTCCTGGCCTGTACTTCTCCACTCAACCTGGGCCATTTCTCGTCCCCATCCATGCACGTGCCACCCCAAGCACCACCGCAATTCGACTGGCGCCAGCAAATCATCATCTCCATGGTCCCCATCACCACCCTTCCCCTTCCCCTCCCCCTGCCCCTGCCTCATTCTCCTCTCATCACGCTTGTAGTGTCAAGAACAAGTGAGCAGGGGCGCCCCCCCTTTGCTTGTCATGTCTAAATTAGTATGTCATCATGGTCTGTGTACTTAGCGCCGTGGACACCAGCTTGGGCTGCAAGCCTGGTGTGGTCGCTGTGTATTGAACCCAGGTGCTCTGGCAGGATTATAAAAAACAGCTTCTCCGCTGCCTCCCTTCACTCCACTCACACCTCTGACATGCCACCACCTTCACCTGATGCCGCTGAGGTGCCAGTGGGCCTTGCCTTCTTGAACCACCCGAACCAGCGTGATCTGGCTGCCTGTGGAGACACCTCAGGCTTGGCTGCCTCCCTCCCTCCTTCCCCGACTGCAGCATCGCCGCCCTGGGCGGGTTCAACTGAAAAGGCGCTGCCTTGATGCATTGAAACCGGTGAAGTCTTGATTGGGGACTGGTGATGTGGAGACTGGGCCAGGCCGCCTGACCCCCGCTCGCTGCCCCGGTGCATGCCAGGTCCTGCATTGTCCATGGAGGGCTGGAGGTCGGCGGCTGTGCTGTGGGGTGGGGGGCTGGGCAGCAGGCTCTGGGGCGAAACCATCCCCCCACCAGAGGGGAACATGGCAGTGCAGTCGAGGACAGACCAGGTGCCTGGGCCCATCAGGTTGTACAGCGCATTGCTGGTGACTCCGTCTCTGCGGATGCCTCGCACTGTGACATCTGTGATCTGCTTGGTACCCTGCAACACATTAGTCTCACATGCTTTACCTACTTACCTCAATACAACCACTTCCTGCTAGGTTTACCTTCAGAGAGAATTTGCACTGTGCCATCTTGCCGCCTGCTGAAAAGCCAATGCTGGAGTCATACCAGCTGCCCACAGAGAAAGGGTAGCCGATTTGTTCCTTTAGTGCGGTGTTGTCATTCGCCAGCGAAATGCCTTTGCTCCTGAGCGCCGTGAAGGTAGTGAGCTCGCCAAGAACATCGCCGACCCCCCAAAGTAGCACGCCACCTATGAACCCGACGGACGCGGATTTCAGTAAGGGTTTCCATTGGACTACCATCCCAAGTGAGCCTGCAACTGGGGTGCAATGATGTGTGGCCCGATGTGTGATAATCAATACACGACAGCAAGCCATACCAGGCTGACGTTTGTCTAGGTGTAGGGCCAGGGGTATAGGGCAGGAAAACGTGGCTAGGCGCGTAAGGCTAGGGTAGCTGGGGAGGCAAGGGGAGGGCGCCTGGCCCATGAGGTCTTCCCGGGGAAGTTCCCCCTCGCATCACCGTGCCATCACCATGTCGCCTCCATCTTACCATTGTAAATTTGTGACTGGATACTGCCTACATATGTCATTCCTTGGCTATGAGCAGTGTGTTGTATCGGCTGTATGCAGGTGTGGGGTGTCCTTCCAGAGAGGTGCAGGGTGCATGAGGCCGTCCCAGATACACGGCGCTGCCACCCGGATGCCGGGTCGCCGGGGCCAGCCTTCAGCGCCCACCTCCAAGGTCCTGCAGGGCTGCACGCGCGAGTTTGATGTAATTCTGGTGGATGAGTTCCGGAGTAGCACGGTCAACGCGGTCAGCGCAAGCAACTGCTCGCGCAGCACCTCTGAGACGCAGTGGGACCAGTGGCTGCGGATGGTGCGCAGTGGCGTGATGCAAGTGGAATGATTGAGCTCGTGGCCCGCGACGGGAAGGCGGTGAGCAGTTGGACAACACAAACCCATCAATCACACGGTACTCGATGCTCCTGCCTTGTCGTGGCTACGGCTGCAGGCGCTGAACATGCGGCGGTGCTTGGCCACTTGTTACCGACAGCGGGACGTGTCCCGCTAGACTGGCCGCTCGCGACTACCCAACCTGGGCTCTGGGTGGAGGCAGAGGTTGGACATCCAAGACGCCGAGACATCCGAGACCAACCAGCAGGTGCAGGTGCGGGCACCGACCGGCTGGACCAGCGCATGAAGCGACTGGACCGCCTTGTGCAGGGTCTAGCCAAGCTGAAGCTCTTGAAGCAGCAAGAAGGCCAGTACCGGCGGCGCGCGTAGTTGCGCGGGTGAGGTCCGTGCAACGCGGCGCCCTTCCTGAAGGACCATGCCCACCTCAAGCGGAGGCACTACAGCACCCTGAAGACTTGATTGCTATCCAATTGATTGGCTGTTTAGCCTATAAATTGAATAGGCATGCATGCAGCACCAGCACTCGATGTGTGGGGGGAAAACCCTGGGCAAACTATGCAGCAAGCTCGTGTGCACCTACCGCCTACCGCCCGAAGCTGCAAGCCCTGGCCGACCGGGCAGGGTGTACGTGCACATCGGCAGCGCGGACATCACAGCTGCGCTGTACAGGAAGGACGAAAAGGAGGTCCGACACGCGCCCGCGCTATAGCGGTGGCTTGAGCTGGCCCGGATGCTGCGGCGCCAGAGGCGGCGATAGAGTCGGCAGGTAGGGCGCGACCGGCCAAGTATCAGCCAAGAGGCCGCTCCTACTTACGACAGAAATGCTCGCATCCATGAGCAGTCTAATCCCAATGCACAGCGTATGCTCGGTGCAAGGTGGCAACCATGCCTGGGCCAATCCTTAGTCAGGCGACCCCAACTAGCAAAAAATGACAGGAAATGATAGGAAACCGACCCCTGGTAATCAAAACGACGCCGCGTCTCAGCCACGTGGTTTCTATTTATGTTTCGTACATCCCTGGATAGAGGACTCTGTCAGCTATGCGGTGCAGCTTGTAACATTAAACATTGTGCAGTGTGCTGAGTGCTATGGCGGCTCAAATCTTGACATTCAAATTCATGCCAGTTTTGCTCATGCGGGCCTCGCCGCGACCGACCGCCGCGACCGACGTGGCCCAGTAGCCTCTGCAAACAGTCAGGGACAGTCGCCGCAGTCAGGACAATTCACATGGCACGTGAAACCGATGTAACGACGCCCCTCCACCCATGCTCGGAAGTATACAAGGCTGCTGCATTGCTTGACCGCTTCGTGAGTAGTACCTACTACCTGGCCACTCGGTAAGGCCACGCAAGGTGTGTAGGACATTGCTACGTTACCTTGCTCGACATGTTGGGTCCGATCCCTCCCGCCCGCCCTCCGCTTGCGTGTCGAGCTTGTGTCCAGCTCCGCCCTGACCCCCTGCTGCTCAGGTGGAGGGGTGGGCAGCCCAGGGGCAGCACCAGCACCAGCTGCATGCTGCTGCCAGGGGGGTGCAGCAGGAGGGGGGGGCAGGTCAGGGGCGGCACAAGCACCAGCTGCCAGCTGCTGCCAAGGGGGGGCAGCAGGAGGGGTGGGCAGCCCAGGGGCAGCACCAGCACCAGCTGCCTGCTGCTGCCAGGGGGGTGCAGCAGGAGGGGGGGGCAGGTCAGGGGCAGCACCAGCACCAGCTGCCTGCTGCTGCCAGGGGGGGTGCAGCAGGAGGGGGGGGCAGGTCAGGGGCGGCACCAGCACCAGCTGCCTGCTGCTGCCAGGGGGGTGCAGCACGAGGGGGCCTGGGAGGTGGTGGGGCTGCAACGGAGTGGTGGGGCTGCAAGGGGGTGCGAGGGGGCAGGGTCCAGGCGGTCGGAGTAGGCTAGTCAATTCTGCAAGGCAGAGTCGGGTCACGCCAAAGGGTGAGGAGGCGGGCCTGGTTGATGGATTGCCGTGCTTTCTATTCCAGCAGCTGTGTCGTAGAGTTACGAACAGAGTAATGACTCGAAATTATAATAACTCAGAGTGGTCAGCTCACAACATGCCGATTTGTGCAAGGGGGTCCCTTTTTCTGTGTGGCTGGCTAGAGAAACCTATATCCATTCGCACCTCGCTGCAATGTCGAGTCATTACTAGCCCCACGATGGCCCTCCAACACCGCCTGCACCAACAAAAGGCTCGCGGAGCGAGCCTGGCGGGCTGTGCTGTGATTGTACTTCCGGCTGGATGCCAGGCGGAGTTCGCTCATTGGTGCCATTACTCACCACTAGAACAATCGGTTGTGAGCAGCTGAGGTGTGTCCGCGCTCGCTTGCGCCGGCATGGGCTCTGATGCAAGGATTAACTCGCCGCTTGCCAGTAGATGCGGAGTAATTCGCAGGTGCCAATGCAACAAACGCTACCGAAATCGGTGCACGATGTAGCGAGTACTTGCATGAAGATTACCAACCCCATGTTGGGACATCCTGATCCTTAGGCTTGGGGCCGGTGTCTTGGGGCCGGTGTCTTTACCCCATGCATCTGACGTGGCCGGCAAAACGTGTGTGCGTTCCTCACGCGCCCATTCACTTCATCTGTGCGCTAATCTCAAAGCACCTGTCCAAGCTCGACACAGCGCGACACAGTTCGAGGCAATCATGTAGGTCCATTGATCACCGCTCTTCTACCTTTTCATTGCTCTGCCGACTCCAAGCTCAGCGCGATGGATCTACAGGTGTCGCTGGCTGACCTTGTTGCTGGGTGCAACCCTCCTTGTCCTGGCATCGGCAGCCACAAGTGAGCTCGCTTCGGTGTGGTTATTCCTAGGTCTTGCCTAGGTTAGGATCACATATGCTTGCAGAAAAAGCGTGTGAATTGTATAATATGACAAACCTAGGACGGCAAGTCCGGTGGCCTGGGTTTACTATGAACTAGCCTACCCTCCCTTGCCCTCCTGGCTTGACCTGGCTTGCCCTCCTTGACCTGGATCTTCCTTGCCCCCATGTCTTGATCTTGTCAAAGTTGCCTCTCCCCGACCCTCCATCCTCAGCTCTGATCCATATGCTCTGTTAGGGCCTAGAATGCGGTGCCATGCCCTCAGCCCTGCCCTGACTTGGCCTGCGCCTGCCCAGGGCCCTTGCCAGCGTCCACACGCGGCCCCAGCAGCCTCGGTGACTACAAGTGAGCCTCTACAGGCTGTGGTGGTGGCAGGAGGGCATTATGAGCAGCAGCAGCAGCAGCAGCAGCCATAGTAGCAGCAGCAGCAGTAGTAGCAACAGCAGGAACAGGAGCAGCACAGCCACCAACCACATTAGGAGCACAAGAAACAGCTTTCTTCACCTTGTAGCAGACCGCTACCATCATCACCACCGCCACCTTCCACAATGATACGAGCGCCAGCATCGGCCTGCAGCTTTCAGTAGCCGCAGCCTGTCATTTTTGTCTCTGTGATCTCACGTGGTGTGACCAGGAGTGATTGGGTGTGGTTGGGTGTAAGGAGCGCAGGTGTGAAGACAGCCCCAGGGACTGCCCGGTGACTTGCAGCGTCTTCACCAATGGCTTTTGGAACACCTCAGGTCAGCGCGGGCTGCCAAGCAGCTCCACCACAGCTCCACCACAGCTCCATACACTCCATGCCCAGCCACCCCAGCCATGTTGTCCAGGTCCCTGGCGCCTTAGCGGTGGGAAGACTCCACTCCACCTCAAACCGCTAGCCTTGCCACCAGCTGTCATGCATAGCTGCCTGAACAATGCACAGTTGATGTGGACACAAGTGGTCACCAACGTTATGTCGGGGCGGGTCCCACAGGCCCTGCTTGCCTTCACTGCCGGGAGTGTTTGCTCTCGTTGCTCTCGTTGCCAAACAGCTACACCAGCTGTGCTCCTGCCGCCGCCGTTCCCACTCCTGCTGCTTGCCTTGATCTTGCGCTCCTGCACCCATTCACAAAGCATTGGGACTCCAGCCATTGGAACACCACAGCAGGCGGCGCCAGGGCAATGGTGATGGCAGCAGTTCGTGCAATGCGCCTCCTTGTTGCTGGGCTCCATGCATTGCAGGCGCCCGCACCAGACCCACCTGCTCTCTAACCAACGCGTACCTAGCCGCTCTGCTGTCTGCCTACGCGTACCCCACCATCTTCTCTGGCCTCAGTCTGGCCATGCACAAGGAGTACGAGGCTAGGTAGGCCAAGGAGCAGCACCCCAGCCTGCCAGCTGCTTTGCCAATCTGACCTCGATGGATTTTGAAGCTGACGAACAATAAAACATAAAAGAAGAAATGAGTAAAAATAAACATTTTTGTTTGTGACAGAGTGCGGCTACAGACCCAGCCTTGTTGTCGAGGTGGGGAGAAACAATATGACTGTGATTCAAGTGGCCTGGGGTGGCCCACAGGTTCGGACCCATGGCTTCATCACACTGCTGTACACACCTGGCGTCACTGCTGGCTCACCAAGTATTGCCAGGCAAATGCCACTTAATGATGTTGACGAACAAGGTGTCCATGTTCTTGCTGTGGGGCCAAAACTGGTCTGCTGCAGCCAGCCTCCTCCCCTGCCCCCCTTGGTGTTGCAGGCTGACTGAGGTGCTGCACCCGCTGGGTCTCAGCCAGCTCAGCTTGCTGTACGCAGACGACAGCTTTGTGCATGACACCCAGGTAGGTGCCGGGTAGCTGACCACCTGCTCGCCAGGGTGGCTGCCTGGCTGGCTGCCGCTGCCGCTGCCGCTGCCGCTCTTTAGATTGCTGCTGCTGCCACTGCTGCTGCTGCCGCTGCTGCTGCAGCCACTGCTGCTGCTGCCACTGCTGCTGCCACTGCTGCTGCAGCCGCTGCTGCTGCAGCCGCTGCTGCTGCAGCCACTGCTGCTGCTGCCGCTGCTGCTGCAGCCACTGCTGCTGCTGCCACTGCTGCTGCTGCCGCTGCTGTTTCTTATGGCCATGGGTGCGATTGCAGGTGCTGGTGGCTGCGACTCCAACTGACGTCTTCATTGTCCACCGTGGTTCAAGTGGCTACGCAGACACCTTCATCACCGATCTCACACTGAAGTACGCTGTTTTGCCTTCACATACCCTCTCATCCTACAACATCACACATTAACCTCTCTTCCTACGATTCAGTTTCCTATAGATGCTTCATCCATCCTTGCCCTGCATGCTGCATCACTTATTCCGACCCACCCTGCCCCACCCTGCCCCACCCCACCCCACCTCACCTGCCCCACCCCACCTCACCTACCCCACCCCACCTCACCTGCCCCACCCCACCCAACCTACCCCTCTGCTTCCACAGGTGTGCCCCCTTACCCTCCGACTGGGCTGCTCCAGCTCCTGTGGGAACCCCTGCTGCCCACCCCAATCCCACCAGCCACAGCGCTTGCGTCCACTCCGGTTTTCTACGCGCCCACACCTCCATATACGGCCCGCTGCTAGACCTCCTGGACACCCGGTTTGACGTGCCACCCCCGCCCCGCCCCTACTCCAGCACCCACGCCACCGCCAACGGGCCAGTGAGCACCGCATCAGCAGCTTCTGACGCCAGCTCCGCAGCTGCGGCAGGTGCTGCAGTCAGCGCGACCCGCCACGCTTCTGTCCAAGTGGTCCACCTTCCTGCTCTGCGTGACGGGCCCCAGCAGGAGGTGGTAGCGGAGGCTGGGAGGCGCTTCATTTCTGGCCAAGGCAGTGCTCGGAGGGAGGGAATGGAGGAGGGAGTGGGCCACGAGGAGGCAGGGGTGGAGGCTGGTGGTGGGGCAACGCTTGGGATGGGCAGGCAGGCTGGGCGGCGGCTGTGGGTGACCGGGCACAGCCTGGGTGGGGCAATGGCGACCCTGACTGCGCTGGGCTTGAAGCGTCAAGGCTACAATGTGGCAGGGCTGTACACATTTGGCTCGCCCCGGGTTGGCAATGCAGGCTTCTCTCGATTGTTCAGGTGGGGCGGGGGGTGTTCAGGTGAGGGTGGGGAGGGGAGGGGCGTGGAAGGGGAAGGGGAGGGTGAGGGGCCTTACCCATGCTTCTCCTGTGCCTACTCCCTCACTACTGCGATCCGCCACAGCAGTACCCAAGAAAACCATGTTGTTGTCCGTTCTACACCAGCAAGATGCACTTTGCAAGCTAGAAAGTAGTATCACCCTGACTAAGAATGATAAATTGTATAAGATTAGTTTGAGGGAGGCTGCCTGTCCAAGCCCTGCCCAGCACTGAGGGCTGGTCTAGGCAGAGCCATGGAATGACCCAGTCTTTTGTTCAGCAGCGTTCATTCATCGGTGGTGCTCAATGGGAGGAGCAGGGGCAGCCATGCACAGCACCAGCAGCATAGGCAGGGTCTTCCTAGCCTTGCTAAGCGTGCAAGGTGCCCTCTAGCACATACTCATGTCCTTGCGACTTATGACTCACATGACCCATCAGGCTTTGATAGGTAGGGGGTGGTGAGGTGAGGTGCATGAGGCTGTGCCTGATTCTCATGCTGCAGGGATGCGGGCTTGTGGACTCGCAGCTACCGGTTCGTAAACGAAGACGACGCTGTGCCCCAGGTACTGCACATGCATTCGCCATGCACCCTAAAGCAGCTCTCTCAACCCCTGTTGTCTCGTTAGCCACTTCCTGCTACACTGCCATGTTCCGTACCTGTTGTCCTTCCCTAGGCCGCCTTGTCCCTCCTGTCAGGGTGCTCTGGCAAGTGCACGCTGGCCTTGCTGCAATATGCTGTTCAGCACGCATGCTGGGCTCGCGTATGTTGCGCAGCAGGGGCAGGTTGTAGACTCTGTGCCCACCCGTTGCACTCAGCGGACAGTTTGGAGTTGCATTGACCATGGCCCGTGCACCCCAGTCATGAGTGGCATGTGCCTGGTGCAATGCATGTGCAGGTGCCATTGACAGTGATGGGCTACGCCCATGTTGGGCAGCGCTGGGTGTGTGTGGGCGGGAAGTGCGAGTTTGTGGCGAACGAAGGTTGCGTCCACTCGGGATTCATCCCCGGCTTGTGCGACATCAACACTGCGGACCACTCGCTGAGCACGGGATATCTGCCAGCGCTGCGCCAATCGCTGCCGCAGTCCGTGCCACAGTGCGCGATTGACAAGTTGCCCACAGGTGATGTGCAGTAATGGGACATGCCGCGAGATTCCGTGATGTACGATTGTTACAACAGCCCAAGTCTGCCAGGTTTATGCCAGAGCATGTTGGCATTAGTAGGAGCAGGACCAGTGAGATTACCAACAGTCGAACATGTTCCATGTTGAATGAGTTATGTTCGGAATGTCCATAGCTTTAGTTGTGTGTACGGCAACACACTGTCGTGTGAAATGCAAGTTGTAAGGCTATAGTTGTATCAAGCACGGTCAAGATGTATCGGCACAGTCACCTCCTTATGGCACAGTCACCTGAGTGTCGATCACGACGGAATGTACTATGCCGCTGCTAAGCCCCTCCCTCAACCGACCTCTGTGTTGTGTTCATGGCTTACGAAGGCGGAAACTCTGGCCGACTGGCGTTCAGACGCCTGGAGGGGGCACGAGCTCCTTAGGGGACCTACACTAACCCTTACTCTTACTGCCGCCTTGGCTTCCAAACCTCGTGCTGCAGACAGCGGTACTCTGCACCCCGCTTAACCATGGTCTGCTGTGTGTTCTAGGGGGTTGTGCTGGGGCAGGTCGGCTCCATGGCTCGTTCCGCTCATAGGTAGGGAGCGTCCGGACCCGTGTAACATTACATGTTACATTGTTATCTTATGTTACACGTTACATCCCGTATACGTACACGTGCCGGTCATGTCACATAGCCTTCTTGGCTGCTCGGCTCGATTACAGTGAGCTTGTACACCCCGCCGCAAGGCTGCTGATGGCTGCTGCGAATCATAGGGAGCACCATCGCAGATTTGGGTTTAAAGGGCTGGGTGGTGGGCACCTGCCAGCCTGGTCCAAGCGTCAGTGCTCCTATGTGCGCCGCATGGTGTGAGGCATGGACGTCAGCTGGCTGATGGAGGAGGGTGGGGAGGTGGTGACCGAAGTCATGCAGGCTGAGGTGGCATTGCAGCGGGGCCTGCTGTGGCTTGAGGTGGGGGAGCAGGTGACTGATGACTGGCTTGAGGATCAAGCAGACCGGAGCCGGCTGTTGCGCCATGCGGTGCACACCACCAGAGAGATGGAGGCAGCCATGGCAGCCTGGCAGCTTGATATAGTGCCATGGCAGCAGTTTGAGCTGATCAGCCATGGGCTGCTGCCAAGGCCCCCCCGCCCCACTCCCTATGCCCTCACCCCCACCAGCAAGTGCCAGGCTCGGCATGTCTTCATCGACTCCAAGGGCCTCTACGGCTTGATGCGTGACGCCGGCATGCTGGGGGTACTGACGGAGGAAGGGGTCACCTCCTTGAAGAAGTCCAGGAACGGTGCCCTACCTGACCCAGCGGAGCCAGGCAAGTTCATTGAAGGGCCCAAAGACAGCCAAGTAAGTGCTCCTTGCAATCAGGTGCCAGCCAGTCCTAGGGTGTTGTCAGCTGCCTTGTTAGCCTTCAGTCAGCTGCCTTGTGGTCCATCAGTCAGCTGCCTACACAAGCTGATGAGGTGCCTTGATTGTATGTATGGTGGCTGCAGGTGGCCAACCGATGGGATGCATTGCTGCCTGACCCTCGCCGCCAGAAGCTCGCCAGCCCCAAGCACAGCTTCGCGCAGATCGTGCACACCGATGGAGTCGCCCTCAGCGTGATGTTCCTGCGGCCCAAGCCCGCAGCTCCACCCGCAGAGCTGCCGCGGATGGGCAGGCACATGGGCTCCGTCAACCCGCTGGCCCACCTCGACGCGTAGTGGCTGGGCGTGGACCCGGGCAACACCAACATGGCCACGGTGGCCCACGAGGAGCGCAGCGCTGCCGGCACAGTAGTGTCCAGAGATCGCTAACAGCGGGGCAGTACTACCGCGACAGTGGCATCACGCGGCAGGCCCAGGCGACCAAGACGTGGCTGGCCCAGCTGAAGCCGTAGCTCAAGGCCTTATCGCAGGTCAGCAGCAAGCCCAGCTCGCTGGCCTTGTACCGCCAGTTCACCGACAGCGCCGAGGTCTCAAAGCCACGATGGGCTAATGCCAAGTTCCGGCTGTACTGTGGCAAGCACCGCGTGGTGGTACGCTTCTGGTCCAAGGTAAAGCCTAGTAGCAGCAGGCCTAGGAGCTAGACAGTAGCCAACCAAAGTCAGCTCATGCTCTTACACCTGGCCACCTGCTGCTGCTGCTGCTAATCCTGACGTTACACACGTGTGCCTTATGTGTTGTACCATGTGTGGCTGCAGCTCATCAAGCAGGCCAAGCAGTGGTGGCCAGACTCATAGATGTCCCATAGATGTATACGGATAAGTAGTGGAAGGACACAACTCACTGACGAACATCCTGAGATTTTCGCGCTGGTGCTTTTCATGTTGGTGCTGAGAACCCAACATGAACAAGTTCTCGTCAACAGCGAGGCATCCCGCAAGTTAGCAGCACGCCTTTCAGCGTCTTCTAGCTCGCTGTGCTCAAACTTACAAAATTTGACTGACGACAGACCGCGCTTTGCGATTGCGCGTAGCAAACATTGCTATACGCCTGGCATAAGCTCAGCAGCTGCACGATGCAGTTGCAGCGCAGGCCTCACTGCGGCGACCAAGTGTGTGGGACGCAAAGGAGCGCTACATTGTGCCTCACCCAGTCAGCGAGGTAATGTCTTTCATGTTGCATTTGTATAGGCACACTCTGATCATACCGGTTCCTTACTCGCAGGCTTGACATAGCAAGACGTTGTGTCCGGAGGACTCGGCGCCTAAGCTGTGTAAGTCGGCGAAATGTTAGCCTAAGGGCTCAAGACGACGACGAGCTCCCTGCGGCCGATGATGGGGAGTCCCGCATTATTGTTGTGACCTCAGGGAAGGGTGGTGTGGGCAAGGTAAGCTGCAACACATGGATTGGCTTGACATTTCAAATGTACCCAGTGGGTACTTGAGACGTATGTTCTAGTCCATGGTGGTGCATCTTCCCATGTGATTATGCCATCTCTCCCTCCCTCCCCTGATGTACCATGTTGCTGTGGCCGCTGCTCAGACTACAAGTTCTGCCAACATTGGCATGAGCATTGCCCGCCTAGGCTACAAGGTCGCACTCATTGATGCGGACATTGGCTTGAGGTGGGACTTACAAGCCTCTGCCCCATTATTGGCAGATTAGCCATCCCACTAGCCATACCTGCTTCTGATGCTGTGCTTGGTTAAGGCACCTAAGAGGGGTCAGTGTTGCATCAAAATGCCAGTGTCTGTCTTGCTGCCTGTTGGCAATGGGCTGTAGCTGCGGCTTCAAGTTTGACTGTTGCACCCCTGAATTGCGCAATCTCAGGAACCTGGACCTCCTTCTGGGGTTGGAGAATCGCATCCTGTACACGGCTATTGATATTTTGGAAGGGGATTGCAGGTTGGACCAGGCACTGGTCAGGGACAAGCGCTGGAAGAACTTGGCCCTGTTGTCAATGTCACGCAACCGTCAAAGGCAAGCTGGATCCAACAGACACAACCACCCATCTCATGCGAGGCATCTCTAGCAGGATTGTTGGCCTGTGGGTAACCTCTCTCCACTTGTTCTGCTTCAATGAGGCACCCTTAACAGCTGCATCCCCCAGTGCTCCTATGTTTCATTTCTGGGGACATCAATTAAATTGACAACGCAAACCATATGAAGGCGCTAGCCATCCGAACAACCAGTTTTGCTTTCCCGGCCCTTCCCTGGTAGTCTACTCAGAGCTGCACGCCCTGGTAGCATGCATATTGAGCAGGCATAGCCCTGGTAGCATGCATATTGAGCAGGCATAGTGGGTACAACAGAGTACACACCACACCTCAACTCCACGTCCTCTCTTAGCTGTGAAACCATGGCAGCCCATGTGCCGGGTCCTGAGCTGCAGGTCACTAGCTGCACCCCCGCTACATCAACATCAGGCGTAGCACTGCAGGTTGTACACTAGAAGGGCGCTGCTGCCACTCGTTTTGCCACTCCTGCACTTCTGTCACTCTTGCCACCGCTTTAACCTTTTCTGGTACATGCACTGACATTGCTGCTTGCACCTCAACTCCCTGCCAGGCACTGTAACAGACTGCTTAGTTTGTTGGGATAGGGCTCCTTGGAAACTTCTACATGAATGCTTTTGCATGATGAGATGGTGCATGGTATTGTGATTTGCGGCCTTGCATGCATGTAGATACTCCATCACAAGGAAGCACATGGACGAACTGTGCGACGCCATCATCAGCCTTGGCTACCAGTACATCATCATTGACTGCCCTGCTGGCATTGACGTGGGCTTCATCAACGCCATCAGCCCAGCAAAGGAGGCGCTCATCGTGACCACGCCAGAGATCACGTCCATCAGGGATGCCGGTAGGCAGCTTGGGGATTAGTATGGGGGTGCATTTCAATAATGATTGTGATTGTCATGATGATGGTGATGGTGATGGGCATCCAGTGGGTGACGTGACCTTGGTGTCATGGCAGCAGAGAAAGAAAGACTGCGCTTTTACCATCTGCGAGCAGGGAGGAGGGTAGCAATAGGTGTGACCCCTTGCTGCCATACCACCAGCAGCAAAACCCAAGAACCCAGACTGCGGTGGTGCCAGCATCATTTTGCCTACTCAGGGGCTCACACCAGAAGCCTGACTTTAGATTCAGGATGAGAATGTGCATACCATGCGGACTAAAGCCCCTTGTGCCTGCCATGCCCTGCTATCACTGCGTAATCAGTCGACAGGTTGCAGTCGCAAACCCCACTACTTCCTGCCCATTTTCAACCCATGTTCCCTAGTAGGAAATAGTCCACAGGTCGCACTCCTGCTCTACTGCTGACGCCATTGTTGCTGCTGCCAGATGTTACCACCTCCATGATTTGTTAAGCATGCATGTCTGCCTGTGCCCTGTGTGGTGCCTCAATCTATGCCCCTAGACCTGCTCGACAGCATGACTAGCTAGGCACTCTGATGGCGCTGAGCTGAGCTAGGCTTAACACGTTGATGGTGCCCTGATGGCAATGTAATGGTGCCCTGATGGCATTGAAAGGCACCTTGATGCCATTTTTATGGCACCCTGATGTAGCCCTGATAGTACCAAGCTAAACACCCTGATGGCGCTGCTCTGCAGACCGTGTGGCTGGACTCCTGGAAGCCAACAGCATCCTCAACGTCAAGCTCCTGGTGAACCGAGTGCGACCGGAGATGATTGAGAAGAACGACATGATGTCAGTCAAGGATGTGCAGGTAGGCCATCCATGCCCTCCATTCAAATCAACCGGGTCATACAGCAATTCCCCGACCCGCAATTGCCTGGAGCTACAGCCTGGAGCATCACCAGAGAGCGCAGTCAGGTGTCCCATGCCCACTTGTGCTGGCTCGTCAGGACGGGACATAACACTGAGGGCCTTTGCCATCAGCTTTGCCGACAATTGTAGGCAGATACAATAGGACAGCAGGTTGGGGGGGCTGTGCCATCGTAATGCTCAGCCATGTCAAGCCAGCCCAGCGCTCGTGTCGCACTGTCCAGAGTTTGCAGCAGTGTTGACTCATAGCACCTGGCAGGCCAGCGCCATGTGATGGTGATGCCACTCTCATAGATATGCGGCCATGTGATGTTGCCAGCCCTCTCAAACAGACATATGTGTGATAATGGTGATGAGGAAAATCATGATGATAATGACCACGACCAACTGTTGCAAAGACCGTGGCCTCATAGCTTGGCTGGGCATTCCAAAGGTTCACACTCATTACATGCGATGATGATGATGGTGATAACTGGGATCAATGTTGTGCCTATCATCTAGCCCTACAGGTAAATCATTACAACCCACCCACCCTGGTGTCGCTGCTGCTGCTGCTGCCCAGGAAATGCTGGGCATCCCACTGTTGGGCGCCATCCCTGAGGACCCTCAGGTGATCTCTTGAGCCTAGCATACACCCACACTGAAGGGTTAGCATTCCCTTGCAGGCTGTTGAACCAATGGTACCTCTCCAACCTCCACCAACCACCCATGATCTCTCTGAATCACACAATACGCAGTCTCTTACACAGCAAGGCTCATAGGCGAATGCCATGTGATGACGACGATGACATAGCATGCAGCACACCGGATGTCATTACTCATGTTGAATGAGTTTTGTTTGACCGTCAAGCAAGGTTGTCAATTGTTGTCAGTAGGTTGTCCACTGTTGTCAGAAGCTTGTCCACTGTTGTCAATCATGCGGGTGCTCCTAAGCAGGGGAGAGGTGTGGCTCCTGTCACACTGGCTGGCGGTCACAAAACAGCACTGCTCTGCATACCCTGTCATCTTCACACTCTTTGCAACCAGATTGGTTGCTGGCAGGGCTAGCAGCCTGGTGTTTTGTGTGGGTTGAGGCACTGTCCAACTGTCTTGTGCGCAACTGTCTTGTGTCAGCAGCTCAGTTCTAGCTTGATGCCTATGTCCTCTGCCCCTACCCAGCCACATCACAGCAAGTACCTCGCGCAAGGCACCTTGCACACAGCGCATGGCCTGCTCCCCTCCTCGTCACTCAATGAAGGTCACACTCATGCTCAACACACCAGCCCAGCCTGCTGCTGGTCGCAGGTCATAGTGTCTACAAACCGGGGAGAACCATTGGTGCTGCAGAAGAAACTCACCTTGAGTGGCATTGCGTATGAAAATGCAGCCCGACGCCTCATTGGTAAACAGGACTATTTCCTCGATCTGAGCAACCCGACAAAGGGAATGTTCCAGCGGTTTACAGAGATGTTCCAAGGCTGAGGACCTGGCTGTGGTGAGGCCACTTGTCAAGGAGGGGCGGCTGTAGGTGCAGCACACCATGCATGCATGCGCAGCATGCCACTGCTTGCTGGCGCATCGGACCATGGTTCTATGATCATTTCCACCACCATAGCACAGGCACCCTCGGAAGACAGTATTACTGCATCTTGTGCACTCCCAAGCCAGCTTCAACTTTAGGTTTATTACGTTGACCATGGTGTCCCTGAGGCTACTACCCCATGCACCACTGGGCCTGGCCTCCCAAAGGGAGTCACTCGCCAGTTTCGTATGACAACTATGCAGTGATGTAAGGTGACACAGCTCGGAACAAGGCATGCCCCGTCGGGCATTGGGTGCTGGGTCTCCTAGCCGCTTATGACTCAGGCTTGGGTACTCCCTCCCTATAAGCCACCTATCTGGCCACCAGCATAGCCCCTGCAGGTGCTACGTGCTCGCCCCGTTGCTCTGCTTTGCTGTTTTCGTCAACTCCCTCTGTTCCTGACTATGGCAGGCTTATCCTTGACTGAGATCAAACAGTGCAGCTGACTGAGCTATACTGGTTAGGGTTTGACTGCAATATGAGTCGAGACAGACACCTGACTCGTCTGACTGCTTGTCTGTGCACGACCCTGCAGCTTTCACCCACTCCTGCGCCTACTCCCTTGCGTGTGTAACATACAAATGATGGCCCCATGCACATGACTGCATGCAAGCCTGCCAACCAGCCAGCCAGCCAGCAAGCCAGTCAGATGCACACATTAGGCACTGGCTGTGCCTTGTTGCGCTCCCTCCAGCTTGTGTTGCAGCACCTGCTCCACTTGCAGCAGCTGGTTCTGTTTCTGCCGCAGCACCTTCATGCACAAGCATCAAATGAGAAGCAAGGCCCTGGTGGCCTCCTGGGGGGGTCTGTGGCAAGCACAGGCAGGCATCAACGAGTTGCAACACCACATGATGCTGAAGCATCAAGCGAGCATGAACCATGCCGCGTTCAGCATAAGCATGTGTAATGCAGCAATGCCAACTGGGGAATGCCAGGCAGTGTCGACAGGTGGTGTTGACAGCATGATGGTGGACTCGGCCAAGGCTCGCCTCAGCATGCAGCACCACCAGGGTCCTTGGTGCATAATGCTTAAAATGCCTGCATGGAATGCCGCTGCTCATGCACATGCAGTTTATGCCCATGCACTGTCAACTGCCACGCTGTGATGATGATGATGATGGTGATGATCATGATAATGATGATGATGATGTTGACAACAGCAACTCCTGTGTAGTTACTAAGTCGTTGTGTGATATACCAGCATAGCTGGCACAGTTTACGTCGAGCTTGTGCGCGTGCTGCTGCACCTGCTGCTCCTGCTGTGCTTGCTATGTTGCTGCTCTGTGGCTACTGCTTTGCTACTACTGCTGCTACTGCCGATGCTAATG
Organism: Haematococcus lacustris; assembly: GCA_030144725.1. Taxonomy (NCBI): domain Eukaryota; kingdom Viridiplantae; phylum Chlorophyta; class Chlorophyceae; order Chlamydomonadales; family Haematococcaceae; genus Haematococcus; species Haematococcus lacustris. Next base: position 9,498,256 of record JASKMD010000006.1, read on the forward strand.
TTGCACCAGCAGCTCATCGTACCTCTTGTATTTCCTTGATGCTGGCGCGCAGCTTACTGGCCTTCCTCTCACAAAACTCCTGCCCGGCACTGGTGGTCATCTGTATGCAGAGGCAGGCAGTGCATGAACCCCAGGTGGCGTGTGGTCTGTGTCTAAGTGTGTGTGGGTGTGCTTGTGCATGTGCAGTGATGCAGGATGGCGGAGCACTGCGGCACAGTGGAGGGGAATGATATGATGTGATATGATATGATATGATATACTATGAACCAGTAGAGGGGATGAGATGTGTCCATGTGCATGTGCAGTGATGTATGCTTGGCACGCTACTGCCGCAGAGTGAAGGAGGACAATGCATCAAGGAGAAATGGACACAATGCTCAGCCTTGACCATCGCATTGTGGACCAATTGCCTCCTGGCAAATGCCATGTAATGATGCTGTTGATGACAAGAGGGGAGTGTTTTGACATGGAGTGGAGGGGAAGCTGCATTTCCAGCCGGCATGATGCACACCCAAGCAGGACCGCACGCCAGCTAGGAGATCTGTCAACTTGTCACAGCGGGCGCTGCCAATTGTCTCACCTCCACAAAGTAGCCGGTGCCAACATCCACCAGCACCTCCTCTACAGATGCCACTTCTCCTGAAACGTACACCGACTGGGTCAGGGGCAGCAGCAGTGGCTGGCCTGCATGGCACATGCAAACAACATGTGATACTTACACGGCAGTGAGTGAGGAGTGTGATGTGTCACTCGGTGGGGCATGTGACCATGGTGGCTGGCACAGTGTGACTTTATGTGACGTGCGTCACAACCCCTCCAGGCCAACAGCTGCCGGTAGGTCAAGCATGCTGCCCATGCAGTGGCAATGTGGCAATCTAGCGGGTGCTTGTTCTGGCACCAACTGCCTCATCTGGCAAGTGGCTCCACACTGCTCTAACTCAATGTCAGCGTGCCCGTGTTCTTCTGCTGGTCTTCTGCCATACTCAAACCAAAGCCTAGACATCAGTGCAGGCTGTGGGCCTGGGTGCCCACCCGTAGCCCACTTGTAGGCGTATGCCAAAGCCGGGAGGCATGGCCTGCCCCCACTAGCGGCATGTTCAAGACATTGAGTCTGTGAGACATGTGTGTTACGGCAAGGCCAACAGGCGAGTGTCATGTAATGCTGCTGCTGGTGACGATGATGATGAAGATGATGATGGTGTGCTGCAGGATCGCTCAGGTAAGGCATTGCCAAACTCCCTGGCTCAGGCATTGTTAGGCAGCTGCATACTTAGGTAATGCTGCGAGCCTGAAGTGCTACTGAGGAGCATGGGCATGCCATGTGAGAAAATGGGGGGATTTACATGTGACCTGGTCAGGGGTTTGTTGAGCCATGTCAGCCTGTCCGGCCAGAAGCTGCCTGCTGATTGTCTGCTGCAGTGTACTGCAACACCTAGAGAACAAGCTTGACCGCATGAACCCCAGGGCCTAAGGGCTAGGGAGTGCTAGCAGTGAGAAGGTGATCATGTGTTGCAGGGAAGAGTTATCGGCGTGGAGAAAGGGGCAGGAGAGGGGCAGGATGTCAAGATGCCATCGAGTGAAACCAACGAGCTGCTCCGTGGATACCAAGGGCCCCCTGCTGCAGGTCCATCCCTTTGCCCCCCTTGGTGCCGGCGGCCTAGGCCTTTTGAAGACAGCTGCAAAGAGGGGGGCTTGCATTCTGGCCTGCTTCCTGACCCTGCGACCATCGTAACCTAGCAGCATTGCAGAGCTGAGAGTCACTGTCTACATGCTGCGCCTGGCCCTTTGTAGCAGCTTGTGACCTCCATACAAACAAGCAAAGCTGTGGGGGTGTTGGAATGATGATGGCAATGAGCTTCACCTGTTTTGGACTCCGACAAGGACTTAATGGCGACATTGGCTGACATATAGATTTGAGCGGACTTGCTCAAGAAGTGCATGCTCTCCGCAAAGCGCTGTATGTCCGACTCAATCTTCTGCTTCGCTTGCGCCAATTGCTGGTGATCAAGGGAGCTGAGTTGATCCATTAGACTCCGTTGGCCGCACAGCACCGTGTGTCTGGGCTTGTGTCAGTTGTTGCGTGTGTGCAGTAGCTACGATTTTGCGGCCGGTCAACTGAGCTTGCACAGATATCCTGGATGAACATTGCTCATCGTGTTGACATAACGTACTAAGATGTGGTGCACATTACTTAGGCTCCATCTAGCTAGCTAGCATGCAGCATGCACCAACCCTTGCGCTCTATTGCCGGCCTGCCCTTTACACGGTGGCACCGTGGTCTAATATGGTGTCCCTTTTCGTGCTGGCTATACTTGTAGCCATTGGACCTGGCGTCTAAACCGCCATCGCCATGGCCGGTAGTCGTTGTCCGTATCAGAGGACTGCAATCTCACAGTCATGGCATACACTGCATGATTATTGATCAGAGCTCCCCGGCCTCACTATCAGCCAGCTTGTCCACTGCGGTGGTGCGGCTGAGAAGGGCCTGGGTGCTGGGTAGGGTGGGCACCTTACCGGCCTGCATCGATGCCACAGGGGGTCACAGCTGGGAGGGTGCTGCACAGCAGGCTGGTTTCAGACCAGAGCTTCACGAAAGCGAGGCAGTGCCTGTGTGCCGTACCCTCCTCCTCCTAGCCTACCTTGCCTGCCACACACCGCCTGATTCACCACCCGCCTGCTCTGTACCTCATCACCTAGCTGCCTGCCCCAACTGCTCCACCCTGCCTGCCTGGCACCTTGACATCTGGCTGCCAGCCTGCTGCTCTGGCTTGCAGGGCCTCAAAGTGCAGCAGCTCCAGGCGATGCATCATGGACTCCAGTCTGTCCAGGCTGAGGCTACTGGCACCAGCCTCCACCCAAGCATCGCTTCTGGGCACCCCAGCCTTGCTGCCTTTTGCCAGCTGCAGGGCAAGGAAGACAGGGCAAGCAGGCAACGAGGGAGAAGCAACCTGAATGATGATGGCACACATCGCCTGATAGGTCCCCAAGTCTTGGTACCTGCAAAGGCAACCATCTTATATATCATGGCCTCTATGGCAATTTCAAACATTGGCATGTGCGTCGGGATCGGGTTAACCTATTTATAACCGGATTGGCATGACCCCGGTGGCGTTGGAAAACTCTTGCATTGAGGACTTATGCACCGATTTCCAACCCAAACAAACCACGTTCACGGGTGGGTTTCACCCATTTCTGTGCCTGGCATGCATAATGATGCAGCTACTTGCGCTAGCATTACACATGTGTAGATGTGCAAACTCTTGGTTGGAGGAGGGTGGCTGCCAAGGGAGGTGGACTCTGGGCAACCAAGGAGCGAACCACGATCATCACCGCACCTACCCCACCCAAAAGGGTAAAGATACTTATGAAACTGGTGCACGTCCTCGGCGGCGATGAATGTCAGTGTGCCTGATGTGCCTGCTGCTGCCTGCCCCAGTCTGCTCTGGGTGACTTGCCTGCTGCTCACCTGTGGCAATGCAGGGCCCAACAGAAGCCTGTTGGTGTCCAGCCCCAGCAAGCCCTGCATCTCCACTCCGTCTCCCACTTTATTGCACTTGCCCATGTCTCCTTTGTGCAACACACTGTTCAGATGGGCCTGGGGCAGCACAGCACGCCAGCAGCTGGGGCTGGGGTGGCCTGGCACCAGCCAGCAAACGAATGCATGCCCAAGGGGCTGGTGGTGGTGGTGCTGCTGCTAGGGGTCTGCAGCAGCCAGGCTGATGCTCATAGCGGTATCCAGCAGCAGGGGCAGGGAGGGCTGTCAGGCCGCCAAGGGGTGTGGGAGGCGCCTACTGAGTGTCTCCCTACTGAGTGTCCAGCAGCAGGGGCAGGGAGGGCTGTGTAGGGCAAGACACAGCGGGCCTCACGCTGCTGGGGAACCCCAACAACTGTACTGTACGCAAACCCTTGACAGCATGTCTCTCGCCTCTAGTCTTTTGTCCACCCTATCGTTGCCACAACTGACTGAGTAACGGAGAGCAGCACTGCAGGAGCACTGCAGGAGCACTGCAGGAGCATGGTGCCATAGGCGCACTTGCCTGGTCTCCCAGAGAGTACGGTACGCCACTGAACGCCATTTGTCTCGCTCCGCTACGCCGCACTGTAAGCTGTCTCCGCTGATGACTCCGTTGAGGTCTCCGCTGAGGTCTCCGCTGCAGGTCCCAACTGTCAGCAGCTAACCAGCAGCTAAGGACGCGTCATCAAATGCAACGGCTGTCAAAGGACGGACACGCGCACAGTGTGACAGCGGACACTATGAAAAGGCTCCGTTTGCCACAGATTGCCATCTTAGTTGGAGCAGGCGTGGCAGCCTGCTCTGATTACTGCTCGGGCCCCAAGCTGCCACCGCGGGTTAAGGTAAGCCCCGCACTATAGCAGCAGGCCCGCACTATAGCAGCAGCCCGCACTATAGCAGCAGGCCCGCAACAATTGCTTGTGCTTGTGTTCGCAGATCGACGCGCTAATTCGTGACCGCGCAATTCGTAAACAATGGTACACGGCCCCGTAGAATGGCAAACGGCCAGGCCTCTCTGAAAGGTAAGCACACCTTGCCCTTGTTGCCCCGCATATGCCATTGTCCCGCACATAGCACACAGCGCACAACGCACACAGGTAAGCAAGTCCCGCACATAGCCCGCATAGCTCAAGTTGCCCTGACCCGCACGTAGCACATAGCCCACACTCCCGCACTCCACACTAATGTCCCCGTGCCCTTTGTGCCCGCAGGTATCGCCGGCTGGGGGCGGTTAATTAAATTCCCGTGTCCTCAGAGCGCGTCAATGCTCTCAAAACCCAGCCCAAGAGACCCTGGCGACCTCTAGGGTTGGTTAGGGTAGGTTTGTGTCGCCAGGCTGTTAGCCTTCAAGCAATTAAGCTGTTAGTTTTGATGGTGTGCCCAGTGGTCGGGGGGTTTGCCCCCGGAACGTGCCATCGACTTGGGGTTTGTGTTCATCAAGGGTGCGACCGAGGATGCTACAACGTGTTTGTAGTAGCTGAGTGAGATTACCCGCAGGCCAACATGTTGTTCCTTGTTGAATGAGTTTTGTTGTCCTGATGTGCCTGTCCTGTGAAACGGCCCTTCCCACCCTTGCATCCTTTCCTTGTTTTAAGTTTTAAGTTTGAAGTTGAAGTTTGAAGTTGAAGTTGAAGTTTTAAGTTTGAAGTTCACCGGCGACACCGCAGGTACATGGATGGGGGCGTCTGCCACTGCCACCTTCATGCATTAGCTGCTGCGATAGCCACCTTCATGCATTAGCTGCTGCGACGGCCCTTCCCACCCTTGCATCCTTTCCTTGCAGCTCTGCCTCCTCCCTTGCAGCTCTGCACATACCCTGCAGGGAGACCCCATGGCCGGTTTGGGCTGCAGCTCTGCATTGCACCTGTCCAAGGGTCCCATGGAGGTGCTTCCATGCACTTGTAGTAGGTTTTCTTGCATGGGCTTCCTGCAGCCTTGACAAAACCTTTCCACTGACCCCCACACCTCATCACTGCTGCTGCTGCTGCTGCATGCCCCCCTGCATGTTTTTCATCATGTCTTGCAGCATCACATTGCTCAAGCCGGCTATCTGGGACAGCCCCCCATCTGCCTGGGGCCTCCTCGCCCCCCCACCCAACCCAGCCTCCAGTGCCCCCCCGCTCTGCCCCCCCATGGGCGGCCCACCACCATACCCCATCCCAGCTGCTGCCGCCGCCGCCGCCACATCTTCCGCACTGAACCCCTGCACCCCCTGGTGCCCCATGCCTACCTCCCCCCCTGGGTGCATGGGACCCCCCCCCTCCCATGCCTTGCCCCCCACCCTCTGCCCCTGGCCCCCCCTCCCCTTGGGGCCTTTGAAACGTGGCCAGCCACGAGAACAGCTCCTTGTACTGGCTGTTAGCGTCTTGGGGCTGCACGTTGGTGTTCAAGGTGGACAGGGACATCCCCGGCAGACCTGCATTGGGGTCCCCTCCCCCTGGCAGGCCTGCTGCCGCTGCCGCCGCCGCCGCCGCCGCCGCCGCCATGGCAGCCTCGCTGCCGTCCCCCCCGCTGACCCCCTCACCCCCTACTTGAGCGCCAGGCAGACTCATCATCAGCTGGAAGGCAGCGGCGGCGGACAACTGGCCAGCTGTGTCGAGGGCATTGCCGCCGGCTGCCAGGCTGTTGATGAGCACATGACGCTGCAAGGCAGGCGGGCAGGGCAGGCTAAGTGGTGGGTGGTAATATGGGTAGACTGGATGGTGAGGTAAGACCAGGCTGGATGGGCAGGCTGAGTGGTGGTTGTGCTGCCTGGTGAGTCTGCCTCAGCCCAGCAAACCCTGTAGGGTGGTAGGGTGGATGTTGGTGGGGCGGGGCATGCACAGTGGCACAGTGGAAGCATGCACAGCTCCACTGCAGCCAGGGTGGTGGTAATTAGCTGGTGGCTAGCCATATGCCAGAGCGGTGAGGCATGGCGTACTCCCACTAGCGTCAAGATCAAGGCATTGGGTCCGTGGGACATGTGTGATGCGACAACATTGACAGGCAGAAGCCGTGTAATGCTGCTGCTGCTGCTGCTGCTGCTGATGATGATGATGAAGGCGACCTTGATGATGACCGTCAGGCAGGAGGATGTTCACCTGGTGCAGCACCTTATCGACAGGTGTGGACTGCTCCCTCACATTCAAAACACCTCATCTCACTCACCCTCCTCCTCCATCCCGACCTGAAACCAGCACTAGCTGCATCACCCTTCTGCTGCCGCCCTGTGGACCCAGCTCCATGTCTCCTTGCTGCCAACCTCCCAACCACCTAACCACCTGACTTGACCTGACCAGCCCTGACGTACCTGGTACATGCACAGCTTGAGCACAGTGCCCGCTGCTTGGCGGGCGTCCTTGTCGGAGTCAAAGATGCCAAGGTCCACCACCCCATTGCCGTCCCAAACCGCCCCACCTGTGCTGCCAGAACCAGGGGGCCCTCTGCATAGGTCACACCCATCACACAACAAACGTTACACATCATGGGTATGAGGCAGCATGGCATAGCTGCTGATGTGGTGTGTCAATAAGTAATGATCAAACCCTGCTGCCTAAACCCTGCTGCTCCCCTGCCCTGCCCTGCTGCTTCCCTGCCCTGCCCTGCTGCCCCCCTGCCCTGCCTTGCTGCTTCCCTGCCCTGCCCTGCTGCTTCCCTGCGCTGCTGCCCCTTGCAAATCAACCGCCCCCACTTCACTGTGACTCACACTGTGACTCACATAGCTTGCCTTCACTTAGGACTGCGCCCTGCTCATCCTCCATGCCCTGGCTGCCGCTTCGCCTCAACCGCCCCACAAGCCCCAGGGCCGTTACCCCAAGCCCCCAACCCCTGCTCCTTCACTTGTTTGTGCTGCAAAAACTTTCATTTTTTTCTTTGTCGTTTCCTTAACAGTCCCCCTCTTTGCCCTCCTGACCGCCCGTTCCAGCCTCACTCACGAGTACAAGACAGCGAAGGCGTCGTCATCACCCGGGATGTGGGCCACTAGGGCGCAGCCCTCTGGGATGTCCACCACGCCGTAGTTGTGGCGTAGGCCTCCAGTGTAAGGGTAGCTGGCGCACTTGGAGCCGATGGACAGGATGTGCTGCGGGGCGGGGCGGGGCGCAGCAGGTCCAGGTCGACTCTGGTCAGATCGGGGCGTGCTGGGGTCGGGTCGGGTACTGCACCTAGGTAAGCCTCCGCCTGACCCTGCCCCCACCCCTGCCCCTGCCCTGCCCTCCCCTGCCCCGCCCTGCCCTGCCCCTCCCCCAGCCCCAGCCCCTGCCCCTCCCCCAGCCTCGGCGCCTGCCCAGGCCTGTGCCTGGGCAAGTTGCCGGGTTGGGTCGAGTCAGGTCTACTGCCACCTGTGGTCCGTCACTGCTTGTCACTTGCAACATACTGGATACATCCAGCAACGCGGAGTGACCAGGTCACGGTGGCCTTGACACTGTGTTACTTGCTCTGGGCTTGCCGCTGCCTGCCCCTGCTCCTGCCTGCCCCAGTCTGCTCTGGGTGACTTGCCTCCTGCTCACCTGTGGCAATGCAGGGCCCAACAGAAGCCTGTTGGTGTCCAGCCCCAGCAAGCCCTGCATCTCCACTCCGTCTCCCACTTTATTGCACTTGCCCATGTCTCCTTTGTGCAACACACTGTTCAGATGCGCCTGGGTAGCAGGTCGTGCACAGCACGCCAGCAGCTGGGGCTGGGGTGGCCTGGCACCAGCCAGCAAACGAATGACTGGGGCAACAAATAAGCAGCACGTCATTGTGTTACAGGCAGGCAGGCAGGCAGGCAGGCAGGCAGGCAGGCAGGCAGGTAGGCAGGCAGGCAGGCAGGCAGGCAGGCAGGCAGGCAGGCAGGCAGGCAGGCAGGCAGGCAGGCGGGCAGAAAACAGGCATGCATGCATGCTTAGGCAGCTAGTCAGCTGTCCCCAAGGGCCTCTGCAACAGGCACTGGCACTTTGTTGATCTGCCTTGCACACGGACCCAGTTGTACATTTCTTCTTGCAACAGCCCTCCACCCCTGGCCCTCAGCCCCTGGCCCTCTGCCCCTGACAATGAGCTTACTGAGAGTCTGGGGTCGTCAATGAGTTGCCCATTCTCATCCATGTAGTCACTCAGCGAGTAGTTCAGCTTGGCCCGATTGCCACGCAACCGGATGGCTGCACGATCAAACGCCCTGGCGGCCTCGTCCTCCTGCAAGGGCCATGTCAAGCCAACTCCTACCATTCAGCACCACCGTAGTTGTATACAAAAAGCATGCCCAAGGGGCTGGTGGTGGTGGTGGTGCTGCTAGGGGTCTGTAGCAGCCAGGCTGATGCTTGTAGCGGTATAACCCCACCATGGCAAAGGTGGTGGCTGAGGTGGTGGTGGTGCAAGGAGCGCATGGAATGTCCTCACTCTCGTGCATGGCCACAGCAGGCTCACTACACGTGTGTGGCGCCATCATGGCAGAGGGGTTAGGATGATCAATGCCTGACATTTTACAGCCAATTTGAACCGCACCAACTCCATGCAGCTCTGGCTCAGCATGCAGCAGCCCACCTGCACATATGAGCCCAAGTAGATGTACTTCCCACTGCTGTTGATGGCCGCCTGCCAGCGCCGGTTTTTCTTGTTCCAGCACACCCCTCTGCGCAGCAAGGTTGCACAACAGGAAACTTACCAACGGCTGCCCTGCCCTGCCCTGCCCTGCCCTGCCCTGCCCTGCCCTAGTATGTACCCCCCGTGGGAGCACCTTGGCCCAGGACACCTCAGGCTTTACAGCACCACACCCATCACAAGTGCCAGCAGCACAGTGCCCTGCTGCCCAGGTCACCCTCTCACCCCTGCCAGTGAGGGCAGCAGGGAAGGAGCTGCACTGACACCAGCAGCAGGGGCAGGGAGGGCTGTGTAGGGCAAGGCACAGCGAGCCTCATGCTGCTAGGGCACCCCTACGACTGTACTGTACGCAAAGCCTTGACAGCATGTCTCTCGCCTCTAGTCTTTCGTCCACCCTATCGTTGCCACAACTGACTGAGTAACGGAGAGAGCCAACAGCAGTCATCATCCTTTGCTCCACCTGTATTTCGATGTCAGCGGCTTGTCACTGCCTTGTGAATCCCCCATGTCCCCCATGTCCCCCATGTCGCCGCCCATGCCATTCAGGCCCATGCCATTCAGGCCCTCAGAGGCTGCCCCGGCAGCCACCGCTGCGAAGTAGGCACTGAAGTCATCATTCTTGCTGCCATTTGCGGCCATCTGCTCCAGAGCTGACACAGCAGCCTGTGAGCATGATGATGACCTCTGCCTTGCACATGCACAGCACTGCAGGAGCATGGTACCATAGGCGCACTTGCCTGGTCTCCCAGAGGCGCGTTAGCTGCTGCGATAGCCGCCTGAATAGCCTCGAGCTGTTGTGCAGCTGCTGCCATGGAGTCTGGGTCCATTGTCATGTGCCCTTGCGTGTAGTCTACTACATGCTGCTGGTGCTGCTGATGCTGATGCTGATGCTGCTGAGCCATGGTAGCAGCAAGGTCGGCAGCATACTGGGCTGCAGTGGGGTCCACTGCAAACATTGAAAATGCACTGTCGTAAGTAAGAATTGCCGTTGCGATGGCGCATGCTGCACGCTTCGTCGCAGCCCAGTTCTCATTTCGTGCAGTTTAGATTTACTTTAGCAGTCAGCACAATGGCACCATACATAAACCTCCTAAGGTACTCTGTTTTGCAACGTCAGCCCTGGTCGGGCTACTAATATTCGTGCATCACTGCCGTCACTTCTCCTCGACTCCGCATGGAAGCTCCGTGCAGGTTGATTAGGCGAGTTTCCTGTGTGTCCAACTAAACAAGCAGGTGTAGGCCGGAACGTTTAGAGGCGACACTCGCAGGGTTCCAGTTAACGCGCTCTGGCGCAGGATAGGCCATAGCTAGATCATAGCACGCTCGTGATAATGATAAAGCTTTTCTCGGGTAAGTGCCACTAGTCACGACAGCAACTGCATTCCTGAGGGCGGGACCGCAGCTAGTCGCCAGTTTACCGTGACTGCGTAGTCAAGGACAAGGCAAAGAAAGCTCCTGAAGATGGCACAGAAGGCGCAAAGCCCAACAAGCTCTCTGCTGGAGAGTTGCGGCTTCAGAAAGGCATGGGTTCGCGTGACTTCTACCTATGATAGGCCTCATGTGAGCCTGTCGTGCCTCAGCTTCCCTGGGCGTGCCATCACGTGCTGTGCAGATCTCGTGGAACTGTCTCTGCCCCACAACATATCTATAAACTTCCCAGAGACAAGGGAGAAGCTCATGCATTTTGAGATTCTTCTCAAATCAGAAGAGGGCGTGTACAAGTGTGTGGTGGCTGAGATAGCATGCGCTGCAATTGCAGTGGCTTCTCTCATTACATAAGCCAGCGCATAGGAGCAGGAGCGCAGCTGTGTTTGCCACTCACAGGCCTGATGACTGGCAGGTCGAATGACCAAGCATGGAGATAGTCCGTGCGGTATGGCTTACAGTGGTTGTGTGGCTTCTGCTTTGTAGGGGTGGGAAGTTCTTGTTTGACTTCACCATTCCTACAGGCTACCCACACGACCCACCCAAAGTGCTATGCAAGACCAAGGTGGGAAGCCTGCATGTCTTGACCCCGATACCCTAGGGTTTGGGATCAACGTACCTTTGTGTGAGTACATCAGACCCGTGCGCAGCACACTAACAGACGTAATGTCAGCCACAGCCAGGGTCTAGTTGCTAATTCCAGCTACAGCTCAGTGACGACTGGCATGCCCGAAGGCTGAACAGACTCTGACGACATGTATGGCCAGGATGCCTGTGGGTTACAGTCACCTGCGGTCAACCTTGCCATGCTGCTCACCATGGCCTTGCACAAGAGCAAAGCAACAAGCGCTGCTTCATGAAGCACAGGCAGGGCCTTCACGGCTTGTTTGCTCGCACCATGCCTGCAGGTATTTCATCCAAACATCGACCTCGAGGGCAAGATCTGCTTGAACATCCTGAGGGAGGACTGGAAGCCAGTGCTGTCCATCTCCTCTGTCATCTATGGGCTGCAATTCCTCTTCATGGTGTGGCCAGCTGGTTGCAGCATTCCCAGCACACCCACCCTATTTGCCACCGGCAGCGGCATTTGGTGATGCGCATCGCCCCTTCTTCTGAGTGCGGCAGAGCCCAGTTTGTAGCATGTTGCTGTCTTAAACCGGCGACTGGTGCCCTACTGCTCCCTTCCTTGAGCATGCACCTGTGATGTGTTCGTAAGCCATCTAGGCATGGGCAAGGCTGCGCTGCTGTGCTGCTACCAAAACCACACATAGATAGAGCCTGCATGCCTAGCTTATTCTTAAAGGGCAGGCATGCTGCTGCCACGTACTGCAGGATCCCAACCCTGAGGACCCTTTGAACAAGGAGGCTGCTGTCATGTTCAGGGACAATCCTCGCCAGTTTGAGTCGTATGTGCAGGTGAGGGACACGCACCACCGCACGGAACTGGTCCTTGCAAGTCACACTTGCGCACATGGTGTAGCCACAGCCGGGGAATGGGAATGCTGCTTGGTCAGCATTGGGATACACAGACACCCCTTTCCCCATCCAGTGCCCAGTTGCACCAGGCTGACCTACACGCTAGCCATGCCATTCATTCCCAGTCTTCCCAGAGGGCCTTTGCACCATCGCAACAGCTGTATGAGTAGCAATGTTAGTGTGGCAGTTGCAACCTAGCAGTTGTGGCTGTCAGCAGCCCCTGCAAGAGGTGCATGCGGCTGATGTTGTGTGTACAGTCAGCAGGTGCCAGGCTCTTCAGGTCTGAATGTTGTGTTGTGTGGCCTATGTTGTACCACCACTTGCAGAAGAGCATCAACTCCGGCGCCTACATCAATAACCAGTACTTCCCTCCGTGCACACACTGACACGTGGCTACCACATTGGGTGAGCCAGGTCAAGGTTGTAGGTCTTACTCCCCAGCTCACATGAGGCTGGCCGCTGGATGTGGGACAGAAACAAGGCAGCTGGGAGGGCAGTACCAGATGTCCTGGCTGCTTGAAGGTCAGGATGGCATCAACCAGGCTTGCTCAACAAGGCAAGCCAGGTGAAGGTCAAGCCACGGCAGCTGGAGCAGACAATGACAGTGAGGCACAGCAGGACAACCATGCCTGGTTCTGTATGGCTGCCCCTGGGGCTGGGGCACCCACGACGCCCAGCAGACAATGACCTGTGAGACACGGCAGGACTTCCATGCACATGGACATGATGCACACCATGATGGTGGTGGGTTCTTACTAAAGCAAAGCCCGGGAGGGGGCTCAAAGCTCTCAACGGGAGGGTGGTTAAGCAGCTCAACGACTGACGACTTCAACGGTACAAGCCATCCTCTCCCATAGCTAAGCCCACTGCATCAGGCACTGGTGAATGGAGTGTGGAGAGCCTAAGTGTTGTTAGCTGCAATGCTGTCTGGCCACAAGCAGCCTAGCTGCTGATGGCTTACCCAGTGTGAGGCAACCTTAGTGAGCATATGCCAGTAGGCCTAGACAAAGCATTCGTCTCAGGGGTATTGGGAGGCGAGTGTCGGGTCCTTTCTAATGTGAAGTTGGGCAGGATGGTGGCAATGAGGGGCACAGGACAGACAATAGTGTGACAGCATTGCTTGGTTCTCTTGGTTATACTAGTGACATAGGTAGTGCGTTGGGCCAGACTCATGTCCTTGTAGGACGGTGCTCGAACAATCATATGCAATACCCTTCGACTCCTTTACGACATAAGGTCACCCCTCCCATTGAACCACCAACCCCCCTAACGATAAGGGACAACGGCTTTTCCGGACTCATCTCTGCACGGGTGTACACGCGGATTGAAGCGTCGGAATGCGGCCGCGCTAAGGCACGCGCCGAGCTGGTCGGGCATGTTGCCGGGTATCCGACCCTACCGAGCCTGCGGACTTGATGTACGCTGACCCAGTATCTGTGAGTCCCTCATTGACGCGATGAATAGTGCGCGATGTGCGAGGAGCCCGACCCCATGTCCAACATCGTGACCAACATGCGCTGGTCCAGGGGCTCTGAAACTTGGAGGAGACCACAGTAGGAGCACAGCAGTGGCAGCTGCATCAACCCCTTGTTGATTAGGCTCCAAAAGGTGGGGAAACACTCCTCCATGCTGCCCACTCTGTTGATGTCAGTCTTACAACCATCGAAGTGAATCGAAGTCTCCAGCCCTGCGTCACTAGCTAGGGAACTCAACTAAGGACCCCCTGCCAAGTTCTCAACTCTTATCAAGATTTATCAAGAGGGGTTTTAGAAGCTGGCGTGTGCACATGCCTGCAGGTATGGGCTTGTACTCCAAATCCCACCCCTACAGACGGAAGGGGGGCCATGCTGCCCGCTGTGCGTGTTGTACGAAGTCTACGCTAGCTGGCAGCACTGGCTGGGTTGAAATCCATGTGGAGGGAGAGGCAGCTTCTTACAGATCCGGATGCAATCACACAGCCATTGGCCAGGTCACAGCCATGATGTCTGAAGTCATCAGGGCTTGCAGCAACCTGGAGCCTGAACAGGTTCCACTGGCCCACAGAGCATGTGCTGAGGCTGCTGCAGCTGCGCATGCTGTGTGCCAGCGGCTGCGGGGGCAGGAGCCAGCCAGCCAGCTCCAGCCCATGCCCCGTCTCAGCTCCACACCCACGCAAGCACCTGCACAGCCTGGGCCAGCCCATGCGCCCTGCCCCCACCATCTCCCAGACCAACCACCCTCGCACCCATCACAGTCCCAGCTGCAGGGGTCCAGCCAGCACCACCCGGCCCTGTCAGCACCGCTACACCTACCGGGGCTCTCCATCCTCACCAGGCCTGCCACCAACCCTGTGACCTCACCTGCCAAGGAGCAACAGCCCATCATGCATGCATACATCATGCATGCATACATCATGCAACCCAGGTAGCAAGGGAGGGAGAAGCGGGGCGAAGGGCAGGGGCAAGGGGTGGGGCTGGGAGTGGTGACGATGAATGCGGCACATGTGAAGCTACCATGCTACCTGCCCTGCCATGCTACCATGCTACCATGTTACCATGCTACCATGCTACCTGCCCTGCCATGATGTGTTGCAGGCCCTTCTCGACATCCCAGTTGGCAGCACTACCTGGAGACCAGGGTCCTGGCACCCCCGCACCCTTGCAGCAGGGGACCATCCACTTCGAGGTCAATACGCCGGCATGCAGCATGCCATCAGCCTCCATGCAGCCAGCCCCAGCCCAGCCCCAGCCTCAACCTCAACATGAGCCTAGCCCCAGCCCCAACCCCAGCCCCCACACCAACCCCCATGCCAGCCCCTGCCCTGGTCCCCACACCTCCCCTCATCCCAGCCCTCTCCACCACCTCAGCCCTCATCGCAGCCCCCGCACCAGCCCTCACCCCAGCCCCCCGGGCTGCCCCAGCCCCCCGGGCTGCCCCAGCCCCTGCCCCTGCCCTAGCTGCAGCCCTAGCCCCGACCCCTGCCCCTGGCACGACCAAAACCTGGCCTGTCTGCAGGCCATCAGCCCTGCTGAACGGAGCAGGTGGCTGTGCGAGGTGGAGGCAACCTTGTCACCCAGCACCATTCAGTTCCTCAGAGAGAGGGGGGCTGCCAAAGCTGCAGCATGTTGCTGCCCCCCTCACTCCCCCTCCTCCTCCCCATATCCCTCCCCCCGCTCCAGCCCCAGCCCGCCCCCGCCAGCCCCCCCTCCCCCCGCTCCAGCCTCCAGCCTCCCCCCGCTCCAGCCTCCCCCTGCTCCAGCCTCCCCCCGCTCCAGCCCCAGCCCGCCCCCGCCAGCCCCCCCTCCCGTAGCTGCCGCCGGTGGAGCCTGATGCAGATGGCAGCGTCATGCTCACTGTGCGTCAGTATGGAAAGCCAGCATCAGCTGTAGGCAGCCGACCGGCACCAGCAGCAGGCAAGGCTAAAGTTGAGCTGCTATGCATGAGGGTGAGCTTGAGTGATGTTGTTGGCATGCTGAACAAGCAGATGCCAGAGTACATCAGGCACCACCGGTTGGCACATCATCAGCTGCAGGTTTTCCGTGAGCACCGTGAGGCCGTCAAGGCAGGCCAGGATGGGAAGGTTGTGATTTCATGTGATTGGTCAGAGAAGTTGACTGTTGAGCGCAGCATTGAGATCATGTCAGAGCATTGGCATGCGCAGCAGATAGGCATTCTCGTGGCGTGTGCATACTTCAAGAACAAAGAGGGGGCCTACAAGGAGCACACCGTGTATGTGATGACAGATGGGAAGGAGCAGTCGGCAGCCATTACCCAAGCAGCAGTAAACCAGGTGGTGTGTTACTTGCTGGCTGAGCATGACATGGACATGAGGCAGTTGTACATGTGGTCTGATGGGTGTGCAGGGCAGTTCAAGGGCGCCCCAGCCATGCGACAGCATTGGGGCATGGCACAGAGGTTCAGCATGCCGGTGTGGTGGAGCTATGGGGCTACAGCTCACTTCAAGGGCAGGCATGATTCAGAGGGAGGGGTGGTGAAGCAGTGGCTGAGGGGTGAGATCCTGGCTGACCGTGTTGGGAAGTGCAATGCATTGGGGTTTGTGCACCATTGCAATGCATATCACAAGCCAGCTGCTGCTGCTGACCCCAGCAAGGCTCACCGTGCACGAGCAAGTGTGGGTCATCGGTGGTGCTTGGAGCTTAGCACACGGGAGGTAGAGCTTTGCAATGCTCCAGAGTGGGATGCACATGCCTTTGCATCATCCATCCCCGGCTCTATGAGCATGCATAGCTGCTTCTTCCCTGCTGCAGGGATCCACGTTGAGTGGTCAGAGACTGCATGTGCATGTGCCCAATGCATGACCCCCGCACCAAGGGGTGTGTGCATGAGGCCCACCATCACAAAGCCCTTTGTGGCCATGCCCATGTTCGATCAGAAGAGGGATGACAAGCACTGGGACGATGAGTGCCTCACCCTTCTGTGTTCATTTGCACCAGACAGCGTGAAGCAGCTGTGCACCTTGGGCAAGAAGCTGAGCGTGAAAATGTTAAACGAGTATTGCAAGGCAGTGGGGTTATATGTGCCAGCCAACACCTTGCGTGCTGACCTACGGTACATGGTACTGGAGCATCTCAATGGGCAGGCAGAGTGGGATTGAGCTGGCTGTGTAAGATGACGTTGAGAAAATTGGGCTCCATGCGTAAAGTGTACAGCAGTGTACCGCAGCGGAGAACTCTGCATCCCGCGTTGTGGGTGTTGTTAGGCAGCACTTGAAAGGCCCATTGCGCAGAGCGGAACCGTTCGCGTGCCTGGCAGACTGCCGGTCACCGTGGGTGCCAGCAGCTCGGGCGCGCAGGCGCAAGCGCGACGCAAAGATAAGGCGTTCCGCGTTAAAATGACAACTCAACTCTCACCAGGCACGCCGCAAAGTCAAATGTCCCTTACGTGGTGGTTCAATGGGAGGGGTGACCATAACTCCTTTATTCAGGCGTTCCCAACATGGGGTTGGTAATCTTCATGCAACTGCAGCCCATCCACTCCATCATTTCATGTAACGTTTACTGCGTCTGCTGCTTTGCGATACTGCGCGTTTAATGTAAGACTGGAATTGCCATCGGAGTCATTCGATGCGGGCAGGCACATGTGACCCCGGATGTGTCCCAAATACAGACCGTGGTAAGCCACGCCCTTGGCTATCCGTTAGCGATGCACGACATGTCGGTGGCGCACACCACCGAAGTCCGGCAAACATGGCTGCGCGAGCTTCCTGATGGTGCAGGCCGCTTGGCGAGGATGTGAAGAAACCCGAATTCGTGTGCGGCAGCACTGTATCGTTGTAATGGTGGGCGGCACAGTAGGGACTAGTCACTCCCTTCAGCTATGGTCCGCTTTATGTTTTGCACCATTAAACAACAGCCTGGCCTCACACGAATCTTTTGTAGCATACTCATTAACGCGTCCATGGCACTATGCAACTCAATCATTGGGTTTGTATGTGACAAGATGGACCGCTTACAAGGTACACATGCTGATGGCTACATGTGCATGAGGAGCCGACTGAGCTTGGCTGACCACTCCGCCACATGGCCACCACCAACACACCTTAACCCACCATCTCCCAACCTCGTCTACCCCGCCCAGCTCCCAGTAGCCCCTCCTCCCAGCCTGCCATCAGCCTCCTCCCCCCTAACTCTCCTTCCCCTCGCCTCCTACCTCTCCCCAACCTCTCCTTCACCCATCTCCCCCCTACCTCTCCTTCACCCATCTCCGTATCCATCACCCCCCATCACCCTGACCACCGAGCCAAGCCCGTAGCCCCGCTCAGCCACTCACCCACCCACCTCTCAATCAACTCAATCAACCCACCTCTCAATCAACCCACTCAACCCACTCAACCTCAATCAACCCACTCAACCTCAATCAACCCACTCAATCAACCCACCTCTCAATCAACTCAATCAATGAGGAGCCGACCGCTCACAATTGGGCGTTAATTTTACATCGTGTCCACCTACATGCGGCGCAAGACCCTTGGTAAGATGCAAAGGGGAAGGCAGGGTGGCGTGGGTGGGAAGGGGCTGGGAGAGAGTGGAAGGGGGTGGGAGGGGGGGGCTGAGGGGGGGGCTGAGGGGGGGCTGAGGCTGGGAATAACCGCATGTCTTTGCTCTGCTGCCTGCTTTCAGACCACTATTGCGCGCAAAGGCAATACACCTGCAATTTGATGGGTGCACATGCGATCGCCATGGCAAGGTGCTCGTATTGCGAGTGACAGCAGCAGCCACCCCGCAGCACCTGCCAGAAGGCTGGGAGCAGAGGCCCGGTGGTGGGGCTGGGGCTGGGGCTGGGGCTGGGGCTGGGGCTGGGGCTGGGGCTGGGGCTGGGGCTGGGGCTGGGGCTGGGGCTGGGGCTGGGGCTGGGGCTGGGGCTGGGGCAGCAGCTGGGGCTGGGGCTGGAGCTGGAGCTGGGGCAGCAGCTGGGGCTGGGGCTGGGGCAGCAGTTGGGGCAGCAGCTGGGGCTGGGGCTGGGGCAGCAGCTGGGGCAGCAGCTGGGGCTGGGGCTGGGGCTAACAAGTCGAGGGCAGCAAAGCAAGGTGAGACAACACCACGTACTGCACCTAGCACCTTGTTTAAGCGTAGTAGAGCAGCCGGTAATGCACTAGCGCCAGCAGCAGCTCCCAAAGCTCATAGTGGTATCCAGTCGTCACGACTGCCGTCGTCGCGTCCACATGCCAAAAGCAAAACATGTTCCGACTGCTGCTGCGTGTTGCAGGTGCCACTCACAACAGCGTGGCGAAGCGTGCTAGTGCGGCGCGCCTCGCATGTGGCGAAAGCGCATGAATTCAAATGTGTATCTTTGGACAGGCACTGAGCACCGGTGAGAGCGAGATAGTTTTTGCTGCGTCTGCCATATCGTAGCTATGGCTCTCCTCTGTTCAAAGCACTGTTTACATATATTTTTGACTGAGTGGCTGCGGAGATACGGGCTTCGTATCACCGGGGGGTGGTTTTCAGGTAGTTGGGAACGCCTGACCTTTATGTTCCAAACTTTCATGTTCTCTTGCGCTGCCATTCTCCTGACGCACCATCACATCCCTACCCTACCATTCCATACCCCACCATCGACTTGGCGATGTCAGCTGTGGGTTGTGCACAATAACTGTTCGCATGCTATAACTTGGTGCAAGAAATAAGAGAAGATGACAAACACCACATAAGGCTTTTGCCCTTAGGCCACGTAAAATGATTAAGGTAATATAGAGGGCGGTGATCCAGCCCTTCCCAGTTGATGAACCTATGCCGTTTACACCCCTGCCCAAACTGAGTTCGACAGTAAGCTGTCAAACTTGAACACGCTCCCCTACCTAGCCTGAGCACTTGGTGAAATCACACCAGCGACCTGAGGCAGCGGGTGCTACCCCCAGCACTGCTGCCTGGCTCCCACGAAGGTGCTACTGACCAGTCGGGGGCTGCATGGCACATTGCATTCCCCGCCCAGCCACCTGCCTGACTGTCATGCTGCACAGCCGGACAGCCGCACAGCCGGACAGCCTTGCCCCTTGATCTTGTACTGGCGGCCCACTTGCCTAGGCTTACCACCAACTGCCCTGCCCAGGTCATGTAAGCTTAAGATGGAGCTAAGCTAAGTAAGGAATGAACACGCGTGCCTCAGATCTGACCCATCTGTGCTGCCTCGCCTCACGTAGGCATTGCTTCACCCCCTTTAGCATTGAGTTTGCCGCATTGCAACCATCGCTGCACCCTGCCCTGACACTACCCGCTGCCCTGACACTGCCACTGCCTCACTGATGGTGATGAGGATGATAATGTTGAATGTTGTTGAAGCTGTCAGCCGTCAGGCTGCTTGGCCTGCTCAGGTCACATTGTGCGAGTCAGGCTGCTGTCAGTGGCCCATGTGTGCGGCCCATGCATCTTCCCTCGGGGTGTGTTGGTGAAGGAGGAGGTGGCGGGGCCCAGCGCATGGAGGAGCATGGCCGAGGAGCCCACTCCCACTACGGTCAACAACAAGGGCAGCACAACCATGTGAGCTCGTCAAGCAGTCGTACCAACCTGGCGACTCTGTGTCCGCGCAACGTTGTTGGGGCTTTGCCAAGCTTCCCACTTCGTTAATCACGAAGTGGGCGCGAGACAATTATTCCGCACCCAATATCACCACTATGGATCGCTTCAGGGTCTGTGGCATCGATGCAGCCGATGTAACCAAGATTGACATAGAGCACGAGATCCACAGTGAGATGGGATGTCCTCTAGCTTGTGGCTGAGTTTTCTAGTGATTATTATTTATTTTGTGACTACTGCTTCTAATTGTGAAACACGTCAAAACTGACTATTGCTACGGTTATGGGCATCAGTGAAGTAACAAACCACTACATTGGGGGTTGCAAAAGAATATTTGACCACAGTGTTGAAGACCTTGTGGATCAAGAAAGAGAGAATGACACACAGCATCACTATAAACAGTAATGATGCTCCACACATTCACCTGAGCGGTGGCTTCCTCCAGCTGAGCGGGCCCAGGGGGAGGTACTGCGAGGAGACCCCACAATGCCCACCGCTTCTGGGGCACCATATAATCTGGCAGCAGGCAGATCAGGGCATGCAGGCGGTGTCGGTCAAGGCGGGGCTTCAGCAGGACATGGGCAGGTGAAGGTGGTGAGGAGGCTGCAGCACAGCATATAGTGAAGGCTATGGCAGTCCAGGTAAGGAGGAGGGTCATAGACATTGGCAATGGTAACTTGAGAAAAATACTTCAGAATAGTTGAAAAACAAAAAATTCTTTCGCAAGAATGCATTGCAACGCCACATGCCACAACATGATGTATGCTCGCTTGAAAAAACAGTACATGCAGCATGGCGATGAGTTCAGCTCATAGGCACCTGTAGGTCCGCCTGCGGGCTTGGCCCAGTGATGTTAGGGGGGTGTAGGCGCCTGGTCCTGGGTGGTCCTCCACCCTGCTGCTGCAGGGCCTAGCCAGGCGCACGTCATTGTGCCGCTGGGTGGGCAGGTCCAACAGCCGGGGCTGCAGGCCACACATTACACTAGGCTGATCACCCATGGTGCAGAGCAAGGTCACGCATCACACGGCATGCGTCACATATCCATGCCGTGATGGATAGCTGTACATGCACAGCGCACCCTCACACAGTTAGCCAGGCGAGCTGACCAGCGCTGGCTGGTTCTGGACCAGCAAGGTCAGGAAGGGTAGGGGGTGAGGGAGGAGGGAGGAGGGACCCAGAAGGCTACTACAGCACAGGGACAGGCTTGGCTGCGGCCGGCTTGCAGCACGGCTGAGGGGCAGCAAGCCAGGCAGGGCTGGGGTCCCAGCGGTGTGTCAGGAAGGAGCCGACTATTGGGGTGGCAGGGTGAGTGGGAGGAGTCAAAGTGTGCTGCTGGGGGCCAGGCAAGGGTGAGGGTGGAGGGTGCAGAGGAGCAAGGGCAGGGCAGGGCAGAAGAGCAAGGGCAGGGCAGGGCAGGGTCAGCCACTCACCTCCTTGCTGGTAAATGGAACCTTGGAGGCTGCATGGAGGTGGGCCTGGTCCCCCACTTGGGTTGGCTTGCTGGCAGCACTGAGCTGACGGCTGTTGATGTTGATGTCGGCCGGCACCTGATGCAGCCAGCACCCAGGTCAGCAGGGTAAGGAGGTTCCTAAGGGTGGGGGTGGGGCTGGATAAGGAGGGCGGCCAGTTTGGATGATTGGCGACCAATAGCCCATGCCAGCTGGTGACCAAGCCAGCCAGGCAAGCCACAGGGCAAGGCGGTGGGGGTGAGGAGGGAGGCAGGGAAGCAGGAGGTAGGGAGCCCAGCCATGCCCTGCCCCATCCCTGGGCAGGAGGCAAGAGAACAGGGGTCATTGCAAAGGGGCATAAACCCCTCCTAGGGGTACTAGGGGAAGTGTGCCAGTGACTCACCTCCCTCCGTGCGTCATTGAGCCTGGTAGCGTAGCGGTAATCAGCCACTGGGGCACGCTGGTCCTTGGCAAGATGCCAGGCCACTCCTTTGTCGTTGAGCGGCTGCACACAGCATGGCCATTATGGTGATGATGAACATGGCAGCATGGCATCATGGTGATGATGAACATGGCAGCATGGCAGTGCCAGTCAAACATATGTTGGCCTGTCATGTTCATCATCACCATCAGTAGCAGCGGCAGCAGCAGCGGGAGCAGCAGCAGCATGCCGTTGTCAGCACGTTGTCAAGCACAGCAGTGCAATAGAAGAGCGCCTTTGCGTGGGCCAGGGACATGCAAGAGCAGCTTCATGAGGAGGACTTTGAGCCTTTGGCCCGCGTATTGGTCGACCCCTTTGTTAGCAGCAGCACCATGCACTCAAGCGTGATCAGGGGCCAAAGCAGCAACCCACCAGCGCATCAGGCCCGACATACACCCGGTCTGGGCTGTCAGCCGCTGAGAACAAAGGCGGTCGAGCTGGGCTCACAAAAGCAGCAGAGTGGCGCCCAGGGTCTCTGTGAGCAGCGGGGCATGGCAAGGGGCACAGCATGCACAGTCGTCAGGGGCCACCAAGGGAACCCCACCTCTAGCATGCCATCAGTAGTTAGCTGGCGCTGGCAACACAGCAGCAGGCACCTAGCACTGGGGGATGCACTCCGTCTCTCTGTAGAAATGAGCTATGGAACACTAAAATGAGCCGTGAAAAACTACTCCGTGTACAATGCATTGCGAAGACCCTACGGTTGCTCAAAAAAAGCCACAGACGTCTCATAGCATGAGGCCACTAAGAGGCGCAATGACTCGGACAAGTGTAAGGGGTGGCAGCGGCCCACCTCGCTGCCTAAGCACTCATGTGGCTGCTAGGTACCTGGCTGGGCGACATGCATGCCGGTTCTTCATAACAACCATGCCTCCCACCACGACGGCTCCCTGTGACATTGGCCTTCCCTCCCCTCCCCTCGCGAGTGGTGACACTGGCCATGAGGGCCAGCATCCCTGGTACGGTGCCGTCTGGCCTATCGCATGCCACTCACATGTAACCACGTGCATGCTATGCTAAACATCAGTGACTTTGAATCAGTGATCCTGACCTTGATGCTGGTGCTGTGATGCAGATGGTGACGCAGTTATGAGAAACTACCTGCCAGGAGCTGCCAGCTGCCAGCCAAGGGCAAGTAGCACCCTGAGCTGGGCTACAAGCGGCTGCGAGACCAGCCACCCAAGGCCTCTGTGGCACAGTAGTGTGTGCCCCCTATTGAGCTGTCATCAGCTTACAATTAGCGCATGCTTGTCATGCCAACTCTAGACCATATCCCTGTCACAGGGGTCAGGCAATAGTGTGGGTGTAAGGCGCCCATGCCATGTGCATGGGAACATTATTCCACACAGCCAAACACCGACCTGAGTGGCCCCTAGTGGCCCCTAGTGCTCTGACTCTAATGTAGGCCCTAGTGAGGGACGAGGAGCTGTCTGGCCTATAGCAAAACTCACAGCTTGAACTCACATGTAACCTACATGCATGCCACGCTGAAGATCAGTGACTTTGAATGAATGAATTGAACAAATGCCTCTTAGAGCTTATTGCTTGCAGCAATGCTGAATAGAGTGACCTGTGATGCTGTCCTTGATGCTGATGCTGTGATGCAGATTATGGTGATGCAGTTATGAGAAACTACCTGCCGGGAGAGGTGGTGCGTGAAGGCTGGCCGAAGGGTAGGGGGCCGATGCCCGGCACTCCATTCTCGACCTCATACTGGCCTGGGCCTGTGATCACATGTACCGCATGGGGGGTCACTCCATCACACATGCTGCATGTAGGGTTAGGGTTAGGGTCAGCTCTAAGGGTAACCCATTGACCCTATCCACAACCCATGCTGCATGGTGGCATGTCCGCAACAACTGAGCATGGAAGATAACACAATAGGTCTATGTAGTATGTGTTGTGCAGCAACGCCAAAATGTAGATGCCATGTGATGCTGATGCTATGATGCCTGGTCAAGCTTGTCCAATTCTTGCGGCGATGATGAAGATGACCCTCTCCCTGCTTGGGTCAGGGCGCAGTCAAGAGCCCATCAGCTGCCTCCCACCTAGAGGTTCAGGGTAGGGGTCCTTGACTAGCTCAAAGCGTGGGTCGTTGGCAAGGTAGGAGCGCACTGTCACTGTCTTGTCCCGAGTGCTTTTCATGCTCTGCGGCAGCACGCAGGGCAGTGGGTTACTGGGCGCAAAGAGTGCAGCACTGGTCACACAACTCAAACGCGAACATCACACCACACATGTACTGCACCCTGGCCCCATTGTTTGGCTGCCACCTATGGCTGCCAGAGCAGTGTACCAGAGTGTGCTGCGGCATCAGATAGCGCAGCACTGATACGATGACAAAGGAGCCCATGTGGTTGGGCCTGGGAGCACCGCACTCCAAATCATTTGCCTTTGTCGTGCTGTATTGGCACCTAGCATTGCCCCGTGTGTGCTGCAAATGTGGTGCTGCTTCACTAGCACTTGGTCCAGAATGCCCAGAAGCTGGGTTAACAAAGTCTGCACAGGGTTGGCCCCAACCACCATGGCATGGGGAAACGCATCCATGGAACTTGCTGCTGCAGGCACGCACTGGGAGGGACCACAGAGACTTCTCCACTGACGCAGACAGCTCCTGAACTGCCTTGGTTGAGGGAAGCCGGTCCGTGACTGTTGTGTGCGTGTTAGTGTTGACGCTGCCGTCATAGTGTGGAGGCAGCTCGTTTGCTTGGGCATCTCTGCCATTCAAAAAGTTGGGCAGTCGGTCCTCCCTTGTGGTCCCGTCACGAGTAAAGCGGGCAGTGTGGGGGAACAGACAAGCCTGTGACCAGCACACATACAAGGCACTGCAGCTGGCTGGCTATACTATGATGGATAGCTGCACAGGTGGCTGTAGCCAAGCTATGGGCTGCACCTGTTGCACCAAGGTGGCTGTGAGCTGGCTGCAGCAAGGCATCAGCAGTCTAGGTTGCAAAAGGGTATGGTGAGCATACCCTGAGGGAGCCGTGGTGCTACACGTCGTCACGCACCCGAGAAGAGTTCTGCGTAGATAGCCCTCCAGCGTCAGACCAGCTCACTACCATAAGCGCAGTATATGTAGCGTTCTTACGAGGCAACCCTATAGGACGAAAGCTGTCATCTTCAAAAGCTTGTATGCTATAATTCACTTGCGTCGCTGACGCTCGAACTCTACATTGCTTAGCTTGCACTTTTGAGAAATGTTGAGCACTTTTAGTATTTGCTCTGTTTTCAGGTAATCTTTTTGAAAGCCTCCTGTTCCTTACTGAACCCCGAGGTGCTTCTGGGCTCAGAAAATGTTTACCTAAGTAATGTAACTTTCATAAACGTAACAGCGAAGATGGCGTTGGGACAGGGGCAGCATTAGCTTTGAGCGTTGGCTGGGGGCGCATTCATTGACTACACATGCAATATGCGTTGACGGAGTAGTCGACGATGCCAGGCATCAATGTTTGTATGCACAGCCACGAGGTCTCACAGGGAGCAGTCTGACCATTTGAAAACAAACAGCCGCACATGCTTTCCCTGCTTAGGCCCAACTGCGCACTTCTTTTGTTCCATTTCGTATCACCATTCCATTTTGTTCCATTTCGTATCCAAACGTATCGTACAGGATCAGGGTTTGCACGAGAGTATGCTCGATGGCAAGGGTTTTGTAGATGTACAGTGATGTGCAGAATGACTGCTGACCATCACCAATGCACAGTCATGCAGGTGCACTCCTCACAGTACGCCCATTTGCAGTGCCAGTGGCATCAGCCCTGACGGCCTCGTGTCGGACACGCTTCGTGCTTCGAGCCCCAGCACTGTTGCCCGCCGCTTCACTGTCCTCACGAGGCTGCCTACTCCGCAGCGGTCCCTGTTGCGACCTTGCCGCGACACTGTTCCTGTTCCGTTTCCCCTGCATGTTGCGAGCCATCCCACCGCTGGGTCCCAACGACAGCATGTCTTCGTGAAGCTCCAACCCATGGTCGTCGGCACGACCGTTGGCTTCCACCTCACCACCTTCTTCCCCTTCCCGCCGCTTGGCCTGCTTCCCCAGCAGTGACGCGCCTGGCTGCTTCTTCCTACACTCAGCGCCGTGGCCATTGCTCAGCTGCACAGCCTTCTGACCCTGGCCAATAGCAAGAGGCTCCATCAGTGGCCCCTTCAGCGCTTGCTGCGACCGGTGAGAGGGGTTCATCCTGCCAAGGACCCCAGCCCCAGGCAAAGCCCCAGCCGCATCTGGTCCAGAGCGGTGCCCCCAGGAGGTTATACCACTTGGCTGTGGCGGAGGGGCAAACCAGGCAGCTCTGCAGCTGGGGCTTAGCTGTCGCCGCGGACGCACACAGCCTGCCCCAGCTGCCTGCCTCAATGAATGGTGCCCACGCTTTGGTGGCCCCGGCCCTTGCTGCCTGGGGGTTGCCATGCTTGGTGGGCCAGTCTCCCTGGGTTCTACAGCTGGGTGGTGAGATGCTGCCTGGTTCTCAAGCCCTGATCCAGCCTCGCCCCTTTTAGACTGGGGCTTCCGGCGAGGTTGGGGCTGCAACAGGGGAGCTGGTGGCTGCAGGGGTTGAGCCTGGGGTCTATCAGTAGAGGCGTTCTGCCCCTGAGGACCAGCCGGTATCGAGGTCTGCGCCTTCTCTGCCTGCCGGCTGGCTCGATGACCCTTGACAGCAGCAGCTGGGCGGGCCGGCAGGAGGCCCGACAGCAGCTGGGCGGCTATGCCCTGAGCCTTGGCCCCACCGGCATTACTGGTTGGCCTCCTTGCCTGCTGCTCCACACCCCGATGATGCTCGGCTGCCTGGTCCTGCATTGCTGCAAGCCTCCTGCCACGTCGGGCAGGCCTCTTGCCCAAGCCCTCTTTACCAGATTGCCATAGAGAGCCTGGGGCAGCGGCTGGCGTGCCTGACCCTGAGAGGGGGCTGTTGATGTTTGTGTACCGGCGGCCACTGCGGCTGAAGCCAGCTGACTGCAAGCCTGGCCAGGGGCTGCTGGGGGACTGCTGCTGCACCTGAGGCTTGAGGGAGAGGTGGGCAGGGGGCTGGGCGGTGGGCGTCTGTTCCCGGCTGCGCTTGCGACCAGTAGAGCAGTTGCCGGCTGTGCTTGGGCCTGCAGGAATAAGAGAGACGCGTGGTGGTGAGCAAGCACCCGCAGGGTGCAAGTGTGTGACCGTGTGATGCTGGATGAGGTTGTGTGTCAAAGAGCAGATCCAAAGCTTGTCCTGGCACCCCACCCCTGACCACAGCCCAATTGCCGACACCCCTCTCTCTATCCCTTGCAAGGTGAAGTCCTGCAGCATCTTGTTGCTGCACGCTTAGGAACCTCCCTGATGCAGTGCGAGACCAGCCCTCATGTGGCAGCCAAACAACTGCCTGCTTGCCGCTACCAGCCCTGCCTGCCTTGTGTGAATGCTGTCTCCACCTACTACCACAGTAGTGCTATGCCAAGTATACAAAGTAGGTATAAATATCATGTAATCTTTCATTTAAAATGTATTTAACTATACTATACTATATTATACTATACTTATCAAACTACCCAGAGCTGATAATTAGAGTGGGAGCAGCTGGAGTGGCAGCATGGAGAAACTGTCAAAAAGGGCAGAGGGTGAGGTGGGGCTCCTGCCCTCTCCACCCTGCCCAGCTCTGCTGACACATCCCTGCCGGCTGCTGCTAGTGATTGCCACCGTACCCCACCTGCCTCCTTGAGCCCTGCACCTCTGCCACCGAGCGTGAGGCTGGCTGCACGGACCTGCCTCCGTGCTGCTCCACTGTTGCCATCCGCCTGTGGGACAGCAGCAGTGACAGTGGGGCATGAAGCAGCCACACCAAGACACCACAACTATGATGTACTGCACTAGAGGGCCTGAGAGACAGTATGGTTATACCCTTAGTGGCAGATCCATGCCCCTTTAGTGAAGGCTGAGCAGGGGCATGCCTCCTCCAGGCTGAGCAGCGGGGCACAGCAGTGGTCAGGGGCCCCAGAGCGGTGAGGAAGGCAAAACAGAAATGCAGCGACAGCAGGCAACGCCTGACCACAGGCGGCACTGCAGACAACAAACTTCCTGGGTATGTGGCAGCTTGCAAGCACCTGGTGCTGCACCAAGATCAGACTCTTGGCAACACACGCCTGGCATAGCAGCCTATGTGAAGGATGACTGATTTTGAGCTATGCTGCAAGACAGTGGCCTGGCTCGTGAAAGCTAAGGAGGAGGAGCCAAGCTGAGTGAGGAATGGAGTCGTGTAAACATCAGCCTTTGCCAGCCTGTAGGCCTGTGTGCAGCCAGCATCTAGGATGGGAGTAGCAGTTGCTCAGGAGCAGTTGCTCAGGCAGACCCAGGAGCAGACCCACTGAGTCCATCCACACTCACCTGCCTGCTCCCAGTCTGCTGAGCTGGCTGCTTGCTGGACAAAGCCCCTGCTGCCTCCTTGGCTGCTCACTGAGCTACTCTATTAGCTGCGCACCTGGCTGCCCAGGTCTAGCGAATCCTTCCAGATGCGCAGCAGCTGCATCTTCAGCCGCTCCCGCTTGCGCACTTGATCTGCCAGAGTGCGTAGGGCCTGCCAGGGCAGTGGCAGCAGCAGCAGTGGCAGGAGCCGCAGTGGCAGCAGCAGCAGTGGCAGCAGCAGCAGTGGCAGCAGCAGCAGTGGCAGCAGCAGCAGTGGCAGCAGCAGCAGTGGCAGCAGCAGCAGTGGCAGCAGCAGCAGTGGCAGCAGCAGCAGTGGCAGCAGCAGCAGTGGCAGCAGCAGCAGTGGCAGCAGCAGCAGTGGCAGCAGCAGCAGTGGCAGCAGCAGCAGTGGCAGCAGCAGCAGTGGCAGCAGCAGCAGTGGCAGCAGCAGCAGTGGCAGCAGCAGCAGTGGCAGCAGCAGCAGTGGCAGCAGCAGCAGTGGCAGCAGCCGCAGTGGCAGCAGCCGCAGTGGCAGGAGCCGCAGTGGCAGCAGCAGCAGTGGCAGCAGCAGCAGTGGCAGCAGCAGCAGTGGCAGCAGCAGCAGTGGCAGCAGCAGCAGTGGCAGCAGCAGCAGTGGCAGCAGCAGCAGTGGCAGCAGCAGCAGTGGCAGCAGCAGCAGTGGCAGCAGCAGCAGTGGCAGCAGCAGCAGTGGCAGCAGCAGCAGTGGCAGCAGCAGCAGTGGCAGCAGCAGCAGTGGCAGCAGCAGCAGTGGCAGCAGCAGCAGTGGCAGCAGCAGCAGTGGCAGCAGCAGCAGTGGCAGGAGCAGCAGTGGCAGCAGCAGCAGCAGTGGCAGCAGCAGCAGTGGCAGCAGCCGCAGTGGCAGGAGCCGCAGTGGCAGCAGCCGCAGTGGCAGGAGCCGCAGTGGCAGGAGCCGCAGTGGCAGCAGCCGCAGTGGCAGCAGCAGCAGTGGCAGCAGCAGCAGTGGCAGCAGCAGCAGTGGCAGCAGCAGCAGTGGCAGCAGCAGCAGTGGCAGCAGCAGCAGTGGCAGCAGCAGCAGTGGCAGCAGCAGCAGTGGCAGCAGTGGCAGCAGCAGCAGTGGCAGCAGCAGCAGTGGCAGCAGCAGCAGTGGCAGCAGCAGCAGTGGCAGCAGCAGCAGTGGCAGCAGCCGCAGTGGCAGGAGCCGCAGTGGCAGGAGCCGCAGTGGCAGCAGCCGCAGTGGCAGCAGCCGCAGTGGCAGCAGCAGCAGTGGCAGCAGCAGCAGTGGCAGCAGCAGCAGTGGCAGCAGCAGCAGCAGCAGTGGCAGCAGCAGCAGTGGCAGCAGCAGCAGTGGCAGCAGCAGCAGTGGCAGCAGCAGCAGTGGCAGCAGCAGCAGTGGCAGCAGCAGCAGTGGCAGCAGCAGCAGCAGCAGTGGCAGCAGCAGCAGTGGCAGCAGCAGCAGTGGCAGCAGCAGCAGTGGCAGCAGCAGCAGTGGCAGCAGCAGCAGTGGCAGCAGCAGCAGTGGCAGCAGCAGCAGTGGCAGCAGCAGCAGTGGCAGCAGCAGCAGTGGCAGCAGCAGCAGTGGCAGCAGCAGCAGTGGCAGCAGCAGCAGTGGCAGCAGCAGCAGTGGCAGCAGCAGCAGTGGCAGCAGCAGCAGTGGCAGCAGCAGCAGTGGCAGCAGCAGCAGTGGCAGGAGCAGCAGTGGCAGCAGCAGCAGCAGTGGCAGCAGCAGCAGTGGCAGCAGCCGCAGTGGCAGCAGCCGCAGTGGCAGGAGCCGCAGTGGCAGCAGCCGCAGTGGCAGGAGCCGCAGTGGCAGGAGCCGCAGTGGCAGGAGCCGCAGTGGCAGCAGCAGCAGTGGCAGCAGCAGCAGTGGCAGCAGCAGCAGTGGCAGCAGCAGCAGTGGCAGCAGCAGCAGTGGCAGCAGCAGCAGTGGCAGCAGCAGCAGTGGCAGCAGCAGCAGTGGCAGCAGCAGCAGTGGCAGCAGCAGCAGTGGCAGCAGCAGCAGTGGCAGCAGCAGCAGTGGCAGCAGTGGCAGCAGCAGCAGTGGCAGCAGCAGCAGTGGCAGCAGCAGCAGTGGCAGCAGCAGCAGTGGCAGCAGCAGCAGTGGCAGCAGCCGCAGCAGTGGCAGGAGCCGCAGTGGCAGCAGCCGCAGTGGCAGCAGCCGCAGTGGCAGGAGCCGCAGTGGCAGGAGCCGCAGTGGCAGGAGCCGCAGTGGCAGGAGCCGCAGTGGCAGGAGCCGCAGTGGCAGGAGCCGCAGTGGCAGCAGCAGCAGTGGCAGCAGCAGCAGTGGCAGCAGCAGCAGTGGCAGCAGCAGCAGTGGCAGCAGCAGCAGTGGCAGCAGCAGCAGTGGCAGCAGCAGCAGTGGCAGCAGCAGCAGTGGCAGCAGCAGCAGTGGCAGCAGCAGCAGTGGCAGCAGCAGCAGTGGCAGCAGCAGCAGTGGCAGCAGCAGCAGTGGCAGCAGCAGCAGTGGCAGCAGCAGCAGTGGCAGCAGCCGCAGTGGCAGCAGCCGCAGTGGCAGCAGCCGCAGTGGCAGCAGCAGCAGTGGCAGCAGCAGCAGTGGCAGGAGCCGCAGTGGCAGCAGCCGCAGTGGCAGCAGCAGCAGTGGCAGCAGCAGCAGTGGCAGCAGCAGCAGTGGCAGCAGCAGCAGTGGCAGCAGCAGCAGTGGCAGGAGCCGCAGTGGCAGGAGCCGCAGTGGCAGCAGCAGCAGTGGCAGCAGCAGCAGTGGCAGCAGCAGCAGTGGCAGCAGCAGCAGTGGCAGCAGCAGCAGTGGCAGCAGCAGCAGTGGCAGCAGCAGCAGTGGCAGCAGCAGCAGTGGCAGCAGCAGCAGTGGCAGCAGCAGCAGTGGCAGCAGCAGCAGTGGCAGCAGCAGCAGTGGCAGCAGCAGCAGTGGCAGCAGCAGCAGTGGCAGCAGCAGCAGTGGCAGCAGCAGCAGTGGCAGCAGCAGCAGTGGCAGCAGCAGCAGTGGCAGCAGCAGCAGTGGCAGCAGCAGCAGTGGCAGCAGCAGCAGTGGCAGCAGCAGCAGTGGTAGCAGCAGCAGTGGCAGCAGCAGCAGTGGCAGCAGCAGCAGTGGCAGCAGCAGCAGTGGCAGCAGCAGCAGTGGCAGGAGCCGCAGTGGCAGTAGCAGCAGTCGCAGCAGCAGGGGATGTCGCAGCAGCGGGGTGGGGTATGTTGACGTTGAGTTGACGATATGTGAATGTTATGACGGGCAAAGCTCTGTGATGTGAGGCTATGTTGATGGGAGTGGGGTACGCTGATGTTGACCATACAACCATTGTGAGTGACAACCATTGTGTGACCACCATTGTGAGTGTGTGAGTAGCCTGTACATCACACAGACACAAAATGCTACAGCAGGACTGAGGCAAGGAAGCACATTACGTCAATCAACCAATCAGCCCTCCATCCCACCTTCCAATCCCTTGCTGTCCTGCCACTGCCAGTCTGATCTCTTACTGCTTGCAGCCCCCAGGCCACATCCCTCTCACTTTCATAGCCCTAACCCCTCTCCCTGCAAAACTCTGACCAAGCCACATGCCAGCCCACCTCCATTTCGCTGCGCACATCCGTCAGCAAGCCCCAGGCCTCCCTGCCAGTGAGGTTGCGCAGGGTCCCTGGACCCCGGCCACTGCTTGTGTCAGCCACCATGAAGGGCATAGGCCCTTGCCGGTCCGGATGCTCAGGGTCACGAAAACACACGGACTGCAAGCAGCAGGCAAGGGCAGACTAGGTTTGCCTGTGGTGGGCAGCACACCTCCCTTGCTGCATGCAGATGATGACTGGCCTGTTGGGTGGCTCTGCATGGCGTGGCCGGTATGTGTGTATGTGTGTGAGAGATAAACTGGGCAGTTAGCTGGGCTAGGTGGATGGGTGAAGGCCGACAAAGGCAGTGGCAGGACCAAGGTCGTATTTAGGGACGTGAAGGGAGGCAGCGTACTAAAGGCAAGGGTGTTACCCAGGTGCTTATGAATTCAAGTGAAACGGGTCAGCTTCCATGCACCTTCCAGGGCTCCTCCAGCCATAGGTGTGGCAGCAGCGGGCCGCCCACCTCCTGCCGGCGTCCCAGCCAGTGAGTCCACACCGCTCTCACCTGGAGCCAGGTGCAGGGGTGTTGATGACAGCATTCTGGGTTGCAAAGGGTGGCCATGCAGCTGGCCATGACAGGCACCTGGGTGATCAGTGAGGATGGGCCCACGTGCTGGCAGATGCAGGCAAAGGCAGAGAGGCGGGAATGGTGACGCCTTGGTGTTGGTAATGACACAGGGCTAATGATAAATATATTGTTGGTGGCAAAATATGGAATGGATGCCTGATCCCTGAACTCAAGAAGGAAGGATACAAGGGAAGGTGTTAAGCTAAAGGTCGGCTGGTAGGATGGCAGGCTGTGCGGCAGTGATGCTGGGAGCAGGTAAGGTGGTGCAGGGACGGGTGGTGGTAGCAGCCAGACCCAGGGCTGTGGACAGTGCCAGGGGCAGGCTCAGCCCAACAGGTGGCAGGCACGGGAGGACAGTGCCAGGACAGGACAGTGCCGGGGAGGACAGTGCCAGGGGAGGGTGGAGGGGTGGAGGGCAGGGCGGTGGCAGGCACAGCTGGCGCTTACAACTCACTAGGGAGGCCCCGGCCTCACTATCAGCCAGCTTGTCCACTGCGGTGGTGCGGCTGAGAAGGGCCTGGGTGCTGGGTAAAGTGGGCACCTTACCGGCCTGCATGGATGCCACAGGGGGTCACAGCTGAGAGGATGCTGCACAGCAGAGCTGGGCCAACAGCACGAGGGAGGGGCAGAGGTGTCTACAGTGAGGCTCTGGAGGTAGGGGGTGCAATATGTCACCGCAAGGCAGCAAGGCTGTGACTTAGTGAGCCTAATGCTGCAGTGTGTGTCCACACAGCTCTGCCTGAGCGCTGGTTTCAAACCAGAGCTTCACGAAAGCGAGGCAGTGCCTGTGTGCCGTACCCTCCTCCTCCTAGCCTACCTTGCCTGCCACACACCGCCTGACTCACCACCCGCCTGCTCTGTACCTCATCACCTAGCTGCCTGCCCCAACTGGTTCACCCTGCCTGCCTGGCACCTTGACATCTGGCTGCCAGTCTGCTGCTCTGGCTTGCAGGGCCTCAAAGTGCAGCAGCTCCAGGCGATGCATCAGGAACTCCAGTCTGTCCAGGCTGAGGCTGCTGGCACCAGCCTCCACCCCAGCATCGCTTCTGGGCACCCCAGCCTTGCTGCTTTTTGCCGGCTGCAGGGCAAGGAAGACAGGGCAAGCAGGCAACGAGGGAGAAGCAACCCGAATGATGATGGCACACATCAGGCGTGGCATTTGCATCACTGTTTCTTAAATTATTTATACATCTGCCTCAATCGTTAATAAAGCTGGCGGCTTTGCCATACCACTGAGCTAAGCTGTTGCTGGCAGTGGCCTGTCAGCATGAAGTCTGGGGCTGCTCCTGATGTTCAGATACGCTGCACACCTTGGCATTGAAGGCCTGGAGCCACGCCTCGTCCACTTCATCCGCATCATATTGGGTCAGCACTGCCTGATAGGTCCCCAGGTCTTGGTACCTGCAAAGGCAACTGATCATGGCCTGTCACCGACCTTGACAGCAGGAGTGCTGGGAGTAATCTGTCCGTGCTTCCCGTCCCAATTGAACCCGTGTCGCCATGGTTCTCACTAGCATGTACCAACCCGTGTAACACCTGTATAATACCGGCTTTGTAACTGTTACATGTACGTACATGAGACGCTCCCAAATCATAGTGCACATCATGGCCTGCCACCAACCTTAAGAGCAGGGCGGGGCAGGCTGTCAGCACTGGGAGCAAGGTGTATGCTACCCAACCCGACCCATCTGTGCTGCCTGACCTGAAGTAGGCTGTGGCCAGCTCAGCATATTGAGGCGCAACTGGCAGAGCAGCTCGAATGATGGGATAGTCCTTCACCGGCGACACCGCAGGTACATGGATGGGGGCGTCTGCCACTGCCACCTTCATTGAATGCACGGGCGGGATACACAGCATGACAATTGGCAATGCCGACATTTGCTGCCAAAAGTTGACTTTTGCGTGCCAAACCCCAACCTGTTTCTGCTGTTTCTCCGCCGCTTGCCGCACAGCTTGATCCCTTGCCTCCTCGGACTTCAAGAAAGCTATTAATTCCGGGTCCAGCAGCGTGCCGTCCGAAGTAGGCTTTTGAGTTGTGAACACTAGTGGGACCCGCTCATCCAGAGAAAGTGGGCGCGGCCTCGTTTGACGGTTCCTGAATGTCATAAAGAGCCCGCGCAATCCATCAGGTGCTGTTTACAGCGGTGGTAGCCGCGGCAGCATGAAACTCTAATGTTGCCTCGGGAGCACGCAACCCATGATAGCCATGCAGAGTATAAAATAGGCAAGATTTCTATTGACAGTATCAAACTGTCACTGACAGTGTGCCTGCTATAGTCTGTCAGTGTGGTACATCTTCAAGGTAAATGGACTAGAAGCTTAGGGTGCTGGCATCCTGTCGACCTCGTAAACCAATGTTTGCGGGACACTCTAGAACAAAACATGTTTGCCGCCATGCTGCTGGAATGGCCTAGCATGCTAGGTATGCAAATGTGCCGCTGAGCGCACAGCCCAGGCCCACAGCCGCACAGCCAAGGCCCAGGTGCCTCCTATTTATGGTGGCCAGTACTGGCTCCTTATCCCACCAGGACAGCTTTTATCTGCGCCGCTTGCTCTTTCCAATGCACGGCATGCTCACGTGAGCTGCAAGCGCTTCACTTGGAAAGCGGCTGCGAGAGCAACCACTCAATGCCCAGGTCCAGCAGCCTGCTGCATAGTGGTGTGTGCATCAGATGCTGAGATTGTTTCTCCCATTGTTGCTCCCATTGAGGTCGGTCAGACAACACAGCCCCAGCTGAGTGACAGAAAATACAAGCGCTGAGCTTGGCAGCCTGATGTAGTTGTAGGGCCACAGAAAAGTTTAGACCAAGCTCATGAACCATGACAGGCTTGGAAGGGCCATTCACAAGAAGCAGCAATCTAGCCAGCTTGAGTTTCGCCTCAGCTGTGACACGCCCTGAGGAAAATTCAAATTTTGACGAACGGAGCCCATAGGCCACGGATAGCAGTTGCGCCTGGTGCGTTGCAATCGTACTTTTGCGCTGTATCCCGCTGATGGTTGTGCCTGGCCTTAAGCCTGTGGCGCCCTCCACATTGAATGTGCTTGAGACGCAAGCTTGCTACTGGAGGCTTGTAGTTGTAAGGTCGCTCGGGTCAGAATGCCTATCGCAGCACCGTGCACTGTCACGTGACCGCCCAGTCGAGCGCGACGGTGGCTGGAGGTGCATCTATAGTCCTAGTTACATTTAGTAAGTGGCGCAGCACCATCAAACGCGACATGCCCCATGCCTTGACTGACCGGAATTCGGTGTTCCTGTGACCGGCGCCAGGCACTAGCAAGGGCTCCATCCGCGACCCTTGTCACACACATGTGTCCGTAGCAAGCACATCTACATAATAGGTAAGATTGCTGCTGCAACATGCAAGTGAGGTGTGAGTGACAGCTTCACAGCAAGCCCATGGCACGCCCAGCCATGCCACAGCCATGAAAACTAATAAAATCGTATGCCACTTTGCTAGTGGCCTGTTATCACTCCAATGAAACTACAACCCAAGTTTCATGTGGCAGTGACGATGCGTTCAGCACTGACATGGGTATGCAGTCCCCCGACCTCATGTCCTCTCACTACCACCATGTGCCATCCTATTTGGCTGCAGGAAGGCATGCCAAGGTGTCTATGTTGAGGTGTGTGATGGCAATCATGGGTCTAGTTGGTGACAGGTGACATGTGCATCGCCAGAGCATCCAACCAGTCAGCTATGTGCATGTTCCGCACGGGCTTCACGGTGGGCTGCCCATTGCCCACCACAGCCCACAACTCTTGCAGCTGGTTTTTCAGCAACTTTGAGGTGGTTGGTGGCAGCTTGTTGCTAGCTAGCTTGCAGCGGTACAAAGCTACTGCCTGCAGGTGCCTGCCCTTATCTGTAGCCTTGTCCGCTGCATACTGCTTTGCCTCCTCTTGCTGCATGGTGGCTGTTTGCCCACAGGCTGACCGTGCCTCTAAAGATGCCAGGCTGATAGTGATGGACCCCACGCTTCTCTTGCAGACCGATGTGGAGGTGGCAGCACCGGCTGTGGGTGAGGGGGTGGCAGCGGCAGCTACGGGAGAGGGGTGGGCAGTGGCGAGCGAGGGTGATGCTATGCCAAGAAGGCTACAGCTGCAGCCTGCTTGTCCTCCTTGCGTTGACGCTTGGCCACCCTGTCCTCCACCCTGCTCTGTGCTAGGCTCTCCCGGGTGATGTGAGGCACCCAGGTGTCCAAATCCTCAGTGTGCGCCTTGACGTGAGCTGCCACTTGTTCTGGGCTCATTTTCTCCACGCCGCTGCTGCTCAACGGCTTCAATGCTGTCTCACACGCTGCGTTGGTGATGTGGGCTGGTTTGTACAGGAGAGCAAGGAGCTCCTCCAAGCGGGAAGACAATACGCCAAGGAGGTACGTGCGCTGCAAAAGGCAGGCGCCAAGGGGTGGGAGGGCTGAAGGTGTTGTTGTGTAGCGTTGCATGCTTGTGGGCAGGTTGTGGGCATGTGCGTGAGCAAGCATGTGCGCATGTGCATGTGTAGCCACTAGAATCTGCCCCTTGCCCACTTTGTCCCATGCCCTTGTCCCTACCAGCAAGTCACCGACAAGCTCCTTTGATGGTGGCCTCTCGAACATGTCCATGACACCACAACTGAAATGCCCCAACACTGCCCATGCCGCTCGTTGCCGGGCTGTGCTGTCAGTGTCCCCCAGCTGGGCAAAGCGGTACGGCATCAGGTCCAAGAAGCCCATACGATGGCAGTAGTACCGGCGGGCCTCAAGGAAGATGGGTTGCACCACCTCCCAAGCTGATGCAGTTGTCAGGTGAAGCTGTTGGGCAACGTCGAACACCTCACATGCTGGGTGCGCCGACTCCTGTCCCTCCTGAGGCGGGGCGCACACTCGGTGAAGGAGTGCGACCTCCTGGTCATGGCGTGTATGCCACTGGCAGAAATGTCTGCTGCTGCCTGCCTGCCCCCACAATAGGTAGGGTTGGAAGAAGCAACGGTTTAAGCCGGCCAGTGCGGCGCACTGCACACAGACGTCAGGTGAGAGGGTCAAGAGCCGTTGCAGCTCTAGAAGGTTAGTGTGAGAGGGTGTGCCCTTGGCACTGGCTGGAGTCGCTGCGATGCGCACGTCCAACACATGCACAATCTCGGCATGGTGCTGGCAGCAATAGATGGCTATCCTGGCATACGACAGCCACCGTGTGAAAGGTGAAAGGTGGCCGGCAAGCGTACAGGAGGGTGGGTCACTGAACTGCCACAGCCGCCCGTTGACCGATAGAATGCTGCATGCACAGCAAAGGGGGCATCTGACTTGAGTGCAAGTGAGAGCTAGTGCATGTCAGTGCATGTGAGCGATGGTTGATGCTGATGTTGAGGTATCTTACCATGAGGCTTGGCGGTTTGAAGGTGACATTGGTTCCTGTGGCTCAAGAACAAGGGTCCTGCATGACGAACAAGATCAAGGCAATGTTGTTTGTTGTAGCCCTTCTCTACCAGCTGCCGTACAAGCTGGACATTGTATAGTATTAAAGAGATTTGTAAGTACCAACCTGTCGCTCAGCTTGGGTGTCGCCCCCTGCCCAGCTCGTTGTAAGCCGTGCCGGATAGCGGCTACTGCCAAGTCCATGGAATGTTCATCCTTCTGATGTTGTAGCAGTTGCGCCCTGGAACCCTGCAAGAAACACACAAAAATAGCATGCACCATGGGGCATGCACCCTAAAATAAGGATCTGCAACAAGGAGGTCTACAGGAACATGTGATGCAAACAAACATATGATGCATGGCCACTAACCTCAAGCAGTGATTGTGTGGCAGGCCCCTCGCTGCTGCCGGACACCGGGCGTTGTGCGGCAGTTGCAGTTGGAGCCACATGCGCCAGCCCAGCCCCCTGCCCCTGCAGCCCTGCCCCTCCCTGCCCCTCGCTGCTGCCAGCTGCCAGGATGGTGGGTGGACGGCGGGCAGGACCTGCAGCCACATGCGCCAGCCCAGCCCCCTGCCCCTGCAGCCCTGCCCCTCCCTGCCCCTCGCTGCTACAAGCTTCTGGGAGGGTGGGTGGACACTGGGCAGGAGGAGTTGAGTCCTCCCCCACCATCCTGGCTGCAGGCGCTGGCTCTTGGGAGAACGGTGGTGCTCCATTCGCAGCTTGGTACCGTCTCTGACAAAGCTGTACACAACAATGGTGAGCAATGAGGGCGAGGTCTTTGGCTTCACAAGCCGCTTTCAACTGGCTGTCCACAACACTGGCTGGCCCAATGACACACAGCTTGTACTCGGGGGCACGAGTGAGGGTACCCTTAAGGCGCAAGGCTTCATGACGCAATCGCCATGCCACCTCCATCCCATCCTCCCCCTGGTGCACACCCACAGCTACCCATGCATAGAACTCCCTGGTGACGTTGGGGAAAGTGCACTTGCAACAGAGCACGCATTTGCCCTGGTTGGGGTGCTGGAACCTTGGCATGCCTTCCTGCAGCCAAATAGGATGGCACATGGTGGTAGTGAGAGGACATGAGGTCGGGGGACTGCATACCCATGTAAGTGCTGAACGCATCGTCACTGCCACATGAAACTTGGGTTGTAGTTTCATTGGAGTGATAACAGGCCACTAGCAAAGTGGCATACGATTTTATTAGTTTTCATGGCTGTGGCATGGCTGGGCGTGCCATGGGCTTGCTGTGAAGCTGTCACTCACACCTCACTTGCATGTTGCAGCAATCTTACCTATTATGTATATGTGCTTGCTACAGACACATGTGTGTGACGAGGGTCGCGGATGGAGCCCTGGCAAGTGCCTGGCGCCAGTCACAGGAACACCGAATTCCGGTCAGTCAAGGCATGGGGCATGTCGCGTTTTTTAGTATCACGCCACGTACCTGGGCCAGCTAGGACTAGAGATGCACCTCCGGCTCCTGTTGCGCTCGACTGGACAGTCACGTGATTTTGCAACGCGTCGCTAGAACAATTTGTGGGATGCCCAGTGATAGAGACCACTACTATAGGCTCATCCGCGGGGAAACATCTTCGCCCACCACCATCGCGGCCGTACTAGAGGCCAGCGACACAGACACGGCTTGAGCTATAGAGCGGGCTGGTGCAAAAGCGATGTCCTGAGGTGGCCTGTGTGACCCAAACTGACCCATGCGAACATTTTATCAGGCGTGTCACAGCTGATCAGGCGTGTCACAGGGCGGTGGCAGGCACAGCTGGCGCTTACAACTCACTAGGGAGGCCCCGGCCTCACTATCAGCCAGCTTGTCCACTGCGGTGGTGCGGCTGAGAAGGGCCTGGGTGCTGGGTAAAGTGGGCACCTTACCGGCCTGCATGGATGCCACAGGGGGTCACAGCTGAGAGGATGCTGCACAGCAGAGCTGGGCCAACAGCACGAGGGAGGGGCAGAGGTGTCTACAGTGAGGCTCTGGAGGTAGGGGGTGCAATATGTCACCGCAAGGCGGCAAGGCTGTGACTTAGTGAGCCTAATGCTGCAGTGTGTGTCCACACAGCTCTGCCTGAGCGCTGGTTTCAAACCAGAGCTTCACGAAAGCGAGGCAGTGCCTGTGTGCCGTACCCTCCTCCTCCTAGCCTACCTTGCCTGCCACACACCGCCTGACTCACCACCCGCCTGCTCTGTACCTCATCACCTAGCTGCCTGCCCCAACTGGTTCACCCTGCCTGCCTGGCACCTTGACATCTGGCTGCCAGTCTGCTGCTCTGGCTTGCAGGGCCTCAAAGTGCAGCAGCTCCAGGCGATGCATCAAGAACTCCAGTCTGTCCAGGCTGAGGCTGCTGGCACCAGCCTCCACGCCAGCATCGCTTCTGGGCACCCCAGCCTTGCTGCTTTTTGCCGGCTGCAGGGCAAGGAAGACAGGGCAAGCAGGCAACGAGGGAGAAGCAACCCGAATGATGATGGCACACATCAGGCGTGGCATTTGCATCACTGTTTCTTAAATTATTTATACATCTGCCTCAATCGTTAATAAAGCTGGCGGCTTTGCCATACCACTGAGCTAAGCTGTTGCTGGCAGTGGCCTGTCAGCATGAAGTCTGGGGCTGCTCCTGATGTTCAGATACGCTGCACACCTTGGCATTGAAGGCCTGGAGCCACGCCTCGTCCACTTCATCCGCATCATATTGGGTCAGCACTGCCTGATAGGTCCCCAGGTCTTGGTACCTGCAAAGGCAACTGATCATGGCCTGTCACCGACCTTGACAGCAGGAGTGCTGGGAGTAATCTGTCCGTGCTTCCCGTCCCAATTGAACCCGTGTCGCCATGGTTCTCACTAGCATGTACCAACCCGTGTAACACCTGTATAATACCGGCTTTGTAACTGTTACATGTACGTACATGAGACGCTCCCAAATCATAGTGCACATCATGGCCTGCCACCAACCTTAAGAGCAGGGCGGGGCAGGCTGTCAGCACTGGGAGCAAGGTGTATGCTACCCAACCCGACCCATCTGTGCTGCCTGACCTGAAGTAGGCTGTGGCCAGCTCAGCATATTGAGGCGCAACTGGCAGAGCAGCTCGAATGATGGGATAGTCCTTCACCGGCGACACCGCAGGTACATGGATGGGGGCGTCTGCCACTGCCACCTTCATTGAATGCACGGGCGGGATACACAGCATGACAATTGGCAATGCCGACATTTGCTGCCAAAAGTTGACTTTTGCGTGCCAAACCCCAACCTGTTTCTGCTGTTTCTCCGCCGCTTGCCGCACAGCTTGATCCCTTGCCTCCTCGGACTTCAAGAAAGCTATTAATTCCGGGTCCAGCAGCGTGCCGTCCGAAGTAGGCTTTTGAGTTGTGAACACTAGTGGGACCCGCTCATCCAGAGAAAGTGGGCGCGGCCTCGTTTGACGGTTCCTGAATGTCATAAAGAGCCCGCGCAATCCATCAGGTGCTGTTTACAGCGGTGGTAGCCGCGGCAGCATGAAACTCTAATGTTGCCTCGGGAGCACGCAACCCATGATAGCCATGCAGAGTATAAAATAGGCAAGATTTCTATTGACAGTATCAAACTGTCACTGACAGTGTGCCTGCTATAGTCTGTCAGTGTGGTACATCTTCAAGGTAAATGGACTAGAAGCTTAGGGTGCTGGCATCCTGTCGACCTCGTAAACCAATGTTTGCGGGACACTCTAGAACAAAACATGTTTGCCGCCATGCTGCTGGAATGGCCTAGCATGCTAGGTATGCAAATGTGCCGCTGAGCGCACAGCCCAGGCCCACAGCCGCACAGCCAAGGCCCAGGTGCCTCCTATTTATGGTGGCCAGTACTGGCTCCTTATCCCACCAGGACAGCTTTTATCTGCGCCGCTTGCTCTTTCCAATGCACGGCATGCTCACGTGAGCTGCAAGCGCTTCACTTGGAAAGCGGCTGCGAGAGCAACCACTCAATGCCCAGGTCCAGCAGCCTGCTGCATAGTGGTGTGTGCATCAGATGCTGAGATTGTTTCTCCCATTGTTGCTCCCATTGAGGTCGGTCAGACAACACAGCCCCAGCTGAGTGACAGAAAATACAAGCGCTGAGCTTGGCAGCCTGATGTAGTTGTAGGGCCACAGAAAAGTTTAGACCAAGCTCATGAACCATGACAGGCTTGGAAGGGCCATTCACAAGAAGCAGCAATCTAGCCAGCTTGAGTTTCGCACAGCAGCTGGTCAAATGCATTATGGGACCCTCATTGTGAGACTTCCACACCACGCTCCCGCCCCGCCCCGCCCCGCCCTGGCTACCCCTCCCATTGAACCACCAACCCCCCTAACGATAAGGGACAACGGCTTTTCCGGACTCATTTCTGCACCGATTCACACGCGGATTG
Source organism: Haematococcus lacustris (assembly GCA_030144725.1). Classification (NCBI taxonomy): domain Eukaryota; kingdom Viridiplantae; phylum Chlorophyta; class Chlorophyceae; order Chlamydomonadales; family Haematococcaceae; genus Haematococcus; species Haematococcus lacustris. Next base: position 9,540,440 of record JASKMD010000006.1, read on the forward strand.
AAGCGTCGGAGAGCGGCTGCGCTGCGGCACACGCTGAGCCGGTAGGGCATGTTGCCGGGTATCCGACCCTACCGAGCCTGCGGACTTGATGTACGTTGACCCAGTAGCAGTGAGTCCCTTTTTAACGCGATGGATAGTGCGCGATGTGTTAGGAGCCCGACCCCATGTCCAACATGATAACCAACATGCGCTGGCTCAGGGGCTCTGAAACTTGGAGGAGACCACAGTAGGAGCACAGCAGTGGCAGCTGCATCAAACCCTTGTGGATTAGGCTCCAAAAGGTGGGCAAACCCTCCTCCATGCTGCCCACTCTGCTGATGCCCGTATGACGACCATCGAACTCAATCGGACTCTCCAGCCCTGCGTCACTGGCTAGGGAACTTAGCTGTGAACCCCCTGCCAAGTTCTCAACTATTGCTGAGTATTGCAAATAGTGTTTTTACCTAAGTGTGTACGTGCTAGCAGGATGCCTGCATTTAAGTATCACCCCTACAAGGGGAAGGGAGGGCATGCTGCCCGCTGTGCTGTGTGTGTGACGTGTACACCAACTGGCCATGCTGGCTGGGTGGAGATCCATGTGGAGGGGGAGGCAGCTTTCTACAGATCCGGATGTAGTCACACAGCCATCGGCCAGGTCACAGCCCAGATGGTTGATGTCATCACAGCTTGCAAAAACCTAAAGCCGTCACGGGTTCCGTTGGCCCATAGAACTTGCGCTGAGGCTGCTGCAGCTGCGCATGCTGTGTGCCAGCGGCTGCGGGGGCAGGAGCCAGCCAGCTCCAGCCCATGCCCCGTCTCAGCTCCACACCCACGCAAGCACCTGCACAGCCTGGGCCAGCCCATGCGCCCTGCCCCCACCATCTCCCAGACCAACCACCCTCGCACCCATCACAGCTGCAGGGGTCCAGCCAGCACCACCCAGCCCTGCCGGCACTGCTGCACCTACCGGGGCTCTCCATCCTCACTAGGCCTGCCACCAACCCTATGACCTCACCTGTCGTGGAGCTTACTGAGGAGGAGGTCAAATTCCTCACCGCAGCTGCCTCTCCCTTCATTGACCCAATTGGGGAGTTTGAGCAGCAGGCACATAGGTGGCAAGCGGAGCAAGAGCGTCAGCCTTGGCTGGCCCCCCCACCCTTCTCCCCCACCCTTCCCCCACCCTTCCCCACCCTCCCGCCCTTCCACCCTTCCCCCACCCTTCTCCCCTCCTCTCTCCCCTCCTGGCCTTCCGCCTGTCCCGCTGCCTTCACCCCCTCCCCTCCCTCCCCCCTCCCCGTCCCACCACCTCCCAGCAAAACCCAGCCCCTGAGCGCCACAGCTATGCGGCAGTTGTTCCTGTGTCCTTGTGAGCTTGGCCAGCAGCCTGGCCTTGCCTGCTCTTTCCGCACATGCCTCCATTGCAAGTCGCACAGGCTACAGCTGCAGCCGGATGTAGATGGCAGCGTCATGCTCACTGTGCGTCAGTATGGAAAGCCATCATCAGCTGTAGGCAGCCGGCCGGTTGAGCTGCTGTGCATGAGGGTGAGCTTGAGTGATGCTGTTGGCATGCTGAACAAGCAGATGCCAGAGTACATCAAGCACCACCGGTTGGCACATCACCAGCTTCAGGTTTTCCGTGAGCACCGTGAGGCCGTCAAGGCAGGCCAGGAGGGAAAGGTTGTGATTTCATGTGATTGGTCAGAGGCTGACTGTTGAGCGCAGCATTGAGATCATGTCAGAGCACTGGCATGCAGCGCAGATAGGCATTCTTGTTGCGTGTGCATACTTCAAGAACAAAGAGGGGGCCTACTATGAGCAGACCGTGTATGTGATGACAGATGGGAAGGAGCAGTCGGCAGCCATTACCCAAGCAGCAGTAAATCAGGTGGTGTCTTATTTGCTGGCAGAGCATGACATGGACATGAGGCAGTTGTATATGTGGTCTGATGGGTGTGCAGGGCAATTCAAGGGCGCCCCAGCCATGCGACAGCATTGGGGTATGGCACAGAGGTTCAGCGTGCCAGTGTGGTGGAGCTATGGGGCTACAGCTCACTTCAAGGGCAGGCATGATTCAGAGGGAGGGGTGGTGAAGCAGTGGCTGAGGGGTGAGATCCTGGCTGATCGTGTTGGGAAGTGCAATGCATTGGGGTTTGTGCAGCATTGCAATGCATATCACAAGGCAGCTACTGTTGCTGACCCCAGCAAGGCTCACCGTGCACGAGCAAGTGTGGGTCATCGGTGGTGCTTGGAGTTGAGCACACCGGAGGTAGAGCTTTGCAGTGCTCCACAACGGGATGCACATGCCTTTGCATCATCCATCCCCGGCTCTATGAGCATGCACAGCTGCTTCTTTCCCGCTGCAGGGATCCAGGTTGAGTGGTCACAGACTGCATGTGCATGTGCCCAATGCATGACCCCCGCACCAAGGGGTGTGTGTATGAGGCCCTCCATCACAAAGCCCTTTGTAGCCATGCCCATGTTCGATCAGAAGAGGGATGACAAGCATTGGGACGATGAGTGCCTCACCCTTCTGTGCTCATTTGCACCAGACAGCGTGATGCAGTTGTGCACCTTGGGCAAGAAGCTGAGCGTGAAGATGTTAAACGAGTATTGCAAGGCAGTGGGGTTGTGTGTGCCAGTCGGCACCTTGCGTGCTGACCTACGATACATGGTGCTGCAGCATTTAAATGAGCAGGCAGAGTGCGACTGAGCTGGCTGTGTGAGCTGGCTGCTTTTGACGAGGGCAGCGGCTGCGGGGGCAGGAGGCAGCGCCCCAGCTCCAGCCCATGCCCCGTCTCTGCTCCACACCCACGCAAGCAGGTGCACAGCTTGAGCCAGCCCATGCGCCCTGCTCCCACCATCTCCCAGACCAACCACCCTCGCACCCATCACAGTCCCAGCTGCAGGGGTCCAGCCAGCACCACCCGGCCCTGCCAGCACTCCTACACCTACCGGGGCTCTCCATCCTCACCAGGCCTGCCACCAAGCCTGTGACCTCACCTGCCGAGGCGCAACAGCCCATCATGTGAGTGCCCCTACTGGATGATGGGCTGACATGGCAAGCCAGCTGCACAACATCAGTTGCAAACTCAGGTTGCAGCCTGTTTGAGCCCATTCCACCAGCACCACTCGTCACACTTCAGTGTGTGGTGTCATGCAGACACATCACTGAAGAGCAGGACGAGCAGACCATGCCCCCAAGCATGCTCAAGCAACAGCAGGACTGGGCCACCGCAAGGTGCGCCTTTCACTCCTCAGCCCTGACCTGCACCAGCCCTGCCTTGCACCAGCCTTGCCCTGGCTATGGCCATAGCATGACCTTCGCTGAACTGCCTTGCCCTTCTTTCCTCCTTTGGTCCATTGGCTGCAGGGCAATTGCTGCTGCAGTTCTCCAGCAGATTCAGCAAGTACCCGCACTGTTGCGCCTTCTTCGGTCACAGCCTGATAGCAAGGTGACGCTACACTTGTCAATACTGCAAGATGACCATGCAACTCAAGGTAACTCTCCAGCCTTGCGTCACTGGCTAGGGTACTCACTGTGGACCCCCTGCCAAGTTCTCAACTCTTCCCGAGATTTCCCAAAAGGGGTTTTAGAAGCTGGCGTGTGCACATGCCTACAGCATGCCGACACCCAAGTATCACCCCTACAAACGGCAGGGGGGCCAGGCTGCCCGCTGTGGGTGTTGTATGAGGTCTACGCCAACTGGCAGCACTGGCTGGGTGGAGATTCATGTGTAGGGGGAGGCTGTGTAGGATGATGTTGAGAAAACTGGGCTCCATGCATAAAGTGTACCACAGTGTACCGCAGCGAAGAACTCTGCATCCTGCGTTGTGGGTGTTGCGAAGCAGCATTACAAAGGCCCATTGCGCAGAGCGAAACCGTTCGCGTGCCTGGCGGACTGCCGGTCACCGTAGGGTGCCAGCAGCTCGGGCGCGCAGGCGCAAGCGCAACGCAAAGGTAAGGCGTTCCGCGTGAAAATGACAACTCAACTCTCACCCGGCACGCCGCAAAGTCAAATGTCCCTTACGTGGTGGTTCAATACACTCCTACAGATTAATCCTTGCGTCCGTCCCTACGTGTTGACCGACCTTGTCCGATCGGGCTGAAATTTTGATAGATGGTAATTTGCAGAAAACAAAACATATTTTCCAGAATAAATATTTAAAAAAAATGAAAGGCGGCTGCGCTGTGGCCCTGTGGCTACAGTGTAGGGATGAGTGCAGGGATAGGTTGCGGGCCACAGCGCAACAGCTGCTGATTTTTTAAAAATATTTTTCTTGCAGAATATGTTTTTTTTTGCAAACTACCATCTATTAAAATTTCAGCCCGATCGGACAAGGTTGGTAAACACGCAGGGACGGACGCAGGAATTAATCTGTAGGAGTGATGGGAGGGGTAGCCTATTGTGGTTGCGGGCCCAGTGCGCTTCACCGTTGGCCTGCATGTTCCGTTGCACTCGTGTAAAAGATGCCACTATTGGTGCCACCTAAGGGTACTTTTTTTTTAGCAAGCTGGCTTCCTTTGTCCATTTGCAAGCCAACGCACTTGAAAAAAAAAATCAACTCTCAATGGTTGATGAGATACCGTGTGCCTGCCATTCAGTGCTGAATGCCTATAGGCTTAATGCCTATCAGTACTGACTGCTTGTCAGTGCTGAATTGTTGTCAGTACTGAATACCTTTTCAGTACTGAATGACCGTGATTTTTTACATAATGTTTTTCAGTACTGATTGACGGTAACTTTTGACTTGTTAGTACATACAGTCTTTCAGTACTGACAGCTGGTCCGTCATTTATGAACGCCTGTCCGTACTGACAGCCTCCCATTTATTACTATATGTTTGTAGGGCTAGGGCTAGTGATGGGCTGGGGCTAGGGCTAAGTTAGGGTTTGGGGTTGAGGCTGGGCTTATGGACAATATGAGGGTGGGTTAAGGTTAGGGCTACGGTCAAGGCCAGGGCTAGGGCTAGGACTACGGAACGGATTGGTAATGAATATCTATTACATATCAATTACATAGATAGTACGAAACAGAACTGGATGGCGCAGAATACTTACAAAGTGTTCCTTACAGAACACTGGCAACCATTCAGCACTAACAACCATTCATAACTGACCTTTGGTGAGCACTTACAACCATAACAGCTCAACCACAACAACTAGTCAGCACCGACAATCACAAGCACTGATAACTAGTTACCAGCACTGGCAATTATCAGCACTGACAATTATCAGAGCTGACATTTATCATCACTAACAACTAGTCAGCACTGACAGATTATCAGCACTGACAATCATCAGCACTGACAACTAATCAGCACTGACAAGTTATCAGCACAGACAATTACCAGCACGGGCAATTATCAGCACTGACATTTATCAGCACTGACAACTAGTCAGCACTGACAGCCAGTCAGCACTGACAGCTAGACAGCACTGACAGCTAGTCAGCACTGAAAGCCAGTCAGCACTGAAAGCCATCAACACTGACAGCCAGTCAGCACTGACAGCCAGTCAGCACTGACAGCCAGTCAGCACTGACAGCCAGTCAGCACTGACACCTAGTCAGCATTGACAGCTAGTCAGCACTGACAGCCAGTCAGAACTGACAGCTAGTCAGCACTGACAGCCAGTTAGCACTGACAAGCAGTCAAAACTGACACCTAGTCAGCACTGACACCTAGTCAGCACTGACAGCTAGTCAGCACTGACAGCTAGTCAGCACTGACACCTAGTCAGCACTGACAGCCAGTCAGCACTGACACCTAGTCAGCACTGACACCTAGTCAGCACTGACACCTAGTCTGCACTGACACCTAGTCAGCACTGACACCTAGTCAGCACTGACAGCCACTCAGCACTGACAGCCAGTCAGCACTGACACCTAGTCAGCACTGACACCTCGTCAGCACTGACACCTAGTCAGCACTGACACCTAGTCAGCACTGACACCTAGTCAGCACTGACAGCTAGTCAGCACTGACAGCTAGTCAGCACTGACAGCCAGTTAGCACTGACACCTAGTCAGCACTGACAGCCACTCAGCACTGACAGCCATCAGCACTGACAGCTAGTCAGCACTGACAGCCAGTCAGCACTGACAGCCAGTCAGCACTGACACCTAGTCAGCACTGACAGCCAGTCAGCACTGACAGCCTGTCAGCACTGACAGCCAGTCAGCACTGACAGCCAGTCAGCACTGACAGCCAGTCAGCACTGACACCTAGTCAGCACTGACAGCCAGTCAGCACTGACAGCCATCAGCACTGACACCTAGTCAGCACTGACAGCGACTCAGCACTCACTGGCAGCACAGGGGGGGGCAGCAACAGCAGCATCAGGGGGGGCCAGCAGCAGGGGGTCAACAGAAGCAGCAGGGGGGCCAGCAGCAGCAGTAGGGGGGGCAGCAGCAGTAGCAGGGGAGGGGCAACAGCAGCGGCAGCAGGGGGGGTAACAGCATCCGTGGCAGCAGCATCCGTGGCAGCAACATCCGTGCCAGCAGCAGTAGCAAGGCAAGTGGTACTCTTACTAAAGTGCATGGAAACCTGTCTACCTGGCAATCACAAGTCACATGCCAATGGCATTTACCTTGCAAGGGCGGCGGAGTATGCCATGTTTCATTGTATATGCTCCAGCTGCCTCCTACTGCATGCAACCAACGGGCAGCTAAGGATGAGCAATCACAGTAACGACGACATGCCTAACAGGAGGCAACAGATCACATGCAATGGCAGACAGGAAGGCAGGCAGGTAGGGGGCTAACCACTTACCGGAGCAAAGGAGAGCGATGTAATCGCGTGGAGTACGAATGTGCACTAAGGAGTTTAACCTGTGCTTCTGGCGCTCCTGTCCTAGGACGAGGATGGGAAATTACACATGTGAGGGGAGGGGAGGGGAAGGCTTGAGGCTGGAAGGCTGAAGGCTGGAAGGCTGGAGGGAAGGTTCGAGGGAGGGGGGAGGGATGTGTATAGGGTGAGGGCATGGGCAGGGGTGGGGGCGGGGGAGGCAGTAGCAGTAGCAAGAACGCAGATCCTCGCGACTAATTCAGCATGCAACATAGTCACGCAGCGCTACGTCATTTTATCGGCCTCTTGCTACAAGCTTCCGTTGCTCTCAGCCAAAATCCTCCCATGCCCCTTGTTTGTTGCAGGTCTGACCCCTCTCTCACACTCCTGGCAAATAAGGGCTGGCTGGCTCGGCAAACTTGCGAGTTGAGGTCTGAGACTTGGCATGTAGGCTGCTGTGACCTAGTGGAGGAGAAGACTCCCTTGGGCCAAAGTGAAATTCTTGGTCATTGCGGAGCTGCTGGACCAGCGGCTGGGCCCTCACCCCGAATTTGGCTAAGGGAGATGGTGCTAACTGACTGAAGTGACTTTTAAAAATTTCTGAGTATGAGGAGTTGTCAGGCATCAGAATAGAAGCACAACCTAGCAGGTAGCATGTGCAAAGTCAAAGCCAGTAAGGAATGGAGGCCAGTTTACTGAAACCCTGCACACGGTTTAATCGTACTTTGAGGCACAAATAGCCTTTGAAACCTTGTGCAGGGTTTCAGTTGACCTTGTGCAGGGTTTTGCTAACCTTGTGCAGGGTTCTAAGACCTAGTGCAGGGTTTCGCCGACCTTGTGCAGGGTCTCGCTCAAAGCATCGATTTCACCTAAGTCAACCCTGACCTTGTGCAAGGTTTCGCTAACCTTGTGCAGGGTTTCGCAGACCTTGTGCAGGGTCTCACTCAAAGCATCGATTTCACCTAAGTCAACCCTGACCTTGTGCAAGGTTTCGCTAACCTTGTGCAGGGTTTCGCAGACCTTGTGCAGGGTCTCGCAACTACTATGATTTTACCTAAGTCAACCCTGACCTTGTGCAAGGTTTCGCTAACCTTGTGCAGGGTTTCGCAGACCTTGTGCAGGGTCTCGCAACTACTATGATTTTACCTAAGTCAACCCTGACCTTGTGCAAGGTTTCGCTAACCTTGTGCAGGGTTTCGCAGACCTTGTGCAGGGTCTCGCTCAAAGCATCGATTTCACCTAAGTCAACCCTGACCTAGTGCAGGGTTTCGCTGACCTTGTGCAGGGTCTCGCACTGCAGAGTCAATTATCAATTGTGCATGTGACTTGCATGCAAGAGCGCGAATTTGACGGCCTTGGTATTGGGATCTGCGCTAGCTGCCACCAAGCATGCCGTTGGTGTGCCATGAGGTCGCGAGGCGCCATGAGAGGAAACCATGTCGACCTCGCAAAGCCCGCAGCAACACGCAACACGCGACACGTCCATTTCAAACTCAGCAGCAGCGACATCGACAGCGCCCAAATGCGCAGCCTCGCAGCCGGCCATGAAATGCGGGCCAGCTAGCCTTCGCAGCCATCAGTCGTCAGCCAAGAGGCCAGCATGCAGCTCGGTTTCGCAGCCATTAGCGATCAGCGAAAGGAATAGGGTATTTGTGATCAAGCACAGAGTTGAGGGCGGACGGCACAAAGGTAGCTTGCAAAGGTGCGATGCATAGATGCGACTCTGAGGTGCGACCGCGAGGTTGGAGCGTGGCATGTGTCATGTGCCATGTGTTGCTTGAGCAGGTTCGGTGCCAAGGCACAGTGGCACCTTCCATCAGCCAGAAGCAGCAACCACAACGGCAACAAGTAACGGCAGCCAGGGCGGCGGACAAGAGCAAAAGTGTACCCTCCTCCCTCCTCCCTCCTCGCTCTTCCCTCCTCCCTCTTCCCTCCTCCCTCCTCCCTACCACACTGCCCACCACCACCTGCCAGACCCCCCACTCCCCCTCTCCCTCCCCCTAAGTAATGATCAAGGGACCACATGGAGCAAGCAGTGAGTGGCTAGCCCCACGCACATAAGTGACCCCTTGTACCCAGCCTAACCGCTAGCACGCCCCTTGTTTGCCGCAGGTGTGATGGTCAGCTCAGCAGCCAGAGCGGCAGCAAGGAGCAACATGCCTCTTCTCCCTCCTCCCCCTCACCTCCTCCCCCTCACCTCCTTCCCTCACACCCCCCTCCTCCTCCTCTCCCTCACCCTTACCCAGGCCAGGAGTGCACACAGTACCCAGGACCCAGGACAGGACCCAGGACAGGAGTGCACACCCTCACCCTCACCCTTGGTGGCACCACCTGCTAGACCCACCACTCCCCAGGAGGCGCAACCAAGAGGAGCAGCCAAGAGGAGCAGCCAGGAGCGGCAGCCAGGAGCAGCAGCTAGGAGCGGCAGCCAGGAGTGGCAGCCAGGAGGCATGGGCAAGGCAAGTGGTTGGCCAAGGCCAAGAGGCCCATGCCCCCCACAGCCAGGAGGCACAGCCAGGAGGGAGGAGCAGCAGCCAACAAGGCGGCAGCAAGGAGTCAGCAATGGCACATGGAGATAACAGTGAGTGGCCAGCCCCTTGCACATCAGTGGCCCCCATTGCCCTGCCTTACCGTGAGCACGCCCCTTGTTGCTTGCAGGTGTGACGGTCACACGCCCACCCCTCGCCCACCCCACCCCTCCCCTATCCCACCCCACCCCACCCCACCCCAGCAAACGGTGAGTGGCTAGCATGAAGCAGATTTGTGGCTCTTGGTACCAAGCCTGATGGCTAGCATGCCCCTTGTTTGTTGCAGGTCTAATGGTCACACCCTTCCCTTGTCCTTCTCCTTACCCACCATCTCACCCGTGTCGCTCCGCTTCCCCCCTCCTCCGCTACACTGCAGCCCCTCCCCTACCTTACCCTCACCTTACCCCACTTCTACCTCCACCTCCCATGCCATCAATAGCAGCCCAGGGCAGCAGCCCGGAGCAGCAGCCTGGAGCGGCAGCTAGGAGTGGCAGCCATGAGGTGCTACATGACGTGTGTAGCCATGAGCCAGCTGCCATGTGGCAGGTGTGGCAAGGCATGAGCGACAATGAGCCTTAAGAGAGCAACAAGGAGCCAGTTGCTATGGGGCAGGTGGTGCAAGGCATGATCAGCCAAGAGGCAGCTGCAGCGCGGCTGGTGCACCCTTCCCCCCATCACCACCACCACCTCCCAGGCCATCACTACAAGGCAGCAGCCGGGCAACAGCCCTTCCCTTATCCCAAGCAATGACACAGCAGCCATGTGGCAGGTGGGGCAAGGCATGTGTAGCCCCGAGTCAGCTGCCATGTGTCATGAGGTGCATGGCTTCGTTAGCCATGTGTTTGCTGTTGTTCGTCGTAAGTATATAGTTTGAGCAGCCATTAGTCAACTGGTATGAGATGAGCAATGCATGGCGTGTGTAGCAGTGTGTCAGTTGCATGGCATGAGATGAGAGGTGCATGGCGTGTGCAGCCATTAGTCTAGTGGCTTGTGTCATGTGGTGCATGCCTGGCAGCACCAGTTTCAGTGTGCAAACAGCAGTTGTTAGCCATGAGTCAGTTTGTGTGCTAGGAATGACTCTAATGGTGATGCCGTATGATGTTACATTGATGTATGAGGCCACATGAGGCAGCAGATGTCAGCAGGCATGTAGGTTGTAAGCCAATGCTGACTATACACTCATGCTTTGATACCCTGTGCACGGTCTATGAAACCCTGCACTAGGTCTTTGAAACCTTGTGCAAGGTCAGCGAAACCGTGCACACGGTCAGAAACGCCTAGGAACTGAGCCACACCAAACCCTGTGCACGGTCTATGGAACCCTGCACTAGGTCAATGAAACCCTGCACTAGGTCTTTGAAACCCTGCACACGGTCAGCGAAACCCTGCACACGGTCGGAAACGCCTAGGAACTGAGCCACACCAAACCTTGTGCACGGTCTATGAAACCCTGTGCACGGTCTATGAAACCCTGCACACGGTCAGTGAAACCCTGCAGACGGTCTATGAAACCCTGCACAGGGTCAGGAACTGGCTTGACGGCCACCTAGGGGCTGAGCCAGTTGAAACCTTG